>CM061535.1:31518107-32154276 GCA_030545055.2 Neoaliturus tenellus
CAAAATTTGAGAAGAAAAATCCTGGTACATCTATCAATGTTTTTGCATTAGATAGTTCAAACAAAGTGTATCCTTTACGTGTTGTAAAAGAAGAGCTACCAGATCATACGGATTTACTACTACTAACGCGAGGAGATGTGTCTCACTATGTGTACATTAAGAAATTCGACTCTCTTGTTAACAAGCAGCTTTCTAAAGCTCGACACAGAAAGATAATTTGCAAGAGATGTTTTAATTTTCAACGAGAAGGAAGACAAGGAAGAGAATGGTTACAAGAGCACAAAAGGCTATGTAACAATAATTATGAAGCAAAGATTAATTTACCTTCGGAAAACAGAGCATTTGTTACATTTCAAAAGGTTCATCATCAATACCGTATCCCTATAGTTGTATATGCGGACTTTGAATCAACACTAATTCCTATAGAAGATGAAAATTGTGAAGCTAGAAAAAGTGTCAAATATCAAATGCACAAACCAAATAGTTTTTGTTTAATGGTTAAATCAACATTATCAGAAGAACATTTAAACAGATATGGATTAACTTCAGAACCTCTAGTATATCGTGGTGAAAATGTAGAAAAAATATTTCTTGATCACTTATATTCAATAGCTGGAAATGCACAAAGATTATATACAAATATTGTACCAATGAAACCGATGGAGGAAGAAGAAGAAATTCAACATGAAAATGCAACTCGATGTTTCTTATGCAAAAATGATTTTACTATTGAGAATTATAAAGTTAAAGATCACGATCACCTCACAGGTTATTACAGGGGTGCTGCTTGTAATAAATGCAACTTGAGCTATCGTTTACCACTATTTATTCCTGTGGTTCTGCATAACCTCAGTGGGTACGATGCTCATTTTATAATACCTGAACTAGGAAGAGACGACGGTAAAATCGATGTATTAGCTGAAACTTCAGAGAAGTTCATAAGTTTTTCCAAAGAAGTTGGAAACATGAAACTAAGATTCTTGGACTCCTACAGATTTATGCCGTCGAGTTTATCCAAACTTTCAGAAAATTTAAGGAAACAAGATTTCATCGAAACAAAGAAGATTGTAAATAACGACAAACTGGATTTGGTACTTCGGAAAGGTGTGTTTCCATATGATTACATAGACAGTTTAGAAAGATTTAATGAAACATCACTTCCGGCTAAAGAAGAATTCAAAAGTAAACTTTATGACATGGACATATCTCAAGAGGACTATGATCATGCATGTAAAGTATGGAACGATTTAGGATTTAGAACATTGGGAGAATATTCAGATTTTTATGTTAAATTGGATGTAACTTTACTATGTGATATAATGGAAGAATTTAGAAATACATGTTTTGCGGCATATGGATTGGACCCTCTTCATTCGTACACTTCACCTGGATTAGCATGGCAAGCTATGTTGAAAGAAACAAATTGTAAAATACAACTTCTTACTGATATAGATATGGTTATGATGTTAGAGTCAGGAGTTCGAGGGGGATTGACGCAAAGCGTTACACGACATTTCAAGGCGAACAACAAGTATCTGCCCGATTATGATGCATCAAAACCAACAACATTCCTAGGTTATTTCGATGCAAATAACTTATACGGATGGGCAATGTCGAATCCCCTTCCATATGATAATTTTAAATGGATAGATCCAGAATCGATTGGAAACATAATGGATATACCGAAGCATGGTGAAACTGGTTACATTTTTGATGTTAATTTTGAATATCCTGAACATCTTCATGATCAACATTATGATTTACCACTTCTTCCGAAGACTGAAATTTCCCCTACTGGAAGATGGCCAAAATTAATGATGACTTTAACCGACAAGTCTCGATATGTTGGACACTACTGGATGATACAACAAGCTTTAGACTTAGGATTGAGAATTACAAAAATTAATCGAGTACTACAATTTTCTCAATCTTGTTGGTTAAAACCTTACATCGACAACAACACAAGAAGAAGAGCCACCGCTACATCAAGTTTTCAAAAAGATTTTTTCAAATTAATGAATAACGCAATATTTGGCAAGACTTTGGAAAACAAAAGGAAACATAAGGATATCAAATTGGTAACTGATCCAGTAAAATTACAGAAATTGGTGCAACAACCAAACTTTGGTTCATCTATAATTATTAATGAAAATCTAGTTGTTATTTCCATGAACAAGAAGTCAGTTACAATGGATCGTCCTTTGTATCTTGGAATGTCAATCTTGGATATTTCAAAAACACATATGTACGAGTTTCATTATAAGAAGATGGTTAACTATTATGGAAGAGAGAACATTGGTATTGCATATATGGACACGGATGCACTAATTTACTGGATTAAAACAAATGACATGTATGAAGATCTACGCACCTTTATATATAAAGATGATTTCGACTTTTCCGATTATCCTAAGGATCATCCAAATTACGACTATGACAGAAATAAGAAAGTATTGGGAAAATTTAAAGATGAAACAAATGGTGTGCCGATGATGGAAATTGTAGCATTAATGTCCAAACTGTATTCATTTCAACTGTACATAAACGAGAGGAACGAACATCAAGTCACGAAGAAGGCCAAAGGAATAAAAACTTCTTTCCTGAAAAAGAACGTACAGTTTGAACATTATAAAAGATGTTTGTTTGAAAATGTTGAAACAACTGCAACGTTCAACACTATTAGAAGTTATAATCATCAACTTTTTAGTGTCAAACAAACAAAGTGGGCATTAAGCTACAAAGATGACAAGCGCCATATTTTAGAAGATAAAATTAATACTTTACCATTCGGCCACTACTCTCTAAACCCTATCGACCAGTAAACCTATTCTTCGTCCTCTACCTTCTTCCTTTTTCCTTTCCGTAAAGAAGAGGGGACATGGCAAGCCCAATGCCATGTTCCCTCTTTTTTACACTAATAGGAAATGGCCTTGACCTATATTCAAACTATATAAATGAGAATTAACTATTCTATGGGTCAGTATTTTTACAAGCGGTGTACAAGCAACATCTGAAGATGGAAAGTGTGAAGGACAAGATTGTAAATGAACTACATAAACCAGCAAGAAGAAGATTTCCAAGAAGAAGTACAATCATTAAAGGAATGAATGATCTTTATCAAGCTGATCTCATTGAAATGATACCGCACAGTAAAATAAATAAAGGATTTAAATATATTTTAACAATTATAGACTGTTTTACTAAAATAGCTGACGCTTTACCATTGAAGGATAAGACTGGTAAAAGTGTTACAAAAGCTATGGAAACCATAATACAAAGAAATAAATTTAAAATTAAACATCTACAGACCGATGATGGAAAAGAATATTTTAATAAAGACTTTAGAGCTTTGATGAAGAAATATCAAATAAATCATTATTCTACAAATTCTGAAGTTAAAGCTTCAATAATTGAAAGATTCAATAGAACATTGAAAGGTGCGATGTATAAACAATTTTCAAAACGAGGATCATATGTGTGGTATGACATATTACCACAACTTATAAAACAGTATAACAACAAATATCATCGTACCATTGGAATGAAACCTATCCAGGTAAACAGTGCTAATGCGAAAATTGTATTACAACGCATTAAAAATAATACAACACCGAAATTAGAAAAATTGCAACCAAAGAAGTTCAAGGTCAACGATAAAGTTCGTATAAGCAAATACAAAGGTGTATTTAGTAAAAGATATCTACCAAATTGGACTAATGAAGTATTTACAATTTATAAAGTGCAACCAACTATACCTGAAACCTATTTATTAAAGGATAACAAGGGTGAATTACTTCAAGGTGGATTCTACGGACACGAATTGTTGAAATCAACAGTTGGTGATGTATATCTTGTCGAGAAGATTTTACAAAGGAAAAAGGATATGGTTAAAGTCCGGTGGTTAGGGTTTGATAAAAGTGAAGACTCTTGGATTCCTTCAAAAGACTTAGTATAGTTGTTTAATAGCTCATTGTGTGTTTAACCTTTATACAAGATGGAGATTGTACAACAAAAAGATCGATTTAATATCAATAACATTGATGAATTGACAGTTGACAATGATAAGTTAAATCATGGAAAACATGGTGAATTACTACCAAATACGATAAGATGTCTAATAACTGGTCCTTCAAATTGTGGAAAAACTAATGTTGTTTTTAACCTTATAACTAATCCTAAAGGATTGCGTTTTAATAATATATACATTTTTTCAAAATCATTGCAACAACCAAAATATCAATTATTGGATAAAGTACTTGCAAGTGTACCTGAAGTGAATTTTTACAAGTTTAATGCCAGTGAAACAATTATGCAACCGAATGAAGCAAAACCATTTTCTATTTTTATATTTGACGATGTTTCTTGTGAAAATCATGACACAATAAGGAATTATTTTGCTATGGGAAGACATCATAATATTGATAGCATTTATATTGGTCAAACATACAGTAAAATTCCAAAACAACTTATAAGAGACAATGCAAATATGTTGATCATCTTCAAGCAAGATGAAACAAATTTAAAGCATATATATAATGATCATGTAAATGCGGATATGCCATTTGAAAAATTTAAAGAGATGTGTGGCAAAGCATGGAATGAGAAATATAGCTTTCTCGTTATTATGAAGGAAGAAGATATTAAAAATGGTAGATATCGTATAGGGTTGGATAAATTTGTATTTATGCGTTGAACTACCGATGCTACATCTAGTTACATGTTGAACTTCACAGTGTAAACATGGTGAATCAAGAAAAACTATTGAAAGAAATAAAATCACTCAGTGATTCTATTAGGATGAAGAATCGTGCATTGAGGATGGGTTTAAGTGAAAGAGAAGAATTTCTAGAGACTACATTTAAACCTATTACGGAACCTTTAAAACAGATATCAGAAACTATTGGTAAACCTCATTATGAAGGAGATGTTTTACTACCAGTTTCTAAACAAGAAGTACAAGCATTAAAAAAAGAAGAAGATGATGATTCATATACAAGTGCTAGTGAGCAAGAAGAAACAAAAGAAGAAGAAGAACCAATTGTTGAAAAGGAAGAAGAACAGCCAATACCAGAAGCAGAACAATCTATTCCAAATTTAACTCAATTGAGTAGCGATATATTACAACATGGACCTCTTGGAAGAAAATATATAATGAAAATGCTACATGACATGAAATCAAACCCGAATTTGAGTAGATCACACGTATACGGAGCAAGAATTGATGGGAATGAATTGAAGATTGGCGATTCAAAGCTTGAAATAACACAAGACGATTACATCATTATTGGTGAGCATAGATATAAAGGAACAAAAGGATTATATGAATTAATTTTTAAAAACATACCACTAAGATATTCATCCAAAGATTTAAGTGTTTTTAAGGAGATTCTACAAAATACTAACGCTCATAAAAGAAACTACTCAAAGGATGCAATGATTAATCGTTCACGTGCAACAAAATATAACATCGTTATAAAAAAGTTGTTTCCTCCACGAAAATTGCCAACATTACGTACTGCACCAGCGGTGAGACAACCACTGAAAAGAAAATCTTTATCACTTATGGATTTATCACTTCTTGAACAACATGGTAAAAAGAGTAAAGGAGATACTTCAACATCTGGCAAAGGATTGATGAAAAATCTATACAATACGAATGTGATTTACTACAACGACATCAATAAATTGGTTGATAGAATGAGACTATTGCATGAAGCCATGGAAGCCGGTCATACAGGTTTAAATAATGAATGGGTAGCTCTGATTGACGAACTCAGGAATCGCGGCATAATCGTATAATTGTCCGCGGATATATAAGAGTTGCAGGCATATAATGTGTCAGTTCTAACATGAGCGTCGACAAGTTCGGACGATACTCCGCGTTAGGAGTGCAAGTTGGAGAAAACAGAAAAAGAAGTGGATTACCGCAAACACCCGAAGGTGACTATAACATAAATAATAAACGTTTAAAGTTTGTTAAGGATCCAGAAGAAGATGGAGATGCAACAAATTTAAAAACAGTAAAGGAGGAAACATCTACAAGTTTAAAACTCGACAACAACCAACTGTATGATGCAAAATCTCACAGGGTTATTAATGTTGCAAAACCAGTCAACAATGGAGATGTTGTTAATAAAGGTTATTTTCTATCTGCGATGGAATACGCTTTACTGTTGGAAAAGACTAAAAGTGGAAAAAAGTACAATGCTTTAAATTATAAAATAACTAATGTTGCAGATCCAACCGAGGATACAGATACAATCAATAAGCGTTATTTGCATTCTGTAATACCAGAAAAGAAAAAAGATGGATTTTCCTTCTATAAATATACTATAAACGATATTGGATATCCTAAAGAAGAAAGTGATGGTGTTAATATTAAATACATTAAAGATAATTGTATTTTATATAATGGTGCTGTTATTGATTGTCATGGAAAAGTGTTGTCCAATCTGAAAGATGGTTCAACTCCATCGGATGCTGCTACTGTGAGACAAATGAATGAAAGCTTGAAGAAAGGAACATCCGCTTTTGTTAAACAAAATCAAGTGGTGTCAAAGAAAGGTGATGAGTTTGTGCAAGGAAGTGAAAAGTTTACCTTACTACAACTACAAAATAACAAGTGGGATGGAAAAAATAAAAGATTGTCAAATATAAGTTTAGGCACGGAAGAACATGATGCTGTTATTTTAACACAAGTGCCACAACTATCAGCTACTGGTGTTAACTTTATATGTGGAGGCAGACGATTAACCGAAGTTAAATCTGGTAAAGATGATCAGGATTGTGTTGTTGTAAAACAAACTATAGTTAGAGATAAAATAAATAACGTATATGATGGAAAAAATAAAAGAATATCTAACATATCAGCAGGAATAGCTCCGAATGATGTTGCTACTATTAATCAAGTTATAGCAACCTCTAATAACGATCCATCTGTGTATACATGTAATGGTAAACGTATCACAAATCTTGATAATCCTACACGTAACAAAGATGCTACTAATGTAGAGTATGTAATGAATCTTGTAGGTAATGTAGTTATTGATATGCATAATCATTTGATTAATGCATCGATGAAACACAATAAAATCGAAGATTCTCAGAGAAACCAATGGATTAAAGATGAAATCATTGATAGATACTAGTAAAACTTATGAATATTTAAGTATGGAATACACAAAAAAAGGATTCATTATCATAAAGTATTTCATAGAGTGAAGACGTTGGTTACATAAAACAGCATAATGAAGACCGTATCGCTCAGTCGTCGTCAAGACAGCGGCAAGAGAGGACGTGGTTTAACATCAGCTGCATTATCCCTGCTCAGACGGATTCCAATTGGTGCTGTTGTGAATCGAGCGATAGACGCTTTACCATACGAATTACATCTGCCCGGAGGTTATCAATATTGTGGACCTGGAACTAAGTTGGCAAAACGTTTAGCAAGAGGAGATCCTGGAATTAATAAATTAGATCAAGCTTGCAAAGAACACGATATAGCATATTCAAAGTATAAAGATTCAACAAATAGATCAATAGCAGATAAAATTCTAGCGGAAAAAGCTTGGCAAAGAGTAAAATCAAGTGACGCAAATATTGCAGAAAAAGCAGCAGCTTGGGCAGTAACTACAGCCATGAAGACAAAAGCAAAGTTAGGTGGTGGAAGACGTCGCAGAGGAAAACCTGCAAAGAGAGGCGCTCCCAAAAGAGGTGGAAACATTAAAAAAGGACGTCGTAGAACTCATAAGGCAAGTGTAAAGAAGACTTCTGTTTGGCAAATGGTAAAAAACGGAGCAGGTTTATACCTAAGACCATACCGTGTGTACTAAATAAGAAGAATCAATTGATAATTCCAAATAAAGCCTTAACAAATCATCAGTTAAATGATTATGTAAATTGTTTGAAAATACCATTCTTTCGAGGAGTTTTTATGAAAGATGCATTACCAACTAAAATATGGAAAAATGAAACTGGAATAGTAAATTTGGATTCCACCTATGGTCCAGGCACTCATTGGGTATGCTATAAAAAACTCGGACAAACCATTTACTACTTTGACAGTTTTGGCAATCTACCACCGCCAAAAGAACTGCAACATTATTTTCGAAACTCCAAAAACATTTTTTACAATTACAAAAGAGAACAACCTAACAATACTGAAATATGTGGGCATTTATGTTTGGAGTTTCTAGCGAAGAGTGTCAGTCAGCTTTAAGATGTCATCGTATACAGTGTCACTGAGTGGAAATTCATCCACATTGAAAAGTACGCTGTTCCCAGCATTGCGTTTATCCAAGGAAAGATTATGGGAAGCGGCATTACTTGATTTGACTACCTACAATTCAATTCCTAATGTTACAGAAGGAAAAAACAATTTACTACATTATTATGAAACTAAGGATGCTGCAGGAAAATACTCAGAATTGAAAATAATTACATTTCCTACTGGAGCTTATGAAATTGATGATATAAACCAATTATTACAGAAACAACTCGGAGAAGACAATATCACCGTTAAAGGAAACAATAATACTTTAAAAGCAGAAATAACTTCAAAATATTATATTGATGTCAGCTTGGAACAGTCGATTGGCAGTTTACTTGGATTTACAGATACAAAAAAAAAAATCTTAACTCCTGGAACTACTCATTCAGGTGATTCAACTGTAACAATATTGAAAGTAAATAGTATTGATGTCACGTGCAACATTATACACGGATCGTATAGAGATGGAGTTAATCAACATATTTTACATACATTTTATCCAACAGTGGCTCCCGGTTTTAAAATTGTTGAGAAGCCACAAAACTTGATATACCTACCGTTAAACACCAGTTTCATTTCAGACATCGTACTGAACATATTGGATCAAGACGGTCATAGTGTTGACTTTAGAGGAGAAACAATTACTATACGGATACACATCAGAGCAGCAACATAAAAGTCAACATGGGATTATCATTTAAACCGCAACGGAAGAGTCGGGAGCTCAGTAGCTCCTCGACATTGGAAGAGTTAACATCGGAAAACATTCGTTTTCTACAGAAGATTGGATTGAAACTTAACAGCGATGGATATCCTGGATATATCTCAAGGACCAACGTTCGACGAAACACTATGGGAGAAGGAATATCACACGCACAACCCTTACACTTCATCAAAATTAAACAATAACGATGAAATAAGGATCCCCATTCAACAACAAGATATTTACACTTTACCGTGTGAAAGTTACTTGTACATTGAAGGACGGGTATTAAAATTGGATGGAAAAACTGCTTCAACAGTTCCTTTTATAAATAACCCGATGGCATATCTTTTTGATGAAATAAGATATGAAATATCAGGGGTGACGGTTGATTCAACAAAAAAGGTTGGTTTAACAACGACATTGAAAGGATTAACATCATTAACACCGCATGAGAAGAATTCAATAGTCACCGCCGGATGGGTTGCCCCCGATAAAGACACTATAACACCAGCTTCCAACGGTCACTTTGATTTTCATGTACCTTTACGATTGCTTTTGGGATTCGCTGAAGATTACAAACGGGTAATAATAAATGTCAAACAAGAATTAGTATTACTCAGATCTTCAACTAATAAGGACTTGATACTTGCAGACCCTGCAACTACGGAAGATAAACTGGAATGGCAACTACAGTTGGATAAAGTTGTTTGGAGAGTACCTCATGTAAGATTGGCTGATGAACATAGAATCCTATTATTGAGAAAGTTGAAATCTGACCGTGATATTGTGATGCCATTCCGAAGTTGGGAATTTCATGAATACCCTACACTACCTCAGACAGAACGACAAACATGGACCGTCAAGACATCAACTTACTTGGAACGAGCAAGGTACATAATACTCGGTTTTCAAACTAAGCGAAAAGATGTTATCACTGCAAATGCTGGTCAATTTGATCACTGTAAAATAAAGAATTGTAAAGTTTTCCTAAACTCTCAATTCTTTCCCTATGACAATTTGAATGTCATGTTCAGCAAAAAACGTTTTTCTATTTTATACGATATGTATGCAAGATTTCAATCGTCATATTATGGAAAGACTAATACACCACTATTATCACCTGACCAGTATTATTCCAAGGCTCCAATAATTGTAATCGATTGTTCAAAACAAAATGAATCGGTAAAATCATCAAGTGTGGATATAAAAATTGAAATGGAATTTGAAGAACCAGTAGCGGATGGAACTTCGGCATACTGTCTAATTCTACATGATAAAATAGTTACTTACACACCGCTGACCGGAATTGTGAAGAATGTACTTTAAGAAGAATTGTACAACAACTGCAAATTTTTGAGGTTAGAATTATCTGCTTTAATTTTTGAGGTTAGAATTTCATTTGTGAAAGACAAGTTCAAAACAAACAATTATGTAATTGTATAAATTTCAAGGATTTACGAAAAATATAAAAGCGAGAAAATAATTAGTAGAAACTTCATTCTATCTTCAACCGTCGTATGGGAAACATCATTCGCAAGATGAATTCTACTAACGGAGAAGAAAATACACCTCTAATGGATGATAATAGTTCAGATATAGAAAAACAAGTTGAACGAGAAATGGACGAGTTCCTAAAATTCAACAAACATAAGAAGAGAGAAGAAGAAAAAGCTGAAAAAGAAGTAAAAAGGAAGAAGGTTGAAGTTAACATTACAACCAATATTTTAACAGAAGTATTTCTTCGGATTATCTACCCAATTTCTTCATGCATGACAAAAAGTATATCAGTTGGAATTTTAAAATCAATGGATTATTCACCAATTGTTATTTTAAATCATGGAAACAAAATGGTTACTTTCAGTGAAATTACTTGGGAATCTCTCATGAAACATTTACATCTTTTGGAGTGCTATTTAAGTAACAACACATTTGGAAGAAGAACAAGATTAAGTTTATTGGAATCAAATATTGAAGTTGATATAGTAAAACATCGTGGAGGACAAATTGTTCGCTTCAGAGATTTAACTACACATAATGTTAAATTATATTTCACTAAAGAAGAATTTTATACTTTAAGTTGTACTACCGGTCCCGTCACCAGATATTTGAAACAACTAATATTTTCAAGTGCAATAATTAAAGACTATCTAATTGATACATTGGACAAAAAACCTTTTGTTCCAATTTTATACGGTCCCGTGGATACTTCAATCTTTAATAGAATACCTCAAGAAGTTGAAATGTGGAGACAATTAAACAACTATCACACCAATTTTAATATTGATGAAGTGGCACAAGAAGTGAAAGAAGAAGAACAATCCTGTCTGTTATAAACATCGGCTCATTCAATTTTTAAGTCAGTTGTTAGTGAGACTTCATCATGAATAAACGGGTTTCGTTTTCTAATGCGCCACATATAATGGAAGTTAAAAGAGGTATAATTGAATTTCAAGCTTTCCGAGGAAATGATGGTAATTTTATTATTAAAGAATTAGTAATCTTGGACATGAACACATCAGTAGTTTATCATTATTTGTTCAAACCTCCAGTACCATTTAATAGACTAACAACTAAAGCGAAAGTTACAAACAAATGGTTGAACAAACATTTTCACAACTTAAGATGGGATGAAGGTTTCATTAATTATAACATGATGCCGCACATTATGAATCATTATTGCAAAGAGTTTAAAATTATCTACACAAGGGGATTGGAAAAAGCAAATTGGATACAATCATTTACAAGCAACGAAGTGATTAATGCAATAATTGATAAAGATTTCCAATGCTACTTCAACGAACTTTGTATTTCATCAAAAAGTTTTAAACATCGAAGGTCGCAGTGCGCTTTAAAGAATGCCTACCGCTTGAATAATTTCCTTCAACAAACTGGTGGGGGTAGTGTCAGTGGTGGGGGTAGTGTCGATTATAAAAGTGAGAGCGCTACCATGACACAGCATGAGTATTACTCAAACCTCCGAAGAGACAACATCTCCGACGGACATTCTTATTAACAAGAAGATTAACAACAACATCAATATGGCATCACAGAACTTACTTCAAAGTTTAGTTGATCAGTTCAACGCTCATTCTAAATCATCAATTCTACCTACGAAGAAATGTTCTGAACTAAAAGAAGAAAAACACTACATCATTCATACTATTAAGAAAATGGAAACTTCAGTAGGTGATGCTATAAATTGCACTTTGAGCGAGGCACCTTATACAATTGGTGATGAAGCAAAATTTCAGATCTTCTTACCAAAGCGCTTCGTACAACTACTTCAAAATGAAGATCTTCGTATAATTCAACCCGGCGCACTCTATTTGGTATCACATGGACCCAGTGGAAACAACTCTACTGAACTTACAATTCATGTAACACCTACTACTGATTAGTTTGTACATAACATTGTAACTATTTGTTTGTAATTGTTTTTCAATAAATATGATATAAAGAAAAAAAAACAAAAAAAAATTAAAAGAAGCAACATATTGTGATGTCTTTGTACATTACAATATGTTGCTTTTTTTAAAAATTCCACGGGATGACCTTGACCCACTTGTGTGTGATTATAAAAGCGAAAATCTACTTGTAAAATTCATCAGTCTACGACTACCTTTCGTACCGTACACATCTCGCTCACTCTATCGCTTAATATAAAAACTAAAAGATGTCTCTCAAAGTCAAATGTGCATCTTATGATACTAACACCATTACAACTTTTGAACAACTCGAAGATTTAACCAACGAAATGCGAGTTTTACTTACCGGTGGTTATCACTTAACTGTTGATGTTAGTGCTACTAATACAAGGATGTTCACTAAAACAAAATATTGCGATGATGAAATATTTATTTCTACACAACCTACAACTTCTTCATCGCCAACTGGTCAACATAACATCAAGTTCCAAAAGTATTACCAATGTTGAATAACTTTTGACAGACAAAACTACAACTAAAAAATCACATGATCAATGTGAGTTAATAAAAAGGATGTGATACTTGTATAAATAATCATTTGCTTCTCAGCTCTCACCACGACAAGACCTATTTAAGAAAATGTTGTACAGAATGATGATTCAACTTGATGGAAAAATCTATGGAAAAGACTACAACACCATTGAACAAATGACCCAAGATTTAGATGTATTAACTAAAGAAGGATATCAAGCTAAATTAATTTTAAAATTTCCTGAAGTACATCCATTATCAACAGAAGAACTTGTTGCTATGGCTAAGGCGGAGAGAGAGAAAAAGTCTGAAGAAAACAAAGAGAAACAAACTTCCTAAATTTTAATAATCCTTACACTTGTAAGGTATAATTTTTTAAAACTCCATTTGGATGACCTTGAAATTACCCCCACCACTTTTCACAGTACATAAAACTCACTATTCAACACTATACACTCTTATTCTTTCACTGGACTCCGCAGCGTCAACATGGAAGAGCAAAAATACAAGTACAAACCTCGTTACTGTTGTGAACAACAGTGTACAGATTTAGGACCAATGATGGTGGATGGGTTAGCTTGTACTAAATGTGAATTCTTCGGATCTTGTTATTGCAAATGCAAAACAAAACAACTACCACCACCGGAATTGCGAACTTTCAAATTTTACAAATCAAGATATTTTCATACATGTTGTCCTCAAAGATGTTTCAAATTTCACCCTCTAGATCTTGCTCATTGTCAACGCACCAATTCTCATCAAGATGATTTTTGTACACATATGATAAAAAGATGTAAATACAGATCAGATTGGTATTCCGATCCTGTAGAACCATCAAATGTGTAATTTCAGTTTTACACTCTTTTTTAAAACTTCATTTGGATGACCTTGAGATTTCCCCCACCACTAGTTCTAATTTTTATATAATATTAAATCATTCCACTTCCAACACTCTAACTAACAACATGGAAAACAAATTTATCAAGTTTGAACATATAATAACTGACAGGGAAGAGATGGAAGAATTGTTTCAAAATTTACTTTCTATCATTGACGAATATCCTATAAGATGGTTCAGAATTGTAGTTCAATATTTAAATCCTGGTGAATTGTTTTCTTCATCGAGTGAAGAGGATGAAACAACTACTTCGGTTCAAATAATTGAATTAAAAGACGAAGAAGAAGAACTAAACATTTTATTTAATCATAAGCTCAAGGTTCCCCATATAAAAGCCCCCTCCCTAGACAGCCCCCCTCCCTAGACGCCTGCTCAAGGTCACCATTATATAAGCCCCCTCCCTATGCGCCGATCCTCATTCCATCACCGACTCTCCAACAATGAACAACTCTCCATTGGCCCGAATGAATTCTAGTTTTGAAATAAACTCTAAAGAAGAGTTACAAGACATTTTTAATATTTTACAAGAACTTGTAGATAATTTTACAACCATCAAAATGAATTTGGAAATAACATACGATTGTCCTATTTGTGATAAGGTTGAAAGTTTAGACGAAGACAGTTTACTAAATCTAACTCCTGCACCATCTGACACTACTGATGGTAATAATGAAGAGCAACGTCTTTCCCCCACCACTTCTTTGTAATTCATCCTTCCCCCCACCACTTCTTTATTTAACTAACATTTCTCCCTTTCACTTCTTATTCCATCTTCGACTTCTGAACTATCAACATCACTAAAATTTCAAACACTAACACAATCATGATGGATATGATGGATGAAGTTCCCTTTGTAACTAGAATGGAAGAGGATAAATTGAAATTGGAAATTAAACGATTGGAAATGGAACGGGAAAACCAACTTGAAATGTTACATTTGTTCAAGCTTTTCAAATACATCATCTGGGGACTCTGCATTTACCTTCTCATCGTCATCGGTGTTTGCATTTACAACTCTGTAATTCATCACAAAAGTTCAACTTGTTTAAACTCTGCTGTTGCACATTAATTGTATGTTCACTAATAAAATTCAAAAGTTACTTCAACCTATCCTACTATCACCAACTAGTTCAACTTAGAACTATTTCTGGTGGTAGTTGGGTAGGCTTTTTTAAAACTTACTCTGGATGACCTTGACATACTTTCCAGATCCTATTTATAAATTTGAATTTCAGTTTTAAACTAACTTTTAGTTTTGTTCAACTATTAAGAGTTTTGTTAACACCGTCAAATTTCAGTTTTCAACTAACTTTTAATTTATGTATACTTTTAGTTCAACCCTAGTTACTTTATTCGCAAATTCAGTTCAACCGACCGCCAACGCTATTGCCATCTCCACCCCAATATTTTAACATTTCTGCCCCCAACACCTGCCCTAACATCTGTTCGGTTTTAAAAATATAAAAGAAAGGTAAAGGAGTGGGGGTGGCTCATGCTCACCAATGCAAAACTAAGGTTTGAGGTTAGAATTATCCATGGCGGCCGCCATGTCTAGTTCAGTTTCACCACATAGAGTCGGCGACCGGTTATTGGTCTAAAGGAGTGGGGGAAGGGGTGGTGGGGGGGAAGGTTGCCGTTTTATAAGCCCTCTCCCTAGGCGGCGCTTCTCATTCGATCGCCAACTTTCAAACGATAAACACCTCTCCCATGGCACGAATCAATTATCCCGCTATCACCAACTACTTCAACTTAAAACTATTTCTGGTGATAGTTGGATAGAATTTTTTAAAACTTACTCTGGATGACCTTGACATATTTTCTACATCTCAGTTATAAGTTTGAATTTCAATTTTGAACTAACTCTTAATTTTTCTTCAACTGTTAGAGTTTCGTTAACACCGACGAATTTCAATTTTGAACTAACTTTTAATTTTAATTTTATGCGCAAATTCACTTCACCCTAACGCCAACACTATCGCCATCTCCACCCCAACCTATATAACATAAAATATAACTACAGCATCTCATATATACCCTCCATCCCCCACCGGAAGCTATGTGACATGGCAGCTGGCGCCAGCTGCCGCGGCACGTGGCCCGGTGGGCACGTGGCCGGTTTTAAAAGTGACCAAAACACACTACTTCACATTATACACAATTTTTTTAAACTGGGCCACGAAAGGAAGAGTATTACAGATGCTATAATAATTAGTTTTGTCCGGAAGATTTTAATGGAAAGTTTGATTAACTATCATTCCGTGTTGTTAATCTCTTTAACGTCCGGTTTCCGTCATTGTACTCTTCAAAGAGGGTCCTTAAATTGGATTTATTAAACATACCTGCATAAGGTATTTTGCTGTTCAGCTGACATGACAGGAAACAGATATTGACTATTAAAAATAGATTTGAAATTAAAAAATTATGTACTAAGTGTTATTGCTTGATCTGTGATCTTTTAGAAAACAACAAGCCTACTAGGGTATTATTGTAATTCCTGTATGTAGGCCTCTTTTTTATTTTAACACTTGATTTTGCAATACTCACTTATGTTACTCAATATAATTCCTGCACAAAAAATTTTTACGGTACTAGAATAATTCACCAAAACATTCGAAACAACAGCTAATGCCTAAACTCAATAGGGCTAACATTATCACCATTTAGGTGGTGTGTAGTTTACTTTGATTGCAGACAATGCGGTCTTAAGTGTTTTTGTACTTAGGTTTTAATTTTAAGGGAAAGGGCTTAAAAAGTTGATTGTTTTGTATAGATAAACATGAGAGAACCACGTCCATAACGATTAAAACCAACTATGTTCGTCTATTCGGAGTAGACGGGACGCGAGTGCGATACATTAGATCTGTTTGTGCGGCGAGCAGTGCACATTCCGTCTAGAGCATAGCGCATATTGGGGCTGCGTTCCTCTCCGATGAGCATTCCATGACAATCCTTGCTTCACAACCCTCTGCAGTTGTATTCTTTATGACACTAAGACGATCAAGTTTATCGTTCAACAGGGCATGGTTAGAAAAACATACCAGGTATATTAAAACTTTTAATGTTTACGATAAACTATGCTCCTGATATAAAGCCACTACTAATGGTTTTAATTTTAGTATTTAAAAGTTCAAATTTATTGCAAAAATTTTTTTCTCTAAAATAAAATATCAAAATAACTATTATTTTTAATAATTCCAGCAGAGTAACTCTTCTTTGTTTGAAAATATGTTTGGAGTTTATATTTTATTATTATTGTTAAATTCTACACCACTAAACCACTATCAAAAATGTACTGGTACTTAGTGACAAGTGAAATTTAAAGAAGGTGATAGAGATCCTAAAAAAAACTCTTTAACTGGAATAAAAATAAATAATAAGTAATATAAATGTTCAATAAAAATTATTGTTTGAAATACTGTTAACATAGAAAACTATCTATTAGAAATATAACATTTGATCACAAGACTTAATATATGATTAAGGTAACAAGAAATATGTAAGTTCACTGGAATGTGTACACAAGTCAATCTGATGAGTATAGGACAATAAAATGAAATAAATATCGCGTGCTGTGTGTAATCAGTTATTCATACATTTAAACAACGTAACTAAATAAGACTAGAGTATTGAAGATAAGTTTTTGAAACCACGGTTGTCCGCTACATTGTTGAAAATAAGGGTATACAAAGTATGAAACCTTTATTAAAAGTTTACGGTTTTCAGTCTTAGAATTAGATAATTTTTTGGTAGCGTGCGGAATAAGAGCTAGTACATAAATTCATACTCAAAAGTACTATCTAATGTAACAAAACTAATTTTTTCGAACAATAGGAATTGTGTAAGTTTATTGAGTTGTTTACCCATTTTCCAATACAATCCGAAATTCGTATGTTAACTGAAACAAAAATATACGTTTAGGATGCGGGGTCAAAGATAAACTCATTAACGACAAACATATTGGTAATAGGAATTAAACCAAATATGAAATGAAATTATCAGTTACATTATGTTTGGGAGGGCAAAAAGTAATCGAGTCAAGATGTTATCGTGTATTACGTGGAGTTTTTATCAGTAATGTGATTAATCCACAGCATGCGTGTTCGCGTGAGTCCTGGCCATTACTTTGCCAACGTTTATAATTCTATTATCTTCGGTGTGTGCCCCTCTTGCGTAAAAACTCCCACCTTATTGTAAATTATTTTGACACTGTAGATTATATTTAGGTAATTGATTTTGTGTCATCCTCAGCGGTTCGATTATTTTAGATATCAGTTTATCTCTTTCACAGTAAACTCAAATCAACTTAAATGTCTTTCTCTTAAACTCACAGTTTTTATGAATCCTGAGTTTTTCCACAACCCTTAAGAGTCCTATTCACCTTAAAGCTAGTAGCACAGTAGGCTATGATAACAATACTTTTATTTCTTTCTGGCGTCTTTTTAAAGTTTTTTTAGTGTTTTACGAGGGTAAAGCACCTCAACGCCCAACCAAAGCAAAGACGTTGCTGTATATGAGTGAATGCCATTATCCTCTAGACCATTATACTGGCCAGGTATGCTGGCCATTTCCCCTGCTATGTTGCCTGGTTGTCGTCATATATAGCTTTAGTAATGATGTTGCATTCTCTCAACAACCGTACCTCGTAGTATTTGACTTTTATGGTTCCTTTCATTGCCCAAGTCAAATAAATACCCCGTCACAGTAGACCTGCATACTCAGCAAATTTCAAATGGATGTAATTGTTTAATCTATAAAACATTTTGTGATGTAAACAAATGGTATATCAGAGTTAATAAAAAATATAAAAAATAATCTATATAAGAAATTGTCTAATATATGAATGCGTTATATATTCAAATTGACAATATATATTTAAATATAAGTATATTTGTTTAAAGTACCAGTATAAAAGTCATAAAGCTACCATGCAAAAAGAATGATAAATTTAGAATATAAAAAAAATGTAAACAATAGCCTATTACAAATGAAGGTAGCCAGTCGATCACATGATATTTAAACACTGCAACTATCTACCTCCAAATTCCACTATGCATTTATTTCCCATTAAAATACCATAAAAATTAGTATATAGGTTACCTGCAACCGAAAGGCTTATAGTAAATATCTTTTACTCGTTCTTTAATAAAGGAATATACCTAATTGTATCAGTGAACACTGAAAAATAAACGATGTATAAGGTATTATTCATTTTTTTAAATTTAAAAATATTGGGAAATTCTATAAAAGTTAATATAATTTTATCAGTAACATACCCATTTTATTGAAGCTGAAAGAGTTTCAATATATATGAATAGTTTCGTTTACTTTGTTTTAAATTTATTTAGATTCATAGAGTATCAATTATTGTATATAGCAACTGTGGGAACTCTTGGTATTATATTTAGTTACAAAAGTAAGCTAAGCGTGCTTTATTTGAGTAAAATAAATTCCATTACTATAACCTACTTGGCTTACGATTTAAATATTTAATTTTTTTATTGCAATATCTTACATAATCCTAAAATAATTGTGATTTAAAGTTGCAATGAATTCTTGGAATTTTGCCCCAAGACTTGGTTATGTGGGAAGCTGTTTGTGGGTTCGATTTTGGTGTTGTGATTCCTTCCACGATGTCCAGCATCTTATCAGATTCTGGAGCTTTAGCTTATCAAAGGACTGTTGATGAATATTTCATTTCTTTTGTGACCCTGGGTTTACGTTTGTCTTGGTAGTCAATATATTGAAGTTGTCTGCACTGAAGATATTTATTAAAAGTTGTGCTTTGATGAAAATTAAACAAATCAAATAAAACTCGCTTAGCAAATTATTTGCATTACACGATAAGCTCATTAGTCCTTTTATTATCTTTATTGTTTACCACTAAAAACCCTAAAAAAACATGCAAAATCTAAATTTCTCAAACATGGCTCCAACGATTTTGATTAAATTGTTGTAGTTTATTAAGATTAAAATCGTGAATCAAATGACACCAACCACATTTCCGAGAAAATGCTCGTTCTAAGGTTATAGAGCAAAATATGTTAAAAAGCTCAATTTTTTTTTATTTCCAAAATAGCTGTGAGCTTGAAATAAATTTTACTTATCACCATTAAATCTAGATAAAAAACTAAACAATCCAGTATTTTGAATTATTGCTCTACGTCAAGTGTTTGGGGAGAAAATTCAATTTTTCGTTTTGAGGTTAACGCAGTACGTTGTTAAAAGTCATAGACTAGCGTATAGTCAAACTCGTGCTGCTCAGCTGGTAGCTGTCGGACTGACCCATCAATACATTAATGTTTAGAGACTTTTAACACCTTTTCATATTCTTGGGAGAAAGTATGTGTCAGTTATCTGATACCATTTATTTATAAAACGATGATTAATTATTAAATAATAATTTTAAAATAATTCAGTACATTTCATTCAATTACAATAAAACTGCATACCTTTGATGTTTACAATACTCGCTATTAATATTAATCTCTATCCTAATGTGAAATACATGCCAACATAGTGCAGTAATAGTCTTCTGTTCCACTGTGATCATGCGACCTGAAATAATTGCCCGACAAGCTCCGGGTCTCGATTTCGAGTTTAATTACAAACCCACAACGTGCCAATGAGTTCCGTATTTGTCAGAGTGGCTTGGATATGTGTCCTGTGGTTTTTAATATCTTATGATCAACCAGGAGTGGATGTTCTGAAATTGCCTGATGAAAAAGTTTATTTTTTAAAATGTAAAAACATTGCTTTTCTTTGGACGAGTATTTTGTCACTTAAAATTAATGGGTATTTAGTAAAACTTATGCTTTAGATATGATGGTTTGCATAGTCAATAAATATGGGAATCAGTATAGGGTGACACACACTTGTTAAAAAAGATACAATAATTGGAATAGACCACACTTGAATTTCCATTCTTAAATTCTAAGAATAATCTTTGTTGCTTTTATGATAATAAAGTGTAAGGTAATAAATATATGCTGGATGCGTTGGATTATATTATCATAAATATCAAAATGCTTCTACCAAATAGGGTTATTTAGTATTTAAAGTTTAACCTTAAACCATCCCCGGTCAAAATATAAAGAGTCTCCAAAGAAGAGGGCTCTGTTTTTTTTTTTTTTTAAACTGATATGCTGTGTGATACGAACATGCTACTAGCTGGAAACCACTATTTATCTACAATAAATTTAATATATTAAGAAAGACAACAGTTTAAAGGTACATTTTTTATTATTTGTGTAATAAATTAGTAAAGCTTTCTGTTAGTAGCGTGTTCGTAACGTCAGTTATACTAACACAATAATAGTGTTCTTTTCGTGAGACTCCTGTTATAGTCAAGTAAACATTTCTTCTTTATTGATACTCAGATTAAAAAATATGTGACAATTGTGTATGTGTTACAGTAGTTACTACAGTAGTTACAGTAGAAAAAACTACAAAATTTTTCAGCTGTAAAATTTGATCATATTTATTATTATTATTTAAAATTTAAATTATAATCCTACATGTTAAGGTTCGTTCAAGGATAAAATATAATAATGCGTTTGTATACCAAACTATATAAAATAAATACTATTTTTCTGGTAATTTAAGCAATTTACATGCCACAATATAAAATATGTTGCCAAATGAAAATAAATACATAGTGTAAAATGTCCGGCTCCTCTTTTAATTTTATTATCCGTTAAGGTAAACAAATGTAGTTTATGGGTGTAACTTAAAACAAAGTCCCTTTTGGCTCCATCAAACTTTTTGTTCATGTTAGGGGTCAGCCCAACATGAGTCAGATATAATTATCATATAAATATAATTGGAAAACAATATTTTCCAATTATATCCAATGCTAAGCATAAGGGTTTAGAGTAACTTTATTTAACTGTCATCATAAGCACAAAATATTGTTTTAAAGCTACATGGGAAAAAGTTTAAGTGAAATTATTTACATGGATTCCTTTTTAAGTATATGTTTCCACAAACTTACGGTATTTAGGTAGAGAAAGTTTTTAAAACAAAGAGTTACAGAATGAGGCGATGATGGAAAGGAGAAATTCGTCGCCTGTTTCGTTTGGTCATATGAAGTTAGCAAAGATAAGTCACTATTGGTTCCGTTCTCTAGGTTTACTCATATTAAAAGTAAATACACACCAAAAGGGTAATCATTAACGTAAACTAACTAATTAGGCATGTCTAGTAGCAATGAGCGTTTGACCTTGATTGACCTTTGTATCCGGATGCTCTCGGAGAAGATAACATAAATTGGCACGGAGATTGACATATATATATTATAATAACCTAAAAAAATCCAAAAATCCCAACCATTTAAAACTGATAGTTCATATCAACAACCAACTTTAAAATCATACTTCAATTATTCCAAGAAAAGAAAAAAGTTACATTCAATAATAAGGTCCTTTCCCCCAATTAGTCTTGACATTTTTAACTACTGAAAGTATTTGAAATGCTAATCTTAACCAGATGCTGTTCATGTATTATTTATAGTGACAAAGCTAAGTTGAAGACATTCCGTTGGCAGTGGTGGGCGCCATATTGGTGCGCGTTCCGCTAGAATGAGCATTCCATGACAATCCTCCCCGGCAGATCATCGCTAACTCGTGCTTCATTGTCACCGAGTAACACTTATATAAACGAAGAATCAACTTCATAACACAACAAACCATAAAACACTTCCAAGACAATTGAACCAACTGAAACTCGACATCAGGCTTTGGAGCTCGCAGGAAAAGTTCATTGGCTGATACTGCAGGCTGAGAGATGCGGATGTTAAACTATTAACTATTAACTCGCTTCTTTGATGATTTCGGCTTGTTGAAATTCCATAGGCAATCAAATTATAAAGGCTATAAGCTGATATACAGGAAAGAAATACAAGTAAACACTCTTTTAATTCTAATGCAATTCAACTTATAATGAAAAGTAAGTTAATTAATAGAAGCTGACGAACGCCAAAATATTCAATAAAAATCTAAATTACTGCCGAAAAATAATACTATATATTTTTGTAATATCCAAAATATGAAATTAAATCTTTAACGGATTCGTAAGTTATTGCCTGATGTTACAAGTCGTGTATACAATCGTTACAATTTATTTTGTAGTAGAATATGACAAAGTATTTTGTTTAAGGAATGGGAATTCACATCTAAATTATATACTCCCGAATGTGTAACTCACTCACTCATCGGGGTATCAGAAATTTGTCAAATGTCGGTAAAGTAGATCTCCTCTATATCACTTACTACAGAGTGATTCCCAAGCGAGAACTAAACTTACCGACCTGTATTACTGAGAAAATTAATTGCCAACATGCTGGGAGTCGCGGATTACCGAAAACCCCTTTTTTTTTAAAATGTTATAAGATTAAACCAATTGTGCCTTTATAGGTAAAGCGGTCTATTCACCGAGAGTAATTTCAATGTACAGGGTGTATCTGAAATTACCTCTCCAGACCGGAAGTCACTGATGTCAAATACAAACTCTCACTTTAAATAACTTTTTTTTAGTTTTACACGGTTTTTAAGAAAACTTTACAATTTGATCTTGTACGCGTAATTTTAGCAGTTTATTGAATATTTGAGGTTGAAATATAGATTTTCCTCATTCTCCTCTGAGCATTTTAGGTTAATCAAAAATGTCTCGCTACAAAAATGTCTTTGACTCTTTTAAATACGTTTCCAACAAAAATTGTCAGTTTGGTCCAAAATGTTTTTTTTTTTTTTTATTAAATTTACAACATGACGGAGATTAATGAACATGTATTTAAATGTTTATTAAAACTAATCACGTGATAATTGATGTTTAATGATGGTATATTATTTTAAATGAGGTTCTTAGACATTTACATGTTTGGTAAGTTCTGTTATATGTAAAATGTTCAGACTGGGGAAAATTTAACATATATTATATGTTAAATTTTCCCCAGTTAAAAAAAATAATGTCATGCTATTTATTCTAAATCAGTATGATTAGGGTTTAAATTATTAAATTTTAAAGTTGCTTCAAAATTACGTCTGGTCCCCTCTGTATTGAAATCAGTGTCAATCAACAGAGCAAAATATGTTTACCTACAACGGCACAATTTTTTTTACAATTTTAAAAGAGGTGCAAGGTTGGTATGGGACACCCGGTAAGACAGTATCATATTTGCACGATAGTCCTCCCAAAAATTGGTTCTTTATTTGGGATGGCAGTTAATTTCTAACGAACTCATTAGGAAGTACATCATTGACTTTACCTGATGGCATGCTAATTTAAATTTTACAATTCAACAAAAATTTTAACTAAAATAGCAGATCACACAATTGATTTATTTTTTAGTGCGTACTAAGTTAATGTTTAATTTAAAAAGGTGGCAGTACAGTATTTTCATTTAAAATAAAAAACTTTTTTATTTCCTGCCCCAGAAAACTATCTGATTTCAAAATTTAGCGACCAAACATTTTTACCCAAAATAAATATGACATTATTTTTTTCTATTCTAGTGGCCAAATTATAACATCTGAGGCAATCCTCGCGAACATCTTTCAAGTTACTACAAGTTTGGTTCTATGAATTTTTGCCCCCCAGTCCACACAATTAAACATAATTAAATGTTTATTTATTTTTGCGGGGAATTTTACCCCATGTAGACGTAATTTTACAACTACTATAATATTTTACTCAGAACCTTCACTTTGCACATAGACATATCTTGCACAGTACCAATATCAATTAAATTATCAAACTTAAAAATTATCATGATGATTCTCAATATCACGTATTCTTCTTTCGACCGTGAGTCGAAACGAATTGCTATATCAAGCAACTGATTGTTTTACTTTGTTATTTACTGACCTGGTCCTACGGCTAAAACATACGTCCCTTGATGTGTATGGTAATTTTAATATTTTAACCATTATTTAACATACTTTTGTTAGTAACCACTGTATTATTGTATTTAGAAGCTTGAAGTTTTTTTATTTGCCTCGACAGTAATTTTTTATTAAATTAGGGAAATTTAAAAGTTTTACACCATTAAAAACTGAAATGAAGGAATTGTAATGAATGCCAATATTACATTATGTATTTATCATTGTATGTTCAATATTACTGTATCGTTATGTTATTCCCTGGAATTTCAACACAACTAATTGAAGGATAGTAACTGAATAGTTTTTTTTTATTTTTTTATTTTTTATTTTTTATTTATTTTTTTTTTTAATAAAAGGGGTTTTGGCAAGTTTTATCCACTTTGTTAAGGTTTCCAATTATTTTGTTTTAATGGAATTTTTCATTGTTTTCGATGATCTACTGCAAATTGTTATGCAGTTTATCTATTTAATTTTTTCATATATTTATTTATACGTATTTTATAATTTTAAGTAAATACTTATACAATACCTACATAATAAATTTATTCATAACTCCATTAACCTTTACAGAATTCGGGGGAATTAGGAAGGGGGTTTGGGGAAAGAGTCTTTGAAAACGAGCCGTAGGTGAATATATTTTCATTCCTTAGATTGAGTTAGTTGCATAAGTTCAAATTTAGGTTATTTCTGCAGTCGTGAGAGTTAATTTATGTTATAAATAAATGACAAACACATTTATTTTGCTATTTTGCTCATTTACAATCTCTTATATTTATATGTATTCTGTTCATTATATGCGACTTAAACAACAATTAACGAATTTCTGGGCAACCACTGAGGGGGAATGGGGGCGGAGCCCCCATCGAGCCGTAGGCGAGTCGTTTTACATACAGCTCCATGATTAGAAAACGAAGTGCAATAGGTTAGTTCTGCATCTCAATTGGTAAACATCAATGTGATTCAAACTGGTATTAATAAGGTAACTGGTAAACTGGTATTAAAGGTGATGAAGTAGCCAGTGAATTACACTAAACAAACATCAATATGCATGATAATAATACTCAAATTGCATACACTACCTACTTTGCTACAAAATTTGAATTAAATTAAATATATATAAGGTAAATATAAACCCTAGAAGGGTGTTAACCACATTACAAAATGATTATAACAGTAGTATTTTGTTTATGCCTTTATCTAGTTGCTTAATATATTTACAATATATAAAAAATAATTCTACAGGTAAATATTGAAGAATAAGTATTTCAATAAACAAAAGGCATAATATAATTAAGTTTCAATGATTTTGTTGAAATATTTTCAAAAGAACAATATTATGAAATAAAAAACCTAAACAGGCCATGGTGGAAAACCTATCATAAGTACACAAACCCGTATTTTTACAATAAATTCATTTCATTAGTTTAGGAATTCTTTTGTAAAATATATATACATATGTACACACACACACACACACACACACACACACACACACACACACACACACACACACACACACACACACACACACACACACACACACACACACACACACACACACACACACCCACACACGCACGCACGCACGCACGCACGCACGCACGCACGCACGCACGCACGCACGCACGCACGCACGCACGCACGCACGCACGCACGCACGCACGCACGCACGCACGCACGCACGCACGCACGCACGCACGCACGCACGCACGCACGCACGCACGCACGCACGCACGCACGCACGCACGCACGCACGCACGCACGCACGCACGCTAACACGCACGCACGCACGCACGCACGCACGCACGCACGCACGCACGCACGCACGCACGCACGCACGCACGCACGCACGCACGCACGCACGCACGCACGCACGCACGCACGCACGCACGCACGCACGCACGCACGCACGCACGCACGCACGCACGCACGCACGCACGCACGCACGCACGCACGCACGCACGCACGCACGCACGCACGCACGCACGCACGCACGCACGCACGCACGCACGCACGCACGCACGCACGCACGCACGCACGCACGCACGCACGCACGCACGCACGCACGCACGCACGCACGCACGCACGCACGCACGCACGCACGCACGCACGCACGCACGCACGCACGCACGCACGCACGCACGCACGCACGCACGCACGCACGCACGCACGCACGCACGCACGCACGCACGCACGCACGCACGCACGCACGCACGCACGCACGCACGCACGCACGCACGCACGCACGCACGCACGCACGCACGCACGCACGCACGCACACACACACACACACACACACACACACACACACACACACACACACACACACACACACACACACACACACACACACACACACACACACACACACACACACACACACACACACACACACACACACACACACACACACACACACACACACACACACACACACACACACACACACACACACACACACACACCTATACGCGCATATAAGTCGCAACGAGATCCATGTAAAAATCCAGCGGTATGAGATCCACCAGAAGGAGTGGTTTTTTTAAGAAAATAAGTGACACTTTTCTTCCCTGTAGTTAGTACAATGCACCAGTCTCTTCAGATTTGGGATACCTTCAAAATTAACCATACGTTTTTTGCGGTCAAAGTGAGATCCGGTATGTAAGGTCACAGTGAGATCCATTTTGACCTTGGCTATACACACTTTAACAAACTACGGTCACACTGAGATCCGTCTGCAACTTCCCGATTAATGTTCGACCGCCTCGCTGGTGTTTACACACACTCTATCTAGTTGCGGTCGAAGTGAGATCCTTTACGGTTTGCATGCCTAACCTAATATACTGTAAGAACAAATTGATACATTATGGTATTTTAGCGTTGAAGATTAATAGTCTAGTGATTACGCGGCTCTGTTAAGAAATATAAGTCATATTGTTTGGTGTACCGTATCGTATAGTGTACTAAACGTTTAATCTATATCTATAAGGTAGAATGCGTGTATGTGTTTGTATGTCTACTATGGGTGCGAAAACAACTCGACCTAAACGGTGATCCAACTATACTTATTTAACATGAAAGAAAGTTCAGCCTATTCTACTGTAATTTTTTCGTACTCTTTAGTATTCTGACCCAGCGGCCTTGCAAGTTCCAATGTTATTTTTATGGACAAAATATTTTTATAAAACTCAATATAGAATAATTTAATAATAAGTTGAAACTTAAACATGTATACAAAAGAATGTTGTGAATGAACAGTAACTAGTAGCATACAAGTACGTTGAATAATACTCTTTATAAGAGAAATTCGTGTTGGTTACACTGTATTGAATTTTAAAATGGCTGAACTGATTTGGCTGATAATTGGTGGCAAGGTAGCTTAGAACTAGGAGACGGACATAGTTTTTACCCCATTCGCGTCGTATGTATCAAGCTTTAGGACTGTCTTAAACGTACCCATGTAAGGTTGTTTCGGAGTATTTTATCCGAGTTTTAATGAACACAACGTATAGAATTAAATATTTCTTTGCAATTAATCATATAAACATATATTCTCATTTAAAGTATTAAGGTAAGTTTCATTTTTTAGTATTGAAGGAAGAGTCGTTGTAACAAAATCTAGAGGTCCACATCTAAGGGGTGTTAATGACTTGAGGCGAGTGAGCGTGGCGAAGGAGCTCACCTAAAGGGCAAAGATTCTCAGGTTGGCATAACAAAGCATGCCAGATAACAGCAAGTATACAATAAATTTCTTCTATATTTTCTACAGTACGAATCATTTAAAAGTGTAAACTTTTTTATTTGAACCACGATTGTTTTTATATTACTTTATTGAACCACAAATTTAACCAAATTTGTTATTCTTACAAATAATTAATAATCGAAATTACTCATCTTTTTTTCGGGGTTGGATGTCTTATTTTACAAGGAATTCAAGTTAAGGGTATAATGTACTGAAATCCTGTTGTATGAATATATAAGCAGATGGCATTAAATATAAAAAAATGAAATATAGAAGTTTTCGTAAAAAAATTAATAATTTTACTTTTTTATGGGTTAAAAAATGTATAATTGATTGAAATTGTACACTATTAGTTGAAAAAATCTAAATTAAAGTTCATAGCAGAACAAGCGATTCAAGTGACTATGGCCTTAGTGATACATAAATACAGGCCCGTGCGTAGAGATTATTTAGTACCCTCTAGTTCCGAAACAGGCTCATTTTTCTCTGAATACCAAAAACAAAAAGGGAAATTGTTTCAAAGATGACTCATGTAACAGCTTTAAACGTCGTCTTAAGTAAACAAAACAAAATTTATACTACCAACCAGTAATACAATTGAATCAGGGTCATTCTTGGACTAGGGTAATCGACGATATTATCGAGGGAAAGACTGAATTCTACAACAAAATGGAACTCATGGTCAACACGGCAGGGCGCGGGGCGCCCTCGGCCGGCAGTGATGAGAGCTGAAGGAGGGGGGTGGGGTGGAACGAGAGTCTGCCATTGCCCTCTTCATTTTGTCTACCTGTTGATATTTGTCACTATAATGAGTGTAAATAACCTCACGCAGTATGCCTATTTGTGACATGTGTGGTGAATTATTCTGTAATTCATAGTCCTTCTTGTGCAAGTTTCGATAATTCTTTATAATAAAGGAAGATTAAGTGTGTCGTGGTTTTTCTGTTGTTTATATTAAGACTGAAAAAACGAGGTTAACCTAGATATAGAATGCTACCCGTTTCCTTGGTTAACAGTCCTTAGTTTTCAATTTCCCACCTGGTATCTGAAATTTTGCCCATAAATTTTCGTCTGTTGTAGTTTATTTCCAATAGCCTGCATACAGACCAACAAATCGAAGTAGTTTTCAAAAACAAATAATGAGATGTTTAAAAGTATAATCAATAATTTTTTAAGCATGTTGTGGTCAACCCGAATAGCTAAAACTGTTTACCAAGGAAACAAGGGTAAAGGTGGGATGGTTACTAAGGAAACAGCGCGAACAGGGGACAAAAAATTAACATGTTTATCTCTTTATAATATGAAGTTTAACCTCGTTGTGCTGGACACTATCTCGGAAGACTCTCTCTCGCCATAAGGTTAATTAAAATGATAGTTCCTAACTAATATTTACTGTAATTATGGAGACTACTACTCTTACTCTTCCAAAGGTATTAATTGTGTACAATAAAACTGAATTTATACTATTGAAAATCAAAAATGATTTATTGTTTAGCGGAATTATTTGTTTAAATTCCATCGCATGATTTTTGTTTTTAGTGCAAACTGCATTGTTGTCAATCAGTTGTGTTTGGATGTTAACAAATTATTGAGAAAATACTAGATTACCTCGAAAAAAAAAGAAACGTTAGATGCGTGTGGCTATAATGGTGTCCTTACAGCAAGACTATGTAATCAGTGCAAGACTGTGGAGATCTGGAATTTTTTTATGTTTGTTTACGTGATCTAGAAAGGCAGGTAACATTTACTTTTCATTGTTATTTGAAGGCTAAATCACTGTAATGATAGAGGCTGCAAAGCACCTAATATCAAACAGTGAATAACTATTAACGAAGATCGAACCCGTTGCCGAATCAGCCGCAAGGTGACTGGCACCCGGCAGGAAGACGACTAGAGTAGTTTGCCCAGGGTCACCGGTCCCCATAGTCACCGCGAGCGCCTAGCGCCCACCTACAATGGTGAAGGAAACTTTGAACTGTAAATACTGTGATCTGAACTATGGTAACTGTGGTTTTGAAGTTTTATGACTCGATCGAAAATATTACAGGTCATATCGCGGGGAATCGTCCACACACATTATACATTTCACTGGTTCAAGGAATGGAATATCTAATCTAAAACCAGGAATGGTGAAATAATAAGTACCTATAAAATTGCTTACTTAATCGTGATGCGGCTTGTCAGTAACGGGACCACGTCGCAGTGCTGTATGGCTGCGCCGGTGTGGCACCTTATTCCAACAAAATTATCGAATGCTATCGAAAACTTTCTTGCCTTAACTTATGTGTTAGATACTTTAGTGTGAGTACATTGTCGTTGTGAGTACGTACTGGGACGGCGGCGATGTCCTGTAATCCAGCTACTTGGAGGTCACGAATTGTGGATGGTTATAAGCGATGGCTTGTGGATGCGATATTCCCTAATCCCTGGTGGGGATTAACGTCCGCACTAGTGAGTGAATACTAGTTCATCCATAAAGACCATCTATATATGAATAGACAAGCATGTTTCATTTCCCCCTTTTTTCTCAGCTTGTGAGCATCGTAGGAGAAAACCGCACATACCGTTAGAAAAGTATTGTCCTGTAGATGAGCAGAATCGCAGTTTAATTCACATAGGGCCCGAGGGTTTCGCCCTAAAGGCTTTTAAAGTTTCAATGTTACATTTTTTAAGGCCAAAGTGAGATCCGGTGTGTATGGTGACATTGAGATCCACTTTGAACTTAACCATACACACCTAAACTAACCATGGTCACACTGAGATCCGTCTACAAAGGCCCGATTATTGTTCGACCGCCTCGCTGATGTTTACACACACTCTATCTAGTTGCGGTCGAAGTGAGATCCTTTCTGGCTTGCATGATATTTAATATACTGAACGAACAAATTTTAATACAATGGGATTTTCGTTTTGAAGATTAATGGATTTTGTTTCTCTGTTAAGAAACAAAAGGCCCACTGTTTTGGTACACCTTATAGTGTACCGAAATGAAAAAAAAAACGAATGCGTGTAGGTGTTTGTGTCTTGAAAGGGTGCGAACATCACTCCAACAATCGAGCTAATATTTTGTCCAACTATACTTTATTTACCAAGGAGAAAGATCGGCCAATTCCAATCATTTCAAGATTTAAGTATCATTGGAAATGACACTCTCCTAAGCCGAAACACATTGTTAAGATAAGTTTTCACGCGTTAAAACCAACATTAATGATAAAAAAACGTGATCCTGTAAGCTTGAATAATGAAAACACTCAAGAAATTGTAATAGTGAAATCAGCTTCAATCGTAAATAGTTCGACCTCCACGCAAACATAAGCTTGATGAGCTTGAAGGCAATATTCTTACATGACCGTTTTGCCTTTACATGTAGATTTCAAAGCATGAAAACTCGTCATAACAATGTGTTTCAGCTTATGGGATGTTATTAGACTTGCTGCGAGTGAGCGTAGCGAACAACCGCACTTAGGCCTACTTGAAGGGTAAAAAATCCTCAGGTTGGCATTGCAAAGCAATCCGGATAACAGCTTGTATACCCAAAATTTCTTCAATATTTTCTACCATAAGAAAAGTTCAAAAGTGTTAACTCCTTTTAGTTACACCACTAATTTTTGTCAAATTTTAAATTATAAATGTATCCATTTTTTAATTTAAGAAGGAATAAAAATTTAAATTATGTGTCTGTTTAGTTACCAACCATTTTAAGAGTTAAAAATCATACAACTGATGGGAACTGTGAACTATTAGTTGAAAAATAATTAAAGTTGACAGCAGAACAAACAGTTCAATGTGACTATGGCCCTAGTACTACATAAATACTCATGTCACTTATACTTATTAAAATGTATGTAGAATGTTAGGAAGAAGTTTCAAGTTATTGAATGTAGTATAAATGTTTTTTGAAAGTACGAATAAGGCACTCTTTCTTATTCCTCTCCTTTAATTCAATGTTGAGCACATGCAACTAGTTGGCCGGTAGAAGAAAAAAATGTAGAATAAGCTGCTGCCATTTATTTTCCGGGCTTGACTATACAAAGCCCCATGACTTGATATTTTCAGGTGGTGTTGTTGTTGTTGGTTTTCCATTTGTATACCATCAACGATTATTCTACATTTCTGTATCAACAACACTGGTTAGCGGCCACTAGCCGCCAGTTTTTTCCATTCATTTTTCTTTTCGTATAGGATGGTTATATTAGGTTCATATTTTGCATGAACCTTTATAACACAAATGTTAATTTCCAGGGAAAAAGTATTTTCCCCATGTGTATTTTATAAATTGGTGGTCAATTTAAATTTTCAAACTGAAATATTCCAAAACCAGAAACTTTTATCCACATTTTACAAGGTGCAAAAAATTTTCAAATCTAAAAAAATATATATCTAAACAATTATACCAGTTTTTTTTAAATATTTCACAACAAATAATGGAGTTAGTGCATTTCTTTCTATAAATGAAATAAATCTTCATTAGTTATAACGTAAAATCAATGGTTTTCTGAAGAAAACTTGAAGTAACTCTAATATTTGTGGACACATCTTTACAAACATGGTATCGTTGTTTGGATAATTTAATTCACCAATTTTTTATTTTGTAAAATTTTGATAAAATATACCGCTTTGGAGGTATTTTAGTTAAACAATTAAAATGGCCACCTGATGTGATATTTTAACATATGTTTTTCAATTTTAAATAATTTATCATATGTATAATTTATTGTTTGTTTACTTTATCTTTGTTCTGTAACTTCAATTAAGAGATTATTAAAACCTATCCTTAGTTAATTTAATTTCGAGTTTTGTTTGCATATCAATTTAATAATCTCTTATCTTTAATAAATATCTTTGATAATAATCTCTATCAAATATCATGGACAAACATCTAAACCCAAACAGATTTGATATTGATCCTGAAAATGACTGTGCAGAAGAAGAGTGGCTTCATTGATATCAGACTTTTACAAACTTTTTGGATGTGTGTGATTTTCACGCTACAAATGAGAAGGTAAAACTACGATTACTTGTCAATCATGTCAGTCCGTCTGTTTACAAATATATTTCTGGGGCTACAACATTTGATGAAGCTATTGCTACTTTAAAAGAAACGTATATTCGTCCTATAAATGAAATATATTCTAGGCATTTGCTAACTACCCGTTTTCAAATGTGAGGGGAATCAGTGGATCAATATTTACAAGCTCTGAAAGATTTAAGTAAACCTTGTAACTTTTCTTCAGTCACTGCAGAACAAAATAAGAACGATTACATTCGTGATGCATTTATCAGGGGGCTACTTTCGCCAATCATTCGTCAAAGACTTTTGGAAAATAAAACACTATCACTTAATGAAGCTTTTGAAAAAGCTCGAGTTGTAGAATGAGCTCAACATCAATCAGAGTCTTATGTTAAGCAACAGTTAGTTTTAAATTCCTTGCAACATTCTGAAGCTACTGAGCAAAATCCAGCACAGTGTAATCTTTCCTCTAGCAAAGAGGAGGAAACTTTTATATCAGCTACATCCTGGAAATGTTATTTTTGTGGTTCCAGTAAAAAACACAACCGGAATGATTGTCCAGCGGCTAATCATTCTTGCCATACTTGTGGTAATGTCCTTTCTCTTAAGAAAGGACATTTTATGAAGGTTTGCCGATCACAAAATAAATCATCAACATCTACCAAGTTTGTCACTGAAAAATTTCCCAGTAAAAAATCAGCTCATTGCGCAGCAGCTCCAGAATCATTGTCTAAGTCAATTATTAAAATTACAGTTAATGGAATCGAAACTGATGCACTTGTTGATACTAGAAGCTCTGGAACTTTTATAAGTAAATCTCTTGTAGCTAAGAGAGGGTTAGCTGTGTTTCCAAGTACCATTAGTGTTTCTATGGCATCAACTTGTTATCAACCTCAAACTACTGGTTTTTGTCTTGTTGATATGGCAATTCAGGATCATATTTACTATAAAGCAAAATAACTCGTTCTAGACGGACTGTGTGCTGACGTTGTGTTGGGACATGACATTTTCAAAGAACATTCAACTGTAGAAGTTACATTCGGGGGTAAGAAACCTCCACTGAAAGTATGTGGCCTTTCGGCAGCTAAAGTTACTCCTCTCAGTTTGTTCACAAATTTAACTCTTGACTGTAGACCTATTGCTGTAAAATCACGGCGTTACTCAGATGAAGATTCAATTTTCATAAGAGAAGAAACAGAACGTTTATTAAAAGAAGGAATCATCGAACCGAGCTCTTCTCCTTGGCGAGCCCAAGTACTAATCGTTAAAGGCGAAACAAAGAAAAAACGGATGTGCATTACTCCCAGACAATAAATCGATTTACCTAGCTTGACGCCTATCCACTTCCAAGAGTCGAAGATGTAGTAAACAAGGTCTCCAAGTTCAATGTGTTTAGCACAATAGACCTCAAGAGTGCTTACCATCAGATACCCATTTTAGAGGAAGAGCGAATTTATACTGCTTTTGAAGCTTGCGGGCGCCTTTATCAAATTTGCAGAATCCCTTTTGGTGTTACCAACGGCGTCTCCTGTTTTCAGAGAAAAATTGATTCTATAATTCAAGCAGAAGGCCTTGAGTGTACTATAGCTTACTTGGACGATGTGACGATTGGGGGAAAGGATAAAGCTGAACATGACAAGAATTTGAAAATGTTTTTTGATGTGGCAAAGAAGTATAATTTAACATTAATCATGGAAAAATGCAAATTTTTTCAAGATGAAATTAGTCTACTGGGATACGTTATCACAAATAACGAAATACGTCCCGATCCAGAGTGGCTTCAGCCTCTCCTAAAACTACCACTCCCAAATGATGTGTAGTCACTGCGCAGAACTCTAGGGATGTTTGCACACTACTCTGATTTCATCAAGAACTTTTTCGGAAAAAATACAGCCTTTATCGTCGACTAAAAGCTTCCCATTATCAAAAGAAGCTGTTAATTCATTCAATCAGTTGAAAAATGATATAGCATCGTCAACTAAAGCGCCAATCCAGGATGGCATACCATTCACAGTGGAGACTGATGCATCTGAGTTTGTGATTGGCTCCACTCTATCTCAAGCTGGTCAACCTGTAGCTTTTTATTCAAAAACATTGTCAAAGTCGGAAAGAGTTCTCTCATCCATTGAGAAAGAAGCTCAAGCGATTGTCGAATCTCTAAAGAAGTGGAGACACTACCTAATAGGACGGCCGTTCCAGCTTATTACCGACCAAAGATCAGTTTCTTTTATGTTTGACAACAAAAGGGGGAAAGTAAAAAAGGGAAGATTCAGCGTTGGCGTTTAGGGTTATCTTGCTTCAAGTATGATATTGTATATCGTCCGGGCAAAGAAAATGGAATAGCAGATACAATGTCACGGTTATGTGGATCCATTAGTGGTCGCCCAAATTTAGATGAAGTTCACAGAAGTTTGGGTCATCCAGGAGTCACACGATTCTACCACTGGATTAGAACCAAAAACTTACCGTTTTCGTTGGATGAAGTTCGTCGCACTATAAGCCAATGTCGAGTCTGCGCTGAACTGAAACCGAGGTTTTGCAAGTATCAAGGGACTCTGATCAAAGCTACTGCACCTTTTGAACGCTTAAATTTAGATTTCAAAGGCCCTATTCCAAGTGCAAGTCACAATAAGTATTTATTAACAATTGTAGATGAATACTCGCGTTACCCTTTTGCTTACCCATGCCGAGACATGACTTCGGGCACAGTAATCGAAAAATTAAAAGAACTTTTTTCACTTTTTGGTATGCCTTCATTTATACATTCTGACAGGGGGACCTCATTAATGTCAGAAGAACTAAGGTCTTTCCTACTTGCTCATGGCATTGCATCTAGCCATCCCTCTGCATATAATCCTCGAGGAAATGGACAAGTGGAAAAGTTCAATGGAACTATTTGGAAAACTGTCACTCTTGCTCTGAGAACTCAAGATCTGCCAATGAGACAGTGGGAGGCTGTTCTATCAGAGGCACTCCATTCAATAAGATCCCTGCTATGTGTATCAACCAATGCAACACCACATGAATTTATGTTCAAGCATCCTAGGAGATCACATTATGGAGGTTCTGTTCCAAGTTGGTTGTCTCAACCAGGTCCGGTGCTGCTTCGAAATCATAATAGATCAAGCAAATATGATTCTCTTGTGGAGGAAGTTGAACTAATACACGCCAACCCTGGTTATGCTCATGTTAGATTTCAAGATGGACGGGAGAAGACTGTATCTGTAAGAGACTTAGCCCCAGCACCAGAACAGAAAGATCAAGAAGTTTATAACACTCCAGATGATAACAAAGAAACTACAGAGGCTAGATTACCAGTTCAGCAAGATCCTACTGAAGAGATTCCAATCTTTAACAATACAAATGACAATTATGAAGAGCAAATTAATGAAGAGCCAGTTCACCAAGATGCAAATGCAGTTAAAACACCTATCTCAACTCCATCCACCTCTCGTCCTCAACGATGCAAGAAAAAGCCAAACTATCTCAAGGACTACGTCACATCTTGAGGTGGGAAGAATGATGTGATATTTTAACATATGTTTTTCAATTTTAAATAATTTATCATATGTATAATTTATTGTTTGTTTACTTTATCTTTGTTCTGTAACTTGAATTAAGAGATTATTAAAACCTATCCTTAGGTAATTTAATTTCGAGTTTTATTTGCATATCACCGCCATGTTAAAAATACACTTTGGGAAAATTTGTATTTTTAGGAAAATGAATATTGGTGTGATATAGGTTGATGACAAATATAATAAAAAGGTTCGGCTTTGGTTTCTTTATCCACCAATAACAACAACATGATTGAACCATCCAATAAAGATTTATTAAGTACAAAATACAAAATAACGGCTAGCGGTTAACGAAGCGTTTTAGGTCATATGTTTACGGAACCATTGTCTCGTATATTAATGTGTAGAAAATAATCGCCTGACTTTTTTTATAACTGTATACCCTTAGGTGTAAACACTGTATAAGTGTAGTTTGAGGTTACATAAATTTTAATTCAATTCGACAGTCATGAAAAATCAACTTACTTATTACTTTCTGACTATTCTTTGTACAGTAATTAGACCTTTGTGTCAGATTATTAATCTTGATCTAATTTAAAAACACTTTATTCGAATCAGGTTTGATTCTTTCTTCCTGCTTATTGTTTAGTTAAGTGAAATGAAATTAAGTAGAAAAAAATAATTAAATTGGAGTTAAAGTTAAATGACTTTAACTTTATCAAAATTGTAATGAAATTTAAGGACAAATAATAGGAAGGTAATATTGCATTCGAAAATATTTTATTCTACTAATAATAAGTATATACAAGTATATACATTATATTTCCCTCACACATTAATTTCTTTTCCCGTGCGGATTTGCCAAAATAAATTATGAACTGCAAATAAAATCTATTTGTTAAAAAATATTGGTTTTTAATAACATACGAGAAAAATAATATCTTTTACATTACTCACTAGGTATTAAATACATTTAAAATATTTTCTTAAAATAACCCTACAGAACAAATTAATCCAAGTACAACCAATGTTTTGTTTTTTAATAATAATTAAAGCAGACATAATTTTGTTTAAATACATATCTAAGTTTGACCGAAGGCCAGCATGATTTCTTCCTTGTTTCAAGCTATAGGCCGACAAACACTTCTGCTTTATTTACGGATTTTTTAAATCTTCACTTTTCTCTACATTTTGAGATAACAGCACTTAGATGAAATAGTATATAGATAAATTTGACTTCTGAAAATAATCTTAAAGTACTGTACACTGATTCTGAAGGTATTATAAAAGACAAGTAAATAGTTTTAATCCACATTCCTCCAGAGGGTTCTGCCCCAACATTTCTTCAAAGTTAATATTTTTAACTTATGGAATCATGGAATCAACATTTTTGAATTGGAACACCTATTATTTCTATTGTAAATATTATTGCTGGGTAACGTTTAAGCCCTATAATATAATTGAAACATAAACGTTTTAATTCAATCAACAAATAAAACGTATCTCAATAAGTTGTTTTGATATTTTTGGGCGTCATTTTGATGAATTATAGAGACGGTACCTAGTCCTTGTCCACTAATAAAACTTAAATGAATAATCCGATTAATAAAACTAATTAGTCAATTGATGAAAATTAAATAAAATTTTTACACGTAATTTAGGTAAAGAAAAGGAAAAGTAGCTATTGATAAAAAAAGTATATATATGATGGAATTAATATAGGTAGGCCTACTGTATATAGGCTATATATTGTATGTACTGTAATTTGAGTTTAAAGCCAAGACCAAAATTTAAATAAGGCATTAAGTAATCTGAAAGTTACATTCCCCAAAAAAATTAACTTAGTGGGCTTAATAAAAGGTAAATCAAAACGTTAGTAAAATGGAGGCAGCCGAGTGAACCTACCAGGCTGACTCCGACCGCCCGCCACCGCGCCGTTAAAAACCGGATCTCAGAGTGACCGTAGTTTGTAAATGCGTGTGTATCCATACACACGGTCACAGTGAGATCCGGATCTCGGTGTGACCGTAGATTGTAAATGCGTGTGTATCCATACACACGGTCACAGTGAGATCCGTTTGTGTATAGTCGACGCTAGCGCGACGTGGTGTCGTTTCATGGAAGCTTATACACACGCACACTATAGAAAAATCCATCAAAGTGAGATCCGATTGCCGTCGGCTTGTTTCGAGCTGTTTCGACTATTTCCGTGATCCTGACGACCTCAGGAGGACGAATCACAGGCTTTGGCGCAACGAGATCCGGGGGGGTGGATCTCGCTGCGCAAACGGATCTCACTGTGCCGGTGTGCATCCATATGCCGGATCTCACTCCGGCTTATTTGTCAGAACACACACACACACACACACACACACACACACACACACACACACACACACACACACACACACACACACACACACACACACACACACACACACACACACACACACACACACACACACACACACACACACACACACACACACACACACACACACACACACACACACACACACACACACACACACACACACACACACACACACACACACACACACACACACACACACACACACACACACACACACACACACACACACACACACACACACACACACACACACACACACACACACACACACACACACACACACACACACACACACACACACACACACACAGATATATGTATAAATTATAAAGGGCAAATAATAAAAAAAGAAAATAAGCTGCAATCGATATTTTTACGACTATTGCATATGCTTTTGAAACATGAATATCAAAATCATTATTTTTAAACTTGAATCAAAGTATAAAATTATACTATACCAAACAAATATCACTAGTTGGTGTATTTTTGGCTCGGTAAGTTGAGAGAGCATGTCGCCGTGTAGCTGTGGTAGATAGCAGGTACGTATCTCTCACACTGCTTCCGCCTCTGTCAGCCTAGAGAGATGTCTTCTCTTCCTCCCCTCTGATAATAAACCCATTACACAATGGCTGCCTTGGAATCTACTCAGCAATGCAATGTTACTCAGTAATTATCATTACAAAATTATTAAGTTGTTGAACTAGATTTCAAGAATATGTAAAAGTGTCTATCCTATTCTGTTCAGTTATTTGGGCTAAAATAAAATTTTCCATTTATTTTACGCTATTAAGGTTGCTAAAACACGAAGAGAAACAAAATGTGTATAAATTGCTGACTTTACTCAAATGTAATCTTATTCCCCTAAAACCCTTCATGTGAACTCAAAAGTCATCTGTTATTTTCTAGCATAAAATACTAATTTATGCAACGATCGTGTTACTAGGCTTTATCCCACGAGTGAGATGTGGATTGGAAAATGGTTGTAGCACGTGGCTTCGCTCGTGTTATAAATATCTCACGAGTGGCTTAACAGGCTAAATACAATCGTGGCAAACTCTATCTATGACTAACTTAAATATAACAAATAACTCTGATAAAATTGTCGAAAGATCATAGGTTATGAACCGCCACCGATCCAAAACGTAGCCACACAAATCCACTTGATCAAATCGTCGTTCTTACTCATATTCGTGATCAAACTCTTGAGGTGAGACTCTATTATAGCCTGACTTGTAATGGAACCTATCCGATGTACGAGTTGCTATTTTTGTCGAAGACCAAGATCCCATTTTTCTAAAACCTGAATGTTTATGTGAAACTTGAACACCTCATTAAGCAACGGGTTTAAATTTGGTTTAGTAATGTATTACTGTATCATGTTACTTGTAATGTCTTTACTGGAGTTTATTGAAACGGTCATTGATACATATAGTGTATATGTGGTTTATTCGCTTGATGAAACACAATCGTAAATAACTAATTTATGATTTAATCAAAAAACCAATTAATTGGTTAAAAAAAGAGGTATAAGATGTTTACAGGTCCGATGTTTATACAGTATGAAATCAGTAAACCTATTACGAAAAGATACTCACTTTTTATTTATAAATTAAATATTATGGAACGATAACATACTCAATCTGATGTTGATAGTGATATTATACAACGAAACAATTTCGGTTATAGGATTAACTCATAGTTAAATTTATTTTAATGCCAGTCATCATGAGTTTATTCACTAGTTTCTTTACAAATTTAGAAAATCAAATTAAAACAAATGTATACTTAGTAAAATTACCTATCCTGTAATCAAAAGGGGTGGAATATCGTTTACGGTACTCCACTTTGGGTCCCTGTCTCATCAGTAGAATGTTTCTACTACTCCTGCATACTAACAAAACACCAGCTCAAGCACATATACCTTAGTATGCGGATTGTTAATTCGTTTAACAAAATAATTTGTCTTTTTATTGGTGGTTATTATCTACTTGGTAGTCACATAGTTATTAGGTTAGATCGTGGGTAGATTTAGTTCAATATTATCGGCTGATTATAACTTTAAAAAGCATATTTGTAAAAACTGGTTATATTTTAATATTATATTATAAGGATCGTTCGAAGCAAACATGGTATTGAGTGTTTAAATTAAAGCAGTATACATAGTATGTAATACTTTGCTAAAATATCAATTTCACTAGGTCATTTTAAATCCATCAATAAACAAGTAGTAAATTATTTTTGTGTCGTCAAAGTACTGTAGTGAAACAAACATGTTATTTTAGATAAAAAATAATTAAAAAACTTAAACAAAATACTAAAATATTTGCAAAATGAACATAGTAAAAATATTAAATATTTAAGTCGAATCAAAAAGACATAATTAAAAAAATTCTATGTTAAACTAATCGTTGTGCCATTAACAAATGAAGGAAGGTCATTTACAAATTCCTATAAAATATTTCTGTTGTCTCTAATTAATTAAACATAATTTTAGATGTGGGTATTCTAATAATTGTTATTAAGGATTGAAAAATATATATTTACATTAAATCTTAATAAATGGCCATTAATTCTTACGGTATAAGTATTTTTCGGGTAACGAATCCATGAGTCCATACCTTTGGTTAAATAAATAAATACATGAAATTAAAGGAATTAAGAACTAAATTATTAATTCAAACAACTCATAGGGAATGGCACAAATCCCTTAATGTGTGAACCTCTCTTTTTATAACAACACAAATATTATATCTTTAAACATAAAGTATAATGTTAACTATACCTTAATCATTTTTCGGGAGTTCGTCAATAAGAATGGAGTTTTATATGTGACGAAGAAATTCACCCCAAATATTAATATTTTTGTAATTACTGTAAATTTTTAAAGAAGTAACAACTATTCCTACTTAAAAGTTTTCCATGAAACTTTATCTGCGTGATCAACGTTTCAGATTGATATAATAATTCTATTCCAATTAAATGATTATTGTCTTTTTCAGGTAAAGATGAATTGCATTATAGAAAGAATGTTGGATTGTCATTTGGTAAGTGATTAAAAAATATATAACAATAATTTTAGTATTAACTACATCGATTTAAATAAAAGTTAATAAAAAGTATCAAATAATTAGAAATTATGATATTTAATTTATAATTTTAAAAACTATTTTATAATCTCTATGATAGATAAATGTGGTATTCATTTGAAATACAGAGATTATATAAAACAGCATGAAATGGTCGAAACATTGAATTGTAGGCTATTTTAGGGTGTCCTTTTTGAAACATTATTAAATATTTTCTGTCTTAAGCTTGTGAATATTTTACAAAAAGAACTTAGACAAATCAACTGGTCATTGTTAGTAACAAATCTACACCAACCATCAAACTTATCACACTCAACTTCCAGTAATGTTTACTGAAAATAACCAGAGTGGAGCAGTGTCCTAGAAAAAGTATAAAGTATTGTGCAAGAAAACTGAGGAAAGAAATGAACACGTCAATGAGGACCAGCCGGGGCGGTGTAGGGGATGGTCCACCCTTGGAAGGGGGGAGGGTTAAAGGGGGGGGGGCAGAATGGAAAGGGCCATACATATTCACAGCTGCTGCTGCCGTTAACAAAATGCTAACATCGTAACTGACTTTATTTATTACAATAAACACTCATCTTGAACCAGAATTTCTGCCATACTTTCCCGTCAATATTCATTGAAAATTAAGTTGTTAAATTACCATAGTTAATACTTTTTTTATTATTTAGGGTGGTAAAAGTAGTTTGTAAAGTTAAAAGCCTTTTTGATAGTCAATTTATTCAGGCAGATAATAATAAGGTATTTTTGAGGTTATGTATTCCCACTCACAAAGATCTTTTAACTATACATATAATGAAATTGGACTATGATATTTTAAATTCTTATTTTGTTGAAAGACTAAAAAGCTACAAAACTACTACAAAAATAATTAATTGCAATAAAAAACATTTGCCATTAACTGTGAGTAAAAATTTTGTGTATTCAGGACGTTACTACGTTTTCAAGTTTTCATGTTAAAATATAATTCAAGGTTTTGTTTTTCTAAAATGCCGTTGCCTTATAGGTCTACTTTTTAAGATTGGAATTTGTGAATTATATTTTGAGAATTAGGATATTAAATTTTATATACTAAAATGCAAATACAAGATTTATTTTGGACCACTCGCGGGCCATTATCTCATTTTTTGGCTTGTTCTACAGGGTATTTCGGTAGGATCTTAAAAATATGATGTATAACACATTTCAGATAAATTTGGTTGTCCACAACATTTTTTTTCATTTACTTGCCAATTTTGGCCCAACTTAACTACACTATTTGTATCAATAGTTTGCAGCCCTTAGATCTTAATTATCAGTGTAATGAAAATATATATGAAAATAAGAAATTGATAAATTACATGGTAATTTAATTCAGTTAAGAATTGTAAGGGTATCAAAACAACAATTTAACATAAGTTTTTACTATTTGATAAAATTTAAAAATAAACTAAGTCAATCTTGGGATTTGTTCTCCTCTTGCTGTGTCCATAGTAGGTTTTATTACAATTAAGGATTTTATAAGACTCTTAATTCATACTCTTGTTCTTTTGTATGTGTTAGGTATTTCAAATAACCACCTTAAGATATATACAAAGTTAACATATGAAATGTTTATATTTTCTCGTAAAACTATTGAAGTTTATAGCTCTAAGTTAATTAGGTAATTTATTCTAATTTGAAAACACACAATTCAATTTCAATTTTCCGCTGTAGAAAGGTCATAATTTTTCTTCATCATTCTCAGTTAGCTAGAAAGTTGGGTGGCCTTGGCTAGAAGTTACCAAATGTAAAAATTTAATTAGGCCGAAACTCAAGTTACCGTATAAGAAAATACCCCCGTCACTACATACCTGCATACTCAGTGAATTTTCCATTACATATGATATTGTATAGCTTTCTCCTTTAACCACCTTTGGACTGAGTATATAAGGTTTGTCATCATGGCGACGTTATAAGCAAATACAAATTGCATCCCCTAAAGTACAAAACAAAAATCAAATCACATTATGTAAAAAAAAAAGAAAAAAGCGAGATGATAAGGTTTTTAAATTTTACACAAGAATTAAAAGCTAACTGACTATGTAATATTCATTATAACTTGCACTTCTAGACAGAGAGACGAAAGCACTGCTTGTCAGTTGGGCCCCCGGCAGACAATCTATACAGGGTGAGTTTCTAGTGACGGCCATAACTTCGCCAGTGGATTCTAATCATCAAAAGGAACAAAAAAGTCCCAGTTAACCCTAGTCCGATTTCAAACCGTTTGTCCATAATTTCGAGTTTTGTGGTTTTTATAATAAAACTGGACTTTGTCCCACTATTTGCGTGATAAAAATTAAACCAATTAACCTAGCGACTCATACTTAAAATAATTAGATAGAGCATACAATTTTCTATAAAATCAAGGTTACTTTAAAAAATATTCCATTTCTTTCACCGGTTTCCAGCCAAATTTAGATAAAAAATATGCTAAATTAATTATTTAGGTTAAGTTTCAAGAGCATTTTTCGTTACTTTATCCTAATGTCACGTAATGTCCAACAAGATAAAAAAACTTCCCAATTTAATAAGCTTTAAACCAATATCCTATTTAAACCTGTTGCAGGTAGGAATGACAGAAAAAATACAACAAAACTAAATTAAAACACGGTTTACAAGTGAGGGTATTTTGTTTAATATTAAAAGGTAAATAGCCAAAAAACTGTAGTACAGTAACTCAATGTAAAATGATTTTGTAATAACAAGGAATTAAAAAGCCTCCAGAAAGGCCAATGTCAATAGCTACTTAATTAAGTTTTCGAAATGACTGCCATTTTGTCTGATACAGATGCGGACACGTTTTCTCAGTTCTCTTACAGTCGCCTTTAAGTTGACAGAATTGCGCAGTCGTGCAGTAGCTGCTACAATCCGGTTTCTCACTTCTTCAGCTGATTCCACTGGTGTCCGATAAACTTCTTGTTTTAGATACCCCCAAAAGTAATAATAAAGGGGATTGAGGTCTGGAGACCGTGGAGGCCAAGCAACGGTCCCACCTCTTCCGATCCACATGTGGAAGTTGTTGCTTAAATAATCACGTACATTGACATCGTAGTGCGGGGGTGCACCATCGGCTTGGTACACAATACGATCACGCAAATTCAATGGAAGGTCTTCAAGGAGTTCTGGTAGGATTTCAATCAGGAACTGCAAGTAGTTTACTCCATTAAGCGTTGGAGGAAGGTCAAGATATGGTCCAATCACTCGATTTCCGATCAGTCCAGCCCACACATTTACCTTGAATCGTGGCTGACTTCGAGATTCATGAACGACGTGCGGGTTATCTTCAGCATAGTGATGCTCGTTGTGAAAATTAAAGACCCCATCTCTCGTAAATGTACATTCATCAGTCCATAAAATTGTTTTCAGGAAGTCACCGCGGTCATGTTGCTGGATACCGACAAATCTGAAGCCTCTGAGGCGGATCTCTCGCCTCCTGTACGCGCGTGAAATGAAATGGGTGCAACCCCTCTTTTCGTAATAATTTTGATATAAAGGTTTGAGAAACCCCAAATTCAATCGCTAATGTCCTCGTACTTATCCGGATCTTCACTTACCCGTTCCAGCACAGCCTCTTCCAATCCGACATCCTGCATGAAGTTACAGACTAAACGGTCGTTGGATGTAAACCTTCCATTTTCACGCAAACATTGGTGGGCACGAATAAAAGTTTTTCGACCAGGAACTCGCCTGTTTGGAAAGCGTTGTCTGTACTCGCGAACACTTTCAGATGCATTTCCAGAACAAAAACCATAGACAAAATGCATGTCAGCATATTCTGAACTTGTAAACGGATCCATATCAAAAATAATAACAAACAACCGCTTTTATGAAGTGGAATCCAAATAAACATCAATTAATTGTTGCACTAATACGGCATTCAGTGCAGCTGATATTCAGACTTTTTTATGGACAACAATGAATCAGCTGATTGGAACCAGTAACAAGCTACTGGCTTTCATAACACAAGACACTACGGTTGATTATCATCTGATTATTATCTGTTAGTAGTGGAAAAGTAAGGCTGCTGGCTCACTTCAAGGTCACCCGAGCGATGACGTCATCGAGGTCAATGACCTCACCGATGACGTCATCGATGACGTCATCGATGACGCAATTGATGACGTCATCACCAATGACGTCACTTCCATGACGTCACACCCATGACGTCACAGAAATGACGTGCTGATGACGTCATCACCCCTTACGTCACCAAGATGACGTCATTGATGTCAAAAAGGTCAAGGTCACGCTGAAACCTAAAATTTTTTGGCACTTTTGCTGTTTCTCGCACTACGCTCCAAGTTTCAGTCAGGTTACCGTGACCTTGACGACTTGGAGCGAGTTTGCGATGAGAAACAGCAAACGTGCTGAGGAAACTTGAAGTTTGCAACGTGACTCTGCCTAAACCGTCATGTGACACCGCTCGGGTGACCTTGAACTGGCCCAGCTGCCTTACTTTAGACCAGTACTACAACCGCGATGTGCACCCTACGACAGCCACCGAGCGACTGACTGTCCGGCCCAGCGCACTCTAGGTATATGGGAAGTGGTGGGGTAACTGCGATGACCCTGGGAAACTTGAAAATGTCAAGCCAGGTAGCACCGTTTTGATGCTACCTTAAATTTACATGTCAAAGTGTGATGACTTTGAGTGAAAACATAGAAATACTACAAGTCGATGTAGTCCCAGAGTTAAAGTGTGATGACCTTGAGTCAAAACACAGAAATACTACAAGTTGATGCCGTCCCAGAGTCAGTGACCTTGAGCATAAAAGTTAAAGTTTTCTTGGTATGACAATATTATGTTGTTCCAGAGTTAAAGTGTGGTGACCTTGAGTCAAAACTCTGAAATACTACAAGTTGATATCGTTCCAGAGTTAAAGTGTGATGACCTTGAGGTTGACTGTAAACTTGGGACTTAGGATTGTCTTTAAAGATGTATCCAAAGAATCTTCAGATTTGAGTCAACACTTAGAAAAATGTACTCTTAGTAAAACCGTTTGATGTGTATTTGCCAGAGTTTAAGTGCGGTGACCTTGAACTACTCCAAACCGTCAGGAATTGGAGTAACTAACTGTACCTTAGAAGCAAAAGTCATTTCTTCCAATATTTTAAATAAATCCTCATCAGTAAAACTTACATTAGTCCGTTTGGTATAAAACTTAGGGTGTCCGCGCAACAGTTTTCGCCACTTAGCCAAAGTCGAAACCCGCTTGACCTTGAGTGGAGGACATTGAGCAACTAATAAAGACTTAACACGGCTAAGTTTCTTACCCAAAGTGTCCTGCGACATGTCTTCCCTCACAAAAGTCCGCACAATACTGAGAGACTGTTGGTAGAGTATGAGCCAAGGCAAAAGTGATGGGGTAACAGTAGGAGTGGGGGAAGGTCACAGTAGTGGGGGAAGGTGAGGCTGTACTGCCGAAGCATCGCATCACTTCACCATGAGCTGCCCTACAGTCAACACACTGTTCACTCGGCCCGAGTTGTCACTAGAAGAAACATTCCTGTACAGCTTAGGCTGCGAGGGGCGTAAAGTTAATGTAAAATCTGGACCGGACACTCATGGCGATAAGTGGTATGAAAACGCCACCCTAAACATTACAAGTTAGGTTAGTGAGCATCGCACCGCATAATTCGGTGTTGGTCTAGAGTAAAAGTGTAATGACCTTGAGTCAAAACACAGAAATACTGCAAGTCGATGTCGTCCCAGAGTTAAAGTGCGGCGGCCTTGAGTAAAAAACTCAGAAATATTTAGCCTATGTTGCTCCAGAGTCAAAGTGTACGACCTTGAGCCAAAAACTTGTAAAATACTTACATGAAGAGAGACGGAGAACAGCGAGGCGCACTGCACGCAAGTCGGAGACAGACTGACGGAGCGCCGTTGCGCAGCCTAGGGACTCGATTGTAGTGGGGGTATTGCCAACACTTAGAGTAGAAGTGTAGTGGGTGACCTTGAAGTGACATAAGTGTGACCTTGGGGTGACCTTGAAGTGACCTTGGGGTGACCTTGAGGTGACCTTGACGTGACCTTGAGGTGACCTTGAGGTGACCTTGAGGTGACCTTGACGTGACCTTGACGTGACCTTGGGGTGACCTTGAGGTGACCTTGGGGTGACCTTGAGGTGACCTTGACGTGACCTTGACGTGACCTTGGGGTGACCTTGAGGTGACCTTGAAGTGACCTTGAGGTGACCTTGAGGTGACCTTGAGGTGACCTTGAGGTGACCTTGGGGTGACCTTGAGGTGACCTTGGGGTGACCTTGAGGTGACCTTGGGGTGACCTTGACGTGACCTTGGGGTGACCTTGACGTGACCTTGAGGTGACCTTGGGGTGACCTTGAGGTAATCTTGACGTGACCTTGGGGTGACTTTGATGTACCTTGCCCCCGATGGCGCCCCCACCTCTGTGCCCCCGATGCCGCCCCTTGGGGGGCGACCGGTGGGGATATAAGGCGGCCCGGTCGCAGCCGGCTCGCAGTCCGCTCCCGCGCGTTGAACGTGAACGATCGGGACGGACCGCCATAGGCCTCACTAAACACTGAATGGCGCCTTCACTGTTTAGCGAAGTCTACTCTAACTTTAAGACTTGTATTATTTCTAAGATATTGCGCTTGCGTTTGGGTATTGGGAATTGTTTTATATGAGAGTGTTTTACTTGTACCCTATGTCTCCTGTGTGTCTTGTTTGTCTTTTATCCTGTGTGTCTTGTTTGTCATATGTGTTTGTTCCAGCATTTACCATGTTGAGCTCAATTGTGTGTTGTAAGTGTGTTATATTTATCTAAAGTGTATACGCTTGTTTTAGCATTCCCCCTTGAGCTTTTTCAATGCTCAAAGTAAATCTTAAAGTTAGGGAACGGGAGTAGACCCCCGTGTAAAAGCATTTTATACCAACGTTAGCATGGGTCCTCTCAAACATGCAATATTGCGGCTGGGTTGGGAACCGGTCCGTTTGTACGCTGGCATAAAGACCACAGCTGTGGCCAATTTGCGGCGGCCTCTGCACTCGGACCGAGGACGTAAGCCACTAGGGCTGTCCTCAACCTCTTGTTTCCCTTCTGGAAACTCAAAATTATGTAAATGAAAGTTTGTTAGTTACTTGTGTTTTTGTCCCCAAGGCCCCCGAACATTCGTGGTTCGCCATGGATGTACGGGGGCCGAAATTTTTTAATGTGCGTGTGGCCTTGACCCACAAAGATTTTTAAAAATTTACTGCATTGCTAAAGTTAAATATTAAAGATAGGGTACGGGAGTAGACCCCCGTGTAAAGCTATTTTAAACCAATGTTAGCATGGGTCCTCTCAGGCATGCAATATTGCGGCTGGGTTGGGAACCGGTCCGTTTGTACGCTGGCATGCAGACCACAGCTGTGGCCAATTTGCGGCGGCCTCTGCACTCGGACCGAGGACGTAAGCCACTAGGGCTGTCCTCAACCTCTCTCAAAATTATGTAAATGTTTTGTTAGTTATTTGTTACCAATGCAGTAAATATTTAAAAGTCTTGCGTGGCGAAGGGAACACAACATTGGATGTTGCCCTGTTGTCATAGTTGGGTCTCTTTGGAGGCTACAGCGATGACAACCCAAGTGCCCCAGGTGGGGCTTAATTTTTTAAATTTTTTTCGTGACCTTGACCTAAATATAGTAATGAACCACCCCCCCCCTCCCCCACCCCCTCCCCCACCCCCTCCCCCACCACCTCCCCACCCCCCCCCCCCCTCCCCCACCCCCTCCCCCACCCCCCCCCGAACTTTTTTTTGGGAAAAAAATATTTGACCTTGACCGAAAAGTTCCACTTGTTCCACATAAACTTGCCCAAACAGACATCTTTGAAAAAACTTGTACAAAGTAGTGGATTTAGATCAAACATTATTGGTTTATCAAGTCTGTTGAAGAATATATTGAAAATGGGTGTTTAAAAGCCAAATCTACTACATGATTGATAAACCGGATGTATATGACGTCACCTTCCCCCCACCCTTCAACCTCGGGTATAAAGGGACCCGGTTGAGCGCGCTGCTCATTATTGCGTGGACATTCACCGAGTGTACACTCAAAGCCAAACTGTAAAAAAATGGCTCTTTGCGATATATGTGGTGAGTTTTTCCAAGACGAAGATATTTTTGTTTTACACCGAGAATTGCATCATGAAGAGGACAGAAAAGAAGAGATTGTTGTAAGTGAAGAAGACTTGGATGCGATTGATCGGTTATTGGAAAACCACCAGAAGCAGATGGACGACTGTGATAGCTATCTACAGTTACACCGAGAATTGCATCGTGAAGAGAACAGAAAAGAAGAGATTGTATTAAGTGAAGAAGACTTGGATGCGATTGATCGGTTTTTGGAAAAACCCCAGAAGCAGAAGGACTGGGGTAGCTATTTACAGTTAATTCAAAGAGGAAGACCAAGTGTTATTCAATTTGCCGGAGCTGGACCATCTACAGCTGGAGGATTTATTCAAGAAGAGGAAATGGAAGAAGAAGATACGGAAGAAGAAGTGGAAGATGTAAGACAACTGCGTACCCGAGAAGAGGATATGGAAGAAGAGGATACAGAAGAAGTGGAAGATATAAGACAACTGCGCACCACAGCCTTGCCAGGACCAGTTGTAACTCATTTCAAAATTAATAATGTGCAATTGGAATTGGAAGACTTTATAACCCAAGCTAAAAATTTAGTTGTAAAAACATTGATGGAAGAATTGGCAAGATTGAACTTTATTAAATTTGGATTGGTGTTGGAGGCTATGTTTACTAATACCGATGGTGAAAACTCACCGAGAGCATTTATTGCTAAAAACCGAACCCTTACAACCACATCTGATATCAACGAAATTCTAGAAGAATGTTTGAATGAACTGCTAATGAAACTACAAGAATATGAAGGAAGAGGATCTGGCTGGACGCTATCATCGATCGAAGGTATGGATGTGAGGGTTCACAAGCATGGATATGGTATGAGGGGTAGCAGCTTTATCCCTCTACCAAAGAAAATTAAAGACACCAACTCTTGCAGAAATGTTACAAACGGGGATAATGAATGTTTTAAGTATGCGATGCTAACTAAGTATGTAAAACATAATCCTTGTAGAGTTGGTAGGGAATATTATGAAAACGAACACCGCTACAACTTTCGAGGAATGTCGTATCCTGTGAGTCTTAATCAAATTGCAAAATTTGAGAAACAAAATCCAGGTGTTTCTGTTAACGTGTTCGGCTTAGATGATTCGAACAATGTGTATCCACTACGAGTTGGAAAAGTGGAGCAAAGAAACCATACTGATTTATTATTGATAACTAAAGGCGAAATATCACATTATGTGTGGATAAAAGACTTTGAAGCATTGGTTGTACGACAATTAACGAAAAATAAAATTAGAGTGACAGTGTGTAAGAGATGCTTTTGTTTTACAAATAAAGATTTGAGACGTGGAGGATCGGAGTGGTTGAAGGAACACCAAAGACTTTGTAATGACAACTATGAAGTGAAGATTAGTCTGCCGCCGCCATCTCGAGCGTTCATCCAATTCAACAAAACAGTTCATCAATATCGGATTCCAGTAGCCGTCTACGCAGATTTTGAATCCACGTTAGTACCACAGGAGCTTCCGGATGGTGAGGTGACTAGAAGAACCAAATATCAACTGCATCAACCTAACAGTTTTTGCTTATTGGTAAAATCGACTTTGCCTGAAGAACAGTTGCAAGACTATGGTTTAACATCCACTCCGATACTCTACCGTGGGGAAGAAGCCGCTAAGCATTTCGTAGACCAGTTGTATGACATTGCTGAAAAGGTGCAACGCTTATTCAATAATGTTTTACCTATGGAACCTTTGAACCAAAATCAACAAGAAGAATACAATTTGGCAACAAGATGTTATTTATGCAAGAAGAGCTTCAGTGAAGAAAATCAAAAAGTAAGAGATCACGATCACCTGACAGGGTTATACAGAGGAGCTGCTTGTAATTCATGCAATATAAATTACAAACTGCCAAACTTTATCCCTGTCGTGTTACACAATCTTAGCGGCTATGACTCCCACTTCATTATCCCAGAGTTAGGACGAGATGATGGAAAAATCGAAGTATTAGCTGAAACATTGGAGAAGTACATCAGTTTCTCAAAAACAGTAGGTAAAATTAAACTTCGCTTCGTAGACTCTTATAGATTTATGTCATCTAGTTTGAGCAAATTGTCTGAGAACCTAAGAAGAGAAGATCTAAAAGAAACCAGCAAAATTGTACCTGAAGATAAATTGAACTTAGTAATGCGTAAAGGAGTGTTCCCCTATGATTACATAACTTCTGCAGAAAAATTTGAAGAAACCAGTCTGCCACCGATTGAAGCCTTCAATAGCAAGTTAAATGAAAGTGCAATCACCGTTGAAGACTACAATCATGCTTGTAATGTTTGGAACCAACTAAACATTCAAACCTTAGGGGAATATTCCGACTTTTACATAAAATTGGACGTAACTCTGCTGTGCGATGTGATGGAAGAATTTCGAAACACCTGCTTCTCCGCCTATGGACTGGACCCTCTACACTCGTACACATCTCCAGGATTAGCATGGCAAGCTATGCTAAAGTCAACTAACTGTCGATTGGAACTTCTAACAGATATTGATATGGTGCTCATGATAGAATCTGGTGTACGGGGCGGTTTGACACAAGCTGTAACACGTCATGTCAAAGCTAACAACAAGTACATCCCAGGCTTCGACGAGAGACAACCATCGGTCTACCTAGGCTACTTTGACGCAAACAACCTTTATGGTTGGGCAATGTCAAATCCGCTTCCCTACGGTGACTTTAAATGGATCGACCCGGCCACGATCGGTGACATCTCACAGATTCCAAAGAATGGTCCAAAAGGCTATATTTTGGACTGTGATTTCGAATATCCGGAGCACCTTCATAACCATCACTACGACTTGCCTCTCCTAGCCAAGACTGAAGTTTCACCGACAGGAAGATGGCCGAAATTGATGATGACGTTGGAGAATAAAGATCGGTATGTGGCTCACTACTGGGTAGTTCAACAAGCTCTTGAATTGGGTCTACGTGTAGTGAGAATTCATAGAGCAATTGAATTCACCCAGTCTTGTTGGTTGAAACCATATATTGATTCCAACACTACAAGAAGAGCAGCAGCAACATCAGCATTTGAAAAGGACTTTTACAAATTGATGAACAACGCCATCTTCGGGAAGACCTTAGAAAACAAAAGAAAACACAAGATTGTAAAATTAGTAAGTGATCCTAAGAAATTGGAAAAATTAGTGCAAAAACCAAATTTTGGAACATCCATGATTATAAACGAAGATCTAGTTGCCGTCAGTATGAAGAAAACATCAATAGTGATGGATCGTCCGTTATACATTGGAATGTCGATTTTGGATATAAGTAAAACTCTGATGTATGATTTCCATTACAACAAAATGGTTAAACACTACGGAAGAGACAACATTGGAGTTGCATACATGGATACCGACGCGTTTATCTACTGGATAAAGACTTTGGACATGTATGAAGACCTAAGGAGTTTCCCATACAAAGACGATTTTGACTTCTCTGACTATCCGAAGAACCATCCAAATTACAATGAAAAGAATAAAAAAGTAATCGGAAAATTTAAAGATGAAGCAAATGGAATGCCTTTAGAAGAAATAGTGGCACTGATGGCAAAATTGTATTCATTTAAAATGTACAACGAGAACAACACACCGACAGTCAAGAAAGCAAAAGGAGTCAAAACATCGTACTTGAAGAAACATGTGACATTTGACCATTACAAGACCTGCTTGTTTGAAGATTCTACAATGTCTGCAACGTTCAACACTATCAGAAGCTTTAAACATGAGGTCTACAGTGTCACTGAAGTTAAAAGGGCACTATCAGCTCGAGATGATAAAAGGCATATTATGCCGGATAAAATTCACACTCTTCCTTTTGGCCACTACTCTCTAAACCCTATCGACTAGTAACCTATTCTTCGCCCTTCTACAACTTCGACCTTATTCCTTTCTCCTTCCGTAAAAAAATGGGGAACACGGCAAGTCAAACGCCGTGTTCCCCATTTTTTTACACAAGTTTGGATGACCTTGACCTATATAAATGATGTGAATATTTAAGACAACATTCATTGTGATTATACATGTGATACATGAAACATTCAAACCTGCAATATGAAGGACTTGAAGCAAGAAATTGTCAACGAACTTCATAAACCTGCAAGAAGAAAGTTTCCACGAAGAAATACAGTGATAAAAGGAATAAATGATTTATATCAAGCGGATTTAATCGAAATGATTCCTTATAGTAAACAAAATAGAGGATTTAAATACATATTGACTATTATTAATTGTTTTTCAAAAATGGCAGATGCTTTACCACTAAAAGATAAAAGTGGCAAAAGTGTTACAAAAGCAATGGAAACAGCTATACAAAGAGACAAACATACTATAAAACATTTACAAACTGATGATGGAAAAGAATATTTTAATAAGGAATTTGCAAATTTAATGAAAAAACACAACATTAACCATTACTCAACCAATTCAGAGGTAAAAGCATCAATAATTGAAAGATTTAACAGAACTTTAAAAGGTGCGATGTAAAAGATGTTTTCCAACAGAGGATCACACGTATGGATTGATATGTTACCAAAACTTATAAGCGATTACAATAACAAGTTTCATAGAACTATTGGTATGAAACCAAGCCAGGTGACTAATAAAAATGAAAAACTTGTATTAAAACGTATAAAAATGAATACTAAACCAAGAGTTGAAAAACTAAAGCCTAAAAGGTTTAATGTTGGTGATAAAGTGCGAATAAGCAAATACAAAGGTGTATTCAGTAAAAGATATCTTCCAAACTGGACAAATGAGGTATTTACTGTATTTAAGGTGCAACCTACAATACCAGAAACTTACATTTTAAAAGATAATAAAGGACAATTGCTGGAAGGAGGGTTTTATGGACATGAAATGTTAAAATCAACAGTAGGTGATGTATATCTAGTCGAAAAGGTGTTGCAACGAAAAAAGGATAAGGTTAAAGTACGATGGTTAGGATTTAATAAGACGGAAGATTCTTGGATACCTAAAAAGGATCTAATATAATAATAGAGCATCATTTTGGGTTGAACCATTACAAAGGATGGAGATAATACCGCAAAAAGACAATTTTACTATTAATAATATAGATGAACTCACAGTGGATGGTTCTCAATTCAATACTGGGAAACACGGTGTTTTGTTACCAAACACGGTGCGTTGTCTGGTTACCGGTCCTTCCAATTGTGGAAAAACAAATGTAGTATTCAATTTGATTACAAATCCTAAAGGATTGCGTTTTAATAATTTATATGTATTTTCAAAGTCACTACAACAACCAAAATATCAGTTATTGGAACAAATACTCAATAATGTGCCTGAAGTTAAATATTTTAAATTTAACGCGAGCGAGAGTGTCATGCAACCGCAAGAGGCTAAACCATTCTCAGTATTCATATTTGACGATGTATCTTGTGAAAATCAAAATACAATAAGAAATTACTTCGCCATGGGTCGACATAACAGCATAGATAGCATTTATATTGGTCAAACTTACAGCAAAATACCGAAACAGCTCATTAGAGACAATGCAAACATGTTAATTGTATTTAAACAGGATGAAACCAACCTAAAACACATATATTATGACCATGTAAGTGCGGATATGCCATTTGAACGATTTAAAGAGTTGTGTGGAAAGGCTTGGGCTGAAAAGTATGGGTTTTTAACAATTATGAAGGAACAACCGCTAAACAATGGTCGATACAGGATAGGATTTGATAAATTTATACTAATACACTGATCATGATGTAAAACATTCATTGTTGTACAACACGTCTTGCTACAAACATGGTTAACCAAGAAAAGTTAATAAAGGAAATAAAATCACTTAGTGATTCTATTCGAGATAAAAACAGAGCATTAAAATTAGGTATTAGCGAAAGGGAGAAATTTCTTGAATCTACTTTTAAACCTATTACTGAACCCTTGAAACAATTAAACAAAAAATTTGCTAAACCCGTTTTGGAAGGAGATGCAATTGCACCTATTACAAAGTTTGAAAGAGAAAATGTAAAATCAGAAGATTTTAGTGATGAAGACCTGGAATCCTCTACATATAGTGGTTTTACCGGTGAAGAACCTGAAAGAGAGCTAGAATCACCAGACTATAGTGGTATAAAAGAATTATCTGAAGTAAAAGCTAAAAGAGGACATGAAGATGTATCAACTGCTAGTGAAGAGGAAAAAGAAGAAGAAGCAAGGGAAGGTCCGTCAAACATAAGCTTGTTGGGTGAAAACATTCATAACAAAGGACCTTTAGGAAGGAAATACATGATAAAAATGTTAGCTGGAATAAATCCTAATAAAAACTACCATAGTTATGGAGTAAGATTAACAGAAGAAGGTTTAATGGTTGGTAATAGCCCGGTAAACATTGATGAAGATGATAATATTATTGTTGGTAATCAAAGATATAAGGGCACAAGAGGATTATTTGAATTATTATTTGAAAAAAAGCCTTTAGAATTGTTAGTTAAAGAAGAAGACATGGAAGCATATAAACAGATTTTGGAACACACTAATGCATACAGGAGGAAGTATTTAGCTGACCAACCAGTTTTTAGATCTAGGTCTTTAAAATATAGAGAATTTGTATCCAAGTTAATACCAACAACGAGAAGACAACCAATGCCGATAATCCCAAGAAAACCTGTAAAACGAAGGTTTGTGTCATCCACTTTGGATATAAGTGCTCCTGAACCAAGAAAAAGAAACAAATCTGTTACAGGTACAGGTTTAATGAAGAAACTATATAACACAAATGTGATTTATTACAATAATATCAATAAATTGGTGGATAGAATGAAACTAATACATGAAGCTAAAGAAGCGGGTCATACTGGATTGGAAAACGAATGGGTGGCTTTAGTGGATGAACTCCGAAACCGTGGGGTAATCTTATAAAAAATGCGTTGCTCCCTAAAATACTATTCAGTTGCACCATGAGTGTCGACAAGTTCGGACGTTATTCCTCGGATGGATTATATTACGCAAATAATTTAAAAAGAGGTGCTGGTTTACCACAAACACCTGATGGAGATTATGATATGAGTAATAAAAGGTTAAAAAACATAAAAGATCCTATGGATGAAAATGATGCAATAAATTTAAAAATATTAAAGGAAAAGATATCACCAACATTAAGACTGCACAATAACACATATGACGCAGAAAATCATAGAATTATCAACGTTGGTAAACCAAATCAAAACGGTGATGCAATAAACAAAGGTTATTTGTCATCTGAATTAAAGAATACGTTAAAATTCAATGGGAAAACGTATAGTGCTAACAATAAACGTATATCCAACGTAGATGATCCTAAAGATGCAAAAGACAGCGTAAATAGACGCTATTTACATTCCTTAATACCTGAAAAGACAAAATATGGATTTTCTTTTTATAAATTTGTTATTAACGATATAGGTTATCCAAAAAATGAAAATGATGCTGTAAATTTGAAATATATCAAAGACCATTGTATTACACGCGATGTTGGAGTTATAGATTGTTTTGGTAATTGTTTAGCAAATGTTAAAGATGGTTCGGCACCATCAGATGGTGCAACAGTGGGTCAAATGATTGAAACCTTAAAACAAGAAACAACCTCTTTTGTAAAACAAGATCAAGTAGTATCGAAGCAAGGGGATGAATTTGTTCAAGGTAATGAAAAATTTAATTTATTAACATACAAAAATAATGCTTGGGATTGCATGGGTAAAGGGTTATCAAATATGAGATTGGGTTATACTGCTCGAGATGCAGCTGCTTTATCACAAACCGTACATCTAGATCCAGATCATTCTTTTAGATTTTTTACATGTAATGGTAAAGTAATAAAAAACTTGCATAATGGAAGAGATCCAAATGATGCTGCAACTGTAGGACAAACATTACAATATGACAGTGCAAATAAAGAGTTTATTCATAATAAGCAAAGATTTAAATTAATGGATGTAAATGATTATCAAAATATACTAATTGCAGATCCAAATTCATTTAGTGGATTTAGAAAATTGTCTGGTGAAGAATTTATTCATAAAAATCATGTATTTAGAAATGAAGCAGACAGAGCATTAATTAGTGCAGATTTAAAATATTTTAAATGTCCTGGGAATGATGAAAATGTAACTGATAAAGACTAAGAATTTGTATAAAACTAATATGGGTTAGAAATCGGGGACTAATATTATAAAAATGGGTTACACTCTAGAATGTTATTCAGTTGCACCATGAGTGTTGACAAGTTCGGACGGTATTCATCGGATGGATTATATTACTCTAATATTTTAAAAAGAGGTGTTGGATTACCACAAACACCTGATGGAGATTATGATATTAGTAATAAACGGTTAAAAAACATCAATGATCCCACAGATGAAAACGATGCAATAAATTTAAAAGTATTAAAAAAAGAGATATCACCAACGCTGAAACTAGACAAAAACACATATAACGCGGGTAATCATAGAATTTCCAACGTTGGTAAGCCAAATCAAAACGCTGATGCAATAAACAGAGGTTATTTATCATCAGAATTGAAGAATACGTTAAAATTCAATTGAAAAACGTATAATGCTGAAAATCGACGTATATCCAACGTAGCAGACCCTGTAGATGAACAAGACAGCATAAATAGACGCTATTTACATTCTATAATACCTGAAAAGACAAAAGATGGGTTTTCTTTTTATAAATTTGTTATTAACGATATAGGTTATCCAAAAAATGAAAATGATGCTGTAAATTTAAAATACATCAAAGATCATTGTATTACACGTGATGTAGGAGTTATTGACTGTCTTGGTAATTGTTTAGCGAATGTAAAAGATGGTTTTGCACCATCAGACGGTGCAACGGTGGGTCAAATGAAGGAAACTTTAAAACAAGAAACCTCCGGTTTTGTGAAACAAAACCAAGTAGTAACACGTCAAGGAGATGTATTTTTACAAGGAAATAAAAAGTTTACTTTACTTGAAGAAAACAATTATGTTTGGGATGGTAAAGGAAAGTTATTGACAAATTTAGGTATTGGTGAAAAGCCTGGTGATGCTGTTACTTATGAACAGATAATACAATTAGAGCCAACTGGAAAAAAATGGTGGAATTGTGATAACAAACGATTAACAAATGTTGCAGACCCTGATTATGCCGATAACGCTGTAACTGTTAATTTTCTTGTTAAAGTAATAGGTAATTTATTATTTGATATGCATAATTATATTGCAGCAGGACAACATAAACCTATTGACGAAAAAATGAGAAGTACATGGATTAAACAAGAAATTCTTTATAAATATTTTTTTAATCATAACACACAAAAGTTTAGATCATTAGATTGGGGTACTTTTGATATTTAATTAAATAACACCATAAATTACATCATTTATGTGCAACCCGTCATAGAGGTAACACATGCGTTACGCTTTTCCAATATAAAAGACAATCATGGCGTTTCATTACACCAGTCCATATCGAGACACTATACGGAAAGGAGGCGGTATCACGTCCACAGCGGTTTCTCTGTTAAGTAAAGCTTTAAATCGTATTCCAGTAGGATCTATCGTAAACAGAGCAATAGACGCTTTACCATACGAATTTCACATACCGGGAGGTTATCAGTATTGCGGACCAGGAACTAAATTGCAAAAACGACTGGAAAGAGGTGATCCAGGCATAAATAAGTTAGATCAGGCTTGTAAAGAACACGATATCGCATATTCCACATTTACCGATTCAAAAAATAGATCAATCGCTGATAAAAAGCTAGCAAATATAGCTTGGCAACGAGTAAAGTCTAGTGACGCTAGTATTGCGGAAAAAGCAGCAGCTTTAGCGGTAACAGCAGGTATGAAGGCTAAAACAGCGGTAGGAGGTGGAAAAAGGAGGGGTAGGAATAAAAAAGGATCAACCATAAAGAAACATGGTGGTAATATTGGACTAAAAAGACGTTCTACGAAGAAAAATAATAAAAAACCGACAATATGGTCAATGGTAAAAAACGGGGCAGGTCTATACCTAAGACCGTATCGTGCATATTAAATAAAAGAAATCAATTAGTTATACCACATAAAGCGTTGACTAATGTTGAATTATTCAGATATATTTCCTGTTTAAAAATACCATTTTTTCGTGGAGTATTCATGAAGGACAGTTTACCAAAGAAAATATGGAAAAATGAGACTGGAATCGTAAATTTGGATAATACTGAAGGGCCCGGCACCCATTGGGTGTGTTATAAGAAACTGAATAGCAATGTATATTATTTTGATAGTTTCGGTAACCTGCCACCACCAAAAGAACTTCAAGATTACTTTAAATCTGCTAAAAACATATATTACAACTATAAAAGAGAACAACCTGATAACACATTAATATGCGGCCATTTATGTTTGGAATTCCTAGCTAAAAGTATCAGTCACTATTGAGATGTCTTCCTATACGGTATCATTAACAGGAAAATCGTCCACTTTACGAAGTATCCTTTTTCCAGCGTTACGCTTGCGAAAAGGAAGATTTTGGGAGGCAGCACTGTTAGATTTTACAACTTACAACTCTATTCCCAATGTTACGGAAGGTAAAAATAACTTATTGCATTATTATAAAGGAAAAGATGCCAGTGGTAAGTTTACAGACTTAGAAGAGTGCAGTTTACCCACAGGTTCTTATGAAATTGATCATATTAATGAATTTTTGCAAAATAAAATGGGAAAAGACAATATATCGCTAAAAGGTAATAACAATACAATGAAAGCTGAGCTTACTTCAAAATATTATATAGATTTCACTAAGCCAAACTCAATTGGTGATTTATTAGGATTTCCCAAAGATGGAGCAATTTTAGAACCAAATAAAACACATTCCGGTAAACAAACTGTAACAATATTAAAAGTCAATAGTATAGACATAACTTGTAACATTATACAAGGAGCTTACAGAGATGGAGCAAATACTCATATAATACATACTTTTTACCCCAGTGTACCGCCTGGATTTAAAATTGTTGAAAAGCCACAAAACCTGGTATATCTACCGTTGAACACCACTTTCATTTCAGACATCGTGTTGAACGTATTGGATCAAGACGGTAACTTGATAGATTTCCGAGAAGAGCCTATTACGGTTAGACTACATTTAAAATCGACACTTTAATACAAAACCATGGGTTTAACATTTAAAAGCGAACAACCTACGGGAAACCGCATTAGTAGCTCTTCAGCTGTGGAGGAGTTAACACGCGAGAACATTCGTTTCTTAGAGAGAATTGGATTAAAATTAACCGATTATGGATATACTGGATATAGCGCAGGGTCCGACATTCGACGAAACCCTATGGGAAAAAGAATATCACACCCACAACCCTTACACTTCATCAAAATTAAACAATAACGATGAAATTCGTATTCCCATACAAAATTAGGACATTTACACACTACCATGTGAAAGTTACTTGTATATTGAAGGGAAAGTTACTAAAAAGGACGGTACTACTACTGGTACAACAGTTCCATTTATAAATAACCCCATGGCTTTCCTCTTTGATGAAATTAGATATGAAATATCAGGTGTAACAGTTGATTCCACTAAAAAAGTAGGTATTGCAACAACTTTAAAGGGATTAACATCTATATCACCTAATGAAACCAATTTAATACAACCTGCAGGATGGGTTTTACCTGCAAAAGACACAATCACTCCAGATACAAATGGAAATTTTGATTTTCATATTCCATTACGTTTGTTGCTTGGTTTTGCAGAAGATTATAGAAAAATTATATTAAATGTTAAACAAGAATTAGTTTTGTTGAGATCTTCTAACGATAAAGACATTATTAAAGCTCCAGACGGTACAACAGATGCAACTTTAGAATGGAAATTAACATTAGACAAAGTTGTATGGAGAGTTCCGCATGTTAAATTAGCTGATGAGCATAGAATGCTACTATTAAGAAAGTTAAAGGCTGATCGTGATATTGTAATTCCTTTTAGAAGTTGGGAATTTCATGAACATCCCAGCTTGCCAGCTACGGATCGTCACACTTGGACTGTTAAAACATCCAATTATGTGGAACGAGCCAGGTATATTATATTTGGTTTACAAACAGGCAGAAGAGACACCATCACCAAACATGCAGGCCAATTTGATCATTGCAACTTGAAAAATATTAAAGTTTATTTAAATTCACAATTTTTTCCATACGATAATTTAAATGTGTCATTCGCTAATAAAAAGTACAGCATATTGTACGATATGTATGCAAGATTCCAAAGTTCATATTACGGTAAAACAAATGCACCTTTACTATCACCGGAAAAGTACTTAAATGGTTACCCGATAGTTGTAATCGATTGTTCTAAACAGAATGAATCGGTAAAATCATCAAGTGTGGATATAAAAATAGAAATGGAATTCAACGCGGCTATACCAGCTAATACAACTGCATACTGTTTAATTCTACATGATAAAATCGTAACATACACACCTTTAACTGGAATTGTTAAAAATGTATTGTAAAAAACCGGTTTTGTTACATTCCAATGCATTCCGCGAGTATAAAAGCAGAGCGTTCAGGTCGCTCCTCATCAGTTTGTTGCCTGTTCTTGTATGGGTAGCATCTTATTCAATATGGCTTCTCCTAGTGGTACACAAGAAAATGTAGTAGATATTGAGAAGGAGATATCCGACTTTTTAGATCTTCAAGGTCAACCGGAGGGAGATGGACACAACGCTTGCGGACAACTCCACGCCAGTAATAATGTTGAGGAAAAAGGTAAAAGAAGAAAGAATGCACAGAAGAAGAAAAGGGATATTGAAGATAATATTTCTCCTAACATATTAAGTGAGGTATTCTTGCGAATATTTTATCCAATCTCATCCAGTTTGGACAAAAGTGTTTTAATCGGTGTTATGAAATCAACGGATTATTCACCTACTGTAATTTTAACTCATGGACCCAAAATGATTTTGTTCACCGATAGTGCTTGGGAATCTTTTATGAAGCACTTGCATCTGCTAGAATGCTATTTAACTAGTAACATGTATGGAAGAAAGACAAGAGTAGGACTTTTGGATTCAAATGTGGAAATTGATATTATAAAGAATCGTGGTGACCATCAATTGCGGTTTAGAGACACAACAAGACATGATAACAAGATTCAACTTAATCGAGAAGAGTTTTTTATTCTAACCTGTGCAACTGAACCAATAACAAGATACTTGAGACAACTAGTGTTTTCAAGTTCTATTATTAAAGATTATTTGGAAGACACTTTGGACAAACAACCGGACGCACCTATATTGTATGGACCTGTGGATACTTCTATATTTAATAGAGTTCCTCATGAAGTACAAATGTGGAGACAATTGGAAAAATACGCTCAACTACATAAGAAATCAGTAAAACAGGAAGAAGAGGAGGAAGGAGGAGAAGAATCAAGTGTTAGTGATGAAAATGAAAACAAGGAGAATGTAAAGATGGAAACTTAGATGACAATGGTTGGTTTTTAAAACAATATCAAACACTTTGTGGGGTTAGGCCTACCGGGAACGGTGCCCACGTTAAATATACACCAACGCGCCAACAACTGTACGGCCTGGTATAAAAGTCGTACCTACCGTGGTGTGGAAATCAGTTGATCTTTGGACTTCGTCATGAGCAGACGAGTGGCCTTCGCAATGGACAAGGAAGAAGAACAAGTAAAGTCCAAACCTGGTATAATTGAGTTCCAAGCGTTTCGGGGTAATGACGACGATAGATTTATCATAAAAGAACTTGTGTTTTTCGACATCAATACAAGTGTTCCATATACATTTTTGTTCAAACCACCATGTTCTTATTCTTCTTTAACTAGCAAAGCTGCTACTACCAACAGGTGGATTTCAAAATATTTCCATCATATCGATTGGTATGATGGTTTTGCAAGTTACACAGACTTGTATCACATCATGCATCAGTTTTCAAACAGGTTTACCAATATTTATACAAAAGGACTGGAAAAGAAGAGATGGATCGAAGAATTTACTCATGTTCCGGTTAATGATGTGGACTTGGATAAAAACTACAAGTATACGATGGAAAATGTTTGTATTTGTACTAAAAGTCCAGAACATGAAAAAGATAGACATTGCGCTTTAAAAAACGCCTATAAACTCGCATCTTACCTTCAAAGTGGGGAAGTAGGGAGTGGTGGGGGTGACGGGGGTTATATAAGTGAGGAGCAGTCCGGGACCTGGTATGAGTATTACTCGAGATTCCGAGACGACAACATCTCCCAGCAAGAAGACGAAGAAGAAGACAATCTTTAACTCAACCATGGCATCTCACCAGTTCCTGCAAACTTTGGTTGAGCAGTTCAATGCTCACTCCAAATCTACCATACTACCTGTCAAGAAGTGTTCCGAACTTAAAGATGAGAAGCACTACATTATCCACGCCATGAAGAAGATGGAGACTACAGTTGGAGAGGCCATCTGCTGCAGTCTTAGCGAGGCGCCGTTCACTCCGGGGGATGAGCCCAAGTTCCAAGTCTACCTGCCGAAACGATTCGTCCATCTCCTCCAGAACGAGGATCTGCGCTCCATCCAACCCGGCTGTCTCTACCTGGTTTCCCACGGTTGCACGGGTAGCAATTCCACCGAGTTGACCATCCACATCGTCGACAAGCAGCAGTGTTAGATTTAAGTTTTACTGTTGTACATATGTTATTGTAATGTTTTATAAATAAACCATAAAAGACAAAAAAAAAAAATGCAACATATCAATATGTGAGGTTTGTCACATATTGATATGTTGCATTTTTTTTAAACTTCGCGGGTGACCTTGACCTTTGACCTTTGCATTTCACAGTTACCCCCACCATCAAGCTAAAGGTCAAACCTGTTTCAATGCAAACACCCCCACCACTTTTTCATAGTACCCCCAAGCGCTGTGCCTTAGCTTCATTTCAACTCCGACGGTCAACCGTACAACATCAAGATGTCTCTCAATGTAAGTTGTGCTAGTTACGAGGAGGTAACCATTAAGACTCAGCAGGAGCTGAACGACTTGTACAAGGAGTTGCAGCTGATGGTGGCGCGAGGCTACCGTATAAATGTGCAAGTCTACGCTTGCAATATATGCAATCTCCGACACCCAAAAGAAGAGTCTGAACATTACTCTTCTCCAGCGACTTCATCACCGGCGTCCATGAAGACTGAAGCGAGCCAGACTTTGGATTATTTCAGCTGACTAGCAGTTGTCTTCCTTCTTCTTACCATTGTAGAATATGTTTATTTCTTTATTGTATTAAAGATGTAAAAGAGAAAAAACACCTATCTTGTTACTGACATATGTGCTCAGTAACAAGATAGGATTTTTTAAAACACAATTTGGATGACCTTGAAACTTCCCCCACCACTTTTTCCCACTTTTTTATAGTACCCCAAGCGCTGTGCCTCAGCTTCATTTCAACTCCAACGGTCAACCGTACAACATCAAGATGTCTCTCAATGTAAGTTGTGCTAGTTACGAGGAGGTAACCATTAAGACTCAGCAGGAGCTGAACGATTTGTACAAGGAGTCCGAAAAGGAGGTTGTCAACAAAACCGATGATCAACAATTGTGGGACTCCTCTATTACAGAAAAGGAATTACATGCAGCCGTCGAAGCTGTCGAGGAAAAGGAAAAGAACCTCAGGCAGCTCTGGTTGGCTCAGATGGATATTTGCGGATCTGTGCCGCGTGATGATTTTGAACTTCAATGTCAGATGGCGATTACCCAGCAACTAGAAGAAGCCGAAAAGGAGCTAAAGAGTGGAGGTACTATCCGGGCGGAGGTGAAAACTGAGAAACATGAAGAATATAACGAATATGATGATTAAACGTACTGTTGATCCCAATCCTTTTAGTTTAAGTGGGTATGTTAGAAGTAAATAGACAAAGTTTCCTTTTTTTAAAACTCCATTTGGATGACCTTGAAATTTCCCCACTACTCTGTAATACCAGCATTGCTCGCTGCAAAAAGCATCATTCCTCCTCCAACAACCATGGCGGACACACCTGCTTGCAATGCCATGTCTTCCACCGAAGATGTACCCACTACGAATTGGAAATTGACAATCGACAACGTGCATTATTTAGAAACCATCTGCGATTGGATGAAGTCTATTCTCCTCGACAACCCGGGAATAAAGCTCAAGGCCACTTTAGATTATGATTGGTCTGAAGTTATACTGCAGCAAGACGATCAACAATCACCGGAGTATTTGTCAAATTTACCATTGTCAACCATATATCCTACAAATGAGGTGGAAAGGGAAGAAGAGGAGCATGGGGTTTAGAGTTTCTTATTTTTTAAAACCCAATTTGGATGACCTTGAGATTTCCCCCACCACTTCCCATATACCTAGAGTGTGCAGGGCCAGACAGTCAGTCGCTCGGTGTCCGTCGTAGGGTGCACATCGCGGTTGCTACTCCGAGTCCTGACAATTTGGGGTAGTTCGAGGTCACAACACTTCTACAACTTTGAGGTCATCACACTTTAACTCTGGGACGGGATCAACTTGTAGTATTTCTGTGTTTTGATTCATGGTCACCACACTTTAACTCTAGGAAGGGATCGACTTGTAGTATTTCTGTGTTTTCACTCAGGGTCATCACACTTTAACTCTGGGATGATTTCAACTTATAGTATTTCAGTGTTTTGACTAAAGGTCACCACACTTTAACTCTAGGACAGTATCAACTTGTAGTATTACTATGTTTTTACTCAAGGTCATCACACTTTAACATGTAACTTTAAGGTAGCACCAAAACGGTGCTACCCGGCTTGACATTTTCAAGTTTCCCACGGTCGTCGCAATTTCCCCCACCACTTCCCATATACCTAGAGTGCGCGGGGCCGGACAGTCAGTCGCTCAGTGTCTGTCGTAGGGTGCGCATCGCGGTTGCAGTAATGGTCTAAAGTAAGGCAGCTGGGCTAGTTCAAGGTCACCCGAGCGGTGTCACATGACGGTTTAGGCAGAGTCACGTTGCAAACTTCAAGTTTCCTCAGCACTTTTGATGTTTCTTGTCTAATTTCGCTCCAAGTCGTCAAGGTCATGGGAACCGGACTGAAACTCGGAGCGTCGTGCGAGAAACAGCAAAAGTGCCAAAAAATTTTAGGTTTCAGCGTGACCTTGACCTTTGTGACATCAATGACGTCATCTTGGTGACGTAAGGGGTGATGACGTCATCAGCACGTCATTTCTGTGACGTCATGGGTGTGACGTCATGGAAGTGACGTCATTGGTGATGACGTCATCAATTGCGTCATCGATGACGTCATCGATGACGTCATCGGTGAGGTCATTGACCTCGATGACGTCATCGCTCAGGTGACCTTGAAGTGAGCCAGCAGCCTTACTTTTCCACTACTTCTGTTGCTTTTTTAAAACCAAATCAGTAAACTGTTTTTATTTTAGTTTTATTTTTTTTTAAATACTTGTTAATTCCTTGTTATTACAAAATCATTTTACATTGAGTTACTGTACTACAGTTTTTTGGCTATTTACCTTTTAACATTAAACATAATACCCTCACTTGTAAACCGTGTTTTAATTTAGTTTTGTTGTATTTTTTCTGTCATTCCTACCTGCAACAGGTTTAAATAGGATATTGGTTTAAGGCTTATTAAATTGGGAAGTTTTTTATCTAGTTGGACATTACGTGACATTAGGTTAAAGTAACGAAAAATGCTCTTGAAACTTAACCTAAATAATTAATTTAGCATATATTTTATCTAAATTTGGCTAGAAACCGGTGAAAGAAATGGAATATTTTTTAAAGTAACATTGATTTTATAGAAAATTGTATGCTCTATCTAATTATTTTAAGTATGAGTCGCTAGGTTAATTGGTTTAATTTTTATCACGCAAATAGTGGGACAAAGTCCAGTTTTATTATAAAAACCACAAAACTCGAAATTATGGACAAACGGTTTGGAATCGGACTAGGGTTAACTGGGACTTTTTTGTTCCTTTTGATGATTAGGATCCACTGGCGAAGTTATGGCCGTCACTAGAAACTCACCCTGTATATTAATAGGCAAGCATGTTTTTTTCCTAATTTTTATCTCAGCTTGTGCGCAACGTAGGAGAAGTCCACGTATACCGTTAGAAAGGTATCGTCATGTAGATGAACAGAATTCCATTATAATTCACATCGGTTCCCAGGGTTCCGCCCCACAGGCTTTCAAAGTTTCAATGTTACTCTTATGGGAGAAGGATAATTGAATGATTCATTAGACAGCTGTTAAAAACAAATTCTAGAAAATCAGGAAGAACAGATGTTTTAGTTATAAAACATTTTAAATCCAATTGGCTCAAGATAAATGAGTTTTTGGTTGAATTTCAACCAGTGGGCGATCCTTAGTATAATTTATTCAGGTGGTCCAGTGTATAATGTGGTTTACAGTAAATTTAAAGATACGGACATAAAAAATCTTCATTGACAAAGTATTTTTTTTTGCATTTTTATTTTAATAAATTTTATATTTTATTGGTATGACATACATACGCCAAGCAATAAATTCAACTTAAATGAATTGATTAAATTAGACTTCTTAATTTTCCAATTAAAATATTAATTTGCATTATGTTATGACCTGTTCGGGTTTATATCAGAATTGGTTCAGGCAATGAAATCATTCTAATCAAGAACCCTCTCATATTTGGATAAGGTCCTACTCAAGATCTCATTGGAATGTTTCTAAGTGCATGGCAGTTTTATTATATAGGGTTTTTATCAAGTTTTATTGATCATGAAGACTAATAATGAACACTAGTTTTATTTTCAAAGGGTTTATTTATAATGCATTAACCCGTGCAGACAGAAACAAAATTTTTGAAAACCTGTATAATGTGTTTGTCATATGTTTTAACAGGGAGTTAATTTCGTCCTTAACAAAAGAGCGGGAGAGCTGTGATTGCGAGAGCGTCGGAAAGCGCGTTAGGTCGTGGTTCTTTTCTTCCTACTTTATTTACTTCATTATTAGCAAAGTTTAGGGACGTACAAGCGTCGCCTCTCTAGCCGAGCCCTCTCCGTGTCACTTTTAGAACCTTATATTTGCACATACAACTTGTTGTTTCCCCTTATGAAAAGATCAGGTTTATGTCCAATATATGTAAGGGTTAAATTTGAAGAAATAGTGAATGGGCAGTGTTCTAGCGGAACACCCGTGGGAACGGTAATATATTTAGAGCATAAAAATAAATATTTATGGATAATACTGTTTAATTAAAACCCTTCCATTAAAGCTTATGACGAACATACGTTTTTATAGCTAAACGAACGTTACAAACAATTCTTTTATTTTCCATTACATACAAAAATAACTTTATATAAATTTTTTACCTGTCATATGAAAGTGTTTGAACTAAAAAATATAACACTCTAATGATCTACTACAAACGATCAACCGAGATAATTTGTAGAAAACAAAATAGTTTTACTTGCTATGTTAAAGTCATAAAAGCTCGTTATGATGAAATTATACGCAATATACCTGCACATTTATTATCACGCTATAACAATATATTTGTTTAGTGAGGAATGTATTGCCACCTGATCTACTAATCGCTGTCAGTCTTGCTATGGGACTGCCGTCGTTGATGTGGTTGCTTTTCGTTTCATTCGTGGGGATCGTAACAAAATTAATATTTCACATAATGTTTTTAATGCTTTTATAGTATAAATATTACTAAAATAAATAAATAAATTTAGAAGAATATCAAATCAACTCAAATTTAACCTTGTACCTTGTAGCTATTTTTAGCAAAATTGTATTTTTTATATTTACACTTTTCTATTTAATAGGTTTTCAATGTTTAGTATTTTGGGAATCTGTTTTCATTTATTTATCATACTAAAATCATTTGAATTCCAACTAAGGAGTTCCTGAAGAGAGGGCTGATTAGATCCATTGCTGCCTTGATAGATAAAACATTTCTTTTTGTTATAAACTAAAAATGAGTAAAAGTATTTTAATTTTAAATTGAGTTTCTAATTTTTATAAACTATACTGTTTGAATATTTCCCAATCTTTTTATCTAATGCTCTTGAGTAGCAGAGCATTCGTTTACTTCACTTATTTCAATGATAGGCCAACTTCAATTAAAGTAACTACATGATCTTCTTATCTTTTGGATTATTTTGTACATTATTCGTCCTGCATTTAAGAAAAATAAATTATTAAACTATTAATTATTTAACTTACACCCTTAACATTTTCCACGACACAAAACCACATTTTATATTAAAAGGCATATACTTTAAGTCTGACTGAGGCGAAATCTATCAGAACGTAGAAATAAGCGGTTTATAAAAGTAAAAGAACACAGTGGTCTGACATGTGCTTCTTCCCACAAGGATGTTCGCTTATAAATCCTACGTTGCTGGTAGTGAAAGATTACAGAGATCACGTTTCAGTTACTACCGTATCTTTTCGACTTGGTTTAAAGAGTTCAAACTCCTAAAACATAATGGTATAATAGATTTCTTCAATAATCAGGATTATGTAAAGGAGGGGGAGGTTGTTTTTTGTTACTTTTGAGAAAAATGGATCTAATATTTTATAATATATTATAGCAGCTGCAAATTTTATGATTTTATATTTTACTTCTAACTCTGAAAACGGCATTGATGGAAAAAGACGCATACAATTAATTGTTAGTCCATCTTCTGGTAATAGTTAAAATCCTATTAAATTTTCAACGTTTCTATTATTCATCTCCTTTTTCACTTGAAAAGAGGTTCTTGTGGATTAAGAAGGGGTTACGTACTGAAATATAGTTAAGTGAGTAAGTGAGCTAGAGCATCTATTTTGTCTAGCTTATACAGGAAATATATATCTGACCTGAATGACAATTTAGTTAAAACATTTAATTTCTGTACAAAAATTGTTGCAAAAATTCACATGTAACCTACATAGAAGTTGACAAACCAACAATGGCCATCCCTTATCAGTGGATAAAGGAGGTAAGTGCATATTGGATATACTAAAAAGGGGGTTTAGATCGAATAGAGTACCGGAAAAAGGAGAAAAATGCGCAACGAGTAAGTGGAAGAGAGGGTGAGTGTACATCCTTCATCCAAAAAATTTGATGACAGTTTCCACACTTATCCCAAAATTCAAAAACTATCTGCTGTTACTGCTTTTAGGACAATGGGGCTTAGTGTATAAGATAGAGATACTTACCCCCTTCATCCATGGACATAACTCAATTTCGCCAAAAATATTACCCACCCCCTTCTTCAACCTAAACCCTTGGTTAAAAAAACTCATAGTGATATCAAAACTTAATACCGTCGTTACAAACATGCGTAAATCTATCATTTAGTTGAGGTTTCGCCCTAGTTGAGCATTTAGTTGCGACTGGTTGAAAAAATAACTATAAAAAAATAACATTGGATGGATATAACTATAGACTAAACGAATTGTTTTATAAAAACAGGTTAAATTGCAAAATAAAGCTCATGTAAAACACTTGTTCGAATTTATCGTAATATTATGTCTATGTATGTTCTTCACATTTTTATTCAATGTATAGCGTTCATACACCACAAGCTAGTTCCTGTTTAATTATTTGCTATGTAGAAAAACAACAGTAATGTAAGGGGTTCTCTCATGGTGACTGGCTTAACGAGCGAACACACACTCATGTTGACATGGCCTGTGACTGCACTCTGCCCCGCCTGGCTCCACTCTTCATCACCGCAGCCACGCCGACACAGAAATATTATAACTGATCACAATTTTGTTTAATGAAAGAAATCTTTGAAATTGACAACTGTCCGTTTTATTAAATTTCGTTCCTTCATGGCAATGACCATTATAGTAAGTTTTAAATTCCTGTTGTTCAAAGTAGGACGGAAAAATCTTATTTAGGATAAAATAATTCATGTTAACTTAACTCGATCAAAATGTGGCATTAATCAAATGATTCGTTCAATAGATCACGATATCTCACATATGTATTCAAAAAGATCGCAGAACACAAATCTTCATTGTAAAGTTTTTTTGTATTTTAATTTTACGTAAAATTTTTAATGTTATTTACACTTATATTATTCGTAGGAGTTTTATCGTACTTTGATTATATTTATTTGGCATGACAAATTTAAACGGAATATTCAGGCTATACTTTATTTAAATTAAACCTATTTTATTTAGTTGATCATTGATAAGATTATTATTGTTAAGTTCATCAATAAATTTAAATAAAAAAATGATATTACAGTTGAAAAATAACTTAAAAAATTAGTTAAAAATAAAAAAAGAGTTTTCTATATAAAAAATAATTTTTCGATCATTAAGGTTGTAAGGATAATTATGCTTGCAAAATTTCCTTAATGTTTATTTGAGATTAAAATTATTATTTCATCATACCCTTGCGATAAACGTTGTTTTCGGAACAGCCAGCTTTAAAAACCAAGTAATTTCTAAGATTTTTCACCACGAGTGCTGCTATTCCAATTACAGTTCTTATTCCAGTGCACAGTTTTTAAATATCTGATTTTTTGCTTGTTGAAAAAAATGAAACAAAAACAAACCTCGATGATTTGTCGACGTCAAAATTTATTAATACTAAACAGCTGAAATGAGTTAAAATACAAGATAAACAAAAACAACGTAAGAGGCATATAGATACAAATTTATAAACTTTTATTCAAACTCCATATTTATTATAGGTGGGTTGATGAAGAGTCCTGTTGGTAACTCGTTCGAAAGTGGTATACCGGTGCTCCTCGCATTGAAATTTGATCTTGCACCGGTAATGACCACTTTCCGGACAAGTGACGAAATATACTAATACAATAGTATATGTTTATTCATATATCGTAAAAAGCATGTATTGTAAAAAAAAACATCATGGTAGTTGGCCAAAGATTAAAAATACGAACTAACAAAGGACTTTTAATTTGATTGTTTGAATATTTATATCACTTAATATATATACACTTAATAAAAACGGCTCATATCTACAACACATTATGACAGTTCAATTGTTGTATTTTTTGTTTAAATAATAAAATAGTTAATTTTAATAGGAGTGAAGTATTTTTATCGTCACATTAAAATTTATATTTGATACACGTTTTTACCTACACATTACATTTAATTTAGAACACAGTGAAAAAAATATTTCGAAATCAGATTTGAATGAAACAACCAAATAATCCTATCGATATTAATCACAGTAGCTAAATGGGCTAATACTATCGTTTGAGGTGGATGTCCAGTCCATCCCGTCAGTGTGCCAAGGTCGTAATTCAGGTCCCTAGACACAAGGGCTTTATACCTGGTCTGGTAGCCTGCCACCCCAAAGCTTACGAGAGATTGTGTTCACATTTACAAACACCGTTGATTTTTACTCTGTTTTACCATCTTTTTTAGTTTAATTTAGTTTTTTTTCTATTATAGTGAAGAGTTTTTATCAATATTTTATTATATCGAAATTTTACCCACAGCGAATTTATTATTATTTTATGCTACGTCGAGTTAACTAGCATGTATTTGTATAGTCAGTATTTGCGAAATAAATAGCAATATTTTTTTCGTAATTTACACAATACAATTTATTTTGATACAAAATCTTTGGTGCTGTAAAATATCTTGAACGCCATTTACAAAGACAACATTTATTTATTTATAAATTCAAAACATTACAAACACTGGCATCGATAAGTTAACTACTTATCATTGAGGCCCAAATCTAAAAAAAAAAATTAACAACATGTGACGTATTTTTCCCTAGGTGTAAAACTTAGAGAAGGGTTACGCCTTAAGATGGTTTCCCGGATGAAAACTCTAGCTGGGTGTCGTTCCCGGGCTCGAATTTTGAGAATTTCGTGAGTGATTAAAAAGGTGTTTTGAAAATTGAAAAGCTTGGTTTTAATAATGGGATTTACTTTTAAAGGAAAACGTAAACTCAGACACCGTAGGCCTAGTCACTGGGACTCAAGAATGGCTCTAAGCAATCATCACAGTTTACGTTGGGAAGGGTAAAAGGGTACGTATCGGGGTTTGGTATAGGTATAGTAAAAGAATTGATAGTGAAGAAAGGTTTAGGGGGTTAGTAGTTCGAGGTTAGTGTCCGTATTTCACGAACCGAGCCAGTATTCTCAAGAGTAGACGATTACGTATCAGTAAGTATGAGAGAGAGAGAGTCTTAGGGGTCAGATTAATGAAGGTTAATCGGGTGTTAGTGGTGTTAGGTCCGTATCTCACGAACAAGAGAATATAGAGAGAGTCGAGAGATCAGTCGGTTAGCGTTGTTAGGTCCGTATCTCACGAACAAAGTAAACAGAGAGATAGTCAAGAGTTAGGTTGAGTTAGCTTTGTTAGGTCCGTATTTCACGAACAAAGAGAATAAAGTCTCAAAAATTAGATTGAGCTAATTTGTTAGGTCCGTATCTCACGAACAAAGAAAACAGAGAGATTCAAGAGATTAGGTCGAGCTCGTTTGGTTAGGTCCGTATTTCACGAACAAAGAGAATAGTTTTCAAGAGTTAGATTGAGTTGGTTTGGTTAGGTCCGTATCTCACGAACAAAGAAAATAGAGTTTCAAGAGTTAGATTGAGTTAGCTTGGTTAGGTCCGTATCTCACGAACAAAGAAAATAGAGTTTCAAGAGTTAGATTGAGTTAGCGTTGTTAGGTCCGTATTTCACGAACAAAGAGAATAGATTAACTAAATCCGGTAATACAAAATTAAATGTTAAATGAGAAAACAAGAGAAATATAGTTTTCTAGGAGTGAGGGAGAGTGTTTAAGTCACCAACTGGTATTTAACTATGGATAAATAATTGCGAAAGTAATTTTTGAGAGGAATGCACTTAGTGTAGTGGCAATGGGGTCAAAGCACAAATAAAACAGCAAGCATAAAGCAAAGCAACTACTCTATTACATCAATCACCCTTTTCTAGGTTGTGGTTGTAATCTTATTTGGCAGTCAGTACCTCGTAGGCAATAGATAAATAATTTTTAATTATCTAATAACACAGTCCTAAGAGTACCGTATTTCACAGAAATATACAATTGCTTTTATTGAAGACAAAAAAATATGTTGTCCTGGAACCGGCAAATTGCACCTACTGCTGCCGTTTTCGGTCGCACAAAAAATAACTTTTCAAAATTGCTCTACTGCACCGTATGTCCACAGAGTTAATAATGAATTGCTTTATAATTAATAATCAAATTTATTTTGTGGACTTGGTTTGCATGGACCTGTAGAAACAAGTTACAAAATGAGGTTTAATGAATAAATACTGAAAATCTGGCTTTATTCTAAACAAATAAATTTGTCCTAGCTGTCCGTATTCCACGAACCTGGTTCGTATTAAGAATATTACTACTCCGTGAGTTCGTAATACAAATAATTTACAATTCGGGTTTGCACAGACCTGCAAGGACAAGATAGAACAAAATGATTTTCACCAGTTTTACGTTAAAAATGATTTTATTCTTGATTCAAATTTACAAATTAATCCCTACCGTCCTGTATTTCACGGACTTTTCTGTATTAATTTAATTCTCACCGCGTGAGTAATTAATTAATTAACGTACCGTGTTGGTACGGACTGGTAAAGACAAGTTTGCAAAAAAAAAGTTTTAATAAATTCAAGAAAATAATAAATCAATCCTCGTTTAGAATATTTAACTTAAATCAATGGTTTTAATCGGAAATCGTTTACTAAAAAAAAAAAATATATGTAATCGCTAATTGTAAGCACTAAAGTCGTAGATTCGGTCGAGTACTTACAAGTTGAGTCGAGACCTATTCGGGGTCTTGTTGAGTCGGGGAACTGTCGGTTCCACTCGGGCACGCTGGTTTTGTTAGCACACCTTGTGCCAGTGCGCATGCGCGCCTCTCCCCACCACCCTGGAGTGGGGATCGCTCATGTCGAGTGTCGGGCGGCCGGCCCGCGGCCGTGCTGCACCGCGGCACCTATCAGCTGACGGGTACAAGGAGATAAGACGCAACAACAAAACTGCGCCTATCTCGTTCGTATATTCTTACCACTGATTTAAGACATTCATTCACTTGGGATTGACAGCAAGTTTTCTTGACGAATAAATTATTAAAACTTGATATTTTAAATATTCAAAATATTTCTATTGATTCTTTTTAATTTAATTTCTTTTTACAAAATGCAATTTATCTCTGGAATAAATATTTAATTATTGTGCTTTAAATATAATAAAAGTAATTGTTGAAGGTGATTGAATCTGGTTGATTGTCGTTTATCTGGAGAGTGGAGAAAAAAATATTCATGGAAATTTGGCGTCCCTTACAAACAATGTATTACGTGTATATTCATAAAACTAAACGTGGTGTCGCATAAGGATGGAAAACCAATACTAAATTATACAAATGGCAAAATTCAATTACATGTATACTATGAAAACACCTGCCCAGCATCAATGCAAACTAGTTTTAGAGTGGCAGCACTGCTCTCCCCACCAAACGGGGGAAGCTCGTCACGCCACCACTACCAGCTGTTTCTTGAATGAAAGATGAAGACTGACAGAACATATCTTGAAATTGAAAAATTACTGATAAACTGGCATTATTATAATGGAAACCTTAAATAAATACTGATCCTATCCATATTTTTAATTTTTATTGTTTATCTGTGTGTAACATGTTATTTGTGTGATTGTTCAACAATGTAAATGTAATCTAAGTGGTGTAAAAATACTAAGGCAATGTTTGTGAAGATCCTAACTAACAAACTCGGTTAATGTAGGAGACAGTGGTAATTATGTTATATTGAATATCAGTGTACTAATCTATAATTTTAAGTTCATAGTGTTTTGTTTTTCTAATGTCTGTGTAATTGTGTTACTCAAAAATTGGACCTGGCCTTTGGATGTGTAGGCCTAGTCCTACTCTGATTTCACCTTTGTCAGATGCTAAAAACAATTGGACAAATCAACATCATAATGCTCAAGAGGTTATTAAACATTTTTACTTAACATGTTTATTACATTATATTATTTTACATTCTGAAAAGTTGAAGAGGTGCAGTAATATGTTCTATGATTAAAATCAGGTGGGGGTCTTTTAAGCCATTCTTCTCAGGTTAAATTACCGAAAATTCAATCTTTTAATCCCAAGTGTTGGGTAACCAAGCCTTGCCTGGTAAGAGACTCATAATTATTTATGTTTTTAAAGATAAAAACTTAAAATTACTGGTATATTGTCTTTCAAAATATGTTTAACATCCTCAAATACACCCCAAAAGTTCGTGCAAATATTTTGGCACAGTATTGACAAAACATTTGTTTTAATCTTTATTTGTGTCAAGGTTTATAAAACTTTATGAGACAAGAATAATAACTTGTTCTAACACAAAATCTAAATTTTGTCTTATTTCAATTAGAAAATACGAAATTTCTACATTATCTTATTGATTTTTTTGTATATTAAATTTAAATTAATTTCTATTAGCATCATGTAAACATAATTCTCTTAAATAAAAAATAAATACATACAAAGTAAATTTATAAACGTATAAATATTTTTATTCCGAGTAGAAAAATAAAGAAGCGAATTTATACACCTTCTTAGCTACCAATCTCTACTATTCCATAGTAAACAATGAAAACCCCGTAATATTGCAGGAAAAGGAAAGAGTTTTCAACATAAACCGCTTAAGACCCAGGCTCTGTGAGTTGGAGCTGAAAACTTTGAAAAGCCTTTATAAAACTCGCACAAGTAGTCGTAGACTTATAATGTGACCGCGGGGCGTCCGCGTCCCGTGCCATCCCCCGGTTCCCACAGGTCACACGAACAACAATATGAAAACATATCTACCAGGGAACCGAAATCAGTAAATTATTCGTGGGTGTTCATACTAATCGAGCTGCAATTTTCAGCATGGCCGATAAAACAGATTCTTAAGATAAGGGTGTGGAACAAAAAAATGCTAAAATGTAAGTAAAAAAATTAAATTTTTTTGCAATAATAGTGTTTTTAACTGTCCGTCACCAATAATTTATTTCCGTCATAGTCATTGCAGTCATGGGCACTAGTCGAAGAAGTAGTAACGAGAATTAAGAGTATATTTCTACCTTGAGGTCTACTAAATTGCTACTCTCCAGAATGATTATCATTTGTTATGAAATTTACTTGTTAGTTAAACTTACTGTTTTTGCTTATGTTATATTTTTTTTAATTTGTATTGCCTTTTGAGCTTTTGGACTTTATAACAATTAATAAATTGGGCAACTGTGTTAGTAATTTCATTACAATTTAAATAACAACACACTAGGAGAGTCAAAGCTACTCATACTGTTTGACGTCAAGTGATTGAATTTCATCATTTTGACATTCAGAGCACAGGGCAGATATGACATCACTTCAACACTCGTTTTGCCACCTCAGTGATTTGATTCAGTTACACAGTCGATTACCACTGGTCCGTGACATTTCTTAATCTGAGCGATCACGGAGGTAGGAGTAGCATATTCCACAGCTAGACTGGCAACACATCACAAAAAAAACCTTCCAAGAACGATTGTTTTGGTGTGATTCTAGAATATTACTTGAATTTTAATGTAAAAAATCCAGTAACATGGTGTATAAAATGCAATATATAAAGCAGTAAACAATATGCTGTTAATAAGCTGTTCTAAAGCTCATAGCTTCCAGGTAGATTAAAGAATGAAATGGTGTAAAAATTAAAACAACCAAATAATATGTACGCTTACATTAAAGAGAAGCGTAAAATTTTACTTGTAATAAATGCGACACAAAAACGAAAAGAATCATACTGCAGGGTTGGCCTATAAATGTGTAATAATTCATTTAGGAGAAAATCTTGTCTTTTTTGCCTTCGATTATTTTTTAATTTTACTTAAAAATGGAATTGTTAACACTAATTCAAAACATAACGTTTTCTAACAGTAATCATAGTTAGCGAATAATTACACAAACAAGTTTTTCTCTATTAATATCATAAACATTTTCATTCCGAGGTTCCACGGTATTCTTTTTAGTCCATGTGACTTTTTTCCTTTTTAAGAACTTTCACTCTTTCAACAAGGATACATGTTAAAATGTTTGGAATTAAATATCGCCCATTTAAAAAGTACAGTATAAGTATTTAGTTGAAAGGAAAATCTGTGTACAATATTTCAACTGCAGAATTCAAAACCCAAGATTGAATTTAGTAAAAATGAGAATTCGGTGGTAAAATGTGTTTTGCCTAAAGAATACCACCTAATGAGTTTATGCTACTGATATTTTGAAAATGATTACTCAATTTCAAAGAGTGATATAATGATAATGAAAATATCTATCTTGAAAAATATTCACTGCAAAAAATAAAAGGCATCGCTGAAGAGGTCTCTAACTTCAACAAGGCTGTTAAAGTTTGAAGAAGAGTGGATGGGGTGGCTCTGTTTTTATTGGTCACTACAGAAGGAGTTTACATGTAGCAAGAAATTTTAAGGGTCCATTAGAAACAAATCTATACTCGGAGACAAGTTTGCCTAAATGGTTTAGTTATCGTTATTCTATATTTTATGTGATGTATACTTTAACGATGGGTTGCCCTGAAATCCATTGAATAAAACACTTTCCATGTCAATTTGTTTTCATTAAAATCATAAGTGGCGGAAAAATGATTGTTTTTATTTTTTTTACTAACCACTAAATATAGTTTACAGCGAAATTAATTGACAGACGTATATTGACTAATGTGATGTTATATGATTTTTATACCCTATAAATTTTAAAATCTGTTATATTAGCCTATCTTTCTATGCTAAATCTTCAGTTTTATTATGTTCAGCCAAATGTGGACAATTTGATTTTATAGGTAACGGTTTTATTTATCTATTTATTTTTTGCAAGTGAATGTATAGGGAAAATGTTATTATGGTAAGAACTGAGCAGAGGACCATGTTGCTTTTTTATTTTCAAGTGTCCAGAGACCAAAAACACTGTTAGTTTAAGTGCATATAAATGTATATGTTATGTGTGTGTGACCGTGAACATAATAACTCATGAACGGAACCTCCTATATTGATTATATTCAGTACAATGGTGTAAAACCGTTTTTATCTGATTGAAATCGCAACCAGAATGATCAGACGATGTTAATGGGGGTTTTATGGGGTATCGAAAATGTTCGAAAATGGGTTTTGGACTTTCCTTGACCTCAATATTTAAAATCCATAAATATGAGGATCTAATTATGAGGATCACAATCACTGTCTTGTCCAATTCCCGAGACAACCCGTGGCTACTTAGGTCAGTCATTTTGTAACATAATTTGAATTATTCTTGTTAGTGAGAAGAATTGGATTTTAAAGTAATTATAAGTCTCTTGAAGTTAAAGTTCATTTATTCCCATAACAAACTGTCTATCATTTCTTAATAAGTTCAAGAATAAAAGAAACTTGAAATAACGCATTTCGCATAAAACTGAACATAAGTTACGTCTACATTAATTAGGGACACTTTTTTCCCAGACATTACTTGAGCCCTGTAACAAAAGATTCCCTTTCCTTGCTTAGCTGCTAAAAAAATTAGTACATAAATAAAACTAAATCACAAAATTAAAAATCCTTCAATTCCTTCTTTGAATTACAACTTTGTTTTCTTTAAATAATAAACTCTTAACATTCTGAAATCAAGTCAACTTTCATTTACTCAAGTCAAATAATTTTAATCATATTTTACTTTAAATTTGTACAAGTTCAAAAATTATAAACTACACAAATTACAATCTTTATTTGACAATTTCTTTGGAAAGGGGTTCATTTATTGTTAATTTATTCATGGTCTTTTTTATTAATAAAACCTTTTGAAAACATGAGAAAACATGATAAAATCAATAGTAAAATTACTTACTACTTTTAAAGTAGGCACCTGCTTCTTCATGACTAACTGCACTCTACAACTCACTAACATTGAAAAAGGCAGAGTGTAGGCAGCAGGCTCCTTATATAAGTTTTGAGAGGCTGGTTCTAGAAGATTCTGTCTCAACCCCTACCCCTACAGCATGTGTTGACAAGGAACAGTCTAGAAATGACCGGATTTAACCAGTTCAAATGGCCTACTGTTACTTTGTATTTCTTTAAGTGAATTAATTATTCTTATTTCTTTTTTTTACATTTAAATAAAAAATTATAATTTTTAAAAAATAGTTAAAATATCAAATTTCTGTTTTCTTTTAAACTACGTTACATAAATTCCCCCCTCCTTTAGAAAAGAAATTTGCTGTCAAATTTTAAACTAATTTTTAAAAATTAAACAACCTTTTGACAATTTCAAAACAAACTTAATATTAATTCTAACTTAATCTAAATTTGTCCAATCTTCATTCTTGATTGCACATAATCTTCTTCTCCGCGGTGAGGCCGAAGTCTCAGTAGCGCAGGCGAGGGTGGTCCAAAGGTCCGTTCCCACCTTGGGTCGCGTGACTCGAAGGCGGCAGAGGCTGCACCGAGGCGTGATCGCTGCACTAGCCGGCATCAGCAGTCCACACACTGTTCACGATGCTGCATTCTCTTCATTTGGGACACAGGGCCTACACGTTTTGTTCCTAAAGCACTCCCGTACGCGGATTTTTTCTTTGCCTAACATTTATCTTCCATTTATAAGTCCTTAAACATTCACTTTAGTTTAAAAAAAAATTGGGCTATTAATTTCATATTCAATATTGTTCATCGCCACATTTACTGGAGTTTTATCCGTTCAATACAAAATATATTCAATTTGTTTCTTAAGACTATTTACAATATATACAACATTTTATCCATAATGGTACCATTCAATTAAAAGATTTATTTCAATTTATTAATTGATGATGTGATATCTCATTTATACATTCCAAATTGTATCATCAACCTTTTTATGTAGCTGGGATGCTAGTTTTAAATATTTTAAAACTTACATCTTCCCTGCTTTCATTTAATTTTAATTTTTTTTTATCTGAAAATTTATAAAATCATAACTGAAGCGTAGAACAAGAAATTCCAGACGTCTTCTCTTATCTCATCCTTATCAGCAGGCTCAGTCTGTTGTTACCAACAAGGAAAACATTTAAAGAATTTCAATTGTTGTAGTCCTCTTCAAACAAATAACCTGTTTCATTTAGATAACACAACCAAGTTTTTAAAGTCAAATCAGTTGTCTTTAGAATCGTTCTCCGTGCAGTCGGTGTAAGTCGTAGTCGTAGTCCGTCGGGCCCATGGTGTTACATTTCGTAGATACCGTCGCGTCGCCGTCGTATGTGATTAATTGTAGTGAAGTGATAGTGTCCTTGTGATAGTGATAGTGATAAGTGTTGTGCTACTTCCACGAAGCCGGTCATCTGCTTGTATCCTTTCTATAGAATTCTAAGATTTAATTTTAAATTAGTTCATAAAAGTTTGAAACTCAGATATAAATTCTTGACTGGGTTTTGTTATATTTAACATAGAATAAATATATTACAGAACAGGATGTACTATTTTGTGTGGATATGAGTGTGAATTTAATTGTTAATAAATATTTTCCTTACTTTCTGATCTGTGAAATGTGTGCCTTTTTTACATTTAAGTCATTTTTCAAATCTTGTAATAATACAGTAACATCATTTAAAAAGAAAATTATTTTGTATGGTCCTGAATATCTTAAAGCCATCTTGCTGGTAAACTTCTTTGCCTTGTCCGATAAATAATGAGTCTTTAAAAATACTTTATCCCCTGTTTTGAACGGGTGTTTAGATTTTTCTTCTGAATGTCTCCCCGATTTAGCATTTTTCATGTATGCTTTTCTTTGAGAGAGTTTTATATGCTCTAGCTTCTTACTAATATCTTCCTGGCTTAAATCCTCTTCTAAAATTCCATGCAAGTCCCAATAGTTTGACAATTCACAATTAGGCTTGTGGTTAAACATAACATTAAATGGACAATCACCCAAAGCCTCATTATGTGAATAGTTTAATGAATTTTGCACTAACGACAGAGACTTGTCCCAATTCGATTGATTGTTATGGTGCAATGCCCTCAATATTGCCTTGGTTGTCCTAATGTAGCGCTCAGCTATGTTTCCACTTGCCTTATAGGGTGTAATTTTAAAGTGTTTAATCCCTTTTGAAAATAAATACTGAGACATTAGTGTTGATGAAAAACAACTTGCGTTGTCAGAAACCAAGCTTTTACAAACTGAAAAATTATTAAATACTATCTCATCCAGTTTTTTAATAACTGTAGCTGTTTTGCTGTCCTTGGTGGGTATTAAAAATGTGTATTTACTAAAATGATCAACATAAATCAGCACATAAGCATTTCCGAGTTTAGAGCGTACAAATGGGCCAGCAAAATCTATGTATCCCCTCTCAAAGCTTTGTTTTGATGGTGTCGATATTAATTTTCCCTCATAAATTCTCTGTGCGGGCTTGCTCATTTTACAGATTTCACAGCCTAAAACTTTATTTTTAATTTCTTTGTACAATTCCGGTCTGAAAAAATTACTGCTTATTCTCTGGTAAGTTCTGTTCACCCCTGGATGACATCCATGATCTGATGAGTGATAATACTTGTAAACCATATCAATTAAATTCTCTGGCAGATAAATTTGACCTTTATTGCGATCAGTTTTCTTGTAAATAACTACTCCTTTACAAATTGAGTATTTTTCTGAATTTGTTTTATTTTTTATACTGTTATAAATCTCTACGATTGCTGGATCCTGTTTTTGACTGTCTTTAATACTCGTAAATGCTAAAGGAAAATCAGTTATTGCATTCATTTCTTTAGATTGAGACTCCCTATTACTGTGCATGAGCTTTGAATTTACGCTTCTAAACTTCTTAGGCAATTTTCTCGGATCTAATATTTTGCTCTGCTCATAAACTATTTCCACTCTATGTTTATCGCTTAGCTCAGCAAAAACTCTCGAAAGAGCGTCAGCCACAGGATTACCTTTAGATTTTACATGTTCCACAGTAAAAGGCAAACTTAATATTTTTTGACTCCATCTGGCTAATTTGCTTCCCAGTTTATGGCAGTTAGATAAAACAAAATACAGTGCTGAGTTGTCCGTAATCAAATGGAAAGATTGTACCTCTAAATAATTATAAAATTTTTGAATGCTTAAAACAACTGAATAAGCTTCTTTCTCATAAGTCGACCATGCCATTTCTGAATTTGTCAGCTTCTTTGAAAAATATGCAATCGGTACTAAATCTCCGGCTTCATTCTTTTGCAATAATGTTGAACCAACAGCTACTGAGCTCGCATCCGTCATTAAATAAAATTGTTTGTCAAAATCGGCTATTTGTAAAACAGGTGGATTACTAATTGCACTTAGTAGCGCTTGGTAACTATTTTCACAATCATCTGACCAATGAAATTTTGCATTTTTCTTCCTTAAATTGTTTAGTGGACTTGCTATTGACGCATAATCTTTAATGTATTTAGAAAAGAATTGTGTCATCCCAATAAATGTATGAACTTGCTTAACAGTGGTCGGTCTAGGATAGTTTCTAATCGCTGTTGTTCTCTCCGGGTCAATTGTCACACTGTTTTTACTAATTAGATTTCCGAGAAAACTAATCTCCTTATGGAAAAATTTAACCTTTGAGGGGTTTACGGTTAAATTGTTCATAGAGAGCCGCTTAACTACCTCTTCAAGATGAGTTTTATGTTCATCCTTTGATTTGGAAAAAATTATTATGTCATCCACAAAGTTGAGCATGTAATTATACTTTATATCATGGAAAATCTTTTCCAAATACCCACTCAAAACTCCAGACCCTAAATGTAGACCATATGGAACTCGCTTAAAACAAAATTGGCTATAGGGCGTTGTAAAGCTAGTGATATGTTTACAGTCATCCGAGATAGGTAGTTGGTAGAAACTGTTACATAAGTCCAGGACAGTGAAGTACTCACAATCTTGCATAAAATGGACACTATCATGCAAATCTCCTATTGGCTGGTTATTTCTTATAATCTTTTGATTTACTTTAGCATAATTAACAACCAATCTAAATTTATTTGTTCCGGGCTTACTTACTAGAAAACTTGGACTGCTATACTGACTCATACATTCCTCAATAACTCCCTGTTTTAATAGGTCATCAGTTATCTCTCTCATAATTTTAAGTTTTGGTGGTGAAAGCGGATAAGTTTTTTGTTTTACTGGTTCATTGTCCGTTAATTCAATTTTAATTTCATGGTTCAAAGCTTTGCCTATTTTGCTTGTAAAAACATTTGAATATTTCCTGATTAGCACCTCAACATAATTCTGCATATCTGGACAACCGACCTTTAATCCGTTTTCTTGCACATTATTTACACTATCTTTTACTTCTTCCATAGAACAAAATTTAACTTTGACATTTTGCTTGAACGGAAAAATGCAGACTTTATTTGCTAAATCCAGAATCATTTTTGTTTCTTTCATAAAGTTACTCCCTAAGATAATATTATAAGCTAGGTCTTCAACAATAGCAAATTTGACAAACCAAGATAGATTGGAAATACTTATCTTCACTACACATTCTCCGCATGACATCATTACATTGTTATTAGCTGTGAAACATTTTGTTTTTATCATTTTCTCACTCCTTATTAGCTTGCTATCCCTTAAAATACCAAACATAGTTAGAGATAATGCATTTATTGAACTTCCTGAGTCTAATAAGGCATTCCTATTTAAAACCTGAGAAAACTTTATGTTTATCCTTGGCAGACTACATCTTACAAAATCTTCCTTAAGCCAACCATTTTGTTTAATATGGTTTATTTTCTTTTTAAATTTCCACATTTCTTTTTTGTAACCTTGTTTTTCTTGTTTACTTGTTTTTAAAGCCTTTTGTTTCTTATGGGGACTTTGTTTAACACCCTTGTTCATTTTATGCGGGGAGACAAAACCGCCCCACTTGGCCTCTCCCCTATTTAGTTTAAATTATTAGGGGTTTTAGTTGTATTTCTGGCACCATTATTACCTCTGTACTGTTTTGGCTTAAAACAATTCCTAGCTATGTGACCAACCTTATCACAATTAAAACATTTAACTGGGGTACTTTGGCTGACTACATTATTTACAAACTTTGGTTTTGGACTTTGGTTTGAACTGTTCACATTATTAAATGTTTTGCCCCTTGCATGAATATTATTTCGCTCCCAATTGGCATAGCCAACATTTTGACTTTGAATACAGAGTTGATTCAGATCCGCAAAGGTTTGAGGAAGTGGCATAAAAACTAATCTACTCCTTTCCTCTGGATTCATATTCATGCATATCAATTGAACCAATTCAGTTTCAGAATAATTGCAACATAATAGTTTGCAGTTTTCCTTAACCATGCAAACATAAGCATGTAATGGCTCATTTTGTCGTTGAGGTCTTGTAACTAGGTCTTTTTTCAGGGCTTCTCTTAATCCTAATGGCACAAAACAGCTTAATACTTCTTTATGAAAAATGTCAATACTTTTATGGGTGGATTTGCAGTCTAAAATTTTACTCCTTAACGGGCCATTGCAATACTGTTGACACATCTCTAGTATTTGAATATCAGTCAAATTAGTTTATCTTTTTAATCTTAACACAACGCTTAAGAATTTTAATAAACCATCGATCTTAAGGCCATCACATACTTGTAAATTTTCAAAATATTTCATCACAGGATTAGGCAATTTAGAGAATAAACTACTATCTACTGTCCCCATATTATAGTGTTTAGTTGGTAAAATATCTACATTTTGAGACTCAGTGTGCAGGGCATTTACCTCCGGAATTTTGTTATCTGATTCATTTTTATGTTCTCGTTCCGGGCTTGATTCCGTTTTATTTTCATCCTCTACATTTGCATTTTTAAAAACATCATCTAATGTTTCTTCTTCAATATTACTCTCACTTAACTTTCTCAGAACTACATCCTTCGCATTTGAATCAATGCTTTTGTTTATTTCCTCAAATTTAAGATCTAAAGCCTTAAGTTCACTTTCATATTTTTCCAAGTTTTTCTTTACTTCCTCAGTTAGTTTAAATCTATTTAAATTCCCTATCCTTAAATTCAAATGTTCACTTTTAGCTTCATACCTGAGGATGTCTATTGGTCTACTATTTTCATTTAGGTCATCTAACTTACTAGACAAAACCTTCAAACTTATATCAATGTAATCCAATTCTTCCTGAAGGACAAATTTATTTTGTAAGTGCTTCACATCCCTGTCAGTGTTGCTCTTAACTAACTGCCTTAACTTTTTCCTTAAAACTGAACATGTACTTTTACTATCTGGTTCATAGTTCCTTAGTTTCAACTCATATTCTAACTCACTTTTCGACAGTAAATCTATTTTTGAGCCCATTTTAAAATCAATTTAATGTAACTAAAGTGAATGATTCTTTTCAAAATTCAATTACTAATTCAACAGAAACATGTTCAAATTTGAAAGGGGTGTGCACTTAGCAGAGTCGCGCAATTATTATGTATGTAACATAATTTGAATTATTCTTGTTAGTGAGAAGAATTGGATTTTAAAGTAATTATAAGTCTCTTGAAGTTAAAGTTCATTTATTCCCATAACAAACTGTCTATCATTTCTTAATAAGTTCAAGAATAAAAGAAACTTGAAATAACGCATTTCGCATAAAACTGAACATAAGTTACGTCTACATTAATTAGGGACACTTTTTTCCCAGACATTACTTGAGCCCTGTAACAAAAGATTCCCTTTCCTTGCTTAGCTGCTAAAAAAATTAGTACATAAATAAAACTAAATCACAAAATTAAAAATCCTTCAATTCCTTCTTTGAATTACAACTTTGTTTTCTTTAAATAATAAACTCTTAACATTCTGAAATCAAGTCAACTTTCATTTACTCAAGTCAAATAATTTTAATCATATTTTACTTTAAATTTGTACAAGTTCAAAAATTATAAACTACACAAATTACAATCTTTATTTGACAATTTCTTTGGAAAGGGGTTCATTTATTGTTAATTTATTCATGGTCTTTTTTATTAATAAAACCTTTTGAAAACATGAGAAAACATGATAAAATCAATAGTAAAATTACTTACTACTTTTAAAGTAGGCACCTGCTTCTTCATGACTAACTGCACTCTACAACTCACTAACATTGAAAAAGGCAGAGTGTAGGCAGCAGGCTCCTTATATAAGTTTTGAGAGGCTGGTTCTAGAAGATTCTGTCTCAACCCCTACCCCTACAGCATGTGTTGACAAGGAACAGTCTAGAAATGACCGGATTTAACCAGTTCAAATGGCCTACTGTTACTTTGTATTTCTTTAAGTGAATTAATTATTCTTATTTCTTTTTTTTACATTTAAATAAAAAATTATAATTTTTAAAAAATAGTTAAAATATCAAATTTCTGTTTTCTTTTAAACTACGTTACAATTTGCCAACTCACATGACTTGATCCTGTTTCATCTGGTCAAGCTCAACATTTCAGGCAGTGCTGTAACATCGTTGGCGTACTCAACTAAAACCGTCTCATCCGGCAACTCGGATCTAAAGAGACGGTCGTAGTTGATATTTCAAAAGATCCGTGCCAAATATCGAGCTTTGCGTGGCTCTGAATGTAACATCCATCTTGTGCTGTCCGTCTCTCATGTCATAGATTAAAGTTCTTGCTCGAAGTTAATCTCCGATAAGCCTCGAAAGATATACAGTAACGTCGAATTGTTGCCCAACGAATAAAACATATCTACCCTTCTCACCGAGTTGAAGGCATTCTTTACACCAAGCGTAACATGAAGCCCTACTCAGCGAGAGAGATGGTTGTGGCTTTCGGCTCTTTCCACTGCACTTTGTACTTCTGCTTTTGCATTTTTCATTGATCTTCCTTTTTGAAATCCACACCCTCGGGGACATCAATCCTCGGCAGCGTCCACAGCAGAGTTCAGGCGGGAACGAATCAACTCCTCCAAAACCTTTCCTGCCGTATCCAACATACATAAAGGCATGTAGGATGACGGTATGTCCAGGTTGCCTTTCCCTTTGCTGAATATCCCAAGGAGACCCCCGGAGAATCCCCTGGCTTTCTTCCAAGGAGATTGAAAAGATGGAAAAGCCCCCTCAGACAAGCAAGCATTATACATTTTAAGCAAAACCTAGGGATTCGCAAAGATAACGTTTTGAGGGCCTCATCGGGGATATCATGGACAGGAGCTGTTCTTCAGAGAGAGAACGGCGTCTTCCTCCTCCTCGTTGCTTAAGATAGTAATGTTTTCTACCCCTCCAAAATCATCCAGTGACTTCACTGGACTTAATGGAATCAAGACGATCAAGTCACATCCAGCAGTCAGCTTTTCTCTTGTTAAAGGTAAGGCGGAGAGATTTCCTCGTGGGTTTGTAAACTGAAGACTTAACCCTGAAATCGTGGTGCTTTCGAACACTCATTCTAGCGCGTCTGGCTCTTATAATGGCTTTCCGATGGTTAAACGAGTTGCTTGTCGCGACGGAATTTCCTGTGAGGCACGGACTGTTCACACACCGAGACGATTAGTTCCACCGTGGATCTTACTAAGGCCTCGGCCCCAGTCCCCCCAGATGACGCGGTATATCCCGTGCTCCCCTTGATATAACCTCGGTGAACTAGGTAAAGTCCAGCCTGCCCCTGTCCCAGCGGCATTGAGTGATCCTGCGAATAGGCACTCTCTGGTTCTCATCCAGAACATCAAACACGATGTCCTGGTGGTCACTGGCAATAAATTCTTCAAGGACCCTCCAACTTAATGTATGAAACAGTAAAATACACAGAATCATCAATAATCATTTATTATTTAAAACTTTAAAAGCATTAGTTAACATAAACTTAAATAGTGTGGGAGTTAGCAAATTAATCTGTATTGTATTTTATATTGCATATTTTGATTTGTAAGTAATACACTTGATTATTTTATAATTATTGCTTTACATTTAAATAAAAAACGATGTGTTTAAAATGTTATATAGGTGTGCTTGAAAGTCTAGTTACGGCTTTAAATTTTTTATTAATAATTTTAGAAGAAGGTTAAGACTCTGAAAATTTTATAGAAGGATAAAAACCTATTTTTAATGAAGTTAATGAGTGCCCAAGTCTGATGGGGGTTAGTCCAAGGGTCCAGTAGAACATCTTAAATATAAGCATACGTTGTTGATATATGCATCGAATTGAAGGTATCACGTAGTGGAGTACAATGAGGCAAAACCAACCTCAAATGAATAAACTTCTAATTGCTTTTGAAATACTACTGCCGAAACTTAAAATTTAATAATTTCCTAAATGAATTTTTTGAGGTCGGGTTTCTGACATATTATTTAGAAAGTAAAGGTTATTTAAGTGATGTACAATATGGTGTTTGCCTATATAGTTTGTTTCAAGACTTCCTCTAGGTCAGTGATTCCCAAACTGTGTGCCATGAGCAATGCAAGAACGCCATGTAACACGAGAAAATATGTAAAAGAAGTCCCATAGAAAAAATAAATAATATGTCACGTTGTATAATAATTTAAAGATCTTTATTTTCTAAATAATATGGCCCAATATATTGGTTTTGTATTAAAAAAAATTGTATAACTTTCATCTAGGCTTAAAAATATAGTAAAATTATTACTTAGGATAATATATTTGAAACACCTTGGAATGAATTTTAAGGTAGTTATTAGTATTTACGTGATAAGTATATTGCGTGGGTGTACCTTTATATTAGATTAAAGTAAACCATGAAAAAATCCAAAAGCATTTTTAGGTTCAGAATGATTTAACATTTTATATAGCATTTTATAACATTTTACAATTCAGAATATTTGACTCCTGCACATTTTGACAAAGTAATTTCTTTTGCAAAAGTTATTACACGGACCGTAACACCGTTATGAGAGAAGTCGAGACTACAGTAGACAGATAGTGTTAATATTATGCCAGTTCTCATCGGACTGCGTAATTAGAGATGGTCCTAGGGGTACCGTGTCGAGGGAGCTCTTCTCTAAATGGGATCCTTTGGTTTATTTGAATAATTTTAATTCCAAAGATGTAACCTCTCTTTATTTGTTGAAGTTTATTACCACATTGTACTAAAGTGCTTAAGTATTTTTGTTGTTATGTATTTATTGCAAAAATGTTACATAATCAAAACAGCTTTTAAATTTCCTGAATTAGTTTTTATACGAAAAATTAACAAATGAACTAGAAATATTGAATTTATCAATTGAAACCGTTTCCACATAACAAACAGTACTTGCAAAATTTTTATTATTAGGTTCATTCCAAACCTGACTTTTCGACATTTAAGTGATTATAACGCAAAATAATAGCACAATATTACTTTTTATAGTAAGCAGTTTATGAAAAAATACAAAACGTACACCATTTAAACTGAAATGTTCATACACTTTTAAATATGATTCATTTTACCGTATTTTCCTATAGGGAATAAGGAGTGGTGAAAGGTAACATCTGGGCAAGGTCAATGACCTCTGACGTATGTGTGACGTCATCATGATATCACACATACGTCAGAGGTCATTAACCTGGCCCAGGTGCCACCTTTTGCCACGAATGGAATACGCTATTACGGTAGTACTTATGAAAAGACCTAAAACCAGGACCATGTTCTTTTTTCGCTTAGAGTTCCCCAAAAGCTAAAAACACCTTACGTTCAAATTCATATTCATACTCAAATTCATGTGTGTGTCTGTTAACACGATAACTCTCGAACGGAAACTCGAATTTTGATGAAATTTTGTACAGAAGGGTAAGCCACCATTCTTCATTTTGAGATCGAAAACCAATTTGATCGGACTATAGGAGAAAGGTCTTATGGGGTTTCAAAATTGTCAAAATTCGGTTTTTGGCGTTTTTCACCCTTAATTTATAAAGTTTACCATTTTTAAGGAATCCATTCAAAAGAGCTTAAAAAATAAACAATTCAGTATTTTGAACTATTGACTTACCTTCACTGGTCATGGAGAAATTGCCAAAAACGTTTTCCATGTTTTTCTTATGGAAATGAATAACATCTTATATATCTCTTATTTCTTAACATTTTCAAAACAAACAAAAAATGGTATATACCTTCACTAGGTGATTAGTAACTAATATTTGGTCTCAAACCCGTATGACAGCAAACCTCTATATTAAATACCATGGCATTTTAATGGAAAATAACTGTATTTTGGGAGAAGGAATAGAAAAAGGTGTCTGAACATAACTAGCTGATTATCTGACTTTCTGCATTTGTCATAGTAATGTTAAAATTTTAGGGTTTATAAACAAATCATTCTTTGTGCATTGTAACTCTCACTATGCACGTTTTTTACTATTCTTAAAACTAATTATATCCGTAGGCTAACTAGCTTTTGCCCGTCACGGCTTCACCCGTAATTGAAATTTTTAGGTACGGTGGTAAAATCTTCTAAATTAAGAATTCCAATAAAATATTGACGTAGTGTGAGTGGGTTCCCGAAGGAATTTTGAAAACCTGTTACTTAGTGAACACCTATGAGTAAAGAGGAACTTTCATTCCAAATTTCAGCCGCGTATAAGCTCTAGAGTAATTTTTAAGTCAGTGTTTTGGAGCTATAAACAACTTCAAAAACTGAATTTGCAAAGCATTTTCTTAGTGGGCACCTATTAGTAAAGAGGTAAATTTCAATCCTGTAGGCTTTATGGTAATTTTGAGATTCCGTGGGACTCAGCCCTAACGGAAATTTACAAAACCGTTTCATAGTTAAGACCAATAGTAAAGCCCATGTCAAATTTAAACCCCGTATAAGCAATATAATACTTTTTAAGTCCAGTGGGGCGGAGCCCTAAAGAACTTCAAAAACTATAATTTGCAAAGCTTTTTCAAAGTGTACACCTATTATGAAAAAGGAACTAAATCTTAAATTTCAAACCCTTAAGATTAATGGAAATTTTAAATTTCTTAAAGTAAATAAAAAAAAAACGTTTTGTATTGTGTTCCAAGAGAAAAGGTTAGCGTCCAGGCCCAGAGTAAGTTCGAAGTCGTGTGGGTGGAGCTGTATAGGATTTCAAAAATTATATTTGCAAAACCCTTTGTTATTGAGCACCTATTAGCAAAAAGGAACGTCCACAATATATTTCAACCCCGATTTCGCAGATCTATGGGGCGGAGCCCTGAAGAAAATTCGCAAACCCGTTCCATAGTGAGTACCTTTGAAAAAAGGGAACCCCGATTACAAATATTAAACCCACATGTCCTATAGTCTTTGAAATTCGTTGTTTCCTTGATTCGCATTTGAAATTGGCCACAAGGATAATATATAAATAGTTTTTAAGTCCTGTGGGATGGAGCCTTTAAGGACTTCAAAAACTATATTTACAAAACCATTTTATTAGTAAGTACTTATGGTGAGCAAAAAGGAAAGTCCATTTAAAATTTCAACTCTGTAGACGACAGAGTATTTTTTTAAGTACAGTCAGGCTCAGCAATAAAGACATAAAAAATATATTTTAAAAACGTTTTTTTAGTATACTCCGATTAGCAATGACAAATTTCCATAATAAATTCAAACCCTAAAATTATAGGACCTTTTAGATTCTGTGGGACGGAGCGCTCAAGGAATTGTGGAAACACTTTCTATCGATCAACTATAGACAAAAAGAGATCACTCCAAATTCTAAACCAGCATTCCCTATAGCTTTTTAGATGCACTGTTTCTTGAATTTGTATTTAAATCGGCTATAAGGATGACATTATACTGAAATTTCGAAGGCCTGTGGGGCAGAGCCCTGAAGTAAATGTGCACACACTTTTTATCGATCACCTATAGACAAAGAGATCACTCCTAATTTTAAATCCACATTCAATGTGGTTTTTTTAAATGCATTCTTTGATAAATTTGTATTTAAATTGGTTTCTAAGGATAACATTATACTGGAATTTTGAAGGCCTGTGGGGCGGAGCCCTAAAGGAATTTTCCAAAAGCATTTTTAGTGAGCATCTTATGACAAAGTAGAGCTTCCATGCAAAATGTCAATTCCTTAGGTCGTCTGGTTCTTTTCGGATTCGATGTTTTCTAGATTCATATACAAATTATCCTTAAAAAAATTATATATAAATTTAGAAGTCCCGTGTGGCGAAGGCCAGTCGGAATTTTGCAAAACCTTTCTTTAGTGAGTATTTTTTAACAAAGAGGAACATCTGTGCCAAATGTCAACTCTCTATACTCTATGACTATGGAGGTATTCTGATACATGAGTGAGTGGTTTTTGACGAATATACAGGGTGGTTATAAAGTCCCTTCCCCCCTAGGATTTTTCTACAATTTATATTAAAAGTGATTTTCAATGACGGGATTCATTTTATAGGTACATACTCTAACTTTTGTAGTAATTAAAATTTTTGGGAGTTACCTGAGGTCCAAGATATAGGAGTCAACTTCAAAATTCCTTATGAGAAGCTAGTCATGCGACATGTCAAATAACACTGCCTTTTCCCCCTGAAAACAGTGGTGAAATCTAAATTCAAAAGGGTTACACCGTTTTCAAGATATCTGTAGGTCTAAGATGTAGGAGTCGGACTTGAAATTTTTAACTAGAAGCTAGTCATGCGACATGTCAAATAACACTGCCTTTTCCCAATGAAAACAGTGGTGCAATCTAAATTCAAAAGGGTTATACCGTTTTCAAGATATCTGTAGGTCTAAGATATAGGAGTCAACTTAAAAATTTTAACTAGAAGCTAGTCATGCGACAGTGACATGACTCCTACATCGTAGACCTACAGATATCTTGAAAACGGTATAACCCTTTTGAATTTAGATTGCACCACTGTTTTCAGGGGGAAAAGGCAGTGTTATTTGACATGTCACATGACTAGCTTCTAGTTAAATTTTTAAGTTGACTCCTATATCTTAGACTTACAGATATCTTGAAAACGGTATAACCCTTTTGAATTTAGATTGCACCACTGTTTTCAGGGGGAAAAGGCAGTGTTATTTGACATGTCACATGACTAGCTTCTAGTTAAAATTTTTAAGTTGACTCCTATATCTTAGACCTACAGATATCTTGAAAACGGTATAACCCTTTTGAATTTAGATTGCACCACTGTTTTCAGGGGGAAAAGGCAGTGTTATTTGACATGTCACATGACTAGCTTCTAGTTAAAATTTTTAAGTTGACTCCTATATCTTAGACCTACAGATATCTTGAAAACGGTATAACCCTTTTGAATTTAGATTGCACCACTGTTTTCAGAGGGAAAAGGCAGTGTTATTTGACAGGTCGTATGACTAGCTTCTAGTTAAAAATTTTAAGTCGACTCCTACATCTTAGACCTACAGATATCTTGAAAACGGTGTAACCCTTTTGAATTTAGATTGCACCACTGTTTTCAGGGGGAAAAGGCAGTGTTATTTGACATGTCGCATGACTAGCTTCTCATAAGGAATTTTGAAGTTGACTCCTATATCTTGGACCTCAGGTAACTCCCAAAATTTTAAATTACTACAAAAGTTAGAGTATGTACCTATTCAATGAATCCCGTCATTGAAAATCACTTTTAATATAAATTGTAGAAAAATCCTAGGGGGGAAGGGACTTTAAAACCACCCTGTATAGTATCTGTAATTGATGTGATTACGTGTAATATTAATAATTAATTTGAATATATATATATATATATATATATATATATATATATATATATATATATATATATATATATATATATATATATAAATGAAATATTAAATTTACTTGTATAGATAAAAAATTTAAGTAATAATATGAAGTAATTTTTACATAACTTCAATATATTACTCACTTAAAAATTAAAGTATTATGTTTTTTAAACAAAAACAGCCATTGAAAAATCGATAAGTAGTCAGGTCTGCTGCGACAGGGATATATTTTAATTCAAATGATATAAATAACTATAAGCAATTTGTAATTTCTTAAAAACTTTTTTTGCCGTTTGTATTTTTTTTTTTTTTTTTCAAATCAAAACTCATATTAATACAACATCCCAAGGTGCTCAGCAATCATGTCAGGCAGTAACAGTGGTGTTAGTGTTTTACGCAAGCCATACAGAGAAGGCAGTGTACAGTATCGGCGCGGCCCAGGTCACCACATGCCGGATCCTTGTCATTATTACAGTGGCATTTGTAATTATTAAAGCAGCAGCCGGTAAACCCTCTCCGGAATTACTATCATTGTCCAATTCGCAGGCTTAACGGCTCGCTAGTGAGTCTAACTTAATTTGAAATTATCATACACATTACCTTTGTTTGATATTTAATAGGTAAAATGAATTTTGATGATCAGATGGCTCAAATTAGACTCATGTTAAAGTTATAATGACGAGGGTTTTTTATTAAACAGTCGGTGTTAGTTATGTTCTATGATTATTGTTTCAAAATGCCAGTTGGAATAAAAAATTAAACAAAAAAATCATTAAAAAAATCTATAAACTATTTTACAACTAATATATAAAAACAGCAAGCTTTTAGTCCTAGAATCGCAGACTTAGTTTCTTACTCCAAGCCCATCAAATACTATTATTAGCAAATATATGGCAAAAGCCCAACAAATACTATTATTAGCAAATATATGGCATTCGTTAAAGGGTTTTCAAATGATTTGATCAGCGTAATGTATCTTATTTTATCTCTGTAAAGCGATATCTTATTTCTAGGCTATTACTGTTAATTTTTTTTACAAATTACATACATTCCTTTAATCTCAGCACTATTGTGGGTTATATTCATTTATCGAATTCACGGTTAATATAGAAGGAACCTATCATTAAAATGCGTATACAATACATCCCGGGCATTCTAATCTTTTGGAATTTACAGTCTATGAAGCAACAACCATAAAAGTTACAAGGGCTCTTTAGAGGTCAAATTCTGGTTTTACATGGTGAATCCAGGGATAAGCGTTGAAGCATGAGAGTGACGGATTTTTAATGAGAAATCCAACACTGACTTTTGTACATTAAGGACTCATTAAAAATCAATTTTTAATTCCCGAATGTCCACAGGATTACGCTGCGATAAAATTATAAATAAAAATGGCTGCCAAAAATTTCCGACAGGTCTACTGCCGATGTAGCTGAACTCTTTCAAAATTAAATGTGTAGGTTTAGGATCCATCTTTATTGATCTTTCGAGGGGAACACTCCAAGAAGATGCTTTGAGGTTAGTTTCGCATAGTGAGGCTCTAACCGATATACAGAACATACATATTTCTCCCGATGAGTCTATTTATTTAAAATGGACATTAACATGTCTCTACTATTTCTTAGAAACCAGATAAAAACAAAATATTTTTTCCAAACAGCTGTCATATTAATGCTCTCAAATAATAGTGCATTGCCATTGTTTACTGTTGCCTCAGGCCTCTGTCACCAACTAAGTTGCAATGATTGGTAGGATGGGGCTGTCAACAAAGCGGCTGACATAAAAGCTAAGTTATCTATGGTCATAATCGAGTGACAAGTCGTACATGGTTATTGTGTTATGTTGCCTCCGTTGTGCTCGCCTATTAATTGTCATTGTCACCAACTAAATGCATTTGAGATGTGTTATCTAGTAAATCTCTTCCTCCCATACTTGCCTAGTGTGTATAAATTTACATTGGAGTTAAAAAATATTTAAAAAAAATAATTATTGGTTTAAAAATTGAAATCAATCCATGCAAAATTAAACCAAGCAAAATTAAACAATCAAAATTAAACCAAGCAAAACTAACACTATAAAAATAATGATGCTTTAAATGTTCTAGTTTCAATTATATTAAAATCATTAATTTGGTTTTTCGCTAACTTATTATCTTGTTTATTGCTGATTTTTTCAACAGAATAAGAGGAATAACTTTTGTTCTTTCATTAAAGGTAAAGTTCTTCAACAATGAATCAAATACTAATCATTTCAATAAATATGAAGCAAAATTCACTTTTAAGAAGAGGCAGACCATTATGGTGTAGTAAAATTAGTCTATAAAAAGAAATAGTTTTTAAGCCCCGGAAATTCCTCAAAGATTTCCCTCAATTCCAATTGTTATTATGCAAAACATTTTAGGATTTTCCAAGGAAGTTTAAAAATAAAACTACATTAAGTAAACTAAATTTTAATACATTCCAAAGGGTTTATGGGTGATTCACGACGAAGTGCAGAAATTTCGGGAGCTGATTCTACACATGAAAATAAACAAAAAAGACCGTATAAAACATATGTCCTAAAATCCTTCGCTTAGCCACTAGCCGCCATTTTGTTTTTACACGTAATAGTTTTTATATCCATAACGAACTCATGGATTTACTTCAAATTTTGCATGAACATTTATCACAATAATGATAATTTCCAGAAAAATAATCATTATTTTCCGATGTCTATTTTTAAAATGGCGGCCATTTTAAAATTTTTAACTCAAATTTCTCAAAAACATAAAATATTGTCAACATTTTATTTAAGACAAAAAATTTTACAAATTAAACTATCTAAACAATGATACCAAGTTTGTAAAGATCTGATAACAAATAACGGAGTGATTGAGATTTTTCTATTAAAATAACCTAAATTTGCATTAATTATAATGCAAAATCCATGTTTTTTTGCAGAAAATCCCAATAACTCCGTTATTTGTTGTTAGATCTTTACAAACTTTGTATCATAATTTAGATAATAAAATTTGTCAACTTTTTTATCACTAATAAATTTGTGACAAAAGTTGCCGTTTTGAAGAAATTTGAGTTAAAATTTTTTAAATGGCCGCCATTTTGAAAATAGACTTCGGAAAATAATAATTATTTTTCTGATAATTACCATTATTGTGATAAAGCTCCATGCAAAATATGAAGTAAATCCATTGATTCGTTACGGAGATAAAAATTATTACGTGTAAAAAACAAAAAGGTGGCTAGCTATTTTCATGTGGAGAATCAGCTCCCGAAATGTCTGCACTACGTCGTGAATCACCCTGTATATACCATATGAAAAGTCTTAAGTGGTATAATATAATGCCGTAAACCCGATTTTAATTTAGTGGTCGAGAGAAAAATGGTAGAAGTTTAAATTTTAGACAAAACTATTATAAAAACCTAAAATTCAATAACTTCCAACTTATTTGACCTTTTAAAGTCTTATTTGTGGCAATGAATCCCATCATTTTAGGCGTGTTAATATATGGTGTATTTTTGTGGGAGGATGGAGATGACATAGAACACATTTCAGAAAACAAAATGACTGATCAAAATTTCACTCCTTTTTTCAGCAAGAACTTGGCAAAATTTTACTACACTATTGGTATTTGTTAACAGAATTTAATTTCATATTCTTAAATAAAATTTGAACTGTCTATTATTTTATAACATTTCATGTAAAAAAAGTTTGTCCTCACTAAGAAATTTAAAATCCCATACAGTATGTTAATAGAAGAAAATTTTCATTTTTCAGTATGTGTAAAAAATATATAGGATTGAATGTTTTTCAAATGTTTTGTCTAAAAGAAAGGAAAAATAGTAATAATATTAACTGCACTGAGAACCCCCTTTTTACTAGTGAATTTAAGTATGAAATTGTTAAACAATTATTTGGTGTTACTTTGTATTTAATAACATCTAATAATTACGAACTTAACCTGTAAGTATATTTAAATATCGTATTGTCACAATACTGAATGATTTTAATACATATATTATATACAATGTACAATAATATATAATATACTTATAATATTTGAATAAATATTATTAAATGTAAAATAAAATTTTAAAAATGTAAAATAAACGTTAAAGGTAAATTTTTTGTGTGACTTGAAAGCTTTTTGTACCGTTTTTGTGTATAACTATAATAATTTTGCATTTAAAACTATTTACATTGGAAAATTATTTTGTATTTTTTGCTGTGACTCTGTCTTGTACAACTCATTGTAATAATATAAAGAGGTTATATATCTAAAATAGTACCAGCATTTTACGTAAAAATATAAAATAAAATTCAAAGTTATGATATTGCATTTTAATTTAGCCTGATAAATTTCTGCTAATCCTATTATGTTAAAAAAAAAAATTGAGGGACATAAATTACATATTATGTAATTTATTTGTTTGCCATTAAATAAAAAAAATAACCCAGAGTTCTACCTCTGAGCTTCCAACACTGTCTATGACTATTAAAAAAAATCCTATCACTAAAATATACTTCTGAATATCAGGACTGTTAAAAATACGTAGGCAAAAATTAATTATATCCAAACACTGGGATTTATTATGATTAGATAAATAAGAAAATTTTAAAATAACTTTTTACTACCCTCGTTATTTAATAATTAAACTATTCAACTAAATCATTCATCGCTTACCAAACCATCGTGCAAAGATTTTGTTAACTGCTTTAAAACTAGGTAAAACATAACAAACATTGCAAATCGAAGTATATCAACAAAATAGCGAACTAACAATAACGTTTTACAAGAACTCTTTTAGTAAAATTTTAATAGACAGAGTTTTTATATCATCCATTCCATCTAAATTATAGTTAAATACTTACATTTGTGTATATCTTTGTAAAAATTACAAATTATGTAAACGCTGTATCAACTTTTGTTTCATCATTCCCACATTTGTTCCCAGCGGCTTTAGATCTGTTTCTGTCAGAGGTTCAAAGGGTGCAACTCCCGAATAACACAAACATTTGTTTTACTTTAGTGTCTATTTGAAAAGTCAAATTATTGCATAATAGTTGGGGGGATTTACCGCTTTACGGTCATTAAATGATTTTATTACTGTTGAGCATGAAGGATTTCTATGTGAATTGATCCCGTCTAACACTAACGGACTGTAATATATCAAACTGCTTATGGCGATTGCTAAATATTAAGTTAAATATGTACAACTAGAAAATAAAATGTTGCCTTATATTTTTATACACACACATACACATATATGGTTTTAAAATAAATCATTTTTATGCTATGAAATAATATATAGCATAAGAGAAGATCGTTAATTTATTAAGTGAAGAAGTCAAGACAGAGAAAATGACTCATCTTTTGTGTATAATTTTTATCTGAGTGTCCTTGCATATAAAGAAACTTACATATATAAGAACCTTACATCGTTCTTAGAATTATGAGGGATTTAGAAAAAAGAATACGCAAAACAGTTATTTCAAAATGTATATAATTAGCAAACTTTCATATTTATTTTAAAATTGTATCGTATGATTTAAACCAATGTTTAGAACAAAAAGTTTTTTACCAGGAATATAAAATACTTTCTAAGAAACAAAATGTATACAGAACAAAACACGATATAAATTCATTACATAGTATTACCACTATCGTGTTACCTAAATTTAATCTTTCAAACAACAATAGAAATATCCTTTATACTAGACAAGGAAAGGTAGATATTTTACAGTATTTGTTTAATAGTATCATTAGGGATTCTAAAATGGTGAAATATTTTAAGCACGTTAAAGTAACTATAAATTGTTTTATTAATATTTAGAGATTTCTCAAAGGTGTATAATGTGGCCCATTTGGTAAATTCCAAAACATTTGGGGTTATAAATGGAATATTTGATTTTCAAAAATTGTAGGCAAGTATGTAATATAACCATTAGTAATTTATTTTCCATTTTGATTAACCAAATTAGGATCTATGTATTATTTATCAGTATAAGACACTTGTTATAAAAATAGCCTAAATCGAATGAAAAACATAAACTCATGCTTAGGATCTATTCATAACTGAAAACTCTCTATTTGCTCTGAATATTTACTAAAATACATTGGCACATAATGATTGTTCCAAAATATTCATAACTTATGCTAAAATATAGAATTTCGACCTTTTAAAATGGAATATATTGAAATTTATGTTTAGGAATTCGTACTTATTATAAAAGTGATTATTTACAAAAAAGTGCTCAAAACAGTTTAGGGTTTGAACAGTCTGTCATCTAAGATACGTATTCCCTCAGGACAGGAATCTCGTTGTAAAATTTAATTATAATTGGACACTTTTCAGTCTTTGGAATATCCACATTGCTTCTGTGTTGTGCGTATGGACTGCTCCCCGCATTCTGACTTTGTCCATGTTTTCTTTAATATAACGAATGCTGTGAAGAATATCAAGTGCAAAATATAAAAATATTTTTCATTTAATAAAGATGGGTTTACAATCATAATATTTTATGCTACAGCAATAATTATAATACCTTTTTTTAATTTTGAAAATACTTTCAGTATGTTGTGAGCAGCCACACACAATCAAGCCACAACTCATGGGAGACTGAAAGAGGCTAAGATATACCTGCCTTAGGCCATCCAAATCCAATGAACCTCTCAGTCTTCTAAAAGCAAATATACTGCACAACTTTTTTGGAAGGCCAATAACATGTGGATGCCAGTTCAGCTTTGGGTTTAAAGTGAACCCCTGGAACCTCTGATGCACCACTTGAAAGACTCTCATCTCACTGTCTCTTAAAAATTACTATGGTAGTCTTATCTTCATTTAAAGACAAATTATTTGCTAAAAGCCAGTTTTAAAAAATTTTCTTATTATTTTTGGAATTTTTCGAACCAATTCATAATTTTCCCCAGAAGTTACAACAGTGGTGTTATCAGCATGGATAATGACGCTGGCAAGCACATTTGAGAAGTTATTTATAATAAACAAAAAGAAAGGGGGGCCAAGGATAGAGCCTTGTGGTACAGAGTTATTTGCCTAACAGTTTTTGTTTTGGAAATTCCAGCTTTTATTAATACATATTGTCTTCTATTCATTAGATAAATTTTAATTATATTAAGCTCCCTGCCATGTACTACCTGCCATGACTTATCTTATTTATTAGTTTTTCATGTGAAATATTATCAAATGCTCTGCTGAGAGCAAACAGAATGACTGCAGCAAAACATTTAATCTCAAATGAGTTCAAAATATTCTAATCAAGACGAATGAGAGCATGTGTTGTAGAGTGGTCCCTTCTAAAACCAAACTGGTCACAAGTCAAAAGTTCTTTACTTTCTAAATATTCAGACAATGTATTGATATTACAAAATCTAAGATTTTAGATTAAATAGGGACTATTGCAATTAGATGGTAATTATTACTTAAGAACGGCTTAATATTAGTGTTGTAGTATTACTCAACTACGCGAACTGGAGACGAATAAGGTAAGTTAAAATCATAATACATTATTTATGTATTAGTATTTTAAAAGTAATCCTAAATAAAACCACAGATACGAATGGTCTTTTTATTCTGTGATGCTAATTACTTTGATTTATCAAGTCATACTTATGTTCCTTAATACTTAGTGTCTAATTGTTACATTTATTTTCAACAATTTAAACATATAATAACTATTTTTATCGAGGTGGGACAATACCCTAAATGGATTAGTTCGCAATTAATTTCGTTGACTTATTTTACATTATATAATAACAGTCAACCTATAGCTTAAAGTCGGATTAGCAGGGGATTCACAATATATCTTGAACTACCGGAACTAAAGCACCCCTATGCAGAGTTTGACGTTTGAAAGCGATGCAAGTGGCGGCGGAGCGGCGGCGGAGCGGGCCCTGACGTTTGTGTTTGAATACCTGTGTTTTACCGGCACAAGCTCTGACGCAACTGGCTCGACAAAGCTCTGCAAATGAGTGTTTAGCTTCTAAATATTTCTCTCGCTCCGCTTTGAACACGGCATATGCGTTTAGATCCATTGGTATTTCCACTCAACCATAATGATTATTTTACATAACAAAATATATATAAGCTCAATTAAAAAATATCTTCCATCTTTAGAAAAAATATACCAGAAAAAACTCGTACTTGCCTAGTAACTATACATAGAAACCTGATTTGTTACTTTTTGAATTGTTTTCGGTTATCACAAATCTTCCATAACCGTTTTCATAATCATACTATCAAGAATAAGAAAAAATAAGAAAACTAAAACTCAATACAACCAGAATGGTCTGAAGATACAGGGTGTCTATAAAAAACCTTTACAACTTTACTATCCTCCCACCTTCTTTCCATGTAACATACACGTTTTCTAAAAACACCACACGAAAGAGTAGCTCAAAAAGTTTTAATCAGTAGCAGTTTTATCAGCTGATTGGTTTATATTGTTGCTTGGTAAACAATAACAAATAATTTGTGAGTCCCATAAGAATTGCAATGGATGTTCGTATTAAAGCGCAGTGTGGAGTGGTTTATTGAAACCAAGCCCTAATTGTTGGTCTTGAAGGAGGATCCCTATTGCATCTAGTCCGAAATCTCCGTTGAACAACAACATCAGACTTGTTTTTCAATAAACCACTCCACACATTGCGCTTTAATACGAACATCCATTGCGATTCTTATGGGACTCACAAATTATTTGTTATTGTTTACCAAGCAACAATATAAACCAATCAGCTGATAAAACTGTTGATGATTAAAACTTTTTGAGCCACTATCTCGTGTGGTGTTTTTAGAAAACTTGTATGTTAATTTTAAAGAGGATGGGAGGATGGTAAAGTTGTAAAGGTTTTTTATAGACACCCTGTATAATAGTGTAAAATAATATGATAAGAATATAATTAAAATGGGGATTTATATAATACTTAATAGCCTTAAGGTCGGCTCTCAATTCTATGACCACTTGTTTTTGCCCGGCTTTACGCGTACCTTCCTGGCGTTTCCCTAATTTAGATCACAATATGGAAATGTGAGGCCAGATAAGGTGACCCTAGACCCTGCCCATATAACAGCGTCCGAGAGAGCGTTACCATTTATATGATTCAACACACTCCCTGATTTTCGCTGCTAGTCTTTATAAATTAGTTTATGAAATTGATTATGAAAATTTATATTCCGTATAAAATGTTAACTTATAATCCTAACCCTTGAATTAATAATTCACATTTCAGGCAGTAGGGTAAAAAAGTATTAGTAGCCTTAGGCTACTTCAAGTTTAATATTTCTAAAAGAAATTTAGTCTTGCTTGTGATCAAGGAAGGGAAATTTATTTTTATTTGAAGTTCTAGCGGTAATATCTTTAATATAAGAACGTAAATTCCGTTTTTTTAATCAGGTAGTGTAGAACATACACTTGTGTCTAAGTAATTAAAAAATATAAAAGCTGAAATTATTATATCATACTGTCGGTAGAAAATAAACAATCATAGTTCAATGTATGAAAAAACCAATGTATGGTAATCTTATTAAATAGTGTAACATATCCTTATTGTTTTGTTTCTTGGTAAAATAAACATATTAAAGTATGTATGTTTATATAACATACATCAAATAATACGGTAAATGATAAATGCTATTTTAATTGTTTATAGTTACTGTAAATGGGTAATACGATTGTGAAACGTTGTTAGTAGTGAATAATGGACATTAATCTCATTTGTAACATGTGTTTGCCCTAAAAAAGATAACATATACAAATTGGCTATAATAAACAGCTTTTAGCATTTACCGTCTTCATTTACCTTATATTCAAAAACTCTGAATTGTAAAAAATTAATAACACTCTAGGCCAAAGAATCTGAATGGGTACATATATGGGGTTGTGTAAAAGTTAAAAGTCTTAAAGTTAAAGAAAACGATTTAATAATTTTATTATTAATTCAGCTAGACAAAACTAAAAAACCTTACACATGCAAATTGTAGGTAAATAAACTATTATTTAGGTTTCTTACCGTCAAATGCGGGCCACGAGAAGTCGGTATAAAATCTTAAATGTAAGCATAGGTGTAAAGTTACTCAATTTTAAAAGTATAGTCAATCAAATGATAATGCCATTAACCACACTTTTTAAATCTCATCTGTTACAGATTTTAAGCTGTTTAATGGTGTTTTAAATAGGCCTGAAAATGCAGCTGAAAATCTATGAAAACATTGTACCCATATGATTGTAATTTTTTTAAATAATAAATCTTTAGAAATTTAGTTTACAGATACTTAAATTATATATATTTTTCATCACACTGTACGGGAAACAGCTATATTCATCACCAGCTGAGAGTGTAGAAAACCCGTTTTCCCTCTCTAGAGAGGGAAAATCAGCTGTTCTCAATAATGTAATCAGCTGTGTAAAACAGAATCACTGTTTTCATTGTACTGCGGAAATCAATTGAGCATCCATAGGTGGTTTCTTAAACTTGCATTATTTAATTAATTACTATTATTAATTATCTACAGTGTGATGAAAAATATCGTTCATAACTGGAGTAGAAAGTGTTATTCCGTGCCTTGATCGAAATTCCGAGCTCGGCTAAAGCCTCGCGCGTATACTCGATCTCGGCCCGGAAAAGACACTTTCCACTCTTGTTATGAAATTTACTATTTCCCGACTCTTTACTTTCCATTGTGAACGCTCATGATGAGTTATTAGAACATCTGAAGCTGTTATGCTCATTAGAAAATGTATAAACAGCCACCAAATTTTTACAATAATCCTTTCAAAGTGTGGTTTGTGGGATTATTCTTTGCAAAACCAGCATTTTTAAATGATTGGCATATTAACCTAAGGTAAAAATAATATTGTCTAGACATTTCGTTGGCCGTTCTCCCGTTCGAGGATAGGCCTACAGGTGACAAAAGTAATTTTTTTTCATTAAAAAAATGTTTTACTATCGAAAAACATAATAATAACATTAAGCTGGTTCCACATTTTTTTATATTTTTTTATGTCTTATTAAAAAAATATTTGAAATATGATTTGCTGATTTATTCTCTTTTAAACTAGACGTGTAAAAGTATATGAATAACAACCTATGCTTATATTTAAGACTTTCAACCCGTTTTTAGGGTACACCGCTATTCCAATAAAAACCCTGATAGTCTCCTAAGTTCATATCCAACCCCAAGGGTACCCACATTAACGATGAAACTCCAATTCTAGCCCTGAGTCAGCCCCTAGAGTAAAATTCAATCATGCGTGAAGACTTCTTAGAACCTTCATTGATATACAAACACAGGAGATAATACAGGGTGTCCAAAAACAACGCAGTTACGACCACTGGCTATAAAAATTATTATTTTATTGTTGATATTTTTTTCTATTCTGGATAAAAATTTAACTAATATTTAAGGGAAAACAATTATTTTTTTTAAATCTGTATTTATTTGTAACTATGATTTGTATTTTCCTTAAATTCATTTCTTACTTAGAAACAAAAGTCAAACAAAATCGCCAACGTGTTCGATTGTGTACTTTAAACATAATTATCCTAATCAATGAATATAATACATAGGTAAAAATGCAATGGACTGTTATTGACAACCCTGATAGAAACAAAATATAAACGACAACATTGTGCTGTACAATAAGTTCAAAAATCGCCATGCCGCCTCTCAGAGTATGACTTTACTGTGTATTTGTGAGTGAATAAAGATAGGATATAGAAAGTGAAAGTATAAAACCATTGTTCCGGTAGAGAATGCTGGACGGGCGAGTACTTAGTACACAACATGGAGTCCCACTTCATAGCATCAAAAAGTGCCCCGAGAGGCAGACTGTGCGATTACACCGGATGCTGGGCTGTCCACTAGCCCCTCGCAATCTGCTGGCTATGATCATAGTTTCGGTTATGGGATTAGGGAAGCTTTTTGGTGATTGAAATTTTGATTGGAGTATAGGTGAACTGGATTTTCATAGAGCCTTACGAAGGTAGAAAGGAGTGAAAAAATCATTTTCACCCATTAGTTTATTGAGAAAGGTTTGGGTTTTCTTGGTGAATTAATATTACAAATATTGAGCTGTTGCCAGACATTTTACTAAGCCTCTACAACAGCACTAGTAGTGTATACCAAAGTATTTTGAAAACCACGAACATATATCTTTATAAAATTTTGTTTGCTACAAAATCATCGTAAACGTTTAGACATTAAATAATAATTGGTACATATGAGTCGTAATTCAGTTCTTACAATATTTTACGTGTTATATATATATTTTAAACAAATTCCCTTAGGTTTTTTTCTAGCCTTACTTTGTCCTTTTTTTATAGACTATAGCTCTTTGTGTGGCACATATTAAACAAACTAACTTGGAGAAGAGATACAGTACTGTTGAACAGGAGGCCTACTAATAGCGTGGTTTTGGTTAGGGCATTGATTTGAACCTACGACATCGCTGCCATGGTCCCGAATTCTGGTTTGCTAACCAATGTTGTTTTGTACATCTGATATAAGCCGTACAGTTATACTTGGTACAGAAAGGTAATTGTTATAGAGAGCCTTTTTGTAAATGCCAGGTTTTCATGAAATGCGTTTCTTTAAATGTGGAAGATTAGGACATATTGTAGATGTCATTCAGACAAACTTATTATTTTACTGAAGAATTCGTAAATAGTAATTCATGCTTAAAAGAGAATGTTTTAATATCTTAAACTAAAACTAAACTATGTTAATTTTTAGATAAACCTATATTTCATGAAATTTTTTATTGAATTTGTTGGCAATAAAGGAAGGATTATGCATTTTAAGCACCCTAACAAATTTTAATTTTTATTGTTGTATACAAAGTGCAGATAAGGGAGTTGGGGCTGGCCGGACCCGCCGTAAAGTTTCGGAATAATCCTACCCTCCCCTAAAACATAGCGGCTTTTGCAAAATGGCTTGGGCACAAAAAACAGTTTGAATGTAAATTGAGGAACTAGATAAAATGGGAACCCATGAAATCCTCGGCTTTAGGGAACAACTGTGTGTTGTGCTGGTAATAAGTGGATGGCTTTGGGGGATGACAGCATAAGATGGTTGGAAAACACATATTCAAATCAGAAACTGAAATGAAAAGTAAAACCTTGATAGCTAAGCTCAAGTTATTTAAATTATCTATCTGGAAAGAACAATTATTTTTTAGACCAAGGAATTATAATCTACAAAATTCAAAATTTGTTCTGCCAAAATATATTATTTATTTTTACAAGTTTAGTTAAGTAAATTTTCTATTTGATATGCTGATACTTATGAAGACAATACTTATTATTAATATAAAATAACAACAATCTTTCTCTGTGTAAGGATGTCATAATAAAATGTTCATCTTAAATTATTAAACATCACAATATATTGCAGTAATGATTTTTATGGTCCAAAATGAGAATATATTACGTATTATGGCGAACCCACTCTTTTTAGTAACCGTTCTCATTTTACTTCCGTGAATATTTAAGTAAAAGCAACACGTTAACAAAAATGCGCACTGACAAATGGTGAAATAAGACCTGTGAAATAAACAACTTTAATATTTTCTAATAAATTACAAAATTTTGAAGTTTGGTGACACTTTTTACAGACATCTTGAATTTAAAAGAATTTGTGATCTTCATATTAATAAGCTCCTGTGACCAGATATGATTTATGATTTTTGCCTAAAAGGTTACGTTGAGTGGTATTTGTATTCTTATTTTTAAGCCCCTTTGGCATAAACAGATAATATATATTTAGGTTGTTAGGTATATTACAGTAAACAAACGAATACTATTATTATATTAACAATATATATAACTTTCATTGCTCTACTAATGAACTAATTATGAAATTATTACAAAGATTACTTCGACCTACCAACACAATCTTTACTTCCTGTAAGACAAACAACCCTACGGTTGATTTGATCAGAGCTTTGTCAAGATTCTCTGGTTAGTGGGTAAGAAGGAAAACCGTTTTGATTGCGTTTCTCTAGCTCAAGAGATAGAGGTTTCACCTAAACAGTAAAAGAGAGGAACAAACAAAACATACTTAAAACTTGGAAACATTATTTTTTCTATAAATGTAATAGAATCAATGAATGAACAAATATATTAAAACATTTTTATGTTAATTTTTGTAATATTTTGACACGGTTATTTACTTTATCTTAAGCTTATAACAGCTTACAAAATAAAAGGTTAAGTGTTATTTTTAAATATTTAAGTAACTCACCTTAATACAGTTTTATGTATCTTAAGAACATTACAGATAAACAAACACACAAACAAAGATACAGGCAAACACAAAAAGTGTTAGTTCCAAAAATTCTTAAACTAATTATTGTCTCAACAGTCACAAAGACTTTCAAAACAAATGATTGTAATGAAACCTAACTTTGATATTTGAATGCACTTTAGCTCATACGTTATAAAGAGTTTCAAATTTATTTTCTGTTAAATTTATTTAAATTTTACATCGTTATCATTAGGTATATAACCTAACGCATATGTCTGAACTTCCGCAGAAAAAAAACCTAAGCTTCTATATACATGGTCCTGCGTAACATTTTTATTCACAAACGTAACGTTTGTGACACAAACAAATGTAAACGAATCATTATCCAATACAATTATACACTATCTGATAACTTTATTTTCAATTACTCTTGTATTATTCAGTCGTAAATCAAACACATGTTATCAATAATTATAATACTGTAATCAATGCTCTATCAATAGTTTGATTGACCAACATTTTAATGGACTATTAACTATCTGAATTCAAAAATAAATTTCTACATTGCCACAAAATTAGAATTTTCTTTTACGGAAACACGGTTACGAAAGGAACGATTCCTCTTTTCTAAACTAAAAATTCCATTGATGATGGTTTTTATATTGAATAGTAAATAAAAATAAAATGGTTGTAAAAAAACTTTATTAAACAAAGAACCTATTTATTGAAACGTTTGATATGAGTTATCAGGTAGTTTATTTTTTTACCTTTTTTATATTCCAAAGGTGATTTTATCTCTTGTTTCAGGCTGTGCTTTCCTGACGTACTTCAGTAGGGACAGTGCCGCCTTGGCCCAGCACGCCCTTCATGAAAAACGGACACTACCAGGGGTGAGTTAAGTTGCACTTCTTTATCCAACAAAAACCAAATCATTAAACACGTTTTAAAACATTTGATTTAATTTCTGCCAATCACTACCTCAAAATTTCATAAAAGCCACTGTTCCTTATTTTGACATTACTTATATGCAATTTATTTTTAATTACGTTCTTCAGCTCAGTATTTCAGTAATGTAGTTGTTGACTAACTTGATTTAAAATTTAAATATATACATATGTATATTCAATCGATTAAAAACCTCTCTAGGATTGTAACATGTAATCGTTAGGCTTATGCCCGTGGGGCTCGCTCCTTATCCAGCCGCTCTGTCAAGGAATCTGGCCCACTTCACATTTCCTATCGGTTTTCTTTTCCAGGAGTATGCCCTGGACAAACTGTGATAAACACCCCAGTTTCCCTCATCGTCCATAATCTTTTCGCAGACCGTGTTTACCGGAAAAAAAATCACCGAGTTTTCTTGTGGTCTCCATTCGAGGCCTTTCCCAACGCGGACAACAGAAGAAGGTGTGTTCCGCCTTGTCGGGAACGCCCAGGCAGTAGATGTAATCCGGTGAACCGGTCTTGCCCATCCAGTTCAGGTACGACTTGTAATAGCTGCGAACTGTCAGGGACTGGGTGATGTAGTAGTCCACCTCGCCATTCCACCTTTTCACCCATGGTTGGACCTTCTCGATGAGTCGCGCAGTCCATCGTCCTTGGGGTTCTTAATCCCAGCTGTGTTGCCATTGCGAGCATGTTTAAATATTAAACACAACTTAGAGTTGCTTTCATTTCAAATATAGTCTTATTTTCAATTGGAAATTCGCTTATGGTTGGTTTCCAGCAAATAGTCTCTGATTCTAAGCTTTTAATAAAATGGAAAACTGATTTTTCTACTTATTTAAATGTTATTAAAATAAAGTAGAATTTACTTTAAAGGGTGAGATTAAACAGCATGTATAACCATAAAAAATTTGAAACTGCACTTTATTTGTAGTTTTTTTTTTATCAGTACTATGAATAAGTTATGAAGTATAGGCAGGCCTATGTAAAATTATTACTTTTAACAAAAACTGTAATGTAAGACGGATTCTACACAGAAAAGGTTTCTCTAATTTTATTTTACAAGAAAGGCATATGGAAACTCAATCAATCTATGTTTTGAAATATGTATTGTATTTTGGACTACTTTGAGTCAATGAGGGAAAAAAAACAAAGATTCATAAAAACAACTTACAACCTTAGCATAGTTTGATGTTCACGTACAATGGAATTTTTCATGAAGTAGAGTACATATGAAGTTCTACTGTCATAGATAACCTTTAAAAAATCGAAATTTAATTTAAATATAAATTTAAATATGAAATAACCGTAAATTAAATTATACCTACTGTATGATAGAACTGTGGGTGAGTGAGATTTTAGGACTAAGATGAAATGCATTTCACTCGGTACGTGGAATGTATCATTATCAAACATGTAACATCGCCCAAAAACAATCAGTCACAGTAGAGGAGCACGCCCTCAGCTTTCTGTGGCTAATGGAACAGCATTCTCCACATACCCAGCTCCAGGCCCCCGACCCGACCCTCACACTCCATATTGATTTCCACACTTATGAAATACATACATGATGGAGGAAATCGTAAGCATTTTTAACAAGTTTAATACATTTCTGAATGTCAGCAGTAAGTTATTTAAACGAAAGATGTTTTGAAACTTGCTCAAACGTTTTGTTAAAAGAATTGGGGTGTTTACAATCACTAGATCAAAAAATTGTGTTTAAAATGCCCTAAAACAGGTTACTGTGAAGTAATATCTTATGAAATATCTATATGGTCTATAATAAGACTGTAATGTCAGTATTTGTAATACAAATTCCTTACATGAATTGATATACAATGTGATTGAAAAGTCCCGGAACGGTGAAATATATTTGTTACCATTATATATAAAGTAATGAAACTTGGTATACCAATAATATCCATAAATATTAAGCTATTATCACTTTTTTATCCCTTAAGGGGGACGGCCCAAGAGGAGTCAGTCAAAATTCTTTAATAGCAGCATAGGTCGAATTTGGTCAAATCAAAGATCGAATTAAAGGTCTTCCCTAGCAGAGTGCAATGCCGCAACCTAGACTTCAATCGGATGACCGAGGCGGAAATGGCAGGCAAACAAGTTCCTTTAAATCGATATGGGTAAAACTTAAAATTGCAATAACTTTCTTAATACTCAACCTTTTGACTTCGGGTTTGCTGCTTACTACTCCAAATGCAAAGACGTTTAAAATTCTGTATGATGTGACAAGGGCCAAGGCAGATTTCTTCGAGACTTCCAAGAGGGACATCCCTTAAATGGAGTGTAAATGGAAACTTCTTTGGCCCTTGTCACATCATACACCATCTTAAACGTCTTTGCGTTTGGAGTTAAAAGCCACAAACCCGACGTTAAAAGGTTGAGTATTAAGAAAGTTATTGCATTTTTTTGTTTTGCCCATATGATTGTAATGGAAATTTTGTTTGCCTGCCATTTCCGCCTCGGTCATCCGATTGAAGTCTAGTTTGCGGCATTGTACTCTGCTAAGTAAGACCTTTAATTTGACACCAAATTTGACCGATGCTGCTATTAAAGAATTTTGACTGACTCCTCGTGGGCCCTTAAGGGATAAAAAGTGATAATTGCTTAAAAGAGTAGATATTTATGGCTATTATTGGTATACCAAGTTTCATTACTTCATCTATAATAGTAAAAAAAACATATTTCACCGTTCCGGGACTTTTCAATCTTACTGTATACAGGATGAATTTCGTAAGGTGTCCTAAATGGATTACAGACAAACGCTTTGCAGTACATCTTTCAAACAAATTTATTTCCCTCTAAATGGACCCCAAGGAATAATTTTAAAATATTTTTAACTTTGTATAAATACAGGGTGTACCAAAAACTGGGGGTCACAGGTTAGAATCTTGGAAGTTTCAAAAACAAAACATATGTCATATTATGCATCAAAGAAAGGTCTATTTAATGTAAACATTTTGGTGAAAACAGAATTTACTTATCTTTATTCGTTTCAAAATGGCGTCCATTTTTGTAGCCAAAATAAGAATTCACGGAATACTCTGTGATTGTTTTATTACTTGTCATGAATGACGTCTGATTCAAAATATTTATTTGAAATAAGCTAAGCTTTACAATGATATGCCACAAGATCACATTTATTTAAAAACAAAAATTTCCAAAATTTAATATTTTTGAAAATGTTAACATAAACAAAACTCAAAAATTTTAAATGCTAACCTATATCATTTTGAATATCACATTAAAGCTCTCATTCAACTTAACAACTTTGTAATTCACACTAATGCCGTATCTCTTTTGGTTTTGTAGTAATGGCGTAAAAACTCCATTTTCCCATATGATTTGCATGTTAATAATTCAGGACATGATAGTATGACAGTCCTTCTTTCATTGTTGCCATACCATTAAATTAACATGAATGTTATATGGAAAAACAAAATTTCTCCGTTATTATTACCGCAGCACTCCTAAATGTCGGGCGTAACCGTTTCCAGTGTGGGGAACGGAAGAATGTGTGTTCCACGTCGTTGGGAACTCCTTTAAAATAAATTCCGTCAGTTGAATCGGTCTTACCTATTCTGTGTTAATACGACTGAAAACATAAAAGACCCTTCAAGAATTGAGTCAGAAAGTAGTCTACCTCACCCTGGGTTGGACCTTCTAGATGAGTCTCGCATTCCATCGACTGCAACTCTCCAGCTACCAGCTCTCCTCCCACGACTGTTCGATGTTGTTCCTGTGTTCTTGACTGGTCCTTGCTGACATCAGCTTGTCTCTAATGGATCGCCTTTCTCTCCTGTGCCAAAAAATGGACAGGGATAACTCCAGCGACTCCCAAACCTGTCTGGACGATGTACGGTACGCAGTTTCGACGCTGAGTGCTGGTTGACGCTGCACTCGAACAAACCTCCTCACCGGTATACTTCTTTAGTGAGAGCATCTGCCCACACTTTGGAGCCACACAGGAGCACCGACTGGACTGCAGACATCATCAGTTTCCTTTCTATTCGACTGCTGAGATGAGAAAATCTCCGGTTATATCCAACATACACAAAATCATGTAGGATAAAGGAGTATTTGGATCGCCTTTCCCCTTGCTGATAAGCACAAGCGTTCTTTCTTCCAAGGGAATGGAAAATCTCCCTTGGAAAAGCAAGCATTGTACATTTTCAGCAAAAGCTGGGGCAGAATGAACTTTTGAAGGGCCTCGCCAGGAATTCCTTAGGGTCCTATAGCTTTAGGGAGAGAACTGTGTTTCTCTACCCGTCGAGAGGAATGTTTTCTACCCATCAAAAATCAACAAGTGACCTCACTGTATTTGATGGAAAAAGGAAGGAAACGATGCCGTTCATGGTGGTGCCATCCATGATTTAAGGTGGGGAGCTTCCAGGTTACAATTATGTACCCAAGACCTCACGGATTGGAATCAACATACTACCGAAGTCTTATCCAGAAGTCAGCCTTATTCCGGTCATGGCATTGCGTAGAGCTTTCCTCTACTAAGTTATTACTAAGTAGCCAAAATACTCTTAAAATAGTTTTAAATCATTAACTTGTAATTTAAAGTAATACAATAACGATTTAAAATAACTAATATTAAATCATTGATTATATAAATTAACGTGAAAAGCATAGAATTGTTTAAAACCAATTTACGGAGACAAGACCTTTTCCTGCGAACGTGGTTGTGCAAGTGATATTTGTCACGTAAATCAGTTCTACCACTTTTATTAACTAAGGATTAAACATTACAGTGATAAATTGTTTTTGCGGCACAGTAAAACCCACTGTATAGTTACACTATAGATTGCAGCGCCTTCGGTGTAGCAAATACTTACCTCCCAAATTTCTGTATCAAACAAATGCATTTGAATAAGAAGTCTATATACGTTAGGGTGCTTTGTCTGTGATGATAATATATTGTTAAATTTTCAATTTCCAATAAGTAAGAATTTCCCGCAGTGGTATTTTCTCCAGCTTGAATATTTCTCCGAAGCTGGGCCTCACACAAAAGGCTAGGTATTCAATGGTGTAATCCTAGTTTATGAGCGGGTCCCTTCCCTCTTAACTCCAACCCCCTTATTGCCCCTTACCACTTCCCCCTCCCAACTGGGCTGGCTTTCCTTCCTGTGTTACACGTGGAAAACTAACTTCATGTATATAATTCACAAATACCCATTTAATATTTTATTTTATCAAGTAAATGGTATTACTCCATTTTAATAAAAAATTAAAAGGGGTCAAAACATTTTTAATGCAGTTTTTAAAATTGCATTAGGACATTTTAAAATAAAAACTATTTCATCTATAGTATTAATGAAAGTTAATATACGTTAAAAATAGGGGGCAAAATACACATGGGTTGAATTTTTTTGTTTGTTTATGTCGTTTACTTTGAATTTGAATCCTTTCAAAACAAATGTAATCTCCTTTATTAAACACTAACCTTTTTCCACGGACTGAATAATATAAGTGTGTAAAAAAAGTCCGCCCCCCTTTAATTTTTTTATTTCTTGAGATAAACAAATATCGTTTGGGGGGTGATAGTACCTTAACACAAAGTACGTTTTGACGTTATTAAACATTTTTAGTCTTGTCAGGGGGACGGCCCACCAGGAGTCAGAAGAAAATCTTAAATGTAAGCATAGGTTGGTATGTACATAAAATGAAAGGTCTTACTTAGCAGAGTGCAATGCTGCAAACTAGACTTAAAACCGATGATCCGGACAGAAATTGTAGGCGTTCAAAGTTTCCATTAAAATCATATGGGTAAAAATTAAAAATGCAATAACTTTCATGGTACCCAACCTTTTGACATCAGTTTAGTGGCTAATTATTTCAAATTCAAAGACGTTTAAAATGATGTATGATGTGACAGAGGCTAAGGAATTTTCAATTTAAAACATCCTCTATGGGACGTCTTCCCCCAAAGAAGTCTATCCCAAAGTTCTATCCCCAATGAAGTCTTACATAAATATGCTTTGATTTTTATCACACCATACATCATTTTAAACGTCTTTGATTTCGAAGTAATTAGCACAAACCAGACGTCAAAAGGTTGAAAATTGAGAAAGTTATTGCATTTTTAATTTTTACCCATATGTTTTTAATGGAAACTTTGAACGCCTACCATTTCCATCCGGGTCATGAGTTTTAAGTCTAGTTTGCAGCATTGCACTGTGCTAAGTGGGACCTTTAATTTTATGTACATATCAACCTATGCTTACATTTAAGATTTTCTTCTGACTCCTTGTGGGCTGTCCCCCTGATAAGATTACGTCAAAAGGTACTTTGTGTTAAGTTACTATCACCCCCCCCAAACGATATTTGTTTATCTCAACAAATAAATAAATTAAACAGGGGGGGGGGCAAACCCTGTATTTATAATAGATGGGTGAGGTTTCGTAAAAATATACACCTGAAACCATTTAAAAGAGCTTGAATAAACAAACAATTAAGTATTTTGAATTTTTAACCAAGTGTAAATGGTTACGGAGAAAATCTAAAAATATGTTTCCCATGCTATTCTTATGAGAAATCAACAAAACCTTGTAACCTGGCTTATTTATCGACATAACTTGATCCAATTTGGTGCGTACATTACGTAGATAGGGTTAACTTATACTATCTTACAAAACCCATATTGCGGCAAATTTACATACTCACCCCCATGGGGTTTATGGGGAAAATAAAAAAGTGCCAGATCTTGGCACATTTTGTGTTTAGCTTTATCATTTATTGATTAACATACATTTACTATCAGCACCCCATGGCAGAAAACCTATGTATTCGATCCTATGGTGTTTTTATGGGGAAAGTAAAAACATCTGAAATTACATTGGAAATACGCTTTTAATCTCCGCTTTTAATCCGTGGTCTGCTGCGACGGGGGTATTTAATCATCTTTAAGGAACAAAATTAATGATTAGTTAACAGTAACTATAACAGAAAACACTAGGTGCCAACGTCTATTTCATTCAGGTACAGTCTAATAATTTTGGGGGCAGTCACGACAATCGGCCAGTTTTCGTGGAATTGCACTAACGCTGCAAGTGTTTCTAGACTAGCATTCATTTCCTGTTTATGTATTTTAATGATGGATTGGTCATAAAATATTTCATCTGCTACTTTTTTATTTAGAGTTACACCTTCTATGATAAAACTTTTTTCTGTTTATGAATGAAGTGACAAATGTCATGCTCTAATTACTAATTGGTGGAGATGTCCTCATACATGCATCAGAGTTAACATGAAAACAATGGTGTTTTTTTATAATAATCACCAAAAATTGACAGCTGTTTCGGGCTCCCTATTATTATTGTCACGATTGTCTGATGATGGACTATGGTACAGGACTGAGCTACACTAACAACAATTGAATTCACCCTCAGTGGACTCGCCTAGTTCCTTTCACCCTTTACTAGACGGAAGGGTTTATCCCGGAAAAATCAAGGCCATTGGTATCGCGTTCGATCAGAATGGCCAATACACTTACAAGTACGGTACAGCATCAATTACGACACAGGAAAAGTAGTACAATATACGTCAATGTGGTGACGGACAACATAGATTGATTGAGGTTCTGTTTCCACAATGAACAGGGTTTTTTTTTTTGCTTTATGAGTGTGTCTGACCCTTTAAAATCTCTTCGTATCCTTCATAGCTTCATAGCTTCATAGCTTATGAAACATCACTCTTAATATTCTAAAAATGTTTTCGCATAATTCAGGTGTTGTTACTTTAAAATTAATATAATTTGTTTAAAAAAGCTTCTTTTGCTAAAAACAAAATGTTTTGAGGTTTTACAATTTTCAAAAACTTAGTGAATATGTGATTTTTGTTACATTTTTATAACTTAGCCCAAGCATTGGATTTAAAATTTCGATTGCAATATTCTGTGATAAAACCATTCGCTTTTTCCCGTGATCGAGTTACGGTGAGCAATCACAAGTTCAATGTGCATAAAATTGTAGCCGATTGTAAGTTGAGGGTGGTTTGTCTGTGAAGTGGCTCGACGTCTCTCAATATCGTCTCGGTTTAGTCATAACTCGTGTGCCGATAGTACTCTGACGACTATCACCATGATACCGCTCCCGCTCGCCTCTGTTATGGCTGCCTTAACTCCTATCTCCTTCCTTTCAAGATACACTCCTCTTCTACGATCGGATACTGGTTTACTCTCCTTGCTTTATGAATTTCAATTTAGATATCAGTTCTGACCTTAAAATTTCCCGAAAAGTAGGCCTATTGCAAATTTTAATTGGACGTGTAGCGTTTGTTTGGATGTGCAATAAAAATGTGTTTGAGAGGAATATTTAAAAAAAATTTATATATTTTTTCTCAATGCTTACTTTTCTATCAGCTTTCTTTCGGACAGCACTGGCGGTAATCGAATAACCATTCTAGACTATATTTCCTGTAATATTTAATCATGTAGTTTAGTTTTTTTCAGGTCACAATAGTTTATGTGCCGATATCTTTTATACTTTATATTAATATTATTTTATTTAGATACTCATGATTTAATATAAATTGAGCGCAGTGTTCTCTTGATTATGTATTTGGTAAATCACCCGAATTTTAATGACTTGAAATAAAACAAAATAATGCGTTCCTCTGTTTGTTTTGTGCACTTAACAGAGTTTTAACAAAATACTTTTATCGTTAAACATGAAATTAGATAGGTACATTACATAATTATTTAAAATACCTGAAAAGTAATAAATATAATACATATGGTAGGCATAGTTTTGTTCAAAATGAACTGCATTACTATTATAAAAACCAACAAAGACTATTTTATACTTACAATCATTTAATAATCTTTAGGCCTATATTTATTTTAACGATTATCCCGATGAAATTTAACATTGATTGTCAAACCCACGTTTTAGAAAGCCTTAAAAACATATCAATATGCATATAAAGGTCGTGAGATGGTGCAAACTCAAAAGAAAATTTCATTACTTCAACTGCTTTGATCACAAGTTACTAAAATAACACTATACACGTTCATTCATCGTTCTTCATTTATACGTATTATGCTAGTTATACAGTATAAAACTTCATATATGTTTGCTTTCTAATTACATGCAATGTATGATTTACGAAAAACTTTTCACATTTATGATAAAATTATCACTACAATTATTTTAAAACTGCTGGTAGTTTTATCTGGTAATTATTTTTAATGCCAGGACAAAGAGTTCCACGGGGCTTAACAAAACTGTAAGGAGAGAAACGAACAAAATGTGAAATAACAACAAAGACTGATTGAATTAAAGGGCAAAAGAGAAGAGGAGGGTAACAATTAGTTGAGCACCCTGTAAACAGTGGAGGGATTAATCAGGTTAATGACCCTAACTGGGGCTAAAATAACAAGCAGGCGTGTCGTTGTAGCGGTCTTTGGCGTTACCGTTACCTGTTGTAACGCATTCCATCAGACACACCTGATAAAACACGTTACTTCACTCGTTACTTTTACGCGTGAAATTAATGTAACATCTTACTAAATTTTTTATTATAAAAAGTCCAACATCTTTCAAAATTGAATTTTTCGTCTTAAAAAAACTTTACCCGACATTAATGGAAGAAAAATGAAATTTTTACTCCGGATAACCTGTAAAATATTAAAATTCATCGATTTCATATAATTATAATTGCTGTTCATATAAAACACGAACGTTGAAGCATAATATAAAGAAAAATAGAACAACAATCAAATAATTCGTAAAAATGTACGAGAAAATGATGTTTATATTATTTAATATGCTCAAGCATTTATATTAATTATTGCAACGATTTATTAATCAATGATAAGGAGAAATAAAATCATAATCATTGTAGAATCTATGAGTTCTGAATTCAGAGACAATTTAGCTATTTAGCGATATAAATATAAAATTATATCTTTTAAGGTTTCGTTGAAAATAATACTGCAGGATTTTGAAATGTAAATAAGTTATTTTTTACATTCAAGCCTCCAACATACATACTCGTATAACAATAGAACATACAATAGTCATCACTGCATATTGCCCTAGAAACAGATCCTAGTTGCAGAATTAGTTGAGACTTGACTTGTCCTCTGTAGCAGTCAGAATGATCTATATCTATCTACATCGTCTACATGATTTATCGTAAAGCAAATTAAGATGTATAATACTCATAGTTATCAACTCTAAATTGTAATTACTCTACTTTAACTCGACTTTGTCATATCTATACTTTGTTTTGAGTGTGGGGATTTTTTATGTATTCAAATGTTTTACAGGATTTAATAGCAAGGAATACATAGGTTTTTAGTCCGTCCTCACAGTTGGTTTTGGGCTTTCTATAAAAAGTCTTAATAAAGTAAAATTCCACTTCATTAATCATAAAACCAAATGTATTAAGCTACGTTGATTAAAAAAAATATATGATGATTGTGTAAATGGTGAAATATTTTTAAAGTAGGGTCAATCGGGGTTAATGTGGTACACCAAAAAAATTAGGCTAATGTGATACACTCGTATAACCTTAATTTCCTATAATTTTATGACATTGCAAAAATACGTTTTGTATACTTTATTATGTACTTAGTTATCCTACATATCAAATTTAAGTATTTATTAACATATAAGAGGTAGAAAAAATGTTGATAAAATAACCTTCTTTTTATGCTCAAAAACTTTTGTTTTCAACTTACAATCTTTTACTGCCTTATGCTAGGTGGAAAAAATTGACTATAATGTGATAATTATACATATTTAGAAAGAAAAGGGCTATAATTTGACACTTAAAACTCAGTCTATCTGCATTTGTTTGAGAAATATAATCATTAAAACTTGTAGGGCTATTGTGATACAGTTCATGGAGCTATTGTGATACACATAGTGGGGCTATTTTGATACGGCCTTAACACGTTGAAAAATATGTTGACAGTCCTTAAACACATGAAATATAATTTTATTATGATGAAACATCTACAGGGTGTCTAAGAACTCCCTACCAATATTGTAGGGCATTGTTCCTGGGTTAGAAACATATCTAAATATAATATTTAAATTGTCCGGAAGTCTTTAATTACTCACACAGTTGCCATTTTTTTCATATAGTAATTTTTATTTTACTATGTGTATTGTACTAGAAAAAAACTTAACAGTTTTTTTATTCTTTTATGTTTAATAAAAACTACCATTTCAATAGCCCACGATTAAAAAGTTATTAAATAATAAATAGTCTTTAGTGGCTGGCTACAATTCAAGTTGCATTTTCACGCGATACTTTGACAGGTTTAATCTGTTTTCAGCAAGTTAAAAGCAAAAGGGCCAATATTACATGTTTTTAATTCAGTTAAAAAATTTTAACGAACTTTGTATGACGGATATTGTTGTAGTGCTTTTAAAACCCATGTTGTATGTTTTAAAGCCAAATTAAATAAGGAGATGTCGCCGAGCCCCAGCTTTCGACGTAGCACAAGTCTAATTCAATTACAACCCACCGGGGCAGAGCGCCGTGACGACTCCCCCCCTTCCTACCAGTCCCAACCACCCCACCCCCTCGCGACCACCCTACAGCCACCGCCGCCGTGTAACATAGTTGGAAGCCAGTGGAACACACCAACAAACGTTTCTATTATGTTGAATATAACTTATTACTTCAATCTAAAATATACAGAATTTCATGTTGTATATTAAAAAAATATATATTCTTGGTTTGTTTCAAATGATTTTTTATTATATGTGTTAGAACATTGGTTGTTGCTTTGACAGTCTGTAAAACTAAAAAAAGATTTCTTGAACAGATTATATTGTTGCAATGTATTACTGATGATTTCTTACAAACTGACAATTACTTCATGTAAAGAGGATAGGTGTCATTAGGGTTTCTTTAAGTAACTTGGAAGACAGAACTTGTTTTAAGTAGGAAATTCACCTTCAATGAGTAGCTTTATATGTCCTTTCAAATGGTTCATTATATCATGAATTCAACTATATCGAATAAGAACTGGACCATTAAATAATTAATAAAACTATTATTTGTTAACTGGGATAAAAAATATTCAAATATAATATCAATAACTTTTACTTGAGTACATTTATTAGTAAAGTAAAAGTATTTGAGAGACTAATTTATAAACCAAACATCTGTGAGAGAAATGTTTCTAGAAAATATAGGGATTACTTAAACCATACAACCAGGAAAATATACATAGGAATCAAAAGTTTCCTTGGAGCACCAAACCAGGGTTTTAAATATGTTAAATCTAAGCACCCAACTTAAAACATCATACTAATATAATATTTGCTTTGGATAATATACAGGGTGTATCAAAAAGAATCATCCGATTTTATAGGTTTATAATTTCAAAACTAATGATCGTATGGACATGGGGTTTTTTATACTAAAGGATAACTAATAATTTTTTTACATACCATTTACAGGTGCTCAATATAGCCCCCTTTAGACGCACAGCTCAAGTCTAGGAAATATGCTACTCAAATTAGTCCTACAGCTTAGTTAGCATGTCTTGGGTGATGGATTTGATGACTGCTCTGATGCGGTTCTTGAGGTCAACTAATGTTGTTGGAAGGGTACTGATATAAACAGTCTTTTACAAATCCACACAAAAATAAATCACATGAGAGAGTTTTTAAATGGTAGGCTTCCTAAAAGATGGATCGGCCATACTGGACCTAGCGATTCGTTAATCACTGGCCGCCAAGGTCACCAGACCTTAAGGTTTGTGATTTCTTTGGTGGGGGCTTATAAAAGACACTGTTTTTATGCCTCCCCTTCTAACAACATTGTTTGAACTGAAGAACTAAATTAGAACAAAAATCTAATCCATCATTCATGCTAGCTAAGGTCTAAGACGAATTTGAGCATCGCATAGAATTGTGCTTTGCATATATAGGGGACCATATTGAGCGCCTGTAAGTGTAAATGGCATGTAAAAAAAACTTTATTGGTTTTCTTTCAGTGTAAAAATAACCCTTTGTCCATACGATTATTAGTTTTTACATTATAAACCTATAAAATCGGATGATTCTTTTTGATACAAACTGTATTACATCTTAACATTTTTTTCACTGCTAACATCCTGCCAAGAGATAGATCAATTCCCTTTTTTCCTTATTCTAGTGTGTATTTTCTGCTGTCCCCTTGACATTGACACTGGAGTGGAGGTGTCAGTATTTGTACCGCGTGTAATCGGCACGCCGCTTCACGTCAGGTGTTCCCGCTCATCCGCTTAACGCCGAGCTAAACATGTTTCATCTTATCTGTTTAGTTTCTGCTCCGAGAGTTGTCATTCCCCTCTGTATTTCCCTCTTCCTCTTGTTTATTTTAAAATGAAACTATTCATTACCACTTTTGAACAAGTTCATAGCAATGTACACTATTTTTATTTTTGTATTTTACTCGTAAAATGTTATTTATTCATTAAAGCCTTAGTTAGTGATAATTTGTATAATGTGTCCCATCAAAAATTTCTAGCATTTAAAACGATTGGCCAATTGGATTGTTGTACTAATAAAAATACAATTTGTATTTTGTTTGTACAATGATTAAACAATAACACAATTGAACAAGAAAGGTGGACCAAAGGTAGTGGCCATGTAATCGGTGAACCTAAAAATGGACATTGGAACCTAAAAATTGCACAGACAAGGCATGAATATAATAGACCTGATAGCAGTATAATGCTTGGCATTATGAATTAAGTTATTAATTTGAAACTGCATATACTCATTTATTTACAATTATCGAAGGGTAAGCGGGACTAGTAAACACGCATTTTAAGCTGTCTTCAGTAGGGATTCTGTCCAGGCCAGCCAAAAGTGGCGAAAACAAATTGATTACCGATGCAACCGAGGGCCAAACCTCGGCATTTGAATACCAAACACTTCCACAAGTTGCAAGTTCATCAAATCTACTTTTATTTATTCTCAACATCAATTTATTATAAGGTTTAGTTTTGGGTCAAGTTAATATTGAAAATAAGTAAGCGTTCATATTTATGCACAACTATATTTCATTTTTTCCTTCTTTGCTATTGCGATTATTGTTATTTATATTTAACTAATATTCCTAGAAACAATAATCGTTGACATTTCGTATAGAATTGAGTTAAGGAAAAAATACCATCTTCAACAAGCTCCTCATCTCATATTTTGAATCTATAATTACAGTAAAAATCTAGGTTATGTTTATTTTCTCCAATACAATCACGGTTTTTTAAACATTCGTTTTTTTACTTACAGGCAACAGTTTCATAACTAGAAGTTACCATATATTTTTTAAATGTAATTATCTTTATATGATGTATTTCAATATTTAAAGGATTGTTAGAATTTTTTGAACTATGTGTTTGGGAACGACATTGACGCGAAAAAATATTTGCGATTCTATATCGAAATATCTGTTATCATTTATTAATAAGTCTTAAGATATCCATATAAGGGTGTTATCCAAAAATTAAATTTGAAATATTCCCAATAGAATATTGTTGAGGATTTCACACATCTACAGTATTCTACAGTGGTAAATAAGTATAAATTTTTTCACTGATGATATCCACAATATCGGGTTGGTCGAATGTCAATGATCTAGGACTAAATGTAACTTTTGTACTGTTTCAAGATCAATTGCTCGACTTCGAGCAACTAATACGCTATTACATTAATAAGGAAATACTTCATGTAACATGTTTAACAACATTACTAAATGCAAAATATTTTAATAGAAAAGTCATTAAGAGTTAGGTGTTGTATTGAAACGAAAAATTTTGACTTAAATAAAAAAAATTTCACCTTGTAATTAGTTTTAAAAAATTTTTAAGACAACCAATTCTATTCTTATACTTTTGATTTTTGTGATCCAAATTTAAATAAGTTGGAAATTATAATTCTAGTATTTGTAGATTTTTTTGCCTTTGTGTATCCAAGGGTATTTTTATTATCTAATAATAATATTGCGAACATAAAAAAGTCAGATTATGAAATCGGTATTTTGATTATTAAAAGTAAAAAAATAACAAAATTGTTTATTCAAATGTAAGAAACATCTTCTTATAGTATAAACTACAGTCTAAAACTGCAATTCGTTTAAAAACTAGTCAAATAAGTTAGCTCTTAAGCTGATTTGTGGAAAAGAAGTAGTATATATACTGTATTTACATAGCAGTATATACACTACGGTTATTGTAAAAAATCATTTGTTTTATATCATTCAATTATCCAACGAGAATCTTAAAACGATTAATACTACTCAAAAGGTATATTCTTGTTTTTATTACGTTTCTTATGCTGATATCTGTTTCATCCCTCCCCTAAAGTTAGGTGTAGTACAACAAAACTCAACTTAAACAAGCGAGATTTTTAAAACAAAACAATAAAGTTTTAGAAGTTAGTTTTAGTTTATTTTTTACTGGTACAGCATTTCATAAAAATATAAAATATGAAAAAATGTAATTCAGTTTTAAAAGCTCGGAAGATGAAGCCTCACAGAAGGTACATGTTCTTTAAAGGCTGATCCTAGTTTATGAGGCCAGTTCTATTCAACGCTCCTCTTCGTCGGCCATACTCCACTATTATACTTAAAATCTCCTTGTATTATATAAATAATAATAAATATTCTTAGTTAAAAAAGACATTAATTTCGTGGTTTAAAATTATCTATGTATTTCTAAACTGAATTAATTTAGCACACATACGTTTAGGGTTAGCTGAAAAACTGTGTTTATATAAATGTAATTCATAAAAGAACGTATCAAAATTAAAAATATTTGTTAATTCACAATGTATCCTTTATTGAAATAAAAATTTTCTCCCACCTACCATCAGGAATTCAATATTTTTATGTAGATATTTAACAATTTTATATTTTTAACTTGGCTTAACAGGTTACGAAGAAATTTTAAAAATAGGTTTTCCATGTTATTCTTATGGGGAATAAACAAAGCCTTGTATCGCACACAATTATGGTTATAACATGATCACATTTTATGTGTAAATTCACTAGGTGGGGTTTAACTTTTGTTTATTTACAGCACAAAAATGGCGACAAAAATACTTACCCCCTCCCCTCCTTACTCATCCCCTTGGGGTTGATTGGAAAAATTAAATATACCAGAATTTTATTCAAGTTAGCATGTGTGTGCACTGGGAAGGGATTTTAATATATCTACTTACAGTACCCCATGGCAGCAAAGAATCCTATTGGCAGTTCACTGTTGGAGTACGCAGGTTTGCTGCGATGGAAATATTATGTAACGCCTTTGTTTCCTAAGGTGTAAGGGACAATTTTTGTTATAAAACCTTCATCAATGTCAATGGTTGGGCATATATAAAAATAATGGTCAATATCTTTTTGGGTCTAGGTTTGCATGGACATCCAGGAATTGATTTATATATTCCTAATTAATATATTAGTTTTTTTTTTATATAGTTGAATATTTTTTACATACCATTTGTAAATGGTTAATAAATCAAAGTTTAATATTTAAATATTATAGTTTTCGTTTACATATTGACAAATTTGTGACTTTTAAAGTAAGGACATTTCCGTGTTTGTTAAATTTATTTTCTACGAATATTTTTTAATAGCTTAAAACAACCAAACTAGGTTATAATGTCTATGGATTGTTTTTTGTTTTATAAATAATGAAGTAAGACGATTAATCTGCATACCCCAACTTAAAAACATGTAGTCGGTACCCCGTAAATATAAAGATAGAGGGGCATCAACTGAAGATTTTCAATGGTCTTCTGGTCATCAAAAGAATCAAGGGCCTAGTTAATTGTGATTCAATTATTTGTTTGAGAAGATTCCATAAAGTAAAAGAAATCCCCCGCATTGCAGTCCCAGTCATTACAGGGCTATATTCTGCCGCGATTCATCTTTCTCTTCATTACGTTTTATGAAACGTAAGGGTTCCCCATGATTTCGTTTGTGTAATCCAGAGTAGCATGTAGAATGCACAGTAGTTACACAACTAGGCTGTCGTAGTTTTTATTTATTCACTCTCTTACACAATACTAATCAAAATCAATGTTGAGGCTATATTCAATATAGTTATCACTATACCGGGACAAATAAGTGCATGTACAATAGTGATGTAATGATAGTGGTGAACTGTGATTGATATCCATCTTGTGCCTGTATTCCCCATGATATGTATCAAAGATCAAGAAATATGTGCGAAGTATTTTTGGTACCTTGGTCAAAACTTTCAATTATTTTAAGTTAGAAAGTCATCGCCTTTTTTTAAGAGACTGGACTTATTTTATGAGGTAACACAAACCTTTTTGTTTATTTATAGAGTCGATGAATACATATTTAAAGTTTATACAATAGAATATTGAAAAGTCAAAATATAAATAGCTAATATGTGTTATTACATAAAATATTTTATAATCAGTAGAATAATTAGTTTTCAGTGGATGCATGTATAGTTATTTAGAATATGTATTCTAATAAACTTCAAAATTTTTACTCGTTTTTTTAGATTACACGATGTAATAATACTTTTATTTATTTGTTTGTTATGTTTAAACTATTATATTGCTCTCTATACCACACTGCGTTCATTGTTTACTAACTACAACTTTTATGAGTACTGTAGGTGGATGTTGTGTGTTACATAAGTGTAAAAGTGATCTTGCATAGACTTTCAACTACATTAAGACCAAAATTAATTTTGGGCATACGATTTAAAAGATGCCATAGCTGGTTGCAAAATTCCCAAATTCCAATTTTACAATACAAGTATTTTAATAAGGTTGATTATAATTTTTTTTATTTATCCATATTTATAACTATTTTAATTATTTTTATATTTATTACTAGTATTAATTATAAATTTTATTATTATTTTATTAATTAGTAAAGTAGGCCTAAACTACGAAGTCCCACTGTTGAATAATATTTTAGTGATCTACATTAAAAGACGTATTTTATCATTTCATTTCGGAACGCAATCTCAAAACTTATCTTGAACACAACTCACACTCACCTCAGACTACTTATTAAAAGAAAAAAAATACTTTGCCAGTGTAACGAGCATAAAGACTGTAAGCCGGGCTTGAGCGGACAAGCAGTAGATAAGAGATAAGAGTGATGGATGACGTCCAGTCTGTTACTTATCTAACCACCCGTAACCCCCCCCCCCCCGCAAACCGGGTGCAGTGGGCCGATCCCGAAGATAATTAAACATTTAATAAAAATACTTTTTATTGTTGCGTAATGATGGAAAATTAATATAAGCAGTTAATCAACTCTATATGAATCAATTTTGGTTTCTTGAAATTTGGACTTCTCAGATATTTTTTTATAGATATGTTTAGTTTATATGCAGAATGTTAATAAACTATTGAAGAGGGTTATAATACGTCAATTTTCCTGGAGTATTCACGTCAAGAGCTTTCAATCAAGTTGTGGGGGTTTTGACCTCTGGGAATGCTAAAATAATTAATTCGTGATACGTTCGTAATTAAAAAAACGAACTTCCAGGGTAGGGATGTTAAAAGGGCTCCTTATATTTTCTTATGATTTACTAAGAAAATGTATTTGCAGACAAATTGATTAATTAGCAAAAAATATCAACAAATTGCACAGTTGTGTATAGGCCTGCAAAATGTACAACCTAAATTTAAAACTGACCTAATTCTATTTCCTCTGATTTTAAAGACAATTCAAGAGTCCAATAAAGCATGTCTTTGTTCTTATTTTTATTATTTCCCTTCGCTTCGGACGATGTTTCCCACTATGCTGAATGGCTATCTATTTTTGTCTTAAAACACACACCACAACACGGGGACCAATAAAAAAAATTGAATTTGAAAAATGAATCAATAACAAACTATTACACAGTCCATGACCTCGCTATCTGAAGCTGTTAAAAAGTAGCAGGGAGGTCGAACTTTTGGGACCCTCTGTATATTGGATACAATTGTCTTCTTATACATCTAAAGCGGCTTAACGTTTAAGTAAATTATATCAAATTATTAAACCCTGCTCCTGTTAGTGATACATATTTATCAGGCTTAAAAGGGCAATCAAAATTATAATTTTATAAGAAAAAGATATTTTGAAAAAAGGGAATTTTTTTTCTTTGGTTAAAAGAAAAAAATATTCAGGAAGGTTGTGACATGATTCAGGTATACAATGTTTTCTAATGTGAGAATGACACACTTTTGTAAGAAATGTGTTTATAATAAGAAATAATATGGTTTAGTAGATTTAGAAATCTTTCCAGGAATCGTACAATGTACTTAAAATAAAGAAAAAAATATTTATTCAGATTAAATTTGTTCTTTATGAAGATTATTATTTTATTTGGTGTATTCTATAAAAACACAACATACCTCAGGAAGTGATGGAAATTTATATTGAAGTCAATACAGTACATGTTTTGTAAGAGAAGAAAATCCTTCAAGAAAAGAAGGAATATTTTTTTATTACTAATGGTAAACCAAAGTGCCTAATTTAAATTAACCACCTTAAACCACATTTTGTTTATATGCAATATTTTTTAAGTACGTATATAATAATCTTTATCGCTGGAATCTTATATATTAATAAAAACACAAGTTTCTTTCTTGTTACCTTTAAAAATATGTGGATGCATAATTTATAATTAAAAAGCCACACGTTAAATCTAGTGGATATGGTATTCTGGTAAAATTTCTTTCCTTCGTCACTGCGTTTAAAGAATTTAAAAGGCGTGTGATGGATTAAACACATAAACAAGATGGTGGTTATAATGGCCTTCACTCATCATGGCGCTGCGCGAGTAACGATGACGAATCGTCAACACTGGACATCTCCTCGTTTACCACCTTCGATTTATTACGTAACATAAACATCTACAATATTTTATATCATAGCTTTTGCTTGAGATTTGCTTGAAAATAACACAATATACGGCTCAAAAAAATGGAGTTAATGGAGAAATTTGTTACATTTCATAAGTTCTTTCTTAATCGATTTTTTCATGTCTTTTATCGATGCCCTATGAAAACGGAATCATGGTTCCTAAATATATGTAGAATATCAGTAAGTCGTTATCTACGTTTTTATTTGTCATTAAAAGAACTCATGAGGTGATGTTTAACAATCAAAATATTTTTAAGGTTATCAACCTTTTTTGCTTTGCTTTGTCACTAAATGTATACCATTATCGATCAGTGTAAAGATATTATTAGAGAATGTAAGTGGTTTAGTCGCTACATTACAGATAAATGATGGCATAATTTATTACGCAGAACACGGATTTAAACCCACCACGTCGAATGATATTCTTCCTAAGATCTGATCACTAACCACTAAGACACTTACTAACCTCATGTATTTGGTTTGTTCTACTCATATTCATACATTATTTTTCAATTTTTTTCAAGTCTTGTTTTAATTATCCATGGAATCACTGTATTTCACGATTAAATGTTAAAAGTTAATATTTTTTGTTTCTAGTGATCATTAAAGTAGTTCATAAGATGGACTTAAACAATCAATATATGATATTATTTTATTTACTCAATTTCATGTTTTCTTCTTAGATGTATTTCTAGTCCAAAAACATCTAACAATCGTACTAAATTAACAGTATACTGATATTAAAGCCACTCAGAGCATACAAGTGTACTAATAACACTATATTACATTATTAATTCTATTAGCTAAACCGATATAATATATATATATATATATATATATAATTCAAATTATTCTTAAAATATAATAAACACACATTGAAGTTTGAAGAGACTTTGAATATTTGTTAACTTTTTGTTTTAAAAACATTTATTGGTTTAAGTTGCTATCGATATTGTTACTGTCAATTTATTTCTGATTACACCATATTAGAAAAACTAAATATACTATGGTCTTTTAGATATAAATCAGAATAATTGAAAGAGCTAATGAAGTTGGTCGCCAGGGGTAAAACTGGCAACGTTGCACGCTAGACCTCGCTATATTGGTCCCCGATGATATACGACTCAATTTCTTATTAACGCGAGAAGTAAACGGTATTAGTGTAATAAATAAGATTCCACAATTTATTATCACAACGTATTTGTATTGTTGCGCTTTTGTATTATGTTTGGCTCCTTATTTAGCTATTTTTTTGTTTGGTAATATGATGAAGATATCATTTGTCTTTACCATAATTTTTAATTAATGTTTATATATCAATTTTAAACTTTTTTAATGGTTGTCAACCAATCCTCGATTCGGAAGGCACATTTTTTATACAGTGATGAACACATTTTTTTTAATACACTGTATTTTATCAGAAAGTACATCGTCAGTTTTGATAGCGTAAAAGAAAATATGTTTATTTTATAATTTTACATCATCATGGACTAACCAAAGGAATCAAAATATCGTAAGTTACATATATTTGTAAGGCAAAGTTCTACAAAGACATTTAAGGGACATTTAGGTTTGATATGGATGTTATATTTGTAACGATACTAAGAAAAACTCCCCTATTAAATTTTTCCGGATCGGTTTATATATAGTCACTAATCTACAGTAACACTTAATTAAATTAGAATCTAATTTCCTAAAATTAATTTTTTAAATATTTAATATAATATACACATTTTACACTATAGTTTATCAATTGGTAATATAAAAATCTTTCAAAGTCCTTAATATACCTTAAAAATGCATAAAATATTTGTAAGAGAGAGCAGGAGCTGCAATGTCCGGTGGCGTCTGGTAGTTTTGATCTTGTACCTGAGCCAGAAACAATGCAGACGTCAATACCGTTAAACAAAGAGCATTGTTGTTGGATATAATAGCTGCGATGTTCTTATCAGGTTTGTTTTTGACAGGTTCAGTTTGTTTTATTTACTTAGTTGTAAATCCAAGTGAGTAAGGTGACCTCTAAAATAAAATACTCCATGTTGAGAATTAATCAACACGATAAGTTCTTAAAACGTAACAAAGCCAGGAGAATGATAGTTTTATACGTTTTATTTCATTTTGTTTAATTAGTACAATTCGTTCTCAATTTTACTGCACTTAAAAGCTGACACAGAAAAGCAACTTAACTGATTGAAATTCTAGTTTTGTTTAGGGATTTATTTTCCAGTCAATGGTAAACAGAGCCTTTCAGTTGTTTTCATAATATGCTGTTTAGAAGTAAGCTGTAAAGTGTTGCCCCTTCTCCAAACATTTTTAGAAGTATTTAATAATAAGATAAAATTAAAAATAGTTAAGAGTATAATAATTTTTTCTACATGTTCGACTAAGGACTTCAAATAAGTTTTCAAAATCAGCTGAAAAATTATAAAAGATGGAATATACGTTAGCAATTTTATAGAATGTCTTGGGTTTAAAAATAGTTATATAATATATATCTCTTTTATCATTTAATATTGCTATAGTAGACAGTTTTATACTTAGGGGCTGTGAAGATATTATAAGCTAATTATAAACTGTTTTCGAAAATTTCATCTTGAAGTTTAAATTAATTTTTTTTATAATAAAGTTAAGATCTTAAACTGATGTTAATCTAACAACATTATAATCTATAGGAATTTAACTGACACAACAACCATCAATATTTTTCAGCGAATGTTTTGTTGAATAAATTATTATTTTATTGAATATATTATTATGGTTCAGCCAGTAAATCCCTGTCAGTCATTGTTTCCATACATGACTCAATCATTGAAGAAATTAAATTTAAAATGTAACTTTAAAACTTTTACATTTCTGACTTGTTGTAAATCATATCCCAATGCTATTGATTTTTTTTTCAATTTTTTATGATACTGAACAAACAAAAATATTAACTGACGATATCAAATATTTTCTCTTAAACGGTGATTTGAAGAATATCGTACGACACACTGATACGAACATGTTTCATTTCCATTGACAACATACTACTAAAAGCAAAAGTATGTAACAATTTTCAAATAACAAAGAGCACACATTAAAATAATATCAAAATTACTCTTCTCCAAGGAGGTTCTGTAATGAAATATGAAGAGTCTCGTCTGAAGTAGTTCTTTGAAGACAAAGGACGGCTCATTGAGGAAATTAAACCCGCTCCGGCCCTCTTGGTTCCATCGCGCCGGCAGTCGCTGTGCACTGCTATTTATTTTTAATTTTTTACCATTCGACTCAATTGTTTTACCATGATTGATAGCAGGTTGAAATAACATATGAAAGTGTAAATGAATAAGTATTATTCTATAGTAAATTTATTGGGTTACATTTATAATTCACCTATAGATTAAAAACACATATATGCGGTAAATAAATACGTGAAGCCCTTTTTGTGAAGTTTTTCAACAAAAAACATTCGTTTTTTCTTTATGAATCTTAAAATTACAAGTGTCAAAACCTTCTCATTTTATAAATTTGCAACACTTTTTTTCAATAGTTAAAAAGCCTTAGTGTTTTAGATAGTCTGACTTTGTACTCCGAGGGGAGGGTTACAAATTAAAGCTTTTTTTACATAAGTTTAAATATGGGAGATAGTGTTTATTGAAATGCTTATAATGTACACTAAATCAGCTGTTGATAGTAAAACATCGTTTAACTTAAGAAATAATTTTAAAGTATTTTGAAATCCTACTTTATTAGTGAAGCGCATTTCGCTTCATATTACAATGAAATCCTTCGTATTAGAACAATGAAATAACTCAAAAAAGACAATAATACATAACTTCGCTTTCAATGTAAATTCCAAATTCCAACAAATAAAATTTAATAAAATTTTTATTTTATATATTTTTTTATTTATTGTCAAACTTTTGCAAAAACTTCCAATAAAACTATTAAATCTTTTTGATCTCGAACCAGTTAGATATTTGAAAATTTTCCTTTTATTTAAAATGATTTTTGTAGTAATTAGTTTACTCACTTAACATTTTGTTTTATTTTGTTTGATAAAGTAATTGAGTTTTGATTGTACTACATGTATATAGTGTAATTTATGCATCATTAAAATAATTTTTAAATTTATCCAATTGTTTGTTGAAAGATATAATATTCATATTCATGAGGATCATTTCGTTTAACAATACAAATATAAGTTCGAACTGTCTTTATTTTGTATGTATATCAGTCTAGAATTTGATTTCAATAATATAATCCCATAATTTCTTTTAATAAGCATTAATTTGATTTATTTTAGTTGTTTTTGAGCATATTTTGCTACACAATGGAGAAAATAAAAAAAAATTATAAAAAATTCTTTAGTTTTGATCACTTTACCATGTAATTGTTGAATATCAATTCAATCGGTTTATTTAGTTCATGCTGGCCTCATTTTTTAATTAATGGTAAAATTTAGCTTATTACTCATAAAAAATAATTGCTCTTCTTCTGTGGACTATTGATGAATATAAACCTATGTCTAACAAGTCTACTCATTTATGCCTTTGAGGTCCCCTAGAAACCATGAAAAAATATTTTTACTACCATCTAAACGTCTGTGATTAGCATTTCATTATTTTTAAAATACAAATACTTTTTAAATACCATTACCGATGTACATTATGATGAATTTATTGAAATGTAATATAATTCAAAACGTATGATACAGTTTGAATTTAAAACAGAAGATCAAAATCAATGATAAATTATATGAGTTTAAATCATTTTTGTATATATGTGAAAAATATAAGATTATAAGGCCATTGATATTAGTATCCTGGTAAATTTTAAATTAAATATTATTCATGATAAAATCAGAATGATTTATAAAATATGTCAATTCTTTTGCAAAATTGATTATTGCTATTAAATAATAATAATAAAAGAATTTATTCATTGATAATAAAAATACGGATCAATGATCTCATAAAATAATTGTAATTATAAATATGGAATTGGACAACGTAAGTTACTATAAAAAACTGATTTGTGGTTGTTCCATGTGAAGAACAACTTCAGGAAAATGTATTAAAATGGTAAAGCATAATTGAAATCAAATTAATTGCTTTAACTTAACGAAGGGTAAATAAAAATCACTATCATTTTCCGTGTCACGTTGTCTACTGTTAGTTGTTTTTATATGAAAATTACATTAAAAACTAATGAGCAATCAACTAACCCACGAATTATGTGAATATAATTTTAATTTTGTAAAATAATAGTAGCATTATCAATATTAAAACATTGTGGTCCTAGACTTTGTATGCAGATAAGCTCACACCATTTTAGTAATGCAATATTTGTATACCCTACACCTAACTATTACAGGCAATATTCCAAATAGGCATTTTGTGAAGATTTAATAATAAATCATGTTACCTTATATTTCAATGCTGATCTAAGGAGTTGTGTATTAGATTTCATTAGTAAAAAATACAATCATAAACAAAAAACGTTTTTAATTTAAATCTCCTTTAAATTTTTTCGAAGTTTTTGTTCTAAAATATCTGTTAATAATAATGTTATGTGATTGATACTTCAACAATTAGAGGCGAAGTTAATATTAGGTCAGTTTGTCATAGCAATTGTAACAGTTAATGGAGTTGGCAACCGGGCATTGTGAGAACTGGCAACATCGCAATTCCAGACGCTTTATTGGTTAGCCGCAATATATTGTTTAATTTCTTATCAGCCTTTCGTAGAGCGACATTACACTTAAACAATTTTGTCTTGCTTATTATTTTTATTGATATTTGACCTACCTAAATATATGAAATCATTATGTAAACGTATAAAATAGTCCTACTATTTTAATTAGTTATAAAAATTCAATATGGCGATAGGTTACAACAAATTTCTTTTTGGGATTTAACAATTACTTTGTTTATCATTGGTCATATAGGTATTTTTATTACAACGTTAAAACTATATTTGTTATACCGTTGAAAATAAGAAAATGTTTTATCAACCTAGTCATTACTAATTAATATAGTAAATTATAAAATACTTTAAAATAAAAAATTCAATACCGAAAAATAGATGAAATAGTTCTAAATAGATCTTAAATATATTCCTCCTATATTCGGTTATTTTTTTAGTTTTACAAACATTAATAAACAAAACAAACATCAGGGCGATAAAACCCACAACAAAATTTCAACTATGTTATTCTGATGGAAATAATTTATTTATGCGTATAGGACTGATGAAAAATTCGTACTAAATTCAAAATTTCTGAATAGCTACCCTTCATAGTTTCGTTTTAATAAAAGTTGAAGGCGTATTTTTAGACATGTTGATAAATCATGTGCCTCGCCACATGGAAGATTTGTTCATTATTTATTACTAATCAACAAAACCGTTAAAAATTAAGAATAAACCCAACGTGTGGCAATGCAGCCTTTATTCTCTCAACTATAAACAATTTTTTGTGAGGTACCACCTATTGGCTCCCCTATTAGGCGCATACAATATTAGAGATTATTGTCTTCTATCTTACCTTTAACACAATTTAAAGTTCACCACATAGTTTAAATACATGATGTTTATAAAAAACCTTTACAACTTTACCATCCTCCCATCCTCTTTCCATGTAACATACAAGTTTTCTAAAAACACCACATGAAAGTACGGCTCAAAAAGTTTTAATCAGTATAATTTTTATCAGCTTATTGCTTATCAGCTTATGTTGCCTGGTAAACAATAACAAATAATTTTTGAGTCCCATAAGAGTCGCAATGGAAGTTCGTATTGAAGCGCAGTGTGTGGAGTGGCTTATTGAAACCAAGCCTTATGTTGTTGTTTAACGCAGATTTCATACAAGATACAATAGGAATCCTCCTTCAAGACCAACAATTACAATAGGAATCCTCCTTCAAGACCAACAATTAGGGCTTGGTCTCAATAAAACACTCCACACACTGCGCTTTAATACGAACATCCATTGCGATTCTAATGGGAATCAAAAATTATTTGTTATTGTTTACCAGGCAACAATATAAACCAATCAGCTAATAAAACTGCGACTGATTACTTTTTGATCCACTCTTTCATGTGGTATTTTTAGAAAACTTGTATGTTACATGGAAAGAGGATGGGAGGATGTTAAAGTTGTAAAGGTTTTTTATAGACACCCTGTATATGACGTGAGGCAAAATATTACGAGTTTCTAAAATGTTTTATTTTCATATAATTGTGCCGTATTGTAAGTAACTTGGGATATCAACAGGTTTGAGAGAATATTAGCAACACAAGATCAAATAATAATAAAGTCCCAAGAGAGAACCAACGTCACACTTCAAGGGGTGCCTACCAGACCCTCTCCAAAATTTTGGCAACGAATCTCCATGTAGCTGATTAATGCCACTTCCCATGTCGTACGAGTATTATTACAAAATGATGCCACAAAATTATACTCACTGTTTTAAGTGCACGAAGGGGTGATAGGGTTACAAATCATTTACAAAATTAATTCTTGTTACAAACTTTTGGTATTTTTTTTGTAACAAACAATTTATTTTTATAATTATATGTTTTATTATTACTAACTTTAGTTTTTGCGCCGGGTGTTTAACAGGGCGAATTATTTTTGTTTTAAAAATTGCAGTTACATTTATGGGCCTATATATTTCTATACTTCTTGTTAATAATGTTTGGAGCACTATTGCTATTACCATCTCTACCAAATATTTTCCGTGTTATTATTGTTATGTGTTTTATAAAAAAAATGTATTTTTAAGGTTTCCCAATTGTTTTTTGTCATCGTCAACTTTTACTTTTTATTTTTTAGGTAATTATTAAACTGCATTTTTTCAACGTTTAAGGTTTTATATTAAAGTTTAAGATTTTATTTCAAAGGTAGAGTAAAAGATTGGTTATGTGGATTACGTTAAATCCTATAAACAAATAAGAGATCTATTTTTTTTATTCTTTTTTTATTTTTTTGGAAAACATAAAGGTACATTCATGACTTCATTTATGTTTATATTATGAAATAACACAATTTGTGTATGCATCGAACTCATTTACTGCTGGGATAGCACATAACATTTCAACCGTATAAAAGTTAGTACAAGTAGTCATGTTAAAGTAAGTATTTAAAGTATGTAAAAATATTGAATTTTGAATTTGTGAATAACTCACGTATTCCGAGATCCTCAAGCTATGTAAAGCAGTATGTATTTGAATGTTTACTTTGCCACATTAAAAAATATATTTTCTTACCTATTCAGAACAAAATCACACGATCTGCTTCTCCTTTCAATTACTAACCCTCATTTACCTTAAAGTCTTTCTTTATTTCCTGTATCTGATAAAAAAATGATATAATTTAGTTTTCATTCTAAATTCATTACCATGCCAACATTTCCTCTATTTTATCAGTTTGACAATTTAATTCACCTTCATTTACTCATCCAACTCCCAATTTTTTTCTTATACAGTCCGAATATCTTTTATTACAGGCCTAATAAATAAAAAAATAGCCTAAAATTAGTATTTATGAAAAATTTTACTTCTTCATGTCTTTTCAGTACTGGTAAGTGTTAAATATAATCTATCTCTAATGATATACAAGATTTCACAAATAAATATACAACCATATATAGCCATTTCAATCTCAACTGTTGTGACTAGGAATTTGACCGTTATTAATATATAAATACAGGATACATAATCTAAATACATATTATTTGTTAGTATTATGTTTTTCAACTTTTGCAGATACCATAAGTAAATATATAAGTCCAAATAGTCTAAAATTTATATTTCTTTCATATGTATATTTGGGATTTTTTGTGTATATTCAAAAGTTATTAAGTTTTAATTGTGAAGACTCTTGTATAGGTTGAATTGTGTACTTTTCAAAATTACGATTAATTAAATGTAAAAAAATGATTCATTAAACTTTCTCACAATATTTTTTAACACCGAATTTCTTTTTACATGGACGTTTTAATAATTTATTAGGAAATAGTCACTCTGATGTAGGCACAACCAAGAACATATTTAATCTTATTTTATATTGGTATTGTTTCGTTCTTCGTTTTTATCTTGAAGAGAAAATAATACGTCCTGATTCTATCAATGTAAACTGGAAAATATTTAATTTAAGGTGATAAGGGCGAAATAGGTATTTTGAAAATCTTACTATGAAAACCTTGATTAGGAAACAAACATTTTATTTGAAAACTGTATTGTACTAAGATTACGATATTATGGAATCATAGTTTTCTTTCGAAACATGTATATCGTTGTATAAAGCGTAACAATGAATTCAGTATTAACGATAGAGGATTTTCCATGACGTTCACTTTCCGATGTTGTTATTCGGTTAAGGCAGGTTTTGTGGCCGGCAGGGGACGCAATAGATTGGCATCATCAATCAGACAAGTCATGTGACCAGACCCGCTGATTGTGTCTTGAAAAACAGCTCATCTGCTAGCTCGTCCGTCTTTCTCCTACCACGAAGCGACTTGATGGCTTGTACCCGATTAAACTGACTCTCTGGTAAAGAGCTAAACTCTAAAGAGCTTAAACTACAGGGTGTTACCAAAAAAGTTATCAACCTGTAACTTCGGCATTGAAATGTAATAGAAAGTTTAAATTATTTTTTTTTATCATGTAACCCTCTCCACAAAAAAAAAAAAAAAAACTAACTTTCATAATGATTTGAAAATCTAATAGGATGAGGCCTTTTCAGGACTTAATTATTAATAAAGTCTGTCCAATAGACCTGCATATTTGGTCGTTCAAAGTTTAACAAAAATATCTTAAACTCAGTATTTTGATTATCCACTAGCTGGTCACTAAACACATAACTTTTTGATGGAATAAAAGTTACGTGTATGTTTGGCAGTAATTGTTCGTGGTTGTGCTGTATCACACCAGAGAGCCGTGCCGTTGACAGGTTTGATGATCCACTGGCTGACCACACAAAATACGACTTTATGATAGAATAAGAACTACGTTTGTGTTTGGCAGTAATTGTTCGTGGTTGTGCTGTATCACACCAGAGAGCCGTGCCGTTGACAGGTTTGATGATCCACTGGCTGGTCACACAAAATACGACTTTATGATAGAATAAGAACTACGTTTGTGTTTGGCAGTAATTGTTCGTGGTTGTGCTGTATCACACCAGAGAGCCGTGCCGTTGACAGGTTTGATGATCCACTGGCTGGTCACAAAAAATACGACTTTATGATAGAATAAGAACTACGTTTGTGTTTGGCAGTAATTGTTCGTGGTTGTGCTGTATCACACCAGAGAGCCGTGCCGTTGACAGGTTTGATGATCCACTGGCTGGTCACACAAAATACGACTTTATGATAGAATAAGAACTACGTTTGTGTTTGGCAGTAATTGTTCGTGGTTGTGCTGTATCACACCAGAGAGCCGTGCCGTTGACAGGTTTGATGATCCACTGGCTGACCACACAAAACACGACCCTGTGCTGGACTGAGAGTTACGTGTACGACTGGCAGTTATTGTTTATAGTTGTGCTGTGTCACACTAGAGCGCTCTGCTGACGACAGCTTTGATGATCCTCTTACTGACCAGAACATTTTTCACATATGTATTTTAATGTATTCAATTTCACGATTTATACTCTCATTAAAATATTAAAATTAAATATATTAGTTAACCGTATGTGAATATCTTTTTCATAATAATAAAACTTCACTTCCCAGTATAGTTTGAAATATAATGTTTTGAATTCAAAATATATTTGACGACCCTTATGAATAAACTGTCGATAAATGTATAAAAAAACTTAAGATTTAAAATAATGAAAACTTTTGAGCTATTTACGATGTGAATCACTTACCTCAGTAACAAACTTCATTAATTTTATAAATGATCCATTAATCGCATCCTATACTCTAAAAAGGAGTAAGGAGTAAGCCTATTTGTGTAAACGTGTATACTTGAGCAACTTTTATGTGAATCTCGAAAACGGCTCGAAAAATTCTCTTCAAACTTTTTTTAAATAACTTTGTTCTGGAATAAAAATAATGTTTATATAAGGCACTACGATAGGAAAAGTCTTATGTAGTCATAATGTTGAATTGAAATTCTAAAAAGTTTATGATTCATCTTTGGAGTTTAAAATAATAACCAAAAAGTTGCTGAAAACTGCTCAATCAACTGTCAATGCACGAAACACGTTCTCCAGTATAAAATTTTTTTCCCATTGTAGCCAGTAAATGATAAAAGAAATTTCTATATGATACTACAGTATAATAGAAATAAATTATTTTTTTATTAGTAGACCTACTTATACTGGAGATTTTTTTATAATGGTCCTTATTTTTTTAATAATATTAAAATGTTAAGTATCGCACAGAGTATTCTACTTAAATAGCTTATTTCACCAAGAGTAGTTAATTATCCCCTACCACATTTAAAGGTGACTAATGATTAATTTATTTTATTTTTGAAGATGGGATAAAGTGGTTTTATGATATGATTTTAATACATTTTATTTATTTAACATGACAAGCTTTCATAACATTACCTTGTTGGTAAATATTTATCATGTATAACAGAATATTGTCACATCTATGAAAAAACTTCCGAAACATCACGTTCATTGTTTTTTAAATGTTTATAATTTTAACAAGAATAAATTAAAAACTAGACTTTGTAAAACTAATTATATTAAAATAGATTCAAAAATAAAATGGTTTTATAAAAAGTTTGGAAACAGAAAATTTACGCTCGGTAGATTTTTTTAAAGCTTAGAATAAAGATTAAAAAAGCCATAGCCGCAATCGCACCGTTTTCCATAATAATACCATCCAGCGAGCGTTATACTGGCTATTCTGTATCGTAGCCCTCTCTCTCTCTCTCTCTCTCTCTCTCTCCCTCGTTTCATCAACCTCAGAGCTCTCATCCAAATAAATTATTCTTAGCTTGTGGCATTTACTTTTACAAAAAAATCTTTAATGATTGGTGTTTTTATGTTAAACTCTTAAGTCTGTATTTAATTTACGGTAAATTAATTAATTGTTTTTATCGTTTATTAAATAAAGATATAGTTCGTACAACAGTTTTTCATCTCAGCTCCTATTGCTTTTATTAATTTATTTTTAATTCAATCATAAACCAAATTTTTTTAACTTTAAAGAGATTTAAACAATAACATCTTTTGATCACAACTTTTGGAACAGGAATTTCACTTTTTAAATATACTACTCAATAAATGAATACAAAAAATAATCAGCCCATATTCTGTGAAGTTATAAATATTTTATAATCACGGTATTTATTATTCAAAGTATCATGTTAAAAATCGGTGTACATATTTAAGTTAAGTAACAAACCATAGTCAGAGGCAATAGAAATGGCGTTTCAAGGTCACGTCTCTCAATAAGTTTGTTGAAATTTGTTATTTTGCTTGACCTTCACCCACCTGTTCTATTGCTGCCGACTAGAACTAATTAGTATAAATTACTGTAAACAATAAGTAAATATGTTATAAAAGTTTTGCTATATTTACAGTTTAATTAAGTAAAATATCATATACATATATAAATGTAAACCTATTTTTATGTAATATGGTTTTAAATTAAGGCCCCATGGATTCCTAAACAACTTTAACCCCAATATAATTCAGTTTTCCGTAAAGTTGGGAGGTTCCATGTAAAGAACCATAAAGACCAAGATTGATCGCTCGCACTAGCCCTGATAAATGGAGCTTCCTTCAATCAATACAACAATGCTTTGATGCCATTTTCAACCGTCAAGAAAGAATAATGATACCGACAATGGAAGTTATTTTCTCTTATTTGACTCTCCTTGCTTACAAGAAGACACCCGAAAGTTCTTCCTTAGTTGAAAATCTGTTTTAGACTTATACGAAATGTATTTGCTCCGGTGCTTAAAATTTTAAGGAAAAATAAAAATAAACTAAACAATATTATAGAATAAAAATAATTTAATTGATTTTATTAAATATTAGCAAACCAAACCCCTACATAAAGATTTCTCGTTTCGATAAATATTATTTAGCTCCTTTTTAACATAATATAAAATTGTTAACTTAAAATGTTTACAAACCTAACTGTATTATTGGTTTGGTCAAGTATTTCGTACTTTCATTACAAATAAGAATTACAATTACAAGTAACAATGGCATGTAACCAAATTCAGCAAAAAAGGAAAAAAAAACTGAATAAGTACCTCACTTTATATATCAATTTAAAGGCTTTCTGTCTGCGTCTCCAAAGTATGCATTTTAACAATTAAGTTTGAATGGTAAGATTCTGCAAGAAAATAATATGAAATATTATTAAGAATAGACCTATTCAACCTTTTGAGTTCTTGGATTAAATAGTACAACTGTTTTAAAATAGCCTAAGCATCATCTCTTATGAAGAATAATTTATATAGAACAAATATTAGAAAAATGTGAATTTAAAGTAATTATATTAAATGTTTAAATTTGTGTTTGTGGTGTAGCAATGAGCAGTAACCATTAATCTTAAGTTGTTCTACACTTCTGTTAAAAGACAATAAGGGAAGGTGGAATTGTGACCTGAGGCAAATATATATGGTCAGAGTAGAAATGAATATTAAAATTAGATATATGGTAAAAAATCAAATATCATATTTTATAAAATCCAACTGCAAAAGTTTTAACGTGTCATTGAGTTTACAGTTCTATAAAAAATTCATAATATACAGTAATAAATATGAAATTAACCTTATTTTCATTAGAGGTTCTCTTAAAATTACATTTTAAATCATAATTGACACATTCCGATTTAATATTAATTAAAAAACGAGTAGATTTAATCATTTCTTGGTGTTTCAAGTCCTTACACATTGAAACCTTAAGATAATAGTTCGAATTGAAATTAGAAGTAAACAAAAATTTTCTTTGCGGGGATTAGTATGTACTTAGTAATGTATTCAGAATAAATCAATCGCTAAAAGTTTACATTAGATGTTGTAATAATTTTTAGTAATATGATACGTGTTTCTGAATCATACTACATTCCTAAAATGACTAGCTGCTTGGAACTTGTTACACCGCGTATTTGTTTTATAATAATACCCCCGAATAATGGTAAGGACCCTCGGTGTTGTTTAGAGGAGTGAAATACCTAGCTAGTAGTTTAGGGACTTTGGGCACACTTGAACCAAAGTTTGTGTTTTAGTTTGTACCTAGGGCTTTGTTCGGTTAAGATTATATAATTAACACATATTGATCGAGTAAAATATTTAGGTATTTGTATTAGGGTGACAACGTACAAATCAATATATTTTATTTGCCATAATATAATACTTAGTAAAGGTTTTGGTGTTTATGTTTTTTTTCGGAGATTTTGCTTTCTGAATTATTTGTTTGCATATAATAATAAGTTTTATATCAAGCAAGCTAGTAATTATATTTGAAACTTAAATTTATTTATAAATTTAGTTTAAATTATTCCAATTATGGTAGCTATGTGTAATTGAATACTAAACGAAAAATCAAAACTCTATTATAAAGAACTCTGAGAGCTCTAAAACTGAAAATAATACCTGTAACTAAGTAATAAGTGATGAGTTGTAAGATATATTTCTCTTGTCATCTTCACTGCCTCTACCTAAGTATCGTTTCTTCTCTTTCTGATGTATAAATTTCATTTTGTCTTTATTGTGATCTTGATGATAAAATGTAATTTTCGTTAATACAATTTTAATCACCTTAATTAATAGATCTTTCCCAGAAGACATAAATGGATATAAATATAACATTTTTCTATAGCATTAAAACAATTCCATTAACAGATGGCCTGGAACTGTACTACTTAAAATTTTTGCAAAGTTAAATGTTAAATGGTAGAAAAACATCGTCATTGTAAATTCCACCAATTAGGTAGGGAACGAAAATGTCTTCTAAAAAACTGTATTGTGACTACTACTTTGACGGAAAGGTTATCTTTCTGTGTTCACTTAGTAATTAGCTGCTTTGGCTTGTCCCAAATTACACCTGCTTTCACAAGGGCTGAGGCTTGCATAAAGCCAAAAGCGAATCTGCGGCTTCCTGAATATACCATGGCACCGACAAAGTGCAGACAGCATTCCCTCTCCCTTATAATTTAATAATCTCTTTCTCTGTTTGTATAGTATTGGTTTATATTAAGAAGTATAAGCTACTCGTCAAACGTTAATTATAATGAAAAATTTACTATTATTTTTGTAACACGCATTATTTTTAGATATTTGTGGCCGTAATTTTAATCTAATCAAGCATTTCCTTTGCTCAATATATGGACAACGTTAGATATATTTTTACAGGTTTGTTATTATTATTTTCATGATAGATCCACTATAAATATTTATTTTTTTATAATATGATAGACCTGAAAAGTATATTTACTTTGACATCCCTAATATCAATATTTTTCAATCATCATTAGATACTTATTATGCTTTAAATACAAAGAATAAATTTATTTTTCCTACGTCTGTCCGAAAAAGCAGTTGTTTACGCACTCGATACGAGTCGCAAAACACGTGATTCATTTGTATTTTTTGCACGCCAGATTTACTTTGCATACGATATATTTACTTTGCGCACTCCAGTGTTTAAACATCAGAACACAAAATAGTATGCATAAGCTATCAACGAAACGTTGTTTAAACAGGAATTAAGCTGGCAACACTGGATATAAACTCTGACCTATAGTTCTTGCCGTCGTTTTTATGGAATCGACATAAACATAACCCACAAACCGTCTTAAGGTGAGACTGTGTGTAAATGCACTAAATGATCAAATATAATAGATACTTTAGCAGCAATTTTAGTGACTTATTCAAGCCGACGATCTTGCAAAGACTGCTAAAACAGTGTTGTTAAACCTTCTACCTGAAAACCCTATAAGTTTTTACCATAATTTTTGGAAATGCATAATATAGGCTATAAAAATATTAAATATTTACTCTTACATAATAAATATTTTTAGTCGTAGAAAAAATTGTACATTCAACTCGTTCGAAAAGTGCCTTCACTGCGCTTGAGAGAAGTTATTCCGCACTCTCCTGCTGTTCGTGTGTAAATATCTCTCTCGAGTGCAGTGAAATGGCACTTTCCGCACTTGTTGCATAAATAACTATTGCAGACCACTCTTCACATAGAGGTTTAATAAAACTCAAGAGTTGCAGTTAACAAAGAAAATTATGGTTATTTCAAGTTAGGTTACGTTTAATCAGATTAGATTCGGAAAAGTTAGCATAGGTTAAGTTAGGTCACGTTATTTCAGGTTAGATTCGGTAAAGTGATTGAAAAGTACTACCGCAACAGAAAACTTTACTGTTTTCATTACAAATACAGTAGATTTTGGATTTTCCTATGATTAATCAAATGAAAATAGTGCAGTTACCAAACTATGGTGTGTTTTCTTTAACAGATATATAAATTTTTTTTATTTTTCGTTGGAATGAACAAAAACAAGTATAATATACCAAAAATTTTTTTATTACTTATTATTTTCATCATCTTGAATTCACAAAATTTTTTGATAAATTAAAAATAGCAAAATGTATTCTATGTTTATTTCCTATATCAATCCATTTTAAATTTGAGTGATTTGATCCAAAAGACTGCTTTTGTTATTATTTTGTTAATTGATAATTTTTATACCACTTATATTGTCATTTGTGATCAAGGAAGCTGGTAATCATATTTCAAACTTAAATGTATTTATAATTTTTTTAATTAATCTAATTGTGATAATTAAGTGTAATTAAAAAAAATTACTAATCAAAATTCTATTATATTGAACTCTGAGACCTTTTAAAACTGAAAATAATTCCTGTAACTAAATAATAACTGATGAGTTGTAAAATTTTGTTAATGATTTTTTTTTATGAGTTTGTAAAATTTGCACTTATAACCACCGATTTTCCAACTATACAAATTGTAAAATACACAACGTTTTAGACATTTCCCTCATAAAAAAATCATCAGACTTTTCGTTTTATCTGGTGTATTTAACAAGTGAGTATTTAAATTAGTACTTAAAAGCAGTGTAGATTTCTGAAGATTACTTTTTGAGAACTTTTATAAAAATAATAACAATAATGTATTTTTCTTCCAATATATTGTTAAAAAATGGAATTACCATTTAAGTTCATTGTTACATAGTATTGTGGGGAGTTAAAATTTCCATCCTAGTGGATAAGTTCGAAATCACACAAATTTGCTTCTAATCAATTCAAAAAGATTTAAATGAATCATCAGATAAGATTAGAAGCAGTGACGTAATTTCAAAATTATATTACCTCAGGCGAAACATTCCTGCCTCCACCACTACTCCAGTCACCAATTTTAAATATTTTCATCCATGTAATCAATTCCCTACTAACTTAGATATGAACCACAGTCTAAAATATTTAAAGAAATTGACTTTTAGTATAGCATGTTTTGGGAAGAAGAATATTGTTAAAATAATTAAATAAAACGAATATCATTACCTCGCCAAACTATGGAATAAACAATTCTATTTTCCAAACCTTGCTATATTTTTATAAGAATTGCATGGTAAAGATATGTTTTAATGCAAATCAATAAAAAGGAGTAATGTTTTAATTCGTAGGTCCAAGAAACTTTTCGAAGAAAGAAGTTTTTCCTCTATGTACGTGAAATTGAGTTCAATGTGAACAAATTTTGTAGTTCTGGATATTTCTAAGAAATTCTCTACTTCTTCCTACTTAATGATAGTATATGAGGAATAGAACCAATGTAGGTAAAAATATTTTGGGGATAATGTAAAAACGCATTAAACACAAAAAATATTCATTAAACATTGAAAACCTACGAGAATGTTTTTTTCAAAGAATCCATTGAACCTGATATGTTGGAAGGTAAACTTACATGGAAATTTTTTTTATTATTTTGACTATATACATCACTGAATGCATAACAAATAAAAATTTTGAAAAATATAAAAACAATTATTAATACTTACATACACAAGGGTCCGATTCGTACATTTTAAGAAAGAGTAAAAATCAAATGAAACACATTTTTAATACTTTGACATTTTATTTATTGCTAAACACCTTATTCGAAAGTACCGACAATGTTAGGCGGATAATGCTTTACAAAAGCTCACATCTTAAAACTTACAATAAGTTTACAATGAAAATTTGTACTCTTTGCTTTTTTAAAAATATTGCACCTCCCATTGTTATTCAAGGACTGCCTCTGCTTTAATTCTGTCATATTAACAGGATTTACTGCTCGCTTGACACTCAAGAGCTGCACATTTTAGCAGAAACTGTTTCGAACCACTTCCGCCCTCGGTGGTCCTGTATTCACCTGAGCTTTCATAAGCTTCGAATACGTGTACACTTAAATGAAACAGACTATGACATAGAGCTCTTATTAATTGTAACACTTTTAAACAATTCAGATTGAACATAATAAAAAAACATTTGATAATTAATTTAGTTAGATTAAATCAAATAAATTGATGTATTAATGATGATTTTTGTAAATCAAAACCATTTCAAGCTTTAATTTTTTTGACCAAGCCAATATTTTATTAGAACTTAATTATTTACAGTTACTGTTATAATCTACAAAGTAACACTGATCACACTTCAATAATACAAATACAAACTATAATGACCTAATAATGTAATACTTATCTATTGTTTTGTACTCCATACAATCTAACGATTATCCATTGAAATTGTGATGATGATTTGCTTGAAATTTTAATATAAATATACTAGCTGATATTCGTATTTGTCAATTCAACACACATGTATCTCTTGGTAACCATCATCGTTTTGTTTTATCTGACCACTTGTTGAATCATGGAATATGTCATCATCAGAATCTTCAAAAAAGTACAGACATGACTGACAGTGTGTTCTCATCTCTGGGACATGTACTGTGCAGTACTGTGAACCAGCTAGTAGATAGGCTCAGGCCGCCATCGGAATTGTGTTTACACCGCTAACCCGGTTAGTTAAAAACAAATATGACCATGGCACATTCAATTTCGAGCCAACAAAAAGCTTGGGCTTTAAAATATTTTAAGTAGTGTGTTTTGGTTACCGCTGGCTCAGGTCAGCTGCCCCGGAAGCCATGCGCCGGGGCATACATCTTCCGGTCGGTTATTAAATCAGGGGGAGGGGTTGGGGTTTGCGTTTGAACCAAACCTGCGCATAAAGTAAAAGTCAGTTCAAAACCGAAATTCAACATTGGAACACAAGTAGAAGTTAGTTGAAAAAGGAGAGGGGATAATTGTTTCAAGGTCGTCCGGAGGGAGTTTTAAAAAAGACTGAACTGCTAGGAGTTCAGTTTAATGTCGATCGCCGTACAGGTCAGTCGAAACCGACGAGCGACCGAAGAATAGCTTCAAGATCATTCCTCGCCGTCGAAGATACATCCGAAACTTGGACGGGATCCTGTGGATTCGGTGGAGGCGAAGTTCTCGGAGGATTCTCTCTCGGGTGGGTAGTAGATGATATTTCGTGAACTTGTACTTGTTCCTGGTTCGTATCTATCTCTGTGTAGCGTAACCTAGAGCGGAGTTGTTGTCAATTGAAGAGCGTATAGAATAATGAAGCAGGAATTGTCGTGGGCGCGCTTATATAAAGAATGGTGGGGATGAAATAGAAAAACCTGTTGAACACAGTCGATAGGTGTAACAAGTTCGAAGTTGTAGAAACGTAACATCGAACGTAAAATATTGTGAATAACAGTATCGTCAACGTTAACCCGCGGAGTTCTAGCCGAGTATAACGGGTTAAAACTTAACTTCTTCCTAACCTTTGTTAAATTTGTTTTAGTCTTTGAAACTGATGGTTTGGAATTATTTCGTAATATATGTTGTGTCCGCAAAAGTTTCAATTTCAAACATTGCGTATCCATCACAAGAAGTATGTCAGACGTGTAGGAGTGAGAACAAGACAGATGAATGAGATATAACGTCGAGCACGCGAAGGTGATTCAAACAGGACGACATGTGCTAATGTAAATGAAATTTCATGTTAATAGCAATTAGACTTGTATAATGAAGTTGGCGAAACGTATATATAATGAGTAGGAAGGATGTGAACACCGCAAATGCGAGTTAATTAATGGTCGCGGTGCGATGAACAATCTCCATTTATAACGGCTATCGCGTGGGAAGATCCGTTACGCACGAGCACCCAAGCGGAACCCGTGTTCACTCAAGCGGAACCCCCCCCCTCATAAAAAATGGAGATTAAATCCCCCCCCCTTCCCCCACTCCTTTCCCCACTCCTTTGGGTCAATGGCCGGTTATGACCGGTTGTTGACTCCATCTAGTTAAACTGAATTAAACATGGCAGCTCCCATGGAAAGTTCTAACCTCAAACCTTGGTTTCGCTCCGACTCCTTATTTGACTTTTATACCGCTGCGAACTGGACCGTACTGGAGTGAAAATAACCGTACCGCGCATGCGCTAATTCCTCCCACCATTGTGCTTCACTCCCCCACCACTTCCCCCACCTCTCAAAATCTGAGGAGCGATACGAGCCTGATCTTCGCGTCAGTCGTCAACGAATTTTCATGGCGAAAAGTCGTTGGCGATTCGGTAAGAGGTTTCAAATATATAGTAGGCCTATATATATTTGAACTTCTTATACTACGTTGCGTTTTTTAATGCAATGTAGTGTGTGTGTGTGTGTGTGTGTGTGTATTAGTTGTAAGGTGCACTTATTTTAAGAATTAATATGCGCATTGCGATGTTAGTTATAAGTTGTGTTTAGCTTTAAGGTGTATTAATTTTTAAGAATATTGATGGTATTTTGGTTGTGTTGAATTATTTTGTTTTTAATAATGATCTGTTGTTTTGCCTTACAGCTAGATGATAGGGGGTAGATTAACTGTAAATTCAGAAGTTCCGTTGAACTTCACTTAGAAGGGGTGGGACATCCGCAAATTGCGGACTAGGTTTTTGCATTTTGTTTAGGAATATTATGGGTGGGTTTAGTTGGGTGGGTGTTAGAGTTGCGTTTCTGCATTAACTGTTCCAGTTTCCCTTCGAATTCACGGTTACGGACGGACCCGGACCGGCCCGTTACGGATGGACCCGGACGGGCCAAACAAAATTGCATCGATGGCCCTTGCAGAACGTAACTAGTGGGTTGGGAGCGGGAACCGTTAGGCAAACAGGGTGGTGGGAACAGTTACTACTGTTCCCATCACCTTGGTTTTTTATAAATGTTGAACGACCTTGACCCACTTTCGGAAGGGTCAACGACCGTTCCGCATGAGCACCCAAGCGGAAACCGTGTTCACTCAAGCGGAACCCCCCCCCATAAAAAATGGAGATTAATTCCCCCCCCTCTCCTTTCCCCCACCACTCCTTTCCCCACCACTCCTTCCACCTTCCGGTCACGGCCGGTCGCTAACCCTTCTCATTAACATACCGTTATAAAAGACGCACCGACTACGGCTAACGTTTTATTCTGATTCCAGACGTTACGCTGCGAATACAGACTTGTAACCATGTCATCTCTGCCTCCAACATCTTCTACTACGGCTTCTACCACGACTTCCACTACTACAACTTCTTCTACTACTACAACTTCTACTACTACAACTTCTACTACGGTTTCAACTCCGGTGAAGAAAACTCTTCGTCTGAAAAATGTTCCTGCCTGGTGTAAGGATCAACTTCAATCCACGCCTTCAACTTCTGGAGCTCCTTTTCCTCCGGCCGGCAATAACGCATCTCGCAGCATATTTTCACCGCCTTCGTCTTCAAATGACTCCATGCCGCCACCGCAGAAGCCAGCTCCTCGATCTAACGAACCGTCAATCGAAACCTTAGTTCACCACCTAAGTGCACCTGTTATTCCACTTTCACCAATGCCTCCTACTCCACCACTTCCAGTTCCTAAAGATCACACCTATCCTAAAAATCAACCACCCAGGTCTGCTCCTTCAGAGCGTTTCCAATTATTAAAAGAAGAGCGTCGTAGGGCATTTAGCCGCCCCACTACTTGCCCTGAAATGCTCACTAGGGGAATTAAGAAAGGATCAGCTTGTGGAAGGAAATGTGTTAAGAACGAGAGTTTCTGCCGTGTACATGTCGTTAAACATCTTTCCGAACCACAACTGGCAGAAACCCCCACTGTTGAAGACGATTCTGAAATAATATCCGTCAGAGGAGAGAGGCTTAAGAAAGGTTTGAGATATTTTTTTCTAAGTGTTGTTGACCACCAACACATATTGGCAAAATGTAACGGCAAAAAATATCAAATTAAAGTTTGTGACAATTTGTGTAAAGAGAAGAGATTTAACACTTTAGATTCTCAAGACTTTCTCCTCAGGGATAAAAAGGATCGTATTACAAGGTGGGGGCGTAAACAGTAAATTCACATAGTCTTTTCCAAATTGTTTAAAAAAATAATGGGGGAGAAACACAATGCGTTATAGCATTGTGTTTCTCCCCCATTATTTTTTAAAACTCTAAGTCCCGTGACCTACTTTTTTGAGGTCGATGTACAGTTATATGACCTCTCTGACTTGCATTGTTTTGCCGGTGTAGGTTCATATAGCGTGCAAGGAATGGTGTGTTAATGAAATATCATCAGCATTCAAAGAGAAACTCCGCATGTTGTTTTGCAAGTTAATTAGTCTTTATTAGCACACAACAATTATCGCGTGAGAAGATCCGTTCCGCATGAGCACTCAAGCGGAAACCGTGTTCACTCAAGCGGAACCCCCCCCCCTTCCCCTTCCCCCACTCCTTCCCCCACTCCTTCCCCCACTCCTTCGGGTTAATAACCGGTCATGACCGGGACTCATTATACCGTTCCAGTCACGGTTACTAGTTACATTCGCTTTCTCATTCCGCCTCCATACAGCGATGCCGCCGGTCGAGACGCCAGTATTCCACGAGCACGTTGTTGACACCTACGAGGTTTCGGAACCCGAAGGTGACAACAACAGGCTTGAGATTCCATACCGGATCCAGTACGATCAAATTATCACAATTTACGCGGATCCCCAAAACCCTCGTCTGTCCCTTGATGGGGTTTTCAGAGAAATGTTGCAAATCATAGAGGATGGTGATGTGCTAGAAATAACAAGCTTTGTGACTGACGACAAAGGTCAACACAGCTTGTTATTTCAGCAACCTCTAGGATTTGACGATTTGTACTGGTGGCTCGATCGTTTTTGTACAACATTGCGGCACGAGCCTCAAACAAGCCCTTGCTTCCAAGCTATAGCTCATAGTTGGTAAGCTTTGCCTTAATGAGGCAAAAAACGGCCCTTTTCAGGGCCACCTAAGACTTACATTTACGCATGTAAGCTATTCAGCTTACTTGCGACTTAGAAATAAGTTCTGCTACGCGGCCAGTTTTGTCCGTGTAGTAGTAATGAAAGGAGGGTTCTGTGTTAGGAGGGGTCAATGACCGTTTCGCATGAGCACTCAAGCGGAACCCCCCCCCATAAAAATGGAGATCAAATCCCCCCCCCATAAAAAATGGAGATCAAATCCCCCCCCTTCTTTCCTTCCTCCCACCACTCCTTCCCCTACCACTCCTCCGGGTGAATGACCGGTCATGACCGGTTGTCTACTCACTCGCTACTCCAGTCTTCATTCCAATCCGAGAGGCCATTACCGCAACAACGTAGCTATGACTACTTTATTTACATTATGCTTGCAAGAGATCCTTGCAAATGGAGACATGTTGGAATTTGCATTTAATGATGTAAACTTTCCAGCACCACTAAAAGAAGTTCTGTATTCCTTTTTTAAAGAAAACTTTGGATACATTGAATACTTTTGGTGGAAATTCCAAGATGGAACTCAAATGTGTTGTGAGTGCGGTTTGGCTGCAACAGATTCTAATCTCGGACTCTTTTTAAATGAAGGTGGAACCTACAAAGGAAGTTATGATTGGGCATACAAGTTCAATCTTCCAAATGATAAATGCGATATTTGCGCAAATCCTTTATACAAGTGGGTACACACCGAAGTCCCTGTGTGAGTTTAGCTCCATAGGGACAAACGGCCCTTTTCAGGGCCACCTAAGACTTAAATTTAGGGATGTAAGCTATTTAGCTTACATGCGACTTAGCAGAAATAAGTTCTGCTACGCGGCCAATTATATCCGTGTAGTAGTAATAGAAGGAAGGTTCTGGTCCCTTGACTATCGCGTGGGAAGATCCGTTCCGCATGAGCACTCAAGCGGAAACCGTGTTCACTCAAGCGGAACCCCCCCCCCAAAAAAAATGGAGATTAAATCCCCCCCCCTTCCCCCACCCCTTCCCCCACTCCTTCCCCCACTCCTTCGGGTTAATGGCCGGTTATGACCGGTTGTTGACTCCATCTAATTAAACTGAATTAAACATGGCAGCTTACATGGAAAATTCTAACCTCAAACCCTAGTATACGGATCGGAATCACTCCATGCTATTGCGCATGCGCCAAGTCTGTATTACTCCATTTAGTGCTACTGCGCCTGGAAAGGCGAGTTCTCCGGATCGGAACAATCCATGCTATTGCGCATGCGCCGAGTCTGTATTACTCCATTCAGTGCTACTGCGCCTGGAAAGACGAGTTCTTCGGATCGGAACAATCCATGCTATTGCGCATGCGCCGAGTCTGTATTACTCCATTTAGTGCTACTGCGCTTGGAAAGTTCTAACCTCAAACCTTGGTTTCACGTTATTGCGCATGCGCCGCATCCACTTCTTCGTTTTATTTTTACACCGCTATGAACTGGACTGAATTGAACCAATCCCGTCACGCTCCCCCCACGCCAGTCTCCTCATTTGCATACTGCTATATAAGTGGAGCAAGCGTTGTTCTCTCCTTCATTCTGCTTTCACGCGCCGCACTTTTTGTTTTGTCTTTGACAGCATTATTGTGTTTTAAAATGCTTCCTCACGTTAATGAAGAGTTCAATCCTTCCGAATTTGCTGATGTTTACCATCAACATGTAGAAGATCCGATAGATTTCTACGATAGTAGCAGTGAGAATGAAGATGATAGTAGCAGTGAGAATGAAGATGATAGTAGCAGTGAAAATGAAGAGAATGAAAATGAAGAGAATGAAAATGATAGTAGCAGTGAGAGTGAAGATGACAATGAAATTCGCATTGAACTTGATCAACAAATGAGACCATTTTATTTCAATGAACTAGATCCCCTTGATATGGTAGACAGATTCATTTCGGAAGCGCACAAATGGCTAAATTTAGGATATAATATTATAATTGGTTCAGCTATTCTGTATCATGATAGTAAGTTCTTTTGTGTAACATCAAATACTAGAGAACGTATGCTGATTTGGCGGGGTGATATACTGAGGTGTCACGAGGAAAATATTAGCATTGGTGGCTACTTTGTAGCACAAGTGGGCTCTTGGGTCTAATGTGGCTAGTGTAGTGGCTAGTATAGCCACACAAACCTTCCCTCACCCCCCACCCTATCCCCTCCCAATCCTTATTCCTTCCCCCTCCCCATTTTTAAAACTCATAAAAGGCGGACTATGAACCTCCAGGTTTTTAGTCTGTACTTGCACCGTCAAGATGAGTACTAGACTTGATGGTTTCACAGCCAATGATATTAATATATGGAGTTTGATAACAAACTTACGCATTAAAATTGAAGAAACAATTATGGCGAACAATGGGATAGGAGTTGTTGTTATTGTTTCATTACTAAGACATATTGATTATTTGTATGATATAAAAGTAACAATCAAGAATATTAATGAACTATTTCCCTGGACAATATTTATTCGCGATAAAGTTGAAGAGCAGAAAATTATAGTAGATGTGCTAGCAATGAAATTTAACCTAGATAGAGAAGAATAACTACAAAACGCTCTCCCCCACCTTCCCTTATATTGTGCAAAAGAGTGGGGAGTAAAAGAATATAAGACTAAGAAAGCAATATATAGTTTGTTATTCGAGGTAAAAGAAGTGGTGAACAAATATGTTGTCTAAAGATACTCCATTTGTTAATTATTTTGAAGTTAAAAATGTTTATATCAGTACAGACGAAATGGAAGAAGACAATATAGAGGAAAATTATAACGAAACTGATAATTATTCAACGATGGATGAAGAAGAAATGGAACAGTTTGAACAAGAAATCTTTGAAGAAATGATAAACGATAGTGACGAAGACATAGTTAAAGAAGCAATTGATATATACATATTAGATTCATCATTAGATTCACCTATATCACCTTTACTGTCTTCTGAATCCGAATCCGAATTGGACTAAGGTAGTCCCCCCACTTTATTGTTTTTAAATAAGTCCTATAAATTGCGAATTTTATTATTAGTAAGTCAACATTTGTTGGAGCTGCATGTATGGTTAAGAATGTCTCCTAGAGATACTTCTTTTATACAATTAATTGAAATTGTAAAACAACGAAATATTACGTTAGTTGAAGAAGAAGATGAAGTTGAAACAACCGACATAATACAAGATCCTGTAGAAGAAGCGATAGAAGTAACAGAAATTGATCAAGAACCTTCAATGATGGAAGTAGTTGAAGCGCAAAATGAATCTCAAGATGTAGAAGAAACTGTTCCATATTCTGTTTTTTGGGATTTTGCATCAAATACTTTTGTTGTAATTCAAATTGAAATTAATAATCTTGAAGAAGTGGTGGGGGAAAATTCTCCCCACCACTAGTTTAAAGTTGGTGGGGGAATGTTCATAAATGTGTTGGTTATTTGCGTAGAAGCTTATTCGTCAGGAAACTGTTGACTAAAAATGTTCAATCCTAACGCACCATCTTCTTCAAGAAACTGTCAAGTACAAACGTTTTGTGCTGTACCTTTTGAACCTTCATACTATAAAATGATAGGTATTCATGAAATTGCAATTAGTGATCAGAAAATGTTCAAAGTATTCTGTTCTTGACTTAATAGAACCTTACGTCTACCACCAAATACGTTCACTTACAGGCTACCCCTGATAGACAAAGATGATGTCAGCAAAATACCAATGATTCAAGTGAAATTCCTGGAAGATGGAATTCTTGTTAATTTAAGAGAAGTATATCATAATGAATATTCGAAAAGACTGGCTTTCAACTTTCTTAAGGAAAATATAGGACGTGAAAAATACCAGTATCCAGAACCATTTTACACATACCTTTTTGAAAATGGAGCAAGTGTAACAGTGGAAATAAGTATTAAGTTAATGTAATTCTCCCCACTACTAGCCTAAAGTTGGAGGGGGAAGTGCATAAATGTGTTGGTTTTCTGCGTAGAAGCTCATTCTTCAAGATATCGTTGACCAAAATGTTTCGTCATATTCCTTGTGATCCAACCTCTTTGTTCAGGGAGAATCAAAGATTAAAAAGACTAGAAAAGGAAAAACAAGACCGACAAGATATGAACATGGAGTTCAATCGACTACAATTTCAAATACCCGGAATTGCAATGGGAGCACCGAAATTGAAAACTCTACACTGGGCTGGAAGTTACATCAAGTATTTAAAACTACAAGTCGAAGCAAGAGATTTAAAATTGAAGAAATTGGAAATGGAAAATCGGGAAATGAAGAAATTAATATCACACATGTCTGGTAATACTACAGTTCAAAAAGGTGAGGAGGAAGGAAAAGAAATATTAGGAATCTAAATTATCAAAACAATCCTTTTAGAGAATGGGGAATAGATCACTTTGTGGTAATGGAATAACATGCCGCTTAGTGATCTATTCCCAGTTCTCGCTTGATATCCAATGACCTTGACCTATATAAAAGTGGTGGGGGGAAAATCATATAAGAAAAAGGTTTTAGATGTGACTATCAGTTTAAGTCTAACACGATGGATAGGTTGTTAGTTCTGTGTTTACAAGAAATTATCAATAATGGGTTTCTTTACCATTACATCATAAGAGCAAATGAGTGTGAAATACCTAAAGCAATTCGTGAAATGCTCATTGAATTTAAGAAAGACAATTATGGATTTGCTATTTATCTTGCTTATACTTTTAAAGACGGTACAAAAATGTGTCATGATTGTGGAAAAGCGTCTGTTTTAGATTTTGAACAATTCCAAGATGATGGAGGTAGGTTAGTTCATTTTGTAAAAGCTCAAATAATGAAATTCCAAACATGTAATAAAATTTGCAACATTTGTGCACAGTGTTTGTTTGAATTTATTAAGTATCGTGCATTCAAACCATAATACCCCTTCCACGTATAAAGGAGAGGGGGAAAATAGTGGGGGGTTATAGCTAGGTGGGGAAACGTGTATAAATACAGGTTGTCTGAAGAGAGTTTTATTATTGTTTCGGAATTAGAAGAAACATAATGGAATTTGAAGTGCGTCATTACAAGATCAAATATGAAGAATGGACTTCAGTTGCAAATTTCGTATCGTCAAAAGAACAAGAACATAAGTTGATGCAAGTATATTGTTTTATACATAATGAAGAAAGCCATCACAAAGTGATGAGCTATCTAAATATGCCTGGCGTGTCATCAAGAAGCCCGGAATTTATAAAATACTTAAAGGAGGAAGATGTGGACGTCACATTAGAAGTATGGTACAAAGTTTGAGAAACAAGTATGTATTATTATGGTGGGGGGAAGAACATATAAGTCGGTGGTGGGGGGAAGTGTGATAAAAGAAGCAGAAGTTTAGAGAAGAATTCACTTTGTACGGCAACAGTGAAAGATGGCTGATCCTTCTGCAACACCTGTATTTTCAACTTCAGATTGCCAACAAAATTCAGAATCAAAAATGTTTTGCACTACTCCAACACCAAACTACTATGAAGATCAACAGCTGCAAGTGTCTTCTACATCAGTGTTGAAAATGTCAAAGCCATATCCAAGTTGTATGTATGAACCAATAACACCATCTTCAGCAAGACTAAGAAAAAACCTAAGAATGAAAGAAAGATATAAGAGAGAAAAGATAGAATTGACAAAATTACAATTAATGGTGCCTACCATTGAAATTGGATGTAGCAGAATACAGACTTTACAGAAAACCAACGCATATTTGATAAAATTATTGGACACTATCGAAGAGTTGAAGAAGAATGGACATTCTCATAAGTAACATCTGCACACACGTTTCCTCCCAAAGAAAAACAACAAAAAAAGTATAAAAATTAGCAAAACCCAAAAAAATTAGATGTAGAATAGAGAGCGAGGAATAGATCACTTTGTGGTAATGGACTAACATGCCACTTAGTGCTCTATTCCTCGTTCTCGCGTTATATCGGATGACCTTGACCTATATTAGTAGGGTGGGGGGAAATTGAAAGTGGTGGGGGGAAAATGTATAAAGGACGAGCCTACTATAGTCGAATTATTCCGAAAGCGAACTTGTAACGAGTATGGACTTGACTACAAGTAAAGACAATAAGAAACAAAGGCTTCGAGAAATGGCTAAAGCAAGAGAGTCTAGAATAAAGTTTAAGTTTTACAGACTACAGAGATTGATTCCTGGTGTTATGTTAGGTGAAATACGAACAAGAACGGTGGACAAAGCGGCTGATTACATTAATGAATTACGTACAGAACTAATGATAAAACAGGCAAAAATAGAAGAATTGGAACAAATAATAAGACAACACATTAAAAATTCAAACAGTCAACCAATAAACTATGTAACAAAAGATTAAAATAAAAAAGGGAATGGATTTGGACTTTGGCTATTGATTGAACACTTCTTAGAGAATGGGGAATAGATCACTTTGTGGCAATGAAATAACATGCCGCTTAGTGATCTATTCCCAGTTCTCGCTTAATCTAAAATGACCTTGACATACTTATCAAAATATCATATAAGCCGAATCGCAAAGAGTTATTCCTCATTTACTTGAAATGGCTCCTGTGGACAACACCGATTATCCAAGGAAACCTCTTGTTGAAATATTGTATAAAATTCAACTAGAAGATTTAAATATGGAAGAAGAGGATAACATCAGTGAAACATCACAAGTAGAAAGCGTAGATGATATGGATATAGATCTAATAACATCAGAAGTTGAAAGCATCAATGATGTGGAGAATGAAGATTTAAGCGTAGTAATATCAGAATCTTCGTCATCGTTTGAATATGAAGAAGTACAAACTGAAACTCCAACTGGAATAGAAAATACGAATGAACAATCGGTTTGTAGAAGACTATTTTCCTCGGATAGTGAAGAAGATGAAGATGAAGATGAAACAGTGGTGGGGGAACCTTTATAAAAGGAGGAACAAAAGAGCCCATTTCATTTCTCGGCGAAATTTGGAAGAGTAAGCATGTATCGTTGCGATAAATGTTCGGAATCGTTCAACGATAATATTCTATTAGAAATACATAAAGAACTATTTCACAACAACGCAGAAGAACAAGAAGAACAAGAAGAACAAGATGAAATTTTAGCAGGACCTTCAACTACTTTACCAAATCTACAAGTATTTGCATTACCTGGTAAAGTCATAATGCATCATAAAATTCAAAATGAAGACTTAAATCTAGAAGAATTTATTGAAGAAGCAAAACCAATTATAAGTAAAACTTTAAAAGATGAATTGAAAAGATTGAACTTTCTTAAATTTGGTTTATTACTAGAAGCTATGTTTATAAATGTACAAGAAGAATTATCACCAAGAGGATTCATAACAAAAAACCGAACCATCATAGGAAGTTCAGACATTGATTCAATAGTAGAAAATTGTATAGAAGAAATATTAACCAAACTTCAGGAACACGAAGGAAGAGGATCCGGATGGAGTCTTACAAGCATTGAAGGATTAGATATAAGAGTTCACAAACATGGATACGGACTAATGGGATCTAGTTATATTCCTTTGCCAAAAAGAATTGAAAATTCTAAGTCTTGTATTAATGTTCAAAATGAAAATAATGAATGTTTTCGCTATGCTATGACGTCAAAGTTTGTATTACGAAATCCATGTAGACCCAACCAAGAATATGAAGATGCAAGACACAGGTATAACTTTCAAGGAATAACGTATCCCGTTTCTACAAAAGATATATCAAAGTTTGAAAAGAAAAATCCCGGCACGTCTATTAATGTTTTTGCATTAGATAGTTCAAACAAAGTGTATCCTTTACGTATTGCAAAAGAAGAGCTACCAGATCATACGGATTTACTACTACTAACGCGAGGAGATGTGTCTCACTATGTGTACATAAAGAAATTTGACTCTCTTGTTAATAAGCAACTTTCAAAAAATAGAAATAAAAAGTTGATTTGCAAGAGATGTTTTAATTTTCAACGAGAAGGAAGACAAGGAAGAGAATGGTTACAAGAGCACAAAAGATTATGTAACAATAATTATGAAGCAAAGATTATTTTACCTCCGCAAAGCAGAGCATTCGTTTCATTTGAAAAAGTTCACCATCAATACCGTATCCCTTTAGTTGTGTATGCAGATTTTGAATCAACACTTGTTCCAGTTGAAGATGAAAATTGTGAAGCAAGAAAAAGTGTAAAGTATCAAATGCACAAACCAAACAGTTTTTGTTTAATGGTCAAATCAACATTATCAGAAGAACATTTAAACAGATATGGATTAACTTCAGAACCTCTAGTATATCGTGGTGAAAATGCGGAAAAAATATTTCTTGATCACCTATATTCAATAGCTAGAAATACACAAAGCTTATATACAGATATTGTACCAATGAAACCGATGGACGAAGAAGAAGAAATTCAACATGAAAATGCGACTCACTGTTTCTTGTGCAAAAATGATTTTACTATTGAGAATTATAAAGTTAAAGATCACGACCACCTCACAGGTTATTACAGAGGTGCTGCTTGTAATAAATGCAACTTGAGCTATCGTTTACCACTATTTATTCCTGTGGTTCTGCATAATCTCAGTGGGTACGACGCTCATTTTATAATACCTGAATTAGGAAGAGACGACGGTAAAATCGATGTGTTAGCTGAAACTTCAGAGAAGTTTATAAGTTTTTCCAAAGAAGTTGGAAACGTCAAATTAAGATTCTTGGACTCCTACCGATTTTTGCCGTCGAGTTTGTCCAAACTTTCTGAAAACCTAAGGAAACAAGATTTAATCGAAACGAAGAAGATTGTAAACAGCGATAAACTGGATCTGGTACTTCGAAAAGGAGTTTTCCCATATGATTACATAGACAGTTTAGAAAGATTTAATGAAACATCACTACCTCCAAAAGAAGAATTTAAAAGTAAACTGTACGACATGGATATATCTCAAGATGATTATGATCATGCATGCAAAGTATGGAACGAATTTGGATTTAAAACATTGGGGGAATATTCAGACTTCTATGTTAAATTAGATGTGACTTTATTATGTGATGTGATGGAAGAATTTAGAAATACGTGTTTTGCGTCATATGGATTAGACCCTCTACATTCGTACACTTCGCCTGGACTAGCGTGGCAAGCCATGTTAAAAGAAACAAATTGTAAAATACAACTTCTTACAGATATAGATATGGTGTTGATGTTAGAATCAGGAGTTCGAGGAGGATTGACGCAAAGTGTAACACGTTATGTTAAGGCGAACAACAAATATTTGCCCGATTATGATGCATCAAAACCAACAACATTCCTGGGTTATTTTGATGCAAATAACTTATACGGATGGGCAATGTCGAATCCCCTTCCATATGATAATTTCAAATGGATAGACCCAGAATCAATTGGAAACATAATGGATATACCGAAATATGGAGAAACTGGTTACATATTTGACGTCGATTTTGAATATCCCGAACATCTTCACGACGAACATTACGATTTACCACTTCTTCCGAAGACTGAAGTTTCTCCAACTGGAAGATGGCCGAAATTATTGATGACTTTAACCAACAAGTCTAGGTATGTTGGACACTACTGGATGATACAACAGGCCTTAGACTTGGGATTGAAAATTACAAAAATTAATCGAGTACTACAATTTTCTCAATCTTGTTGGTTAAAACCGTACATTGACAATAACACAAGAAGAAGAGCTGCCGCTACATCAAGTTTTCAAAAAGATTTCTTCAAACTAATGAACAACGCAATATTTGGCAAGACTTTGGAAAACAAAAGGAAACATAAGGATATCAAATTGGTAACTGATCCAGTAAAATTACAGAAATTAGTGCAACAACCAAACTTTGGTTCATCTGTAATTATTAATGAAAATCTAGTTGTTATTTCCATGAACAAGAAGTCAGTTGTAATGGATCGTCCTTTGTATCTTGGAATGTCAATCTTGGATATTTCCAAGACACACATGTACGAGTTTCATTATAAGAAGATGGTTAACTATTATGGAAGAGAGAACATTGGTATTGCATATATGGATACGGATGCACTAATTTACTGGATTAAAACAAATGACATGTACGAAGATTTACGCACCTTTATATATAAAGATGATTTCGACTTTTCAGATTATCCCAAGGACCATCCAAATTACGACAACGACAGAAACAAGAAAGTATTGGGAAAATTTAAGGATGAAACAAATGGTGTACCGATGATGGAAATTGTAGCATTAATGTCCAAACTATATTCATTTCAACTGTACATAAGCGAAAGGAATCAACATCAAGTCACAAAAAAGGCCAAAGGAATAAAAACCTCTTTCCTGAAGAAGAACGTACAGTTTGAACATTATAAAAGATGTTTGTTTGAAGATGTCGAAACAACTGCAACGTTCAACACTATTAGAAGTTATAATCATCAACTTTTTAGTGTCAAACAAACAAAGTGGGCATTAAGCTACAAAGATGACAAGCGCCATATTTTAGAAGATAAAATTAATACTTTACCGTTCGGCCACTACTCCCTGAACCCTATCGACCAGTAAACCTGTTCTTCGTCCTCTACCTTCTTCCTTTTTCCTTTCCGTAAAGAAGAGGGGACATGGCAAGCTCAATGCCATGTTTCCTCTTTTTTACACTAATATGAAAATGGCCTTGACCTATATTCAAACTATATAAAAGAGAATGAACTATTGTACGGATCAGTATTTTTACAAGCGGTGTAAAAGCAACACCTAAAGATGGAAAGTGTGAAGGACAAGATTGTAAATGAACTACATAAACCAGCAAGAAGAAGATTTCCCAGAAGAAGTACAATTATTAAGGGAATGAATGATCTTTATCAAGCTGATCTAATTGAAATGATACCGCACAGTAAATTAAACAAAGGTTTTAAATATATTTTAACAATTATAGACTGTTTTACTAAAATAGCTGACGCCTTACCATTGAAGGATAAGACTGGTAAGAGTGTTACTAAAGCTATGGAAACAACGATACAAAGAAATAAATTCAAAATCAAACATCTACAGACCGATGATGGAAAAGAATATTTTAATAAAGACTTTGGAGCTTTGATGAAGAAATATCAAATAAATCATTATTCTACAAATTCTGAAGTTAAAGCTTCAATAATTGAAAGATTCAATAGAACATTGAAAGGAGCGATGTACAAACAATTTTCAAAACGAGGATCATACGTGTGGTATGACATATTACCACAACTTATAAAAGAATATAACAACAAATATCATCGTACCATCGGAATGAAACCTATCCAAGTAAACAGTGCTAATGCTAAAGTTGTATTACAACGCATCAGAAATAATACAACACCTAAATTGGAAAGGTTGCAACCAAAAAAGTTTAAGGTCAACGATAAAGTTCGTATAAGCAAATACAAAGGTGTATTTAGTAAAAGATATCTACCAAATTGGACTAATGAAGTATTTACAGTTTATAAAGTGCAACCAACTATACCTGAAACTTACTTATTGAAGGATAACAAGGGTGAATTACTTCAAGGTGGATTCTACGGACATGAATTGTTGAAATCAAATGTCGGTGATGTATATCTTGTTGAGAAGGTTTTACAAAGGAAAAAGGATATGGTTAAAGTCCGGTGGTTAGGATTCGATAAAAGTGAAGACTCATGGATTCCTTCAAAAGACTTGGTATAGTAATTTAATAGCTCATTGTGTGTTTAACCTTGACACAAGATGGAGATTGTACAACAAAAAGATCGATTTAATATCAATAATATTGATGAATTGACAGTTGACAATGATAAGTTAAATCATGGTAAACATGGTGAATTACTACCAAATACGATAAGATGTCTAATAACTGGTCCTTCAAATTGTGGAAAAACTAATGTTGTTTTTAACCTTATAACAAATCCTAAAGGATTGCGTTTTAACAATATATACATTTTTTCAAAATCATTGCAACAACCAAAATATCAATTATTGGATAAAGTACTTGCAAGTGTACCTGAAGTGAATTTCTACAAGTTTAATGCCAGCGAAACAATTATGCAACCAAATGAAGCAAAACCATTTTCTATTTTTATTTTTGATGATGTGTCTTGTGAAAATCACGACACTATAAGGAATTACTTCGCTATGGGAAGACATCATAATATCGATAGCATTTATATTGGTCAAACATACAGTAAGATTCCAAAACAACTCATAAGAGACAATGCAAATATGTTGATCATCTTCAAGCAAGATGAAACAAATTTAAAACATATATATATAATGATCATGTAAATGCGGATATGACATTTGAGAAATTTAAAGAGATGTGCGGCAAAGCATGGAATGAGAAATATGGGTTTCTTGTTATTATGAAGGAAGAAGATATTAAAAATGGTAGATATCGTATAGGGTTGGATAAATTTGTATTTATGCGTTGAACTACCAGTGCTACATCTAGTTACACGTTGAACTTCACAGTGTAAACATGGCGAATCAAGAAAAACTATTAAAAGAAATAAAATCACTCAGTGATTCTATTAGGATGAAAAATCGTGCATTGAGGATGGGTTTAAGTGAAAGAGAAGAATTTCTAGAGACTACATTTTAACCTATTACGGAACCTTTAAAACAAATATCAGAAACTATTGGTAAACCTCGTTATGAAGGAGATGTTTTACTACCAGTTTCTAAACAAGAAGTACAAGCAATAAAAAAAGAAGAAGATGATGATTCATATACAAGTGCTAGTGAACAAGAAGAAACAAAAGAAGAAGAACCAATTGTTGAAAAGGAAGAAGAACAGCCAATACCTGAAGCTGAACAATCTATTCCAAATTTAACTCAATTGAGTAGCGATATATTACAACATGGACCTCTTGGAAGAAAATATATAATGAAAATGCTACATGACATGAAATCAAACCCGAATTTGAGTAGATCACATGTATACGGAGCAAGAATTGATGGGAATGAATTAAAGATCGGCGATTCAAAGCTTGAAATAACACAAGACGATTACATCATTATTGGTGAGCATAAATATAAAGGAACAAAAGGACTATATGAATTAATTTTTAAAAACATACCACTAAGATATTCATCCAAAGATTTAAGTGTTTTTAAGGAGATTCTACAAAATACTAACGCTCATAAAAGAAACTACTTAAAGGATGCAATGATTAATCGTTCACGTGCAACAAAATATAACATCGTTATAAAAAAGTTGTTTCCTCCACGAAAATTGCCAACATTACGTACTGCACCAGCGGTGAGACTACCACTGAAAAGAAAATCTTTATCACTTATGGATTTATCACTTCTTGAACAACATGGTAAAAAGAGTAAAGGAGATACTTCAACATCTGGCAAAGGATTGATGAAAAATCTATACAATACGAATGTGATTTACTACAACGACATCAATAAATTGGTTGATAGAATGAGACTATTGCATGAAGCCATGGAAGCTGGTCATACAGGTTTAAATAATGAATGGGTAGCTCTGATTGACGAACTCAGGAATCGCGGCATAATCGTATAATTATCCGCGGATATATAAGAGTTACAGGAGTATAATGTGTCAGTTCTAACATGAGCGTCGACAAGTTCGGACGATACTCCGCGTTAGGAGTTCAAGTTAGAGAAAACAGAAAAAGAAGTGGATTACCGCAAACACCCGAAGGTGACTATAACATAAATAATAAACGTTTAAAGTTTGTTAAAGATCCAGAAGAAGATGGAGATGCAACAAATTTAAAAACAGTAAAGGAGGAAACATCTACAAGTTTAAAACTTGACAATAACCAACTGTATGATGCAAAATCTCACAGGGTTATTAATGTTGCAAAACCAGTCAACAATGGAGATGTTGTTAATAAAGGCTATTTTCTAACTGCGATGGAATACGCTTTACTGTTGGAAAAGACTAAAAGTGGAAAAAGGTACAATGCTTTAAATTATAAAATAACTAATGTGGCAGATCCAACCGAGGATACAGATACAATTAATAAGCGTTATTTGCACTCTGTAATACCAGAAAAGAAAAAAAATGGATTTTCCTTCTATAAATATACTATAAACGATATTGGATATCCTAAAGAAGAAAATGATGGTGTTAATATAAAATACATTAAAGATAATTGTATTTTATATAATAGTGCTGTTATTAATTGTCATGGAAAAGTGTTGTCCAATCTGGAAGATGGTTCAACTCCATCGGATGCTGCTACCGTGAGACAAATGAATGTAAGCTTGAAAAAAGGAACATCCGCTTTTGTTAAACAAAATCAGGTGGTGTCAAAGAAAGGTGATGAGTTTATGCAAGGAAGTGAAAAGTTTACCTTACTACAACTAAAAAATGACAAGTGGGATGGAAAAAATAAAAGATTGTCAAATATAAGTTTAGGCACGGAAGAACATGATGCTGTTATTTTAACACAAGTACCACAACTATCAGCTACTGGTGTTAATTTTATATGTAAAGGTAGACGATTAACCCAAGTTAAATCTGGTAAAGATGATCAGGATTGTGTTGTTGTAAAACAAACTATAGTTTTAGATAAAATAAATAACGTATATGATGGAAAAAATAGAAGAATATCTAACATATCAGCAGGAATAGCTCCGAATGATGTTGCTACTATTAATCAAGTTATAGCAACCTCTAATGACGATCCATCTGTGTATACATGTAATGGTAAACGTATCACAGATCTTGAGAATCCTACCGATTACAAAGATGCTACTAATGTGGAGTATGTAATGAACCTTATGGGTAATGTAATTATAGACATGCACAATCATATGCTTAGTAAACCGAATCACGGTAAAATCCAAGATGATCAAAGAGAACAATGGATTAAAGATGCAATTATCAATAAGTATTAGTAAAACTCGCCAATATATAAGTATGGAATATATAAAAAGTGTTCATTATCATAAAGTATTTCATGGAGTGAAGACGCTCGTTATATAAAACGGCATAATGAAGACCTCATCGTTCAGTCGTCGTCAAGACGTTGGCAAGAAAGGACGTGGTATAACATCAGCTGCATTATCCCTGCTCAGACGGATTCCAATTGGTGCTGTTGTGAATCGAGCGATAGACGCTTTACCATACGAATTACATCTGCCCGGAGGTTATCAATATTGTGGACCTGGAACTAAGTTGGCAAAACGTTTAGCAAGAGGAGATCCTGGAATTAATAAATTAGATCAAGCTTGCAAAGAACACGACATAGCATATTCAAAGTATAAAGATTCAACGAATAGATCAATAGCGGATAAAATTCTAGCGGAAAAGGCTTGGCAAAGAGTAAAGTCAAGTGACGCAAGTATTGCAGAAAAAGCATCGGCTTGGGCAGTAACTACAGCCATGAAGACGAAAGCTAAATTTGGTGCTGGAAGACGACGACGTCGCAGAGGAAGACCTGCAAAGAGAAGAGTTCCCAAAAGAGGAGGAAACATTAGGAAGAGACGTCGTAGAACTCGTAAAGCAAAAGTAAAGAAAGCTTCTATTTGGTCAATGGTAAAAAACGGAGCAGGTTTATACCTAAGACCGTACCGTGTGTACTAAATAAGAAAAATCAATTGATGATTCCAAATAAAGCTTTAACAAATCATCAATTAAATGATTATGTAAAATGTTTAAAAATACCATTCTTTCGAGGAGTTTTTATGAAAGATGAATTACCAATTACAATATGGAAAAATGAAACTGGAATAGTAAATTTGGATTCCACCTATGGTCCAGGTACTCATTGGGTATGCTATAAAAAACTCGGACAAACCGTTTATTACTTTGACAGTTTTGGCAATCTACCACCGCCAAAAGAACTTCAACATTATTTTCGAAACTCCAAAAATATTTTTTACAACTATAAAAGGGAACAACCTGACAATACTGAAATATGTGGACATTTATGTTTGGAGTTTCTAGCGAAGAGTGTCAGTCAGCTTTGAGATGTCATCGTATACAGTGTCCCTGAGTGGAAATTCATCCACATTGAAAAGTACGCTGTTCCCAGCATTGCGTCTATCCAAAGAAAGATTATGGGAAGCGGCATTACTTGATTTGACTACCTACAACTCAATTCCTAATGTTACGGAAGGAAAGAACAATTTACTACATTATTATGAAACTAAGGAGGCTTCAGGAAAATATTCAGAATTGAAAATAATTACATTTCCAACTGGAGCTTATGAAATTGATGATATAAACCAATTACTACAGAAAACACTCGGAGAAGAAAATATCACCGTTAAAGGAAACAATAATACTTTAAAAGCAGAAATAACTTCGAAATACTATATTGATGTCAGCTTGAAACATTCGATTGGCAGTTTACTTGGATTTACAGATACAACAAAAAAAATCTTAACTCCTGGAACAACTCATTCAGGTAATACAACTGTAACAATATTAAAAGTAAATAGTATCGATGTAACGTGTAATATTATACACGGATCGTATAGAGAGGGAGTGAATCAGCATATTTTACATACATTTTATCCAACAGTAGCTCCCGGTTTTAAAATTGTTGAAAAGCCACAAAACTTAATATACCTACCGTTAAACACCAGTTTCATTTCAGACATCGTACTGAACATATTGGATCAAGACGGTGTTAGTGTTGACTTTAGAGGAGAAACAATTACTATACGGTTACACATCAGAGCGGCAACATAAAAGTCGACATGGGATTAACATTTAAACCGCAACGGAAGGGTCGGGAGCTCAGTAGCTCCTCGTCATTGGAAGAGTTAACATCGGACAACATTCGTTTTCTACAGAAGATTGGATTGAAACTTAACAACGATGGATATCCTGGATATATCTCAAGGACCAACATTCGACGAAACACTATGGGAGAAGGAATATCACACGCACAACCCTTACACTTCATCAAAATTAAACAATAACGATGAAATAAGGATTCCCATTCAACAACAAGATATTTACACGTTACCGTGCGAAAGTTATTTGTACATTGAAGGACGAGTACTTAAATTGGATGGAAAAACTGCTTCAACGGTTCCTTTTATAAATAACCCGATGGCATACCTTTTTGATGAAATAAGATATGAAATATCAGGGGTTACGGTTGATTCAACAAAAAAGGTTGGTATAACAACGACATTGAAAGGATTAACATCATTAACACCGCATGAGAAGAATTCAATAGTCACCGCCGGACGGGTTGCCCCTGATAAAGACACTATAACACCAGCTTCCAACGGTCACTTTGATTTTCATGTACCTTTACGATTGCTTTTGGGATTTGCTGAAGATTACAAACGAGTAATAATAAATGTCAAACAAGAGTTGGTATTACTCAGATCTTCAACTAACAAGGACTTGATATTTGCAGAACCTGCAACTACAGAAGATAAACTAGAATGACAACTACAGTTGGATAAAGTTGTGTGGAGAGTACCTCATGTAAGATTGGCCGATGAACATAGAATCGTATTATTGAGGAAGTTAAAATCTGACCGTGATATTGTAATGCCATTCCGAAGTTGGGAATTCCATGAATATCCTACACTACCTCAGACAGAACGACAAACATGGACCGTCAAGACATCAACTTACTTGGAACGAGCAAGGTATATAATACTTGGTTTTCAAACTAAGCGAAAAGATGTTATCACTGCAAATGCTGGTCAATTTGATCACTGTAAAATAAAGAATTGTAAGGTTTTCCTAAATTCTCAATTCTTTCCATATGACAATTTAAATGTCATGTTCAGCAAAAAACGTTTTTCCATTTTATACGATATGTATGCAAGATTTCAATCGTCATATTATGGAAAAACTAATACACCGCTATTATCACCTGACCAGTATTATTCCAAGGCTCCGATAATTGTAATCGATTGTTCGAAACAGAATGAATCGGTAAAATCATCAAGTGTGGATATAAAAATTGAAATGGAATTTGAAGAACCAGTAGCGGATGGAACTTCGGCATACTGCTTAATTTTACACGATAAAATAGTTACTTACACACCGCTAACCGGAATTGTGAAGAATGTACTTTAAGAAGAATTAGTACAACGTAATTGTATAAATTTTAAGATTTAACAAAAAACATAAAAGAGAGAAAATAATGAGTAGAAATTTCATTATATCTTCGACTGTCGTATGGGAAGCATCGTTCGCAAGATGAGTTCTACTAACGGAGAAGAAAATACACCTCTGGTTGATGATGATAATAGTTCTGATATAGAAAAACAAGTTGAACGAGAAATGGATGAATTCCTCAAGTTTAACAAACATAAGAAGAAAGAAGAAGAAAAAGAAGAGGTTGAAAAAGAAGTAAAAAGAAAGAAGATTGAAGTTAACATTACAACAAATATTTTAACAGAAGTATTTCTTCGAATTTTCTACCCCATTTCTGCATGCATGACGAAAAATATATCAGTTGGAATTTTAAAAACATTAAATTACTCACCGATTGTTATTTTAAATCATGGAAATAAAATGGTTTCATTTACTGAAACTTCTTGGGAATCATTTATGAAACATCTACATCTTTTGGAATGTTATTTAAGTAACAACACATTTGGAAGAAGAACAAGATTAAGTTTATTAGAATCAAATATTGAAGTTGATATAGTCAAACATCGTGGAGGACATATCGTTCGCTTCAGAGATTTAACTAGACATGATGTAAAATTACATTTGACAAAAGAAGAATTTTACACTTTAAGTTGTACTACCGGTCCCGTCACCAGATATTTAAAACAACTAATATTTTCAAGTGCAATAATCAAAGACTATCTAATCGATACATTCGACAGACAACCTTTCGTTCCACTTTTATACGGTCCTGTGGATACTTCTATTTTTAATCGAATACCTCAAGAAGTGGATATGTGGACACAATTGAACAACTATCACACCAACTTTAATATCGACGAAGAAGCGCAAGAAGTTAAAGAAGAACAATCGTGTATGTAGTCAGTTGCTGATGAGACTTCATCATGAACAAACGGGTTTCGTTTTCTAATACGCCACATTTAATGGATGTTAAAAGAGGTATAATTGAATTTCAAGCTTTTCGAGGTAATGATGGAAACTTTATTATCAAAGAATTAGTAATTTTGGATATGAACACATCTGTAGTTTATCATTACTTATTTAAACCTCCATTACTATTCAGTAGACTAACAACTAAAGCGAAAGTTACAAACAAATGGTTGAACAAACATTTTCACAACTTAAGATGGGATGAAGGTTTTATTAATTATAACATGATGCCGCACATTATGAATCATTATTGCAAAGAATTCAAAACTATCTACACAAGGGGATTGGAAAAAGCTAATTGGATACAATCATTTACAACTAACGAAGTGATTAATGCAAAGATGGATAGAGATTTCCAATGCTACTTTAATGAACTTTGTATTTCATCAAAGAGTTTTAAACATCGAAGGTCACAGTGCGCTTTGAAGAATGCTTACCGCCTGAATAATTTCCTTCAACAGAATGGTGGGGGTAACATCGATAATAAAAGCGAGAGCGCTACCATGACGCAGCATGAGTATTACTCGAACCTCCGAAGAGACAACATCTCCGACGGACATTATTATTAACAACAAGATTAACAATAACATTAAGATGGCATCGCAGAACTTCCTTCAGAATTTGGTTGATCAATTCAACGCTCATTCGAAGTCAACAATCTTACCAACGAAGAGATGTTCGGAACTAAAAGAAGAAAAACATTATATCATACATACAATCAAGAAGATGGACACTTCAGTGGGCGATGCTATTAATTGCACATTGAGCGAGGCGCCGTATACAGTTGGTGACGAACCGAAGTTTCAGATATTCCTACCGAAACGATTCGTAAAACTTCTACAGAATGAAGATCTTCGTGTTATTCAACCCGGCGCACTCTATTTGGTTTCACACGGACCGAGTGGAAACAACTCAACTGAACTAACTATTCATGTAACACCTTCTACTAATTAGTTTTGTACATAGTATTGTAAATATATGTGTTTGTAATGGTTTCTCAATAAAGATAATATAAAACAGAAAAGAAAAAAAATAAAAGAAGCAACATATTGTTATGTCTTTATACATAGCAATATGTTGCTTTTTTTAAAAATTCCACGGGATGACCTTGACCCAATTTTGTGTGATAATAAAAGTGAAAATTAACTTGTGAAATTCATCAGTCTACGACTACCTTTCGTACCGTACGCATCTCGCTCTCTATCACTAAATACAAAACTTCAACATGTCCCTAAAGGTTAAGTGTGCATCTTACGATACCAACACCATTACAAGTTTTGAACAACTTGAAGATTTAACAAACGAAATGCGAGTTTTACTTACCGGTGGTTATCATTTAACTGTTGATGTTAGTGCTACTAATATAAGGATGTTTACTAAAACAAAATATTGCGATGATGAAGTATTTCTTTCTACACAACCTACAACATCTTCATCGCCGACTGGTCAACATAACATCAAGTTCCACAAGTATTACCAATGTTAAATAACTTTTAACAAATAGAACTAAGGAATCACGTGATCAACGTCAAGTGGGGTGATATTTTGTAAAAACTAATCATTCGCTTCCCGACTGTCGCTGCGTCAACACCTAATTTTTAAAGATGTTATACAGAATGATGATTGAACTTGATGGAAAAATCTATGGAAAAGATTACAATACAGTTGAACAAATGACTGAAGATTTAGAAATATTAACTAAAGAAGGATATCAAGCTAAGTTAATTTTGAAATTTCCTGAAGTACATCCACTATCAACTGAAGAACTTATCGCTATGGCTAAAGCGGAGAGAGAGAAAAGGTCTGAAGAAAACAAACAGACAAAGTCTGAAGAAGATAAAAAGAAATAAACTTCTTAAGTATCAACATTCCTTACATTAGTAAGGTATAATTTTTTAAAACTTCGTTTGGATGACCTTGAAATTACCCCCCACCACTTTTTGTAGTACATAAAACTCGCTATTCAACACTATAAGCTCTTATTCTTTCACTGGACACAGCAGCGTCAACATGGAAGAACAAAAATACAAATACGAACCCCGTTACTGTTGTGAACAACAATGTACAGATTTAGGACCAATGATGGTGGACGGGTTAGCTTGCACTAAATGTGAATTTTTTGGATCTTGTTACTGCAAGTGCAAAACAAAACAACTACCGCCACCAGAATTGCGAACCTTCAAATTTTACAAATCAAGATATTTTCATACATGCTGTCCTCAAAGATGTTTCAAATTTCATCCTCTCGATCTAGCTCATTGTCAACGCACCAAGTCTCATCAAAATGATTTTTGTACACATATGATAATGAGATGTAAATACAGATCAGATTGGTATTCCGATCCTGTAGAACCATCAAATGTGTAAGTTCGGTTTTACACTATTTTTTAAAACTTCAATTGGATGACCTTGAGCTTTCCCCCACCATTAGTTTTTTAGATTTCCCCCTACCATAAGTCTTTTAGATTTCCCCCCACCATTTGTTTAAATTTTGTATCTTATTGAATCCACCTTTGAAATTATTTCACTTCCAACACTCCGACTAACAACATGGGATCGCCTTTCGTCAAGTTTCAACATATAATAACTGACAGGGAAGAGTTGGAGGAAATATTTCAAAATTTGCTCTCTGTTATGGATAGATATCCTATGAGATGGATCAGACTTGATGTTCACTATTTACGTCCTCGTGAATATTCTTCATCATCGAGTGAGGACGAAACAACGACTACTTCAGCTAGGATGTTTCGATTTTCTTCATCATCGAGTGAAGACGAAACAAGGGCTACTACTTCAGCTAAGATATTTCAATTGAAAGACGAAGAAGAGGAACTTAGCTATTTACTTAATAACAAGCTCATGCTCACCGAAAAATAGGCCTCCTTCCTAAGCACCGATCTTCATTCACTCACCGACTCTCGCACGATGAACAACTCTCCGTTGGCACGAATGAATTCTAGTTTCGAAGTAAATTCTAAAGAAGATTTGCAAGAGATATTTAATACTTTACACGAAATTGTTAGTAAATTCAACACTGTTAAAATGAGTCTGGAAATAACTTACGCCTGTCCTATTTGTGATAAGGTTGACAGTTCTGATGAAGATAGTTTGCTAAATCTTACTCCGCTAACACCTCCACAATCAGACACGACAACAACAAGTACGGAAACAAATGGTGAGCAACCTCCTTCCCCCACCACTTCGTTGTAATTCAACTCCCCCCACCGCTTCGGTGTAATTAAATTCCCCCCACCGCTTCTTCGTTTAACTAACGTTCCTCGCTTTAACTTCTCATTCCGTCTCCAACATTTGAACTATCGACATCACTTGTTTCAAAATTTCAAACACCAAATAACAACACTAATGATGGATATGATGGATGAAGTTTCCTTCGTCACAAGGATGGAAGAGGAAAAGATGAAAGAAGAAAAATTGAAATTGGAAATTAAACGATTGGAATTGGAACGACAAAACCAACTCGAGGTATTCCGTTTCTTCAAACTCGTCAAGTACGTCATCTGGGGACTCTGCCTCTACCTCATCCTCGTCGTCGGCGTTTGCTTTTACAACTCCGTGTTTCATCACAAGAATTCAACCTGTATTGCACATTGATTGTATTTGTTTTTGCACATTGATTGTATCTGTTCTTTTTTTACGAATAAAGTTCAAAGAAAATTAAATCCGCCTATCCCGCTATCACCGGGTAGTTCGACTCTCAGAACTATTTCCTGTGGTAGCGGGATAGGCTTTTTTAAAACTTACTCGGGATGACCTTGACATACTTTTCGTAACCCACTTATCAAGTTGAATTTCAATTTTGAACTAACTTTTAATTTATGCGTACCTCCCCCTCCCCTGATACCTTCTCTAACCGACCGGAAGCTGTATGCCCCGGCGCATGGCTTCCGGGGCAGCTGACCTGAGCCAGCGGTAACCAAAACACACTACTATTTTAATAAAGTGATTTAATGATTATAAGACTATTGATTTATAAAACCCATAAATGGATAACATCTAAAATGTCAAGGGACTATGCAGTTTCTTAGCAGAATGTTTATTATCATAGAAACATATATATGTATATATATATATGCGTATATATATACATATATATATATATATATATGTATATACATATATGTATATATATGCGTATATGTATACATATATATATATATATATGCGTTAACTTTTTTACCTAACACCAAGGACCCATAAGTTGGTGCAATAATGTACATACAACACTACTGCGAATATTACGAACTAAAGTACATATTGAATTACTGTAATAGATATATTGGGACAATAATAATCGTTGACACTGATTCGTATACAAAAAAAATCACAAGCCGATTAGGAATTGAAACTTTACCACCGGTGTTTCCTAGGATATCTCGGTATAAGTCGTGTAATAAGTAATTTTGATATTACTATGTAATTGTGAGTGGAGTATTACACTACTAACTAGAATTGAAATAAGTTATATAGGCCACTCATAAATCCTTTTTACTTATCATCAGGGAAATATTAGTAACATTCACTAAACTGCTAAAACCTGTTATTAAACCCAAAGTTCTGTGTGTATTTTATAACGAGTGTCCTAAAATCCTATAATATTTTGAGTAAATTTTAGTTACATGATTTATGATTTACATGATGATGAGGGCTAATGAAATTTAATCCAACACTTCTTATGGGTTTCAGTAAGTGTATTGATACAAAATAATGCAAAACTGTATAAAGCTTTAAGATTAATTCTTATGTTTTAATTTGCCGCATACGTGTGTTACTTTAAAATAAAACTACTATGAATGAAATAAAATTTGTTTCCAGAAAGGAAAATGACAAAACTTTACTTAGTAAGTAAATTAATAGAACATATTAAAAAAACCTATTAATACATTACACATTTTGGGTTTGGTTTAGATATTCATTTAGAAAAATGTTTTTATTTTTAATTAGGGTGTTTCAATAAAGGTGGTCTTGTGACATATTGTAAAGCCTAACTAATTTAACATATGTATTTGAAATCGGAAGTCTTTTACTAAATGATAAACTAATTACAGGATATCCCGTAAATTTTGTTTCCGGCACGAAAAGATTGCCATTTTTAAATTGATGAGTATAATCAAATTCTGTTTTCACCAAAATGTTTGTATTAATAGACATTTTAATGAATTAATTATCACTTGACATTCCTTTTTTTGGAGAATCTCACAAAAATTACCTCCTCTATCTAAAAAATAACCTCTTGGAGCATCTGACGGATTTCAAAATAAATTTAACAAATACTTTTAAATCAATAATGGGGGGTTTAAGTTGAAACAAAGGATCCAGCTTATTTTGTTTACCCAATAGACAGTCTTTACATATGGTCTACCTAACCCTGTATAAAACTAATGAAAAACATATGGTAATTAATTACAAAAACTACTGAATTATGAAAGATTGAATTGAAGTTTATTATTCTTGAATATGACGTTTACAGCAACAATGACCTGAGCAAGACATGTAGTGGGAGAGAGGGACGGGTGCTGGTAAGGGGGGATTGATGGGGGGGAGGGTTGAAAGTCTAACCGTGTCATGCGTGTTGGTAATCTACCATAATGATAAGCTAGACCTTAGATAGCCCTAATCCAATCAGCCAAAAATCAGCTTAAAAAAAATATTTAGAGATAAAAAATATTAATTCACTAAAAAGTTGCATACGTTTTTATAAAAGTTATGAGAAAAGTAACTGAGTTTGTGGTATAGAATTATATTTAACTGCAAACCAATGATATAAACTTGAGAGGAATCCCAGTTATTGTGGAAATTGGCTATTTCTGAACATCTTTTTTAAATGAAGTCTTAATCTTCTTCCGTAAGACAGTGTACACGTAGTACACTTAACGTAGTAATATAGGGAATTTAGTTGACGTTACAAGTATAATTCAAGTAGAATTAAAAATTAAGTTTTCTTACATTTGGAGCTGAAGGTAAAGGCGGAGTCCAAAATTCTTCTCTTGGTCACTAGACTCGCAGCTTTGCCTTTCGAGATTGATCATAAAGTTTGAATACCATTTGCTCTTTTGGTGAGCTATTAAGAAACACCTCTTTGTTAGCAAAGTGTAAGTAAAATACTATCACCGGTTGCTAAATCTACAGTGGTTCAGTGGTTAAGATCAGGGCTTAAAAACCAATGGACCTTGTGGATTCGGGTTCAGTTCCTGACTTGAAATAAAAAATCTAACTCCCGCCTTGGTCCAGATACAGAAAAAACACAACTTTTTAAGCAAGATTAAGTTGTACTTTAAGTTAAAATACATAGGCTTGCCACAAATTTGACACAGCGTATTTAAACTCATTTCGTATGGCGGGACCATATGATCCCAAAAAATTTTCGTTAACTTTTAAACTCATCACATTCTGCAGCAAAGACTATATAAGCTGTCCTGGTACGATGGAATACTTAACATACTTCTATGAAACAGAAATCAGATATTTCAAACCCAACCTTTTTAGCCTCCTGTAATGACATTGTTAAATAACAAAGAGCAATGCCACCGTCCAGGTGAAAGTTAAATAAACCACCACCTACATTTTGTTTCCATTCTCATTCCTCCTTACTCAGTGCTTCATGTGGTTTAGGCGATTGGTCGTTTTTGAGAGTGGTCAGGAGTTTCTCAAGCATTTTGTGGTAGCGATTCATTTGTGTTTGTGAGTGCCAACTCAACACGCCCGTCCTGCATCATGGCATAACCTCATAACCAAGCAATTTAATGAAATGAAAAAAATCAACTTCTAATTGAGTGTTAAAATTTGTATCTCATACAAGATGTGTTGAATCTGTACTCCAAAAATAATTGAATGTCAATAAAAACTCATCATTAACATGTTTGGTGTATGCAAATCACGGTATCCACAAAAGTGCCGTTGACAAGAGATATGTCGATCGGTGCGCAGGGCCATTGACGCGGCCGACAAAGCGCCATTCGCTGGGGTCGCATCCAGCCACCATCCATCAGAAGCGTAATCTGTCTTCTGACCAGCTGATTGTGTCCCGAAAAAAGCTGATGCGGATGTCATGTCATCTCTTTCCCTTATAATCACCAAAACTGCTGATTTACCGCATGAATCTCTACCTCTGTTTTATACCAATACGTATAGAATTTTTTTGCGACATAACAAAGCGTTGTAGCATATGGATAGGCATTGTAGGAAGGGTTATATACCTTTAAGGGGTTTACTAATTCATTTTCTTCATTATGAAAGAAAGATTAATATCCCAATATCGGAATTGATTTTGTTTACAATACGAATGTTGAATTGTATTCACACTATTTATCTATTGCGTAAACTATTACGTTTATTAGGTTAATAAATAAGAAACCTAGTAATATCTTAGACCTCATTAGGACTTACGGAATAATAAACTTTCAGTTATACTTAGATAAAATAATAAAATATGTTATTGGTCTGGAATTTTATTCTAAATAGTCATCAACCTTCAGTTTTATCAGGGTGTCCCTGAACTCTCTACCGACATTTTAAAATTATTTCTGGCCTGAAGACAAGCCAAAATATCATATTAAAAATATCCAAAACTCTATAATTAAACACACACTACACAGTCACAGTTTTGTATCTTTATAAAACAATTTTTAATACGAGAACGATTTATTATAATCTATAATAAATTAAAACTAGGTATACCGTGTTTTCATACCCTTTGGAAAGGAATACCCCTTGGAAAATAATCCTTTCTTTACAACTATTTTTTTTTTTTCAAAACGGTGTTGTTTGAAATCTTTAACTTTAATTTTTATAAAAACTACATAAGATATCAAAATTCAAATGACAGTTAGTGTAAAATAATAAAAGGAATTTGAAGCCTGACTCAAAATTCATCTATTATTTACCGTTATCTGTTACTGACTCTTTAGATCCAAAATAATGGGATGTGATAACTATGTGGTTTCTTACAAAGTGTCCAGTAGGGGGTGAAAATAGTTTTTGGCCTAGAATTCCCTCATTGTTTCTCTCAATCATTTTACTTTTTTCATTTTAACATTCGTTAATGAGACAAATTAAATATTATATTAATAAAAAAACTAATGTGTCTAGACTCTACAAAATATTGCAAAAGACGTGATTGTAAAATTTTTAACTAGCCTTAGTCCAATATTCCGATTTACGAAATTATTTTTTATAACATAATTGTTTCTTAGTTACGTATTAACCTGACATTAAATTTACGAAACCGAATACGTTTGATATTGAAGGCAAACAATAGTTAAGCATTTGTTAAAAAACTAAAAAAAAACTATACATATTGCAAACATAAAGAGATGATAAAACTATGTACGTAGATAGTATATCGCATTTTATTTAACAGTAAAACTGGAGTTGACATGTGATGGATTAAACGCATGAAAATTATGACAGTCGTTTTTTTTCGCCACAGTTGTTCACCCCAACTATACTGGTTAGCCCTTGCTTTTGCCAACAACTCAAACACCTTCCTCGCAAAATTTTCAATGCGTTTGTTTATTTTAAAATTTATAAATGACTTATTTTTTATGTTTTAATAATAACTATATATGCTGTTATCAAATAAACCACTTACAAGCTTGTTAGATCTAGATTTTTACTTTTTAAAGACGTCAGTTAATATTACACAATTAATAATACGCACTTAAAACACGTCACAAAGTTAAGCATTTGTTTGGTCAAATATCATACGGAACCCTCAATCAAATATTAATTTTTTTTTTTTTCAGGGAGAGGCGGAAAAATGCATTACGCACACAGGTGGCCAGCCTTAGTGTGGGGCTCCCCTAAAAAACGGGTTTACCCACTAAAAAACCTCCTCTACTCTTTAGGAACTAACCTGGAATTGTTTATCACATTACGTCAGGCTAGGCCTAAGTTTGGCTTACGCCCTTGGGGCTCGCTCCTTATCCAGCCGCTCGATCAAGGGGTCTGGGCCACTTCGCGGTCCAGATCGGTTTTCTTTTCCAGGAGGATGCCCCGGACGAACTGTGACAAACAATCCCAGTTGCCCTCATCCTCCAAATCAAATATTAAAATAAACTGATTGTATTTAATACTATTATAATAGTACGCCCTTTGCAACAAGCAATAACAATGATATTATAAGTAGCATAATAAAAAGGTATATTATTGAAACAATCTAAAACCTATTGCATTTCTATAGGTTTCTGTGGCATAATGAGTGCGTAATAGTTTCATATACGGTTAACACCATTTTCACAAAAAAATGTGTAAATGCAGATAATTCAAGATGAAAGACTCAAAACCATTACATGCATAAACAATTTTCCTATAAATAACTTAAACACTATACATGCAGATCATCAAGTTGACAGCTAAAACTATTATATGCATAGTGAATGTGCAAATAAATCACTTAAATACCTGATAAGCAAATCATACAAGTGTAAGCAACTGGAAATAATTATTACGTACAGTTTAAATTACTTAAACACTATACATGCCTAGTAAAGCTCATCAACAAGATTAACACATACAAATTTTTGAAAATAACACTAAACTAAGACAATAAATCAAGCAGGTTATACATGCACTGTGCACTTTTATATACATGAAAAAAATGGAAAATTTGCAAAGAAACAACTTGAATACTATAATCATGACAGATCAATTCGAAAAGAATAACAATTGAAAAAAGCACTAAACATTGATTGTAAAGCAAAAATGTTCATGCATATCAGCCGGCAAAGACATTTCAGCACTTGACGGGGTCCTATCTTAAACTAGACGTTTAAGACATGACTATCAGTCATGTGGAAAATAAACTCCGAAAAAAACAGAGGAAAATACAAAATCTGCTGGTAGACTGTTGCTCAAGCTGTGAAATCTAGGGATTGGGCTATTGTAGGTGTATTGACTTGCTTGAAAGTTAAACTGGCAACACACGTGTTATGAGTTCATTACCATAACAGGAGTCACTTTATGATACTGGTTCTATAAGAGTGGATATTAGGCATTGGACGGAAGTAGTGTTATAATACAAACTATGCAATTCACACATAAGCTGATTGTTCCATAAACGATACATGTTTAGTTAGTTGAAGGCCTAACTTCAAAAGATAAGACATAGTGTGATTGGGAACGACGACTAAATCAAGCGGTATAGGACGTGGCTGCGTTTTGTATGGGTGGCCACATAACCTATAAATAACCAACATGTTTATTACTTTATTTTTACAGTTATTTACCAAATTTAAGTTAGTCGTTGACAACAGGAATGCTCAGCACACAGCTTTGGCTGTGGGGAGCCCTCCAGCCTTATCTGGGGGCGTTGCTCACAGACGAAAGTTGAGAAGTAGCATGGATAGTGCTGTCACTGTCACTCACAGCGGATGGTCAATTTTGGTTCACCACCGGTTGAGTACCACTGGCCTGGTGAATTCCAGGTTTTGTGGGGGTCTAATCCGCCTTAATGTGATTTGGGACTTTTGGTGTGTTTCTGCACTAGGGTTCCATGAGTTCCCCGTCTGGGGGGTTCCCTGTCACCGGCTTGTTCGGGTAAGGAGGGTCTCTGTTAACAGACAGTCGGGGTATGCCGTGAGGTAGGTACCCGGCGTCATCATGAGTGGGAACCCAAACCTTGACTTCGGTCTTGGAATGGACTATAGTCGCAGATCGAATGGTCGTAGACAAAGTAGTGTATGCAACAATTATATTCTGTGATATATTTAGAACACACTTCGCTCATGTCCCAACTTACATCACTCGTGGTTTAAAGGTCTTCGTAATGCAATAAATGCAAAGACTACTACATTGCAACGACTGTATTATGAACACCATAAAGCAAAGAGTGTTCTGAAGTCTCTACAGTACAATAGTTGCATGCACTACTTTCTCTCATACAAAACTATTATACCAACTTTGTTAAAACATTGTAATAGTGAATTAATAAACATGTTGCTTATTTATAAATAAGGCATTCACCCTTTCAAAAAGTGGTGTCACCAAATGTCGCTTTATATGAGATTAATTTTACTTACATTAGACCACTTTTTTCATTTTAAGCACATAAAAAATAAAACATAAATCGTAATGGAACAATCAGCTGATGTGCGAATTGTGTAATTTCTATAAAGACACTTCTTTTGTAAAATCATGCGATCTCATTGGTCTGAACCTGCATCAATAAGTGTCTTTAAAATCATAAATAACTTAAGATTTAAATGTATTTATTTCGATTAATAAAGTTTTGTGATGACATCGTCATTATTTTTAATTTATAGTTATATTATCAATTGATTGTTTTATTAGAAATATAAAGTTTGTATTTCAAAATCAATAAAATTAAAATATGTATTTACGTTATAAAAAACATACAAGTTAAATAAGGTAATAATTATTATGAAATGTAAAATGATAAATATACGTATATTAACGGTATTTCAGTAAGAACCCTAAGTCAGAATTATTAAAAGGTATTGTTTTATTTTTACATAACACAATGATTTGTTTTAACCACATTTTGTTTAGTTATGATTAGTTTACGTGAGTAATATATCATAATTACATTAGAAAAACATTCATTTAACTGTAATACTCCATGGTCGTAGAGAAATTTATGTATGTTTTCATTCAAATATGTCAAAATAATGCAACACATATCACTTCACACACGGAACAACACCTAGTTCACAATGAAGTATGACTATGTACCTAAGTATGACTATGTACCTATGTATGACTATGTGCGATACTGACTATCTATCGCACTAGAGAACGCTACTGAAGACTCACAACTCAGGCGAAGACTGGCCAGCGATGCCGACGCTGTGCATAGAACAGGTGACCGACCGGCGAGACAGACACCGCATCGGGAGCGATGTCTTATCGCGTTGTCTGATTCCTTATCTTACATATCTGTTTTACCCAGTTCACTGACCGTCTGGGTTTTTATTTCATTACTGTCACTATATAAATGAGAATTATAATCATTTAAAACAACTTTAAGGATATCATAATTTTTATTTATCAAATTCCTTAACGTTTAGTTTTATTTTATGATTTTTAAATCAAAGAGTTATAAATTCATGAAATTGATTTTGCACACTCAAAAAGTATCCAATTTGAAATAAGAACACAGTGTAGAATGAGTAACCAAAATACTCAAAGTTTTTATGCTGGCTACGCTCAACTAAATAATTAACATAATTTAAATAATAAAGTTACATACAATTAGCGTTTCAGAAAAATAATCTTGTGCCATGAAGGTTGCCACAACCTAACCTATTGAAAGTGAGAACAGTTTGAAACAGTTAACAGTTGTTTTCTAATTGAATATTGTATTTTAAATTTGCCAACAACTTCCTTGCAGAATTAGATAGATGGGTCAGATGCATCCCAAGTACGCTTACAAGATAAAGAATTATCGGAGGATGTGTCTCCCACGCAATGCACGCCTGCCCTTCTCGGTTCATTTAACCCCCTTCCCCTTCACCCCATAGTGTCCCTACTCCTTATATATTTTACGTTTGTGGCTTTTCTGACTTACAGGAACCTAACGTAATTTTCCACATGAAAAGTCGAGAGAAGTTTTAAAGTAAAAACTTAATACTTAGCGGTAATATTGGTGAACTGAAGATAATTGTTATATTTGTGTTCGTTATCCTCTCGCTTTATAGCAATTAACCAACACAATGTTTTTGTTCACAAAACTTTCACAAAATATTTAATAGTCACTATTTTTTGTAAGAAAATCATCAATTAAGGTAAATAGCTATCAGAATCCTGATTATTAATTAATAAAAGTAATAGTTTCAAACGTCAATAAATAAAAATAAACAATTCACAAATGAGTGTTCTACGATTAAATTGCACTTTTCAATCTTATGGAACATTGCAATGTGTGCTGATTCATACTGCAAGTGTATCTATATTATTACAGCTTTCGGCATTGTAAAGGTGTGCAAAATACATCCTCTGTGCTCTGAATTCTCCATATACAACGGGTTATAACGGTTGACAGGGCTGACCTATTGATTAGGGAATCTCCGTAAATCAGAGGTTACTCATGACCCTTCATCATTGCACTCCCCTTTCATCACTCCAGGCTTCCGGATCGATACAAATAAATTTTATCATGTTAAATTATGAAATAAGGGGTGGTTATAAGTTATTGAACACATTTAAGATTGAATAAATAAATAACCAAGAAATTTTGGAGCATTTGAATTGTAGTAATAAATAGCATATTTTAAACGATTGTTATTACAATACCGTAAATTTCACTGTTTCATAATTCTTTTTGGAAGGAATATAACATTTTCCATATGCTCTTCATGGTTTGCACGCAAACTTTGTAGTATGAATTCAACCTCTGACTATGTTTTTCTGAGTACTGTTGGAGTTATACCTCCAATAACTTCTCTACCTCTTTTCTTAATTCCCTCTATGTACTGAACCTTCCTTGCGAACATTCTGTCTTGTCTTAAGCCCAGAAAAAGGTCTTAGGGTGTAAATGTCTGGTTAACGTGAAGGCCAAGAATTCGGTAATTTTACGGTTTTTTGTATAACAACTTTATACTTAATTTCCATTATTATTTTTAAGTTACTTTATTAATCTGTTATTATTTTAATATTTAATAAAATAATTTCCATTTCCTTTTTTATTTGTTGCTTATATTTTGAAATGTGTCCAATAATTTATTACCAACCTGTATAATATTTTGTTAACTGACGAAACCAAACTCATCTAAGACACGTTATCCTATTCTATCCATTTAAGATCAAATCAAAGTTACAAATCTGAGGTTTAATAGCTTTTAAACTAGATCTATTTACTATTGGAATTTCAATATATCGAAATTATTTTTGTCTCATATTTATTGTGTTTATCTGGTTCATATTTATTTCATTAAATCGTATTTATTTAAAAAAATATCGAAAACTTATAATATTTTCTTATATTTTCAAACCTTATAAAATTGTAGCATAAATAACATTTTTAAATATAGTTTCTCATTTACTCTATGAAATTCGAAAGATTTTTAAAAAAATTCTACAAAATAAAAAATGTATAAAAGAAACTTGGTGACTGAGTAGATAGGTTAGCAAAGAAGTAACATAAAATCATATTAGATGTAATATCATACTATAAAATCGGTGTTGGGAAGTAAGGTGTTCGAGACCACGCGCAATGCCAAATATCTCGAGGTTATGTCTAACACGGAACTCAGCTCTTAATTGTGTGCAGATGCTCCCTATATTAGCAGTATACCGGATGAGTCTCGCTTGAGCAGCGTCATGCAGCACTCAGGGTCCCATCCGCGTATTGTAGGGTGTCCGAGCCGGCTCTCCCCGTGGCCATTGAAACTATCCGTGCCCATTTTGACTTTAAGATGAAAACGGTCCATCAGAGTTTCGCAATTGGCCAGAACAAAGAAACGTCAGCGGACCGGACATGATAGTAGTTTGGTGGTTTGGAGTCGTGGTGGATGGACTGCGAGACAAGTCAAGCAGATCCTGTCTTAGGTGGAATGTTGGGGTGGTTATGTGTACAAGTTCCTGACTCGATTCTTGTCCGGTCATGACTATTTTCAGTATCACCCCTGCACAGGATGTGCAAGACCTATTTACCTGATCTCTCTTCTAATTGGCACACACTTTCTTCATTTGTCGACGAGCTGTCGGTAGACTCGGGCTGCATGATAATGTTGAAATGTTAGAACAACTGGGGTTGCTTTTCGCATTTCGTCCAGCGCGTCCTCCAATCTAAAAAGTCCGACTTAGACAGGATCCATGTCTAGATGTTTAAAAAAATGAACGTCAGAATTAATTATTAGTGAGTGTTATTATAAGGGGGAGAGCCAAAGAAGCAATAGTGCTTATGTAATGCGATAAGAAATTTCATCAAAGTACTAAAATGCTAGTTCCTTGCTAGTGTTAGAAAGGAAAAAAAAATATTTCTACTTTATATGCGTCTATATATATATATATATATATATATATATATATATATATATATATATTTTTTTTTTTTTTTTTTTTTGGAGTTCCACACTACAATTTTACAACCTCTAAGCAAAAAATAAGTCTTTCTTCAATAACAAAAAAGAAAAAAAAAACATGACACTATCTCAATTATGTACATTTTAAAAGATAGGGAATAAAAAAGTAAAAATATTTTCGGTACTGAAGTGATAAAGCAATTCCAAAAACAAAAGGAGCCAGAAACCAACAAGTTGTAGAGTATTAGCAACATATGAACCACCTAATTTACAGTTTCGGAGCTCAACTGTGACAGAGTCCTGCGTGTGCCAGGATTATACGGGACACTTGTGTAATTTTGGCACAAGTCCCCTCTCTTAGATGCTATTTTGTCATTTACTGCACATTCAATATAGCTGAGCTGTTTATTTGTTTTACTCTTTGTGTGATTCTGACATAACAAAAAATATATATTTTCCATTCTAAGAAAATATGTTTTCTTATGATTGTGCAACTTTTAACACTTAACTTTAACTGCACTTGTCTTTTATTGTATACGATAAAATAATATATAATTTTCACAGTGATAGTTGAACATTTATTAAAATATTTAATTGTGTATGTAATAAATGTACATCATTTACTTGGTATTTTTATCATAATATGTTTAGCTTTAATTTCATATCTTCTTATTAATTGAACATTATTCTTTGCAAAAAGTTAAAAACGAGAAAATAATTAGAATTCGATTATATTTTTACCCAAAATAGTTGATTACACAATTTTCTTTCCAAAGTGTTTTAATTGTTGAAATAATATAACCTCTTTCTAGTGGATATAAATTATCGTCCCAACTTTCATGAGGAATTTAGTTGATACAGATTCTTTGAACATTAATACTAATTAATCCTAAAGACTTCTAGGCTATTTCTATAAGAGATAACGTTTACAATGACTATTTACCAACATACAATACATGACTGTTACTTGTTGGATTAATTTGTTATCAAAGCTTTTATTAACTTTCAATATGGTTAGCATTAGGTTCTAATATATCACTGTACTTACTCCATAACATCCTATCCCGATGGATGAAAATGGCATCAAAGCCTTGTTGTATTGATTGAAGGAAGCTCCATTTATCAGGGCTACTGCGAGCGATCAATCTTGATCTTTATGGTTCTTTACATGGAACCTCCCATCTTGCAGAGAAACCAGAACAGTGCTTGAATTCACATACAGTGCTTAAATATATTTACGTATTTTCCAGGTTAGTCAGCAAGCCAAAATAAACAAAAAGTTCATATATATGCTTATGTACTAAAATGCTTCGTTAAGTCGCAGGTCACCATTTTGTTTGTTACATTTAATAATTTTTATTTTGTAACGCGTTGTTGTAATGAGTACATAATTGGCATGTATTTTTATCACACCATTGCTCATAAAACTTTCTATATGTATTTCAAAATTCCATTTTAAACGTTTTAACTCAAATTTTATTAAAATTGTACTTGAGAAAAAAAAGTTGACAAATTAAACTACCTAAGCAATAATTTAAATTTTGCAAATATATGACGACACATAACAGTTATTGTGATTTTACTGTTGAAAAACACTGGTTCGCATTATATATTTTTCAAATTTATGTTATTTTAATAGAAAAACCGCATTGTTCAGTTATTTGTAATCAGACTTTTACAAACTTGGTGCAATTGCTTAGATAACTTGTCAATTTTTTGTCACGTGTAGGACTTTGCCAAGACTTGACATTTTTAAGATATTTTAATTCAAACATTTAAAATAGCTGTCATTTTGTAAATACATATAAGAAAAAAATTGTGAAATTAGCATTGTTGTGATAAAGATACATACCAAATATGAACGAAGTACAATTAACCGTTACAAGGAAACAATTATTATAGTAAAAAAAAAATGTTGTAAAAAAACAAAATGGGGGCTATTGGCTTAACGAAACATTTTAAGGCATAAGTTTATGTTTAATATTTTGTTTATTTTATGTCGCTGAATAACTAGAAAAGTTTGTGGGCACCGTGTATGACCGCAATGATTTCTCGTATTGGAAATTAAACAAATTATAAGATTATTTCCATATAAATTGGCATCTAAAAATTATAGTTAAATATTTAACAAAACCTGAATTTAACTCAGCTACACAAACTTAATCATAATTAATATAATTTGTTTGTTGCTGCAATAATTTCAATTGAAGAGTTAAATTTTACGTTGAAAATCTGATACTATTTTTAAATAGTGTAGTACTATGATATAATACTCTCTATGATATGAATAATCATGTTATACTTTTGACATTCGAAACATGAATAATCCTAATTCGTCTTTCATTAGTAATTTATGATATTATTCAAAGAATAAATTGGGTCCTTTTTCAGAAGAGGGCCTCCACTATTAAAATCTTGTGAAACCGCGAGAGGTTATTACCATATACAGTTCGGTGGAATCCAGGGCTATAAATGGACAAAAATAATGTCAATTGAGCCCAAAGAATTTCCCATTCATCGTTTTAACACCACACATTATCAACCATTAATAAATCGCAGAAAGCGATTACCCTATCAGTCGGTTAATCAATACACTGGTTTAGTTAAGAAAGTTAGGTTAGGTTAAATTTTAGTTGTCTCTAGTAGAGTAGTAGACTACATACTTTCCCGTTTAAACAAAATGACCAATTTATCGAAAGTCTGACAACAAAGAATCCAATGCAGGGCCGGCCAGAACAAGTAATTCTGTGACTTTAGATAAGATAACGGCGGATAATATAAGACTTGTCCACCAAATCTGATATTCGGTATGCCCATAGTGCGGATGTTTTTTTTTATTATTTATTTATTTATTTGTCTATATCTCTCTTTACTTGAAACCCATTTGCAAATAATTAATTCGTGTATGACAAATTTTAACAGTGGAGGCCAACTTCTAAAAAATTTCCAATAATTTATAATCACAAGAACGCAAATTGATAATCTTTGAAAGACTTATATGGTTTACCAATCTGTCATTAATATTATAATTTTACAGTATGATGCACCTTGAATTGTTGCAAAGATTGGACTGTTGCTCATTCTGGACCCCGCAGTACCGATGCGTTACACTATGTGTCACGGGGTATACAGTGGACGCCCCACCATGAGCCCTATATTCCCAGGATTTACTGCACTTGTCTGCTTACTTGTTGCTGAAATCTTGCTGAAAATGCTTTAAACACATTCTACTTCACTAAGCTAAATACTAGATAAAGTTTATCTAATTATTAAGACTTTGACTGTTTATGGTTGTATTCGATTTTTGAACGGGTAATATTAAAACTCTTGTTTTGAAAACACTTTGTAAAATAAGCCCTTATGTTTCGCGATAATTCTCTATTGACGAGCCATTCCGTATTTTATTCTAGTTCAGATAGTTTTAAATGCATTGCTGTTCGCTATATATTCGTACAGTATTCCTCTAGAGACATCATTTCATATGTGCTGTATTTTAAATATTTCTTTTTCCATGCAATTTAAACATTGCACTTACGGAAAGAAAAAAACTTTATTATTTATGAAAAAAATCAATAAAATGGAAACGTTTACAATCAATATATTTTAGAAATATGGCACAAACTTTGCGGTTGATCATTTTCAAATTAAAGAAATAAGTTAAACACACCTTCATAAAGTTAAGTTAAACATAAAGTTTAAGACACCTTCCGGTCAACCTGATTTCTAGGGGTGTTTGAGGTTAAAAAATATATAGTCATGATCAATAAAGTTAAAAAAACGATCTATTACTTTAAAAGATGGCTTGAACTATTACAGTATACCAAGAAATGATGGAAGTCCATTAAAGTATTCATATATGTTTAAGCCGATGTTTTAATTTTAATATTTGCAGTGTGTATTTTGTAGTGTACAAATTTTTATTACCAGTGCTTCATTATTACTGAAACTCTTGGAATACTTATCCTCTCAAAAATGTTTACGTTCTACCTGAGCCCGGATGCCGCCTCGCGGCCGCGGCCGTAGCGGTAGTCGAGTTTTATGGCTGCAGAGCTTTATGTCAATCGTGTTTTAAAATTAACTCATTAAGATAGAGATTGTCTCTTAAATTTTTCAAAAGGTAGAAAGGAGGATCTCGTCTCCTCTGGTTTCAGAATGTTTTAATAACATTTCTAATTTCAGTTATAACTGTCCAAAATCATCTGCTTTTCTCTAGTGGCGAGTTTCATAGATGCAGCGGTTTACGGGAATTGTGTTTTAAAATCAAGCAATTAAGGTAGTGATTGGCTCTTAACTTTTTTTTAAGGTAAAACGACGGATCTCGTCTAGCTATAACTCCTTTATTCGTTGTCAGATCCTTACAAACGTGGTATCTTTCGTTAGATAATTTTATTTGTGAACTTTTCTATTACTTGTAAAAATTACCGTTTTTACGATATTTGAGGTTAAAAACTAAAAATGTTTGCCATTTTGAAAATAATCATAGGAGATTTTTTTAATAATCTGATAAGGATTCATGCCAAATTTCAACTTAATACACTCATCCGTTACTGAAATAAAAATTATTAAGTGTAAAAAACAAAATGGCGGCTAGCGGCTTGACGAAGCATTTGTTTATATGAACTTTTTTATTCATTGGAAGAGAGTTTCCGAACACCCTGAACATATTATAGTTACTTAATAATTTTTTGTCTTTAATAAAGTTGTCTACCTATTTTAGGTAATATTAATTTTTTAAATCTCTTTTAGTTTAATTTCATATAATATGTTGAGTATTTATTTATTTAATAAAACCTGTTTAGGTCTGAATTTATTAAGATTTTATAACATATTTGATTAAAAAATGTATCATATTCACTGAATTAACAATTTATTATTTAAATAACGTTTCGCTGTATCTATAAGAAATTCTAATAAATCTTACATCGTAACACAATTATCAATTATTGATCTCAGTCTTCTTGTGTTATGATACAAAGAATACACCATGTGTAAAGGGATTGGATTTGTAAGATCAGTAAACTATATTTAGTGTATTTATTGAACACTCTAACATTTACTAAAAGGAAAGGAGTAGATTTAAACGTAATAAATCTATTTTTTGTTTAATAGTGTTCAACAAAAATACAACCGCGATAGTAAATTTTAACCAAAAAACATTTTACCAAGCAATAGAAAATTTACCAAAAATGACGTAGTTGAAGGTGAAATGTTTGAGGTTGGGAAAACAAGTATTAGCGGGGAGAGATGTTTGGGCTCCCGGGAGGGTAGGTGATGACAGGTGGTCCCGCCCTCCCCGGCGTCCTCCCGGGAGCCTTCCGAGACATCCGCCCTGGGACTTGCAGGTCGAGTACCAATAACGATAATGGCATGGATTTGAGTAACCACAATAGCTCGCGTTGTATTAAATCCCTGTCGTTCTTCGATTGAAATCTAGTTACATTTAATTTATTAATTTTGTTAATGAAGTTTTTTCAAACTGACTGTAGTAAAAAAACTTGTTTTTGGGTGAGTCTGTGGCATAGTGGTTAGCGCCCCTGATTTCGGAATGCGCGTTCGCCAGGAAATTTTATCAGTACCTTTCCCCTGTGTTTTAGCCAGCGGCTCACCCCCTTACTTTGTCTAATACAATCCATGCACAGATCAATACGGACACTACGACGTATACGTATCAATACGGACAAATACAATCCATGCACAATCAGGTGTACGGAACAATAGAGGTCTGCCAACCTGTTTAAAAGTAAGCTGGTACCTACGGATGTCAAAAAATGTTTATATACTTCAATAAATTACTTTTCAGTAAATAAAGCCATACCAATTCTAAATAAATATAATCATTCAGAGTATAAAATACCTGACCGTTGATAGTGTCCAACTCAGCATCTTATGTTTGTAACCTGTTTCGACTCTTTTAAAACCATTTCAATGAGTTAAAAATTTCCAAGTTTAACTTCGTGTTTTCAATACCCATATAATAGCAGTCGTAATTCCCCCAAAAAACTCATATGACACACAGCTCAGTCCTAAAGTAATCGATAAAACCTCTAGACTTTTTATTTTAAGTTTAGTATTTCTTAGCTTTAAAACATTGTAATAATCTTTTAACGCATGCACAGAATAAAAATTTACTGAATTGTCTGTAGCGATTTATATATCAACGATTCCCTTAAAAATATTCTTTAAGAAATTAAAAAGGATTTATCTTTTAGTAGTGTCCTTACTAAATTTTTATAATTAATATACTTCCCAGTATGTATTCCCAGTAATACACTCACCACCGTGTATCAGGTTTACTGGCCAATTTTTGCTATATTATTTTGACTGCAAATTTACGAATGCAAAAAATTATTTCATATTTAATACAAATATTATAGAGCTAATAAGTTTTGGTAATTTGTGAATAAAGGCGTGACTTAACAATGCGAAAATTTTCATAACAATTGACAAATATTATGCTGATTATTTCGTCTTACGAAGTTTCGTGACATTTTCTTTTGAAGTATGGTTTGGTTCCAACCAAAATTGTTCCAGAGCATGTTTTATTATTTTATGACACTTTAAAGAACTTAAATAAATGTTTATTACTGAAATAGCTCAACTAATCCAAGACAAAGTGCAACATCTTAAACCGATACAATAAGTATATAAATACATTGATACATGAAGTAGATACAAAAAATATAGAATATCCATGTATTTAAAGCTTAATATACAATAGTTAAAGTCGAAATACATAGATTCACAACTTAACTCACACAAATAAATGTTTTCACATAAAAAATTCAGTGTCACAAAAGTTGGTTCATTTCTACAAGCAATCTTTTACACCTAAAGCAGATTAAAATATGTGTTCTACATGACCCATGAAATAAATAATCATATATTGAAATCATTAGATCTTCTACCTCAATGCTAAATTATATTGTTTTATTTTCAAGACATTCGATTCGAATCTCAAAAGGGTTCACTTTTTCAATCAGAAAGTTAGCCTTTGGTTTAGTTTCTCTCCAGAACCGCGAAGGGCTCCAGGATGTTGGTTGCCCCAAGGTAAGGAGGTCAGCCATAAGCAGTTTGCTGTGTGCGGCCCAGAACTCAGGCAAGTTCCGGTTTGATTAAGTTCTGATCGTAACCCGCGCACGTCAGCCAACTTGCGCGATCCGATTTAACTTGTGATCGTGACTAAGATCAAATACTCGCCTGCTTCAACACAAAAACTTTAAACCTTTCCTTTTCTTTTCTGTTTCTGCAAGTACAGATTGCGATTTAGTTGTAAAAATGTATTATTGTATAAATCAAAATTTGGTACACAATTTATATAGGTTTAACAGTTTGACTGATAGCAATAATGCAATTTAAGTAAATTGGGTTGAAATTTAAACCTAAAGAGTGCGGGTTGTTCATCTAGAATAGAGGTGGTGAATGCAATTTTGTCTTTTCTACCATAAATAAAAAAAAATATACTAGACACTGTACCAACTAAACTACATTTACAACTTGTATAAAAGTAATATTTCTAAATAAAACTGTGAAAACAAATAAGAATAACAAACTATATAAAAAACAACAAGTGAAACCATGCAAATCTCTTTACATGTTATTTTTAGGAAGTATTGTTTTATTTAAAGTTTTAAACAGCCATTTTATTTAGCTTAAATAAAACTTTTCTTATAGTTTATATATTATTATTTTATACTTTGTTTATTAAAACGGATTTTAGGACTATTTCCTGGTTTATAAATTTAAATTGATGGGGGAAAATCAATATTGATAGGTAATTTTACAACGGGCATACTAATTAAACTGGCATCAATATTTTTCAATCAGAAGGGGTTGGAATTTAAATTTAATTATGTTGAATGGCAACTGTTATTGATTGCCACAACAGTAAAATTAGCTATTATCTATACCTGTAGACAATAAGCTCTATGTGTTTAGACTAAAAAAAGGCAAAATATGTATTGGTACCGTGCGAAAACACATGAAGTTCAAGTAATACCTAAGCAACCTAATATACGTTGCTCAACCGATGAACGCTTTGGGATTATACCTTTGTAAAATGGAAAAAAATTGGGGGTTCAAAAAAATGAATCCAAGTTTACGCCTTAGGTTAGGCACTGCAAGTAATAATTTTTAAAACCTTAAATTAGTAATCCTTTATTTATTGTATTTGTGAAATATATTTTACAATATTCATTGTGAAATATATTTTACAATATTCATTGTAAAATATGCCCGAGGTGCAGAGATAGAAAATCACCCAGAGGACGTTTTGATTGATAAAATAGCATTAATAAACACACTAGTTCTTAACAAAACACTACTGAATTACAACAAAGACTTGTAACCATGGTTAGTTTTGATTACTTCCTAAAGTCACTTCTTATAGTAAGTCACTTAATCATAAGAAATTGGTGAGGTTAAATATTATTACATTTATATCGAACAATTCAGAGGATAAAATTAATAGTAACCAAGAAATATGTTAACATGGTTGTACGAGATTCTTACATATGACTAAACACTGGTTCATGGTTTATGGTACATCGCACATGAAGCTAACGATATTTTAACAACGGTATGTTACTTGATGCATTAAATCGTATTTTCACTAGTTTTATCAATATTCTTGTGGACGATTGGGCGAACAAGCATGAGATATAAAATTACAGGAAACAAAAGTTGCGATTGTTAGGAAGTAGTGGAATCATGTTGACATTCTTCTTCCCCTGCTACAGAGAATGACGATGGCAAGAAGCTTAAGGGACAAGACGTTGGTAAGCCAGAAATATTGGTCGCCGATGCTCTAGTGTTTTCGATATTGGGCCTTCACTCAAGTAGTCTTGCCAAACACGAGAGACTTGTTTATTTGTCGAGAATGTCTATTTTATGTCTACTTTGTTATCGATATTAAAATTAAATTTACAATACATTTAACAGGCATTTTTTTAGTTTTATATTTACGTATAGATTCGTTTCGAATACAATGTATCACTTAAAACATTAAATCACTACAGTTGGTTCCTCCTAAAATGTTTTTGTATTAGGTGTCTAATTCTAACACTAGTTAAAACTTATGTTCAATAGAATTATGTATAAAAATACTATACATGCATGTTGGTATGTCAGATATTCAAGTGCATTTAAAACATAGATAAAGTTTTGGAGATTTTAAAAACCGTTGTGGGGTGAAGTGCTTACTGACATACTTAATTGCAAGGAATTACACCCAATTCTTTGATGCAAATATAGCGGAAAAATAGAAAAATCAATTCATTGATGCTCTATTGTTTTATTTATGCCATATTGAACACATCCACCGCACTTTCAGGGTGTACGGTTACCCATTTTGTATGCTACATATTTTGCACTCCTCAAACGGGTATTGTCAAATATTAAATTAGAGTTTAGGCGTTTTATAGATTTATTATTCTAAAGAATGTTTAAGCCCGGCCCTCCATACTTATCTGCCATGTCATTTTGACATATTAGTGTTTACATTTTGGGATTTGTAAACAGATTATTCTTTTTTCATTACAATAATTAAACATTGGTTATTTTACTGAGTGGACCATAAGATAAACTTTTATAACTCCAATACATCACCCACTTTTCACAAAAAATTTTAGATTCGGAAAGTCGCTAAATACCGTACGCATGTGGAATACGACAGGGGTGTTGTTTATTACGTGGTCATCAGTTTGCTCTCAAACCTTAAGTAAGGCAAATAACTAGGCTTCTCTTGAAGTTTCGTGGTTAAAGCACTCAGGGGTGTAGCTCAGTTGACCATCTGTTTGCTGCACTGCTCTCGCGTCGCTCCTTGCAATTTATGTTTCCACAATTCAGCCAAAACGACCAATTCTTCAATCCTTATTTTAAGTACTACCGAATCCTGTTAACCTCTGTTTAGAAGTTAAAATATTAAATAAAATTATTGAATGTAATATTTATAACATAAGTCCACCTATTCATAGCTATGTTTTATTTTGATAAAGATATTTTATGTAACATGTTATATTTTCAAAATTTATCTGTTAATGAGGTATGTAGAGTCAAAGTCTTCGCTAACTCCATTGAAGATTGCATTAGGTAAACATTTCTATCAATTAGTTTTGAAACAGACTCAACAGTTTTAACATTATTTTTTGTAATATATAGGCCTACTATAACTAAAAATAGTCTGTAGTGATAAATTGATAGTTGTAACTTCAAATGCCTGGTCATGTTCTAAAAGAACATTTTCGCATACCCACATTTAATAATTTCTAGATGTTTCTAAGGCTTTTGGTCAGTAATCTGCCACATCAAAGGAGTATCTTTGTACTTTTATTATTATTGCTTTTATATTTAGCTCTAGTGACCTCACCGATAAGTAAGTCTTTTACGTTGGTCTTACGTTGGTGAGGCCATAATTTAGTTTGCTATAAAATAAATGAAAATAAATAAAATAAAATAGAAGCTAACCATAACAGTATCCAGAATTATTATTTTAAAGAAATTTAGTGTAACTTGAATCACAAAATTATTGCATTTTGGTACATTTTATTACCAAACAGACCCATAAACAATTTATAATATTCTTTTCTTCATGTAGACTTAATTGTAAGTAAATCTGAATTACCCTACCATAACATTAGCAGAAAGTATAAACTGAGTAACATATTTCTTTTTCATAATACATGAAACGTTCGAAATTATCTAAGGGTTTTCTATGGTTTCCTGAAGGTCTAGCAGTGGGAGAGAGTGAAATCAAACAGTAAAAGTGATAGGAAATGTAAGTAAGAGAGTTTCAGATATAAAAACAGGATACGTTATAGTTGTATTAAATTAGTCATCTCGGAAATACCATCTTATTTATAGAGAAATATTTAAATAAATAACTTTACATATCAATTTTGCTTTTATGAATTGTCTTTTTTATCGTTTGTAAGTAATTAATTATATATTGTCATATGCATATTCTCTATTAATACGGGCATCAGGATATGATTACGTTTACAGGCTGATGTTTGATATTTGTTGTACATTTTGTATAAGTTGTATATTTTCAGTAGGTTTCCAGAGAATAATGAATGTTGGTTTTATTTCTAATCCGGATTTGAGTTCTAGTCATCATTTGGATGTGGTTAGTTGCAAGGAGCAAGACAAATAACCCAATCTAAAAGAAGATGGGACTCGTCTGCATGGGTCCCTAGGGGGCGATTCGCGTCCGCGGTTGTTTTGAGGGGTTACCATGTTTACAGTTATTTCTATATAATGTAAAAATACGAAACATGACGCTACAATATAACAATTATTGCTGAAATACTTTTAAAGTTTGATTAACTGGCGTCCTGCTTGAGAAATTGAATATAACCTGACACGAAAGGTTTTAAAAAATAGATTTTATGATGGGTTGAACCAATCAATTAATAAAATTGATGATTTATTGACCAACAGTTGCAATTAGCTAGAAATGTTTGAGTTTAATGGAATGTGGGAATCAGTAAGGGACGTTCTTCATTTTAAAAATTTATGTTTAGAAATTAAAAACGATTTTGACATATCAAACGAAGGAAAACAAAACTTGCAAATAACGTGATTTGTTTTAATATAATTTTATACTTATCCTGTATAATTAATAAATGATTGGAGGAAACTATTATAACCTTTTTATAACAATTGAGTGGTTTTTATCTTTTCCAACTTCAACTGTAAAATTTTAAAAACAAGATTGTTTTCTAATGTTTAGGTAGGGATTATCAATAATGTGAAACATTTAATTTCACTTATTGAGCTTAAATATACAAAGCTATTTCAATTTTTTATTAATGTTTATTCTTGTTTTATGTTAAAAATAAAGAATGGATTTTAATCTTGAACAGGGATTAATTTGCTTTTGGTAATAAATTCACGTACCGTGCCGTTTATCATTTTTTGCTCATTATATGTTTGTAAGGCAGATAACCTTCTCCCCCTGTGGGTGTATTTATGGGAACGGGGGAGTGAATGAAAACGAAGTGTGTTGCGTAACTGTAGTTGTAGAAGCCCGATCGTTAGAAGCCCACCGCTGCCGTTGTTGATCTAACCTCTAACATGATTAGGACGGAGCTCATTTGTAAGGCGTCAATAATATTCCACCCAGTCCCCTTATTGCATTGCACCCACCCTTTTATCTTGTTAACAACTCAGGTTTGTGTTTTACAGATGACATATAAGGAGATGGCCATTTTCACTTGCCATTTTCCAACCTGTTCCTTAGTGTTATTTTCAGTATAAGTGTAAATATATTTTTGAGTGTTTTAGACGTTTGTTTTTAATTTCTGATTACAAACAACAGATATCATGCTAATAACAAAGTTCGTATTAAAATTGACAAAATTCGTAGTGTTCTGATTGACTATCTACTAGAAGAATATTCGAATTTCTATTGAACTTCAAGTGAAATCTATCTTGTTACTGCATCCGTCTTCTTAGTTCCGTCTTAGTATTCTGAACTGTAGAGAGAATGCACATACGTGCCCCCGCCAGGCAGAAACTCGCGGCAAAAAGTCCCGCTAAACTGCCTTGAAAGTTATGATAGGGGCTTCAAACTTGGCTACGACTTCATCCCACTGTTCCTAAACTCTTGTATGTGTGTTTAAAGGAGGTTAAATTACTCGTCGACTTGAAATGGAATTACTGCTTGAATACATATGAAAAGTAAACTTTCAAAATTAAATAAGTGAACATATAAAATGTGACTAAGTATTTATTTAGCATTATCAGATATATTTTATACTTCATTGGTTGTTTTCAAGCGTATTTTTAAACAGCTATTTTCTAGATTTAAAATTATATAAAGTATTACAAATAAATTACAACTGGTCTAACATTCAGTTTATACTATGATTAGAATTCTCAGTTAACCTTGATAAAGAAAGATGATGGTAACTTGACTGTTTTATGTTGCACAACTCCTCAAATATCAATCTCGAAAATAATTTTAAAATTTTATAATAGCTGCATGGCAGATATGTGTTGTATCGTTAAACCAAAGAAGAACAGATAGCCGTTAGAAATGTTGGTGAAAAATAATTAACTTGGAACGGTATATTTTTTAAATAAATATGTAAGGTTCTGTGGTTTAGGCTATGAATAAGTGAATTCTATGAAACGTATTCTTTATATAGGTGTATCTTTTACACCAGTGGCATTTAATAATACATATTTACTGGTACGGAGTATACCGTTGTGTCTCAAAAGTCTGTCCTTTCCTACTATTTTTTAACACCTATAGATAACGAGATTCTATCTTCTGAGAAAAGCTTAGAGACTTAAAAAGAACTTTTCGAAGTGTTAAAAGTCCGTCCCTCAAATTGGGGTTTCAATAGGTAAGTCGAAATTTTTTAACAGTAACCCTCCATTTGAGTATAAATTTTGGATTATATGCATGCCATTTTTATCTAAAGTAAATTTCTAGGGTGCTAGGGGCGATTAAAATTAAATTTTAGTCCCATAAGAATACTATTGAGCAAACTCTCATTGCGTGTACTTCCTAAATAAAGCATAAATTTACGTAAACTATTTTCATGACTTTTTTTCTAATTTTATTTATTTGTCGTCCGCATTGGAAAATAAATGTATTGATACGCGATTTTTATTTCTACAAGCGAAATGTTCTTATTTCGTTATTTAATTTTTTATTATTTTTATTTTATTGAATGGTTTAGGAGATACAGGAAATGTAAATTTGTCGAATGTTATTCTTACGGGATTAAAAATAAGTTCGATCGCCCCTATCTCCTTAACCATCTGGTTTTGGAGGAAAAATATCAAAGAATAAAAAGATCTTTACATTTTGCATACAACTAAAAATTTACAAAAATATGGGGGGTTACTATTAACAAAATTTGACATACTTAAAAAACCCTAATTTTGGAATAGGGGTTTGAAAATTTTTACTTACAAAAGGTTCCTCTTTTTTTCGCTATGACTTCCCCAATAATCTCGTTAACTACAGGTGTTGACAAAAAACAGGGGGACGGTTGTTTTTGGGAAAACTGGTATATTATCCCATCTCGCCTCATTAAACGTATCAATATAAGTCGGAAAACGTATTAATCAACTTCTTTATACATGCTATTTATAAGTATAGATATAGAAAACTTCATGTAGTTTAGGATAGTTTAAAGTCAAAACAATAACCCAAAGCCGGTGAATGCAAAACAACAAGCTTTAACAATGAGGATAACAATAACACACTCGTCGCACGGGAATCGACTAACAGTAACAATAAGGGATCAGAACCACCCATTGAGTAGGGTGGTCATGCCTCTAAAACCCGATTTGACTCTGGAGTCTAGCAGACTTCGGCAGTGATTTTGAATATGATGAAAATAGTCATTAGAACCTACTTGAAAAATTGAAAGATTTTTGTCACTATTGTAGAAATTTCAACTATTTAAACAAATTTTTTCTCTAACCATTGATTACATAATTTTTCGGCCGAACAATGTGACCCAACGGGTACTTTGGGTTTACTAGTGTAATAAATTAGTAAGGAAATGTTTATATTATTTTTATACTTCAAAATAGAGTAGCCCATCGTTATTCTCTTGCCTGTTATGTTTATAGTAACCAGAAAACTTTGATAATCTTAAGATTTAGTCGTGTGAAAATCGCATCACACAGCTTTTATACTTGCAATACGTGTGTGTACAAATCGTATTAAAATTATACTAAACAATGCCTAATTGTCATCTGTCCCTATTATATTAATTTTAGTGGTGTGCAACTCAGCAAATTAAGGAATTTACCAGCTTCGATCTCCATACTGCATAACGGGTACGAAACAAAGCCAGAAAAGCAATAACTAAGGATTATATTCTGTGAAATAAGCTTCTTAGGTTGTGTATCTGAGACGTATTGCAGGATCGAGAGTTATTTAGCTCTTGTCATATTTCATACTTTTTATAAAATGACAATTGTTCTGAATTCCCTGTCATTGGCTTTCTCCATGAAATTTAGTTTATTTTCTACTAAAAATATAATTAATGAACATTTAAAATAAATGTAAAATTTAAAGAATACAAAACAGTAAAAAAATCTTATTATTATTGTATTTAATGCACCACACGCATTATAGAAAAGAACTTATACAGGAATTATTTTACTTTTCTCCAGTAATAATGTTTAATCAAGTCTTGCATTAAATATTTTATAATCTACTTGCCATTTATTAGTCAAAATAACGGTTGGACAGCTTTTTATTCAAGGCCAATTTAGTGGTGTATTTGAATTAGTATATGGTTTTAATTTTCGTATACAATTTTGCTGCCATTTATTTGATAGACTTTGTCATACAGTTGGGAAAGGAATACAATATTTTTCATTATGTATTATAGCAAATTACTCGTAGCTTTTTAATAGGGTATATTAGTGGTTATACTCATATTTGTTGCAAATGCAGTAAACGAACAGAGAAAAGCACCGGCAAGTAGTGACAAAAGCTCATGAAAAAATGGTACACGTCTTTTAAGTGAAAGGCTCTTAAAAATTCATTAAACAATATACCTACAAAGCGAAGATGTTTATACTTATTGGTAAACTAACCCGGTCTCGAATCACCAGTTTATTCGAGTGTAATTTTAATCTAATTCCCTTGACCTAACGTGTTAATGGGTCACCTTATCCTAAAATATCTTTGAAGTCTCGTTTAAAGACGTGTTTCCATTGCAGGGCGTTGCAATAGCGGTTTACATATGATGTGGCTTCTCTAACTAAATTTGTGATTTATTTTTTGTTATATTAATCTCTCAGCCATATTCTCCTCCCCATTTAAAATAATATTTTTCACATGTATTAATTTGTGTAGTTTTCTTGGGCATTCAACCCGTGATTTCTAAAACTAAAATAAAGTACACGACATTCTGTTTGGTGAGACTTCTCAGCATAGAACTGTTCCCATTCTGATAATGCGAAAAGTGGGTGGTGTAACAAAATCAAAGATTCTGCTCTGCAAGTGATTTATATCAGAATAAAAATGTGTGTAGCCTTGTAGGCCTCAGATCTCTAACCATGTTTGCAGGATATTTTAAAGTAAATTAATTCAGCAAGATCGCTTCTGTCTATGATTAGTTAGGTTGTCACACTTTAATACGTGACATTGACTCAATAAATAATCAATTCCATAATACATGTGAAAGCGTCGTGTTCTGAGTTGAGCTTATCGGTGTTTAAGAAGTTAGGCTTCTCCTGACAGGTTGGTATAATATACCACGCAGTATATAAATTACTTAATTTGTGCAGATATTTATAATAAGGTTTAATTTGTGGTCTTAGACGGAAGATTGAGCAGACAAAGATAAAATGTTCTACAGAACTACATAAAACAAGGTCAAACGATTCATAGCTCGTTCACTACGCTCACCCCTCTCCTCATGAGCCTGTTTAATCTACTCATTCAACCGCCGTGTCACGCAGAGTGTGCACTTAATGTACTAAACCCAAACAAAAATTTATAAATAAAGATACAGTAATATCGAGACTAACATTGATTTCTCTGTGTGTTTCATGATGCTTAAATGAAAGTAGTTTATAAATATAGTTAATATTTAACTGTTGTCAGGCTAACAAAAATCCAACGTTGACATTCACATTACTGCTCAGATTACATAATCGTGACAAATATCATACATACATTAAACATGCTCGCTTGAATAAAAACCAAAATCTAAGGACAAAACCACAACAACACCTCTAACATTGTTAAATATGGAAATGATTGTGTGTATGATGAAGTTGTGTTGGTAGTAAAAATACTTCAGAAACTTGAAGTTGTATTACAAGGAGAGTAGGTTAGCATAATAGCGTGTTATAACTCGCTCGCTCGCTGTCTGCTCAAGACTGTAATGAACTTGAACAAACCCTCATGCGGAGTTTTATCTTGACAAATTAGTTCAACAACAAGACCTCTCAAGGCACAACCGTTTTGTGTTTAAGTCACATTTTGCATTTCTGTTCCTTGCTTCTGGATTTAGATGTAATTTTCATGTAATTAAACAATTTTGGTGGAATATATCATTAACTATGTTGTAAATATTGTTCATTCATCCAAGCATACTTCTTACACCAAATACGATTTTTTAAAACCCAAGTATGATTTAAATTTACAATGAAAAAAGTTACCATAGTAAAATACTTTTGGGAGTGACTTGGCACAAATTTATTTTTTATCTTTCATTTTACTTTTTTATTATTTATTAATCTTAATTTCACAATAAAATATTCTTGTTTTTATTGTTCCTAAATATACATTTAATATCCCGTTTTTTGAGATATTCAAAAGTGTGGCAATGCGATCATTAGCTAAATGATTTTAGCTAATATCGATCTACCATTTTTAGTACAAGATATCTAAAAGGAAAAGCCCTAACTCAATTACTCACTAACTCACTCACTCACTCTTCATTAATTCTCCAACTTCCCGTTATGCCGTAGAGTTGAAATTCGGTACACTAATACCATTACTTTTGTAAAGGAAAAAAGAAAAAAAATAATAATTACGTCTATTCACACAGTGCCCTCTTGGCATCGTTTGATAAACTAAATTACGTGTAAATCAGTATCCATAGATTTCCAATTAAATCCTTATAACTTAAATTCCATACAAGTAGAAATCTTCTAAAATATTAATTATACGTATAGTACAGTAGTACAGTAAAAAGGTATTCACGTTATTATTAAAAATATAAAAGCAGCATTTGTAATCGAAACTTATTTTAATATATTTTACTATCTGATTCGATTGCTCTGTAATGCTTCGTGTGAAAATTATAAAAAAATAAAAATAATAACAATAAGACTAAGAAGAAATTTGAATTTTTATTCGGTGATATTAGTTACGACAGGTGCCTGACTTTAATAACATTTTAAAAGCTCAGGGGTTTACCTGAATTTTAAAATACATTTCTCATTATTAAACTAGTCCATATATTAAATACAAAATGGCCATAAGTACCTTACACCTGATAAGTCGCAAAGTCAGGGTTCTACAATTTTCAATTGCGGGTAGAAATGAAAGTCTAAATCTGCCGACGTGCCGTAAGACCCCTGACAATGAACAGGGGATGTTACAATACTGATTTTCATCTTTTGAAAGTCTGAAACAATGCTTATTGTTATATCCCACGCAGGTACTCACAATACGAACAATAGAAGGACCTCAATACTGTCTTTCGAATTCCTGAAAACAACCAAAACGTGCTGTATACCAGGTGCTCTCATCCTCCGCGTCATCAGATCTTGTGTTCTATCTTGCATTGCAAAATTTAACTTCAGTAGTATCTTTAAGCATTACAAAGCTTGTTTTATGAATGCAGTTAAAAACTTGTGAGTGATAAAACCAGTACGACTGAACATTGAATGATGTTTATTGCCATAAAATGTAAAAAAAGCAATTAATAACCTTCCTTTTGAAGTAAAAAAAAAAAAATCATTACACCGTAGGAATATTAATAATTTTTCTTTCTTTATAAAAATATTGTATTCTTACGGATATAAAGTAAGTAAAGGTGTATCAAACAATACGTTTTTAGGTTTCAACACTCTTACTAGGCATAATGAAAAACAACTGAATCCAACGACTAAAGTGTGGCGAATTACTCATATATTTAAAATTATATCAACTTCATTAAATATGTTTCAATTTTTGTATTAGTATGAAAGTAAGTAATTTTTTTTAATAATACATTTTCAAAACCTGGCAAAATCATCAGATGAAACTATATTTCTTACTGTCGAAAGCTGGTGGGAAAGTGGGAGAGGCATCTTTAGGCCCGTGATGGGAACTATACATTTCGTTGTACTGCTCAATCAATATTTAGTAACTACACAAAACATTTACAACTTTTCATATTAACATAAACAAACTGATTAAGGCATGAAAACAAGCTGGTTTTTATCTCCTTGGGTGAAATATAATTACTTTAGCCAAGCTACGTTTCTATCAAAAATGGAAGTTTTAGAAGTATTATGCCGAAAAGAAGTTTTCCAGTACTGCAAGAGTAAGTGTAAATAATAAGAAAGAGAGACGTAAATGATTAGTTACTTATAGTCACTTAAGAGATAGTTTGGGTACCATGCCATAAACTACCAGTACATTAAATTTGTATACCATTAAAATTAGCCACAAAAGCCATTTAAATATCCAATAATTTTCTTTACAAGCTTAGGTTTTGTAGTATATTTTTAGCGAACTTTTGCATATGGAATACGCTATAACGGTAGTATACAATGTAAGACATAAGCCCGGTTCCATGTTACTTTTTCATTGGGAGGTTCAAAGAAGCCAAAAACGCCATTCGTTCATTTTCTTATATATGTGGACACACTATTCCTGGCTTTGTGCTTGTTGGGAATAACAAGGTGAAAGTGAACTCTCTTTAAAACCTTTTTTTATTTGTTCCTTGGGTCAAGACAAAAAAAAAAAAAAGACATCATACAAAGATGGGGATAAAGTATTTCGGTAAGTCGCTGGCCACCGTTTTGTTTTGTCCCATAACAATTTTTATTTCCGTAACTGTTGGTTAGATTATACTCAATAGTTTTATGGAGTTTGTCTTCTAAATTTCTAAATAGCTATCCGCTATATCTTTGAAGGCCATTGTTGTAAATCCTTTAGGCGGATAAAAATACCGTTCCATTCTTTTTTATTTTTGAGACAATTAAGTATGTTAAACTTTCAATCAAGTTGAGCTACAATGCTGGACACGGTTGCGATACCAGATTTTGAGAAATAAGAACCTTAGTGCGACACAATCTCAAAGCTTTTGAGTTGAAAGCTATCAGGGAATCCAAACTGTATTCGAAACTTCCTTAATCCCTGAAGGATATACATAATATTAACAATTTGTTTTCAAACCAAAATATTTTATAATCTAGGGTCATTTTTACTCCCTGGAGTAATTCCGTGACTCAAACTGGGAGGGCTACTCAATTTAGCCAAATATTCTATAGTGTTGTTAAGCAAATTCTTGACCTATTCCCTGCATAAAGGCGGCATTTTCGCTTAGCTGTGATGGACATCGCCATGCATGGACGGTCTTCAGCGGTCTTCATTGCGACGTGGGAAGTATGTATTTAAGTATTTATTCATTTCATACTTACTATAAAGCTTTATCATACCAATACCCATTTCCTAGAAAGAGTTAATTTGTTTCGTTGTGTATTTTTAACATTACGACCATTTAAATTTGTAAACACAAATATCTTAAAACTGATAACTTTTACCACAGTTTTATAAGGGACGAAAATTTCCCAAATTTTATGATCTAACAAATTGTACCAAGTTTGGAAGGATCTGACCACAAACAACGGATTTTATTTGGGATTTTCCTATTAAAACGACCTTAATTTGCATAATTATGATGCAAAATAATGTTTTTACGGAAACCAATCGCAATAAATCAGTTATGTGTTGTTAGATAATTACACTCTTGACCCCATGTGTTAGATAATAATTTCGCAACTTTTTTGTCTCCGAAAAATGCCAATTTAACAAACAGGTTTTGATATATTGGAGTAAAAAAATTAGATGGCAACCATTTTCAAAATACACAACGAGATTTCTTCCTGAAAATTTACAATTGTAAGATTAAAGCTTCATATCAAGTATGAACTGAATAAAATCATTCGTTACGGAAATAAAAATTATAATGTGAAAAATTGGCGGCTGGTGGCTTAATAAAGGATTTGAGAGAACACGATGTTTGCTTTTTGACTTGACTCATGGATCGAAACAAAATTTTTTTGAAAGACAGTTCCCAACACCCTGTGTATCTATATATCAACATACACATGTGGGTCCGTGGTACTGCTTACTTTTGAAAGGGACCTCCGTTTTTTATGAAACTGGCGTATTTTCATGAGTTCGCAGAAATGCATTATCGAGTTATGGGAACGGGGTTTATGAGGTTTCAAAAGGTTCAAAATGTTGTTCTGGCATTTTTCGGCCACAGTTTTCAAAATTTCACAATTTTTACGAAATTAAACTAAAATAGATTGAAAAAAACAAACAATATAGTATTTTAAATTTTTTACTTAGCTTACCATTTACGGAGAAAAACCAAAAGAGGTTTCCCATTGTATTCTTATAGGAAATCAACCAAACCCTGTATCTCACTTATTTATTTTCATACCTTGATAAAATTTTGTAAGTTTATTCACTAAATAGGATTTAACTTGTTTTTCTTACAACAACCACATTGCATTAAGTCTACATAATCTCCCCTATGAAGTTTAAGGGGAAAATGAAAATGCCAGAACTTGTTACAATTTAGTATGTTCCTTCATAGCGAAGGGAACGTCCTATATTTCATTACAATACCCCCATGGCATCAAACCTACATTCTTATTCTCATAGTGTTTAATGTTATTAGCATAATGTTATTAGTGTTTATGTAAAAAATATTATTAGCAAATGCATACATAGAGGAATTAACAAGTCGTCTCCCAAACGTCAGGCTTGTGGACATAAACAAGGTCCCCCGCCGATGTTTCACAAGACACGGTCAGCACCTGGGACAGCGAGGCAAAAGACTGTTGGCGGGGTTGATTGTGTCTGCCCTAGTAAATAGCTCAGTCAAGGAGCAATTTCCCACACTGCACTCTTCTACAAAACAACGAGTGAAGAAATCCTTTCCCGAACACAAAGAACGTGCTGTCGACAAAAACGATGACTTCTCTCCCAGACCGATCATCCAGACCCACGACTCTTACGCTCATGCTCTTAAGATGTCTACAGATCAACCCTGCCCGAAGACGCCGGTACCAAAGAAAGCATCGGGACAAAGTGAAACGGACCCACTTCATGTTTTATTAAAAGACACTGTAAATAACTTACCTGTAAATACCTTACCTGTAAATAACCTGCCTGTAAATACAAATGTATCTTTTTTTAGGAGGGAGAGCAGGACACCCCAGAGAACAGTTAGAAACGATATGGGGCGGCGCTCCAATAAATTAGCCAAATCAGCAAACAATCGTGATACTTCCAAGTTCACGATAGTCCATCAAAATGCACAGACAGCAACAAACAAGGCACTTCAGATCGAGCTTTTATGTGATGAACTGGAGCCAGACTTGTTTGTTGTCTCTGAGCAAGGGTATACAGTTGAAACAATCAAATTCTTTCAAATTCCAAATTATGTTCTGGCTGCATCTTTTGAAAGAACTCAATTTAAAGGTGGAGGCGTCGCCCTGTTCGTAAAGAGTCCTACTCTTTATAGTCCTATCCCAATTGGATTCTGCAAGGACAAAGATTTTGAAGTTGCGGCTATTCGCCTAAAATTGCCAAACGGTCAAAATCAATCCTTGATTGGCCTATACAGATCGCCGGATGGCGACTTTAACTCGTTTTTTGAACGCCTCGAGCGACTTTTGAACGAGTTAATGAAGAACGGCTCAGTTTTTGTTATCGTTGGCGACTGGAATATTGATGTCCTTGATCAATCACGCCCAGAGACCAAAAGGTTTAGGGACTTATTGGGATCTTTTGGTCTTCAGTGGTCCATAGACACGCCCACTCGTGTGACAGCGACCTCTTCCACTGCTATCGATAATGTTGTCACTAACAGCAATGAAATTGCAGCCTCTGTGGTGGTAACAGCCATTTCTCATCACGACGCCCAAGTGGTAACCTTCAACGACTGCCCAACAACCCAGAGGCCCCGTGGAAAACACGTAGCCAGAATAGTTGACGAAGCTGCAGTAAACTCACTTAAATCTGTCCTTAGCCGAGAGACCTGGAAATTTCTTGACATACACGATTCGGCAGAGGAAATGTTTCAGTCTTTCTATGGACATTTCCTAGTTTTACTTGACCTATGCTGCCCTTTCAGAACTTCAAAAAAGAAAGCATGTCAAAAAAAGAGCACCTGGATTACAAAAGGATTGCTTGTTTCCAGGGAAAAATTAAAACAGCATGCAATTACTGCAAGAACAACAAGAAATGAGCATTTCAAAGTTTATTACAAGAACTACAAGATAATTTACAGAAAGGTAATTCGAGCGGCAAAATCACATGAAGTCAACAAAAAGCTGAGAGAAAGTAAAAACATTTCAAAAACTGCTTGGGGAATGATCAATGAATTGAAAAAATTAAACAAATCAAATCCCATTCATCTCAAAATTAAAGGAATTGAAACTCATGACCCTTTGGAGTTGGCTGAACATTTCAATGACTTCTTTTCCCGAGTTGCTGAGCCTGAAGCCTCGTCATGTCGTAAAGGCGCCTCGGAGAAGATCGAAGGTCCACTAGCGTCAATGGTGTTGACACCTACCACAGAGGAGGAGGTGGCAAACATACTCGGGGGACTGCCTTCAAAGGCATCAACTGACCTTGACGGTGTGTCGGTTCGGCTCATTAAGAGATGTTCTCCGAATTTGTTGAGACCACTAGTTAGGGTGATTAATGCTTCCTTTGAAAAGGGCGTCTTCCCGGAGGCCTTAAAGAACGCAAAGGTCGTCCTTATTTACAAAAAGGGCGACCCTCAAGAAGCAAGTAACTTCCGTCCAATTTCTCTCCTGCCAACATTCAGCAAAATTTTTGAAAAAGTCTTCTTGCAACGTTTGATTTCCTTTCTTGAACGCCACAATTTATTTTCCGTGAATCAATTTGGATCTAGACAAAGCAGATCGACTGTCGATGCAGTCAATAGTCTTTTAACTGAAGTGGTGGAAAACCTTGACAAACACCATCGAACGCTAAGTGTCTTTCTTGACCTTTCAAAAGCGTTTGACTGTGTCGATCACGGTCTTCTGCTGGAAAAATTGAACCTATATGGAATCCGTGGCGTCTCTCAACTATGGATTCAGTCTTACCTGACAAAAAGAACTCAGGGGGTTCAAATTTCCGATCAATTTTCAAAGAGTGTTGATATAAAGTTTGGTGTTCCGCAGGAATCCATACTTGGACCAGTGCTCTTTCTGATCTATGTCAACAGGCAAATTGGTCCAATACGCAGATGATACAACTCTCTGCTGCAGTGCAAAACACAATCCACAATTAGAAGTAGAAACATATGTTGAACTGAATTCTTGTGTACAGTTCTTTTCAAGTAACAACTTGAAAATTAATCCCTTGAAAACTCAATGCATCTGTTACTCGAGGCGAGAGCTGGAAGAAGGAGGCCTGTCTGTAATGGTTGAAGAAACAATCATCGAACAGGTTGAAACAACAAAATTCCTCGGTATTCATCTTGACCGGGCTCTCAATTGGCACTGCCACCTCGATAGCATTTGCGCTAAAGTCTCGTCCTGGGTATATGCCTTGAGGGTTTTATCGAGACACAGCCCTGTAGACCTCTTGAAAATTGCCTATTTTGGCCTCGTGTACCCTCATTTATCCTACGGCATAGCTCTATGGGGAGGGTGCACTGAAGCGGACTTCCTTAGGTTGTTCCGTCTTCAAAAAAAGGCTATTCGCATATTGGCAAAACTGCAGTTCAGAGAGTCGTGTAGGAGCGTCTTCAGGGAGCTGGGACTCCTTACTCTGGCTAGTCTGTACATATTTGAGACTATTCTCTTCTGCAAGCTTAAATGCTGCCCTATCCAGGGTCAAAACTTGCATAATTATCCAACAAGAAGCAGAACCATGTACAGACTCTTGCACAACAAATCTAGAGCTGCGATGAATCTTCCATCTCAAGCAGGAGTGAAGTTCCTAAACAATCTCCCTGAAGATGTTCTGCAGGAGAGAAATGACAAGAAGTTCAAAGGCCGATTGAAGCAGTTTTTAATCGAGAGGGAGTTTTACACTGTGGGCGAGTTTATGGATTCACTATTAGAGTAAATGACTCCGCTGTCTCTGTGGGAGGGGTGGGGGGATAGTTGGGCTGATTTTAATGTTCATTTGTAGTTAATTTAAGGAAACTGTTTATTTCAACATATGTTCATTTTGTTTATTTCAGGATGACTGACGTTTGCTACACAATTATTGTAAATTGTAAAATGGCAATAAAATTTATTATTATTATGTTTATAGGGAAAATAAAAAATGCTGAATTCCATTGGAAATTTTTGAGTACGCTGGTGTGCTGCGACGGGGGTATTCTTAATTTGCCAGGTATTATTAAAAGTAAAAAATAATATCTTTCACGATTTTATAAAAACATAAAACTAATTAATAATTTTTTATATATGCCTAGTAGTATTTAACTTAGGAACGACTTAACTCTTTGAAAAATTTGCATTTTTAAATATTAAAAACGATTATAGTGTGGGACTGAGAAATTTGAGAAATTTTTGAGAAATGTTTTTGGTTAGGTAGTTAAACGACCTTTTTGGTTTTATCTAGCTTTTAAGGATGCCCTCACATTGTTATCTGACTATTTCTAAGGCAGTCACTTCAATTCCAAATACCATGAATTATTTTTGGATCGCCTGTTTTCTATTACTTTTTTGTATTGGCTGTGCCTTTTCTCCGATATAAGTACCAACACAGAACCAATCCAGCTGAGAGGCTTGGGAGTTATGGATATATCCTTCGAACTAACGTTCCAGGCGGAACGCAAATCAAATGGGCTCAAACCCTAACTTTAGCAAAATACATGCCCATATATTTTATATCAGAAAATATGACTTTGTATTGATTTGATAGGTATAATAGCTACAAATACATGTAATAAAAGTCCAGTGTTATTTTTATTCAATTTAAAATTATAAATTTAAATTATTTATGTTTTATTTTTAAGGTAATGTAGTAAATCAATATTAGTCACAAGAAGTATATCTATCTTTACGCAGATTGAAACACAGATACATCTTTATAGCATTGCAATTTTACGATAATTTATGCGTCTCTTCAGTGCCATACCCAATAAATCCAGCTTTTTTTTCTTTGGTCTTCTAGAAGGATTTAAACCATTACAATGCGGTTCAGCTCTTACCAAGTTTCACCTTTCCTTTTTATGTGGTTGCCACTCGACTTTTTTTTCTTTACCAAGGTGAGCCTAAGATGCTGTTAGAACGAGTGATGTGGTAGACTGGTGCAGATACAATCTCCGATTATAACTGACTTTAGAAGCCTTGGCTTTGTGAAGCTATCTTTGAGGCAGAGAGGGGACCAACCCTTTCCCGCCCACTATTCTCCTTAGCTATTCTATTCTTCTTATTATGGGCTTTTTGTAGCCCATTTGAAAGAACAATTCGCAAGGGCTAATGATTAACCCGATCCGTAAATTGACGTCAACGGGTGCCATTTTCAGTTGTCCCTTGTTTGGTCAGGTGACAGACACTTTGATTTCCTGGGCCCATCAAAACTAGATTTTTCTATGGCCTCAATGTATATAGGTTATGGAATAGTGGTCCCTCGCCTGAACATAAACCACCATGTCTATATATACGTTTTGTCTTGTCTTTCTGACCACCACTTTTGGGACAGCGGTAAATTCTCACCCCTTCCCAGCTAGAGGAGTAAAATTTTCAACTGTTTGGGCTAGTCTATTACAGATAACCTGAGGGATGCTGGTGTTCAGATTGATATCCTACCGAATCTTCCTTAGATATCCGGTGTAGGTTTGGCCGCCCGCCACTACAGCTAAAATGGAGGATAGGTCATATCTGGATTTGGCCTTATGGAGTACCACACTATTAATGGGTGCCGGGACCTATGAAGACTGAAAAGCTTGCGGTGCTTCACATGGTTTCAATATCTATCTCTTAGTCACCCAACTTGGGCAGGTCACCATAGCCCAAACTCTGCAAGCGCTCCTCTATAATTTACCTGAGGTAGGCTGCAATAATAGAGTTTTATTTTAGACGTCCTGAGACTCAAAATCTGAAAACTTGTAGGTATTTTTCCTTTTTAGCAGCATTTTTGGAAGCAATATGGGTTTCTACCATTTGTTTGTCCATCACTTTCAGGATTTCGATTAATAATATTAGCTTGGCAATGATGTCTTTATTGTATTTTTGTATCCTAAAAGTTTTTGCTATGTCGCCATAGAATGCACTTAACTAGGGAACACAATTGACAGTACACTATGACAATTACCTTAATCTTTGGTCTGATTTTGGTGACATAATCCGCTGACTATCACCGGATTTCAAGTCGTACTCAATTTAAGACATAGCAAATAAATTGACAAACCTTCCAATATAGTTGATATACGCATATTAAATTGTTGATATATGCATATACGCCTACACACAAGTACGCAGTGAAAGAAACTATATAAAATTAGTTTGGGTGATGAGTTAAAATGTAAACGTATAACCTCTCCTACTCATTATCTGGAATAATTTCACTCCATTTTTTCATTTCATTGGGTTGAAACTATTTTAATTATTCTCGTTTACTGTATTTTATATCACGTCCATTAGGAATTAGTTTTTTTTTTTCAAGAAATGAGATATATATATATTTGTTATCTGAATTTTAGAAACATAAATTTAGTAAATATTCTTAATAGAAATAATTTATTGTCACACCACCTATATTAAAATTTCACCTTGATTTAAAATAAATTATGGAGGTAAATTATCTGCATTTCATTATATAAAAAACATATTTTAGTCCAATAATTTTAAAATATAAAAATTAAGTCCACTCAACAACATTTAACACTTAACATGAAACGTTTGAAAACTACTTATGAAACTACAACAGGAGGTTTTACAAACATCCAATTCTTCGTTTTCATAACATTAGCCGGGGCAAACATTTGTACCTGAACTGCCGTAGAATTCTGACAACTCGTGGTAAAATGTTTCGCCAAACTGACTTAAAAGTTATAGTACGAGCTTCAAACTTAGCTACAGCTTCATTCCGGAACTTCCCACGCCGCCGGAAATTTCATAAGCAACGAGTTTATCGTATTGTGTAAGTTTATCCTGTTACTGCTCTTTCATATCAATAATAAAAACGATTCTTTGACGGAAATCCAGGTACCTCTAAATTATGTTGCGATACAATAGAAAATAAAATATTTTTAATATTTTATCATCGACTCTGTTATGGAGTAATGATTTTATTATAGTGAGGAGAATTTTGTTATAAAGTTGGTCCTAATAATCTATTATCAAGTTCCTGCGAATGTCCTATACAGAATATTCGATAAGTCTCTTTGTGGCTTTGTAGTTTCCAGTAAAAATTTCTCCTAAAATTCATAACATAATGCTGCAAATTCTGTAATAAAAAAACCACTATGGAAACAAACTTTTTATTCAGCATCTCGTTTAGATTGAAAATGAGATAGTGTGTTAAAGTGGTATAGACCAAAAGATGCTACATGTACGATTTAACCAATTTTACAACTTTATTATTGTCATACGATCTCATTGGTAAGTTTCAGGATAAATGAGTACTTATTTTTTTAATAGTATCTAATATGAAACGGTTATTCATATTTTATATGCATACATTTGACGTTGAACTGTACACAGAGAGGCTGTGTGTGGCCAGGTCACATTCAGAGAACCCTAGTCAATAGACCGCAACAAAGCCGGTAATTCTCGGAAACTCACCTAAATTACTTAGAGCAACAATTATATTAGGCCTGCTAAGGGAAGGGAATATTTTAACTTCATTTGTTTAATTATAGTGGATTATCTTACTTACTTAATACTGTGGCTCTTATTGGTACCAAAGGAGGTACTTCGCCATACCAACACACTGCCTCCAGCTTTCTCGATCCACTGCTTCCTCCTCTCTCCTCCACGTCTTCTCAGGTAGCTTCTTACTTGATATTACCATCTCCACTTTGGCCTTCCAGGAGGTATTCTACCCTCGGTGTTGTTGATTATGGTGTTTCTCACTAAGGAGCTCTCTTCCTTTCTAGACACAAGGCTCGCCCATCTCGATCTTCTACTTCTCACCTTGGCCCCAAAGTCTGGATCTCTGTACTATACAGCTCTCTCAACTTCATGTTGTGCTTTATTCTTCATTTTACTCGCCTACGTTATCACTGATAAGCCCATCGAAAAGGCACTACGAGGAAGTATCAGAGCCACCCTTGCCAATGAAGTTGCTTTGTCAACAATGGGCTAGCAGTCTAGGTGCTTCAGATGGAGTCCAAGATGGCGCTAGGCAAGAATGACTGTCACTGTGGTGTTTGTTTGTTATTATAATTGTTATTGTTAATTGTAATTGTTATTGTTATTGTTGTTATTGTTTCTTATTATATAAAGGCGTAACACTGCGATGACAATTGTGAAAATTGGTTTCGCATTGATTGTGTTAATGTATCCCAGTTAAATTATGAAACGATTGACGAAAGTAAAGACCAAGTTTTATGGATGCGCTACGGTTGCGAGACGGAATTGAAACAGAAGCCGAAAGAGGTAGTTAGTAAAACCTAAAAGAATTATGATGACAACGTTTGTTGTGACCGTTTCAGTTACATTTAAAATATTACTGGACAAATTTATGATTTAACCGTAAATTACAAAATTATGAGTGAAAATTTCTCTATTGTGCAATACAATACAGCTGATTTAAATGTTAGAATAAATACGTTAAATCAACGTTTGTAAGCAAGACAGTAAATAACCGTCAAATGCCGTACAAAGTGGCTTTTGAAGCTGGGAGTAAAAGTGCAAAATCCAATGACTATTCTCAACAAGTTAAGGAAATTTCCGTGAACAAACTAACTAGTTCGTGTAATATGCCTAAGTCTGTGGTGATATTGGCCTGCAGTAGATGAGTATAGTAGTTTATGTATAGAAGAATAAGAAAATCACACCTTCGAATCTTATTTCAAGGATTATCACTAAATCGTTATTGTCCCCTATTAGTTTGAAATAGTGACAGGACTATGTATGTTCTGGTTAGATCTGACCAAATCCTCTTCACGTATGATAGGTATAGTCTATGAAACACCTTATATTTGTGGGAAACACTTGTAATACATTTGTAATCTGCCCTTATATCTACGAAGCTATTTACGTGTCACCTGTACTTTGATTGTTTAAAGTTAGGGACACACAAACAGATAATTTGAAATGGTGTGGATAAAACATTGTAATCCATTTTTTCCACTATTTTACTATGTTTAATTTTATCTATTATTGTACCAAATAATTCCTTTAATGATCAATGTTAATGAAGCGTTGGATAAGTTCTATTTGTTGTTGTTAAACTGTATTGACAAAAATGTACCAAAGCATAATGTTATATTTAAAAGTAAATATCCTTGTTGGTTTAGTAATGAAATAATTGCATGTATTAAAGCGAAAAATAGATTTGCACGAAAGAGAAAATTTTCTAGTTACCATAATGAAATGTTCAGAACCGCAAGGGAAACTTTAAAGGTAAAGATTAGTTATGCTCATAAACGTTATGTACAATTTATTGAGTCTGGAATAGATGGTGATATAAAATATTTTTGGAACTACATTAAATCAAAACGTCTTTCAAAAAATTTGGAACGTCTCTTTGGATTTGGGAACGTTGGAAAATATGGTGAATAATGGAAATAGAGTACATAAAAATGCAATTCCTCAAGCTTTTGCGGATTATTTTTCTTCTGTTTATGACAGTACGGCTTCATCCTACAAAGTGTCCGTAGATCAGAGTGTTAAATGGGCGGATAACCATGACAGTGGTTACTTTTCTGTTGACCTGGTTTTAAAAGCAATAAATCACCTAAAATCCTCAGGACCAGACGAAATTCCTGCCTACGTGGTTAAAGGTTGTCGGGACGTTGTTGCCAAACCTCTTTGCTACAGTTTTAATCTTGCATTATTTTATCACACGTTTCCTGACAGATGGAAGGTCGCTAAAGTAGTCCCAATTTTTAAGTCCGGTTGTAGGGAAAATGTCGAGAACTATCGCCCTATATCTTTGATTAACTCGTTTGCCAAGGTCTTTGAAATTCTTCTCTTCGACCAAATGTATCTGTGTGTCAAATCAAAAATTAACCCCCAACAACATGGTTTTCTTCCTTCTAAGTCATCCACAACAAATCTGATGGAGCTAACTTATGATATTTCTGTGGAACTTGATGCTGGTGGAAGGGTAGACGTTATTTACACAGATTTTACTTTCTCCCCCTATACCATAGTATATGGAGAAAGTATTGTTTTCGTCAAAATTTTCGAATTTGAGTTGTTGGTGTATTTATCCATTATGGTTCCCCCTGAGTCCAAAAAAGTGGTTTTCGGAGTGATGTCTGTGTGTGTGTGTGTGTGTGTGTGTGTGTATGTGTGTCAGGATGTAAACAGAGCTAGAGAATGCCCTAATGTTCCGATTTTAATGAAATTTGGTATATAGGTCCAAATCCACAATAATTCCAGGCGTTTTTTTTCATTTTTTTGAATTTTTGATTTTTAAGGGTATTTTACCCCCAAAAACCCTCAAAAATCGTCAAAAATCAAAATTTCTCAAAAACGGCTCTAACGATTTTGATTAAAATTTTGTGGTTTATTAAGCTTAAAATGATGAATAAAATGACACCACCCGCATCTCCGAGAAAATGCGCGTTCAAAAGTTATGGAGTAAAAAGTGTTTAAAAAATCAATTTTTTTGATTTTCAAAATAGCTGTTGTCTCAAAATAAATTTTACTTATCACCATTAAATCAAGCTCAAAAAACTAAATAATCCAGTACTTTAAATTATTGCTCTACGTCAAGTGGTTGAGGAGAAAATACAATTTTTCATTTAGCGGTAAACGCAGTACGTTGTTAAAAGTCACAGATGCGCGTAGGGTCAAGCTCGCGCTGCTCAGCTGGTAGCTATCCGACAGAGTCATCTAGACATTAATGTTTAAAGCTTTTAACACATGTTTTTATATTGTTGGGAGAAAGTATGTGTCAGTTATCTGATACCGTTTATTTCTAAAGCTTTTGATAAGGTTAATCATGACATGTTATTACAAAAGTTATTCAATATTGGTTTCTCAATTAACTTTACTAAGTTCATTGCTTCATACTTACAGAACCGATCTCAAGTAGTTAGTATTTCAAACTTAAATTCAAATAGTTTCATTAGTACATCGGGTGTTCCTCAAGGATCGAACTTGGGGCCTTTATTATTCTTGATTTCTATTAATGACCTCCCAGATGTTTTGACGCGTTGTAAGTCGTTGCTATATGCGGATGACCTCAAAATATACCGACCCATAAAGAATCAGATTGACGTTGAGTCTTTGCAGGCCGACATTATTGCATTGTGTGATTGGTGTTATGCGAATAAATTATATCTTAACGTAAAAAAATGTTTTTCAATGTCTTTTAATAGGAGGAAAAATCGGGTGTTGCTTAATTATTCAGTTAATGGCAAACAATTAGAGCAAGTTTTCAAAATTAAGGACTTGAGTGTCATTTTTGATACAGAACTGAAATTTGACGATCATGTGATTCACATAACCAATGAAGCTTACAAAATGCAGGGTTTTGTTATTAGAAATTCAAAATTATTCAGCAGTTGTGAAGCGATCATTAAACTATATTATTCATTATTTAGAAGCAGGTTAGAATACTGCTCTGAGGTCTGGGCGCCTAGCCACATTACATCAACCAATCAAATTGAAAAAATTCAGAATAAATTTCTTCGATACTTATTTTATAAGAAATTTAATGTTTATTGCCAGTGGGATTTTTCTACTAGAGAATTAAGGACAATTTTTTCTGTTGATAAACTTTCAGTTATGAGAAATTTATTTATATTGTCTTTTGTTTTTAAATTAATAAACTTCAATATTAATTCCCAGTTTTTGTTAAGTATCTTAAGTTTACATGTTCCAAGAAATAATTTAAGGCCATCTATTTTATTTTCCTTGCCCAGATGCAACACTGTAAGCCATTATAATTTTTCTTTACACCGAATTTTAAGGTTTATTAATACCAATTCAAATAATTTTGATATATTTAACGATAGCTACAATAATTTTAAAAGTTCTTGTCTTAAAATATTAAGGCGAAGTGATCCTTGACCTTTGTATGTATTTCTGTTTATTTTTATTATTATTGCTAGAGAAATATCAATATTATTATTTATAAGCACAGCAGTGTAATTCACAATTGTTATTTTTTTGTATATGTGTTGTTACAATTATATGTATTTTTTTCACACCATTCAAAATGTGGAGATAGTTGTATTTTATTTTTTTAATCTACTTTTAGTTTGCAAATGTTATTGTTTTTTTTTTGTTTTTTTTTAGTAGGACTGCCATTTTTGTATTATTGTTATTTTATGTTAGTCAAGACAGCTTTTTTAGGTTATTACCTGTACCTGTTATGTAAATAATTGAAATAAATAAATAAATATTTATTTATTGTAGAGACAAAAATATTGACTTGTTTAAATCACTTAATTCAATAAAAAATTCCTGTTGTAATCTGTTCTGCTTCGACAGGGACGCTTTGTATATTGGAATGTGTAATTTTACAAAACTTATTGAGTTTAAAAAGCTATATTTTAATGTTATTATGTAGAATATTAAAATTAAATGAACATTATAGTTTTTATTCAAGTTTCTTTGTATCACTATCCAAATATAATATTTAGTAATCAAATTTCTGTTTCAGGTAAGTTAACGACTGCTCAAGAACATCGACTGTGTGAGCCAGAAAAAATATAACATTTATCTTAAAATGTGCATGCATAATAGTATATGTAAAATAGTTTAAAAACAAAATCCTTTACTCAGTTTTCATCTTTTAAGTAACTTTGGGGCTTTCTGCCATGAATGGACAGTCTTAACTATTCGTCTTTTTTTAAATGTTACCAAAAGTATAAATATATTTTTGAAAATATGATTGGATTTTTAATATTTATGTAAACAAACTATGATCGTAGGTTCTTATTTACCCCTCATCGTTTTTATTTTTTTTATGGCAAGCATTAAAAATCGTGATTTAGTTTTCATTTTCAAGGAAAACTGTGTTTTTTTATTTTTTTTTATATGTTGGAGTTAAAATGGATGTGGTAAATTCGCTTGATTTAAATTGTTTATATTAGCTAATGTTACAGTGTTTATGAACCTTAAAAATTTATTAGCTTCGATAAAACATAATGGGAAACTTCTTTTTTCAAACAAGTAAAAATTAATATATATATATATATATATATATATATATATATATATATTTTTTTTAATCTTTGCAAAAATAAAAAAAGATTACTTGGGACTTACGACAACTCTAAACAGATTTTAAGTTATGGTAGGAGATCCAAAGTTACCTCTGTCTCATTACAGGAAGTCCCCTTGGTTAACGGTTTGGTTGTTTTGTATTGTGTGAGAAGTTCTCATGAAATCTTTACCGATTAGCTACTTGTGTTTCTTTTAATTATATATTACATTTTATAAACAATAAGTCGTCTTTATTTGTGATTAAACATATTTTATATGTTTTCAAGGATTACCTATTCTATATAACATTATGTAGATTGAAAACGTTTATCATAAATGTGTAGTCCTATGTTTCATGTACTAAGTGTGAAAATGCCCCTAGAGTTTTGTTAAGAGCAAATTACAAATATCTGTTTCATTATTCTTGATTGAGTAGTTTTATAGAGCAGTGGAAAAAGTAATTATAATTTTTCAACTCAATTTTAAATCAAAATTTATATTCTGTATTTGTTCCTTGTTGAACCAAACTAACATTGAGGTTATAACACATTTTTTATTGTGTCGAAATTGCATTATTTTATTGATTACATTTCAAAACCAAATCCATTGTATTTTATCCTTTACTTTGACGTCGCATTGGACTGGCCAAAATATTGACTTCAAGCTCTATTAATTTTGATGAATCATAATTCTAAAGTTATTAATTAATTGAGACTTCAAGGGGTTGTTTCTTGTACAGATTCCCAATTGTAGAGTTTACACAGTAAAATGTAATTCACTATTTTGTTTTATCATCTATTTGAGACATAAAGTAGTAATTTAAAAATTTTTTCATAGAATAGTTACAATAACATCTGTATGTTGTGGTTGACACAAGATTCTTGATAATTGCCATTTCGGATGTTTGAGATTATTTACAAATGGCGTCCCACTCAAAACAACCGCGGACGCGAATCGCCCCCTAGGGACCCATGCGGACGACTCCCATCTTCTTTTAGATTGGGTTATTTGTCTTGCTCCTTGCAACTAACCACATCCAAATGATGAGCAATATATCTGTGATACCTGAAACAAACATTAAAACCCAACCATGTCACCCATTTAGACATACCAAAAACTAATACTTACGTCATATGTACTCTTTAGGGTAGTTTGACATTTGTTTGGGCTAAAACCAACAAAGTAAAATGTGCGAACTTATATATTAATAATTATTTTCAGTATAGTAAAATAAGATTAAACTTAGGAAGTTTTAGCTGAATAAAATTGACTCTGTTCAATTATTCTAAGATAATAATTTTCTTGCATTTATTGAAGTTGTGTGTGATTTTTAATTGGTAACCAAAGAGCGATTAGAAATATGGTTTGGTCCCAAATTATTTATAGGCCTTCATTATTGACCATTTTCTTTTTTTATGATCATCAAATCCAAAATTATTTTGGTTGCTCTTTTAGGTTTCTATCCAATGACGAATTGCATCAAAAACCATTTTAATAATAATTTTTTTAGTGAGGATTTGCTGGTGCTGGCCATGTTCAATGGCCTCCAATTAAGTATTGACTTCACGTGAAATCACGATGACGTCATCAACCTTGTCATCATGGCTTCAGGTGACATCATGACCTAATCAGACATTGATCTGAGCCAGCACCCGCAAATCCCCACTACTAATTTTATCACACAAATATCCAAATGGTTAGATACTCATATTGCTTATAGGGGAAAAATTGTTCCAAGATTCGAAGGTCCTTGGCACATACATTGAAAATCTTCATACGTCTCTATTTAGTTAGACCGACTTTACTTCAGTTAATGTGTTTGGTATACATTTTCAATCTCAGTTGAAAAGAAGGAGGAAGGCCTAATACTCTTATGTAAGTTTTCGTATATTATATAATTTTACGTGAAGTTAAAGACAAGAAGGGGTGGAATATTCACGAAATGTTTATAAAATCCAAAACTTTTTAAAGATTTTACGATTGTCAAAAAATTATAAAAAATTGAATTTAAAAAGTTTTTGAGTAAATTTCTGAATTTTTGTAACATAAATTCATTTGTTTTATCTAACGGTCAACATAACTTTATCCATATCCTTTATGTTAAGTTTTCACGATTCTACTAGTGGCGATATAGTTCAACGTCAGTCAAATATTCATTTATATAATCAGTTAAACGAGTTTTAGATTTTATTAAAACTATTAAAGTGATTAATATTTGAGACAACTGTTATATTTTTCATCATAAACTCATTGAGAGGCAAATTTCAAAATATAAAAAAAATTTAATATTAATTAAAAAAACATTTAAAGTAAGTAAAATTCAAATTTCTGAATCCTTTTATAAACAACTGGTGGGAAATTCACGTCGGTTGTCGGCTGGATATTGAAATGTCGGGGGATCCGATTAAGTACATGATCTCGCTTCGCCGGCTTCTGTCCTGAACCGATTTTATTGGACGAACTGAAACAGGGAAATTTATATTAACGAATGCAATCCACTGTTGGCAATTGAAAACTGATTTTATCATTTTGAATTACTAAATCTCATAATGTGTTACGTTCCAAGTCAACGTGTTTTTCAGGAACCATACGACGCAGAAAGTTGTATGTTTATGACTTAAAATATATATTTAAAGTCAAGCGTAAAAAATCTCTTTTTGGTATGATAATTTATATATACTTCTTATCTACATGCACTATGGATTACATTTAAAACACATACAATGATATAATTAATTAAATTATATTTCCATGTAAAATATTTCAACAAATTATTATTATTGTTATTATTGATATTTTTTACACGTGAGTTTTTTTGCATCCTTTCTCATGTCCAAGAATTTTTAAAATATTTTATTATTAATAATTCTGAACCTAAAATTTTACTAATAAAACCGTTAAATATATTTTTTGTTTAGCTGAATTTCACAGAACAACGTGATAATGACATTTCGATGAAGAAAACGGCTTCTAGTAAGAAATTTTTAATCATAATAATAAAATTTCGGTAATTCGGAAAGTAAAAAACGTATAAAATCCGTGTGTTTTAATAAAACACACTTAGGTCAACAAATACACTATACAGACGCATACGAATGATGTATTCATTGTATGTTTGAATTTATGACATATAAAGACTTTTAAATTTTGATTTTGAGTTATTTCATTTTACAGTAATAAAATATGTATCGTATTTTATGGAAAGGGATGGGCTTTGTTCTTTTGCTTGATCCCATGGATCCCCATTCATAAATTAAATATTGTTATAATATTTTAATTAGAGTATTTTTTTTATTTAAGTGCATTAAGTTTAATATTTACTACAATGTTAAACCACATTAGAATTTATTGTTGAAACAGTGAACCATAAATCAATAAAGCTGCTCCTTGAAGTGGATATGACCGGTGTGTGAGATCAGAAAATTGGACTTAGCGATAAGATAAGGTGGTAGCCAATGCTCCTTGCCTTCTTTTTGCGGTCATCCCTACTCGGTCGGTGAAGCTAGACGGTGCACGAGCGTCAGCTGACCTGTCTGTGTCTTTGCTGTATGAATCAGCAGTTCGGTGCTGAGAGGAGGACTTCAGCACAATATAATCAATACAGTCACAACACTTTCATTGAAGCTACATGTTCTGAGCTATCCCTATACTGCCGGGAAATTAAAATTTTCCTTCAGCGAATGGCGATCAATTAGCGGACGGTATAAAAAGGAAAATTACCAAAAAGCATTAAAAATTTAAAACATGCCTAGTAAATGCACGATAATGTGTTGATTGTATTATGAGGTAAAACTATTTATTAATATTTTAGCAATAAGAAGGACACCTTAAGTCACCGAATGTCATGGCTGTCTCTCAATCACCTTATTTTGCATTGTGACATAAATGTGGTTAGGTATGTCGGGTTGCGATAGTGTGTGTTCGGATGGATGCAATAATGCATTCATATCAGGCATTCATTTTTTCTGAATCGTTATAGAATTTAAATAAATGTTTCGAAGAGTATGGTGTTACACTTAACCACGTAGTAAAAATATGTTGTTTGTAACAATGATACGTGATTAGAAGAAAAAAAAATTGTTTGTGCAAAATGATTAAATAATATTATTAGTATTAAGTCGTTAATAGTATTAAGAAAAAGTGTCTAAGCAGAGCGGGAAGTGTTACTCAACGCAGTGAACAAGCAGAACCTGCCGCTGAGCCGCACGTGAAAGGCGAATAATCATCGTTATCTTCGGACGACGATAAAGATCATTCTGATTGATTAAATTTATCATCACTCAATATTCAGACAGTCATAAATACATAAATTCCATACTTTTACCTTGTTTACGCTACTTCATTTAGTATCTGTTTATTAATTTGACATTTGTAATTATTAAAAAATTTTGTAAAAACACATCTCTAGATTTTGAAGTTGTGCTTTTTTTATTTACTCCAATTTAATGGAACTACAAAACTAAAAAAATCAAACATAAAAAATAATTGAAGCTGAGTAGCATACACAAAATTATTACTCAAAGTGGATGGGCTCTTTTATGCTTGTTTTTATACAAACTACTAAACATAGACTATAATTAATATAGTGATATTTCTCCCCTTTTTCGGTAAAATGATTTGTTATTTAATACCAATGTTAAACATAAATACATTTTATATTTCAGTTTCATAAATAATCAATTTGTTTTTCGAATATGTTGGGGAAAATACAGTTTGAAGACCAAATTAATATTAGGCCCCAGCGATCCCAATACTGATGTTGCCTCCCGATAAAAAGAAAAGAAATTGAGCTTATAGAAAAATATAGTTTTGGAACAATGTTTTCGAAAACTTTCAATCGCATATTCGGATTGATAATGAAAGATGATCAGCTCTGATCTGGTGGTAAAAAATAACGCAAATCATTGCCTGCAAGTTTGTAGCGCAGCCTTTGGCCAAGCTTGCCCAGTCACACTTGCCGGTGGGGAGAGCCCGCCAGGGGCAGATTAGTTGTGGTTACGACCACTAGGGGAGCCACACTCGTCATTACGCTCATGGGTCCTGTTTGTTATTGTACATGGTTTTGTGCTTGCATACGTGTTTGGGCCAGGACTCTAGGTAAAGGCGATGAGAACCGTTGTAAGGTGTGTGTGCTCTACCATCGGTAGTTGTAATGATAACATTGATTATACACAATAATCATACATCGTAAAAATGATTATTAAGCAACTGTATCTAATTTATATAAAAAGAGTACTTTCTAAAAATACTAAAGCTAATGGATCAAATAAGAGTAGTGGCAAAATGAGGCTGCTAGGACAAGACATCATAGAGATAACGTAAGCAATTAAGACGTCATCAATGACGTTATATGACATCACATTACGTCACAAAAATGACGTCATAGTGACGTCATTGTCTCTTACTTTACCATGATGACGTCACTGATGTTATGTAGGTCAAGGCCACAAAGAAAGCGAGAGGTTTAAGTGTTTAAAGTAATGTCTAGTAACTTATTTATAACGATTATTTCTTAATATTTTATACTTGAAATAAGCACCTAAAGGACCATTGATTTTTCTCAAACGAAAAAATGGTACAAATATAACTATTAAAGCAATTTTCTTTGTTATAATATATTCACTTCTTAATAAAACTGACGAGCAAGTTCATAAAACGTAACATCTTTAATTACTAAATGTGGATGTTTTAAAAACCGTCTGTGGGGAAAAGTAATCTTTTTATGTAGGGATACTATCATATATTTTCGGTAATAGTTTTACAACTCTTAATTCACGATAACAGCAATACTTTTTTAGTATAAATGTAGAGAAATATTTAATAGTCAGTTTTGGTCAGTTAAGGGTATTTTCATCGTATTCAGAATATATTGTGAAGAAGAATAAAAAACGCAATTGTTTATTTTAGAGACATGTATGAAGCATAAACATATGTAGGCCAAATAGTAGTTATGAAATAAAAAGCTCTGTCATAAAAAACCCATGTATTAAAATGTGACAAGTTTTTTGTCACATACAGAAAATGTGAGACAGACGTCATGTCCTGAATATTCTGTGTTTTCTTATTATTCTTCGTACAGCTTCTTTGCTAGCCCCATTCAACATGTCTACCTATACGACGATGTTTGAAATAAATGGAAATATCTTTGAAAAAGATTATGATGAATTTAATTATGTTTACAGATTTGAAACGCTTCAAAATAGAATTGTTCAATCCCAAAGTACCCTATAAATTTTGCTAAATCAAAGTACTATTAACGGATGAACTGGGGTTGCAATGGAAACTTCATGTAACAAAAATATAAAGAAGAAAACACGAGGATTTGAAATAAAAAAGGTTCTTTAAAAACAAGAAACCTGTTAAGTTATTAATTTTAGTATACTATAATATTTAAACATTAGGCCTAAATGAAGATAAATAAAGAATAAACGTATTTTACCGTGGCAAACTTTTGTGGTTTTCTTTTCCTATTAGTTTTGAACTGTTCACCAATGTATACCAATTTACATTATTATATTTAATCAACAGTCTACTACTTAGTAACATTCCAAACATGAGTTTGATACCATTTAAATATATTTCATTACAATTATTAACTTAAACATAACATACTTATCGAAAATAGAACACTACAAAAACACAAAACACAAAATATATGCTTATGACACAGATTTATTACATTTCCGGCAGGCTAAATAATGAGATTTTATTACAAAAGACATTTTCAAGTGAGAGAAGGAGTGCCGTGACTGTCGGACGCTGATTTCACTTCCTGAATCACTCAAATGTTGGTAATTTTCCTTCGTCACGCACCACCAATCGCTCTTTACTTCTAATCTGTTTGTGACACTTTGGATCATTACATTTCCACACCTTGAGTCAACACGTTTGCAAGATGTTTCCTCGTTTTATGTTGCAGACAGATAATGTTTCTGTAAATTTTAAGTGGTTAATCCTTAGTATTTTTGAGAGAAAAACTAATTCTATTTGATTATACGTGAATGTATAATCTAATAGTCTTAGATTTGTTAATTTGAATTATTTGAAACAATAAACTACTAGTAAATGGCAATAATAAATTTTAAAAACCCCATTAGTAACTCAGTTGTAGAACTTTGGCCTCACACGCCATCGGATCCCAGGTTCTATCCCTTGTGACAACATTACTCACGCAAGCATAAGCAGTCACCTCTGACTAACCTTTTTTAATAAATGCAGTGACGGTATCTTGCTGTCTTAAGATCACCACACAGGTTTCTTAGGCGAGCGGGAGACCCCTTAAAAGTCACTTAGTTTATGAGATATCGGCTGTTAATTAAATAATAAAAGCTAATTTATGTTTTAATGTTTATGAGGTTTAATGTTTTAGGTTGATGACATGAACAATTTCTTTATGTGGGGGAACGTTGAGTTTTTATCTTAGAGTTTTATATAATAATTCTACCCTAAATCTTTCATTAAACACATTTTGTAGTTTAAACAAACTATTATTCAAAGTCTTTCCAAAAATTAGATAAGCTTCACTTTGATAAGTTTAACGAAACCACACTTTACAAGAAAATTATATTTTTAACTTTTTATATAATCAAAACTTAAACGTTTAAAATAGAAACATATATCGAACTTTACATAGCATTGAAGGCCTACATTTTTTAGTAACTTTCTGATTGACAATTTCAGTTTAACTCTTATGGTTTCGAAGTAATAACGAAATATCTTTATTTTTCCATATGGCAATTATTGCATTAGATGGCAATACAACAATGAGAAAAATTTCTCCAACAATACTGTGTGATGATAAAAAAACATACGTGTTATATGTAGAAATAAAGAATATTTGTGTCGATTCCATGGTAATAAGAGACAGGGATAATAATAGTCAGACCTGAAAAAACCATGAAAAAACTGCTTTTTTATAAGTGAGTAAATTTCATGAAATTCATTTGAAAGCTGTAGCCTGTTGATTCAGAAGTACATAGATCCTAAAACAACTAAACATTATGAGCCTGTACAGATTTACCATACGCTTTTCCACTGCCACATTTCTTATGGCCTACTCTTGTGGGGTCACCCATGAGATATATGAGGTACTACTGCTCCAAAACGTACAGTCAGGATAATAACGGGAAGTGAGCACAGTGCCCACTGCAAGCCCTTATTTGCCAGACTATGTGTACACACTGTCATTGACCATTATATTCTCTTAAGCTAGAAAAATGTGAGGTGAAATTTTGGATCAGTTTCCAAACGAGAGGAAGTGCATCACCACCACAACACCAGGCAGCGTGATCATTTGGATGTCCCCAGAGTGCGCCTTGGCAGAACTAAAGTGAGCTAGAGTATTTCAGCTATCGGCATCTTCAATAAAATTGCCTCATAGGTTGAAACAACTGGAATGTGCTGCTTTTGACATAACTTTTTCGACTTTCCTTATTGGCTATGCCTTCTACAATAGTGGATAATTCTTTTTTACCATTAATGGGCATTTGACCGTTGATGCCCATTTTTTTTTAACTCAAACTAGTGTACTTGTTGCTCGATATCGAGAAAGTTAGTTTGGGTAATTTTTACTGTTTACGCTTTTTAACCACTTCGTTAACCAGTGCATCCTCCAATTTTTAAATCATAACCTCTTTGGTATAAATAGACAGATGTTCTCCCTGGTGTAAATACTGTGTTTACTCGTTGCAGCTGATGTTAACTTGAAATCTTAAATTTCCTCATCAATGTTAATCAAATGGAGAAATTAAGTACTTTAAGGGTCTCTAGGGCCCTTCCGTTTGGATGGATATTTACTAATTTACATTAAAAACAACTTCTCTCCGAGCTCTATCCAATGACACTAAAATCATTAAAAATTTTCAAAAACTTTAGAAGTCCCTCGTAAAAAAAAAAATCGTGCCACGTATTCAATATGTATGTATATCTCAAAACCAACAAATTTGATATAAACTTAACCTGGGCCAAAAAGTTGTCAAATTAAATTATCCAAGCAATGATACAAAGTTTGTTAAGGTATTAAAACAAATAATAGAGTTATGGCGATTAAAAAAAAACTTTTTAGTTAATTGAGCTGAAAAACCTTATTTCATCGATTGTAATTTTATTTTTTAACTTTTTATCCAAATTGAGATTTTGACAAAATTTTCCGGTTTTGAAATATTTTATTTTAAAGAAAAATAAACGGTATCAGATAACTGACACATACTTTCTCCCAACAATATAAAAACATGTGTTAAAAGCTTTAAACATTAATGTCTAGATGACTCTGTCGGATAGCTACCAGCTGAGCAGCGCGAGCTTGACCCTACGCGCATCTGTGACTTTTAACAACGTACTGCGTTTACCGCTAAATGAAAAATTGTATTTTCTCCTCAACCACTTGACGTAGAGCAATAATTTAAAGTACTGGATTATTTAGTTTTTTGAGCTTGATTTAATGGTGATAAGTAAAATTTATTTTGAGACAACAGCTATTTTGAAAATCAAAAAAATTGATTTTTTAAACACTTTTTACTCCATAACTTTTGAACGCGCATTTTCTCGGAGATGCGGGTGGTGTCATTTTATTCATCATTTTAAGCTTAATAAACCACAAAATTTTAATCAAAATCGTTAGAGCCGTTTTTGAGAAATTTTGATTTTTGACGATTTTTGAGGGTTTTTGGGGGTAAAATACCCTTAAAAATCAAAAATTCAAAAAAATGAAAAAAACGCCTGGAATTATTGTGGATTTGGACCTATATACCAAATTTCATTAAAATCGGAACATTAGGGCATTCTCTAGCTCTGTTTACATCCTGACACACATACACACACACACACACAGACATCACTCCGAAAACCACTTTTTTGGACTCAGGGGGAACCATAATGGATAAATACACCAACAACTCAAATTCGAAAATTTTGACGAAAACAATACTTTCTCCATATACTATGGTATAGGGGGAGAAAGTAAAAATTACCGCCATTTTGAAAATACACATAACTGAAATATAATATTTTCTTCGAAATGAACAATGCTGTGATCAGCGTCATGCCAAATATGAACTTAATACCATGGTTCGTTACAGCAATAAAACTGTGTGGTGTATAAAGCAAAACGTAGCCAGTGTATAAAACATGTCTCCGAAGTCTGTGGCATTATTTAATGAGCACCCTGTATAGCTGGCAATTATATAGCAGAAGTGAGTAGTTCAAGATGGATGGAGTGCAGGTGAACACCGATCTTGAAGAGGTAGGATTCCTTCATCAGCAGGCGTATTGATGTATCACTCGGTGTATCGTGAGTTGGGCTGACAGTTGTACATGTACATGTCGCGGTGAGCGGGACGGCTCTCATTTGTCAACTTGTGAAATACGCTGAAATGTAAACCCCATCTGTATAGCACTGCCTCTACAGCCGTCATACTTTTATTGTACTATAGTTCGGAATCTTTTTTTGAATAGTTCTGTCCGTAGGCTAAAATAAGTGGCAGTAAAGGGTGTCGATAATTTCAAGTTAGTCGGACAGCCGATCGCTGATAATCCAAGCTTTTGAGCTTACGTTTATACATGTTAACGGCACAGTATAAAATCTTGACATTCTATAGAATACCTAGGTATTCTACACAATGCCGCATTATCTTAGACACAGCATGAAATGAACGAAAATATAGATTTTAATACCCATTGCCTAGGCATTGTGTTTAATGATTACGTATTTTATAAAATGCATGCGGTTCTCTATTCAAAGTACTAAATAAACAGATTTTATGTTTATAAATTTTGTACTTACAAAATAAAAATAAAATGGAATAATACAGAAGAAACTTGACCGATGTATTTCATAGTTAAGTATTTAAGGTCTGCGTGTTATTTCGAAGAGTTGTATAACTTTTACATCAGGAAGAGAACCGTGAAATTTGAAATTTTATTTTGTGTTGTTTTTTCTTTCTTTATTTTTTTTACACTTGTCACAAGCAAATATGTTGGGGTTGGTGTTAAAATTCCCATGTACACTACATGAAGCCTTGACATTCTAGATGACTGGTCTGTAGCAGTCGAGCATTTCGTGGTCCACATCAGCCTAAATCTAATAAATCAACATCATGAACATACAAATTTATAGCACTGTCTTTTTGCTTTAAGGAATGAATAAATTTTGGCCTGTTTTCTTCTAACACTACATCTCACTGCATCTGTTGATCTGCCAGTAATGAAGTGAATCTTGCCTTGCACTGAAATTTATAATTTTAACGATTCAGTGGTAAAACGAAGGCTCATTACTGAAATACCATCTAGAATGTACTTCCGTCATCATACTAATATCCATGGACCTGCCTGGATACCTACATAATACCAACTGGATACCTGGCAATACCTTACATAGTCTACTCTTCCTGAAGCGCTTCATGCGTTCTGTGGAATGCCTAGTCAAAGTATAAAATATTCACCATCAAATAATTTGCATGCCAATTTTTTCATTGCATAGAAGGACTAGGCATTTCCGGTAAAATTTATAATAATTTGAGTTGGTTAATGTGAGTTTCGAGAAACCTGAACTATTTGAAATCATCGCAGTAAAAATTTTCTCTATAAGGTTATGTTTAAAGATCAAGTTTATGTTACCCGTTACGACTGGGCATCTTAGATGAGGCATCACATAAAAAGAGCCATTGAAAGGGTTCAAGTCAATACCTAAACGAAGTCTGATCATGACAATCGTATCACGTACCCAGGAGGTCTGTCCCGTAGTTTGGATACTTATTATTGGATACATATTGAAGACTGTAAAATATTTGGAAGCTTATAACTAATTACAATACAACGTTTACTTTTGGTAATTTAGAAACTTGTTAAAAAACACCAATAGGATGGTTAGGACGGTGAAAAGTACTACTATTTAGGATTGTTAGTGTAATATAAGTGTTTTATATATTTTTTTTTTCATGGCGACCTTTGAACACAACATATTCTTATTTATGACCTATATTCATATTAATAAACTTTAAATAAACAATCTACGTTTAATAAAACCTGGTAACACTGGATACCGGTTTCTCAGAAGTTCGAAATAAGCAAAGTTGATTTAATTTTAATTTGGAACAAATATCTACTACCTATAAAGCTATCAATAAAGTACATCGCATAGTAAAAAATCAATATTTAATAAAACCATGGGATAAATTACCACAGATTTAAATTATTTATTTTTATATAAACTACGTAATTGAAAAAATTGAGTGACTTAGGATTGTTTTTAGAAATCAACGAAAATTACTCGAAAGACTTTTTTCCATGGATACATTAATAATACAGTGTTTCAAACAGTTAAGTGTTTAAAATTATTTTAAGCACAGAGTATTCGGAATTGTTTTATTTGAAATACGTATGGTAAACCTTACCAAGCACTGGAGAGCTAAAGACCACTTGGGGGGGGCGAGCTAAACATTTCTTGTTTGTTGTAACTCATGAAACTTTTAATTGCATATTTAAGTTGTCAATTCTTTCTGTCCGGTACCATGAATATGGTCGATCTTCAATAAATCAGTTTGGTCAAAGGAGAAGTGAGGCTTTAAAAATTATAAATTAAGTCACAGATATACAGGTTGTATTTCAAGTCTATCACCAAACTTCATAATATAGGTAATTTGGTTAAAATAAGCAAAAAAGTTCATATGAAGGTATGTTCTAACATGCATATTTAACGGTACCGGTACCTGTTTTGATATTTGTGCTTGAAATTTAAAAATGGCTGCCATTTTGAAAAAAATGCATAGGACAAAGTAATTTTTACTGTGGGAATGTAAAATGGTATCATAATGCCATTAACTGCCATTTTAATTAACTGCCATTTTGGAAAAACAAAATGGTGGATATTAGGTAAATATGCAATGGATAATCCATGGATAATGGATAAAGTACATACATTCATAGGGACTTTTTTGCTTTTTATGACCCAATTAGCCAAATTATGAAGTTTAGTGACGGACGTTAAAGACACCTTGTATATATAAAACTATTTTCATAAGCCTAGATTAAACATATGTTTTCAAGGTATATTTCTCCACACATTGATATAATTTAAAACTTTTATGAGACGGGATCAAAGAAAGTATTCTATGAACATTATCAAACAAAAGTTATATCTGCAAACTATTCTGAAATAAATCATATAACTGATCTTAACAATATATTACTTGAACAATGAAATTAATATATTGAGATCTCTTAAATCAGGGATGGGAACTACGCTAAAACAGAGATAAGAAAATTACAAAACTTGTGTAAAAAGAGTGAAAATAAATAAATCAACAGTTATTTTAAGGATGCATGGAATGTAGTTGATCCGATAGTTAAAAAGGTTAAAAACTCAGTGGTCAGGTTAAAGGTGGTCGGTTGATGATTTTTAAAAGTATTAAATGAAACTCTACAAACCTATTAAATATCCCTCCAGTTACAATTACAATTATCGACGGTAAATACAATGTGCACGCTCCATTAAATAGAATTTAAAAGAGTCCATTCATAATTTAATTACGATGTGAATAGTGGTTTCTGGTTTATTGATTAACCGGTGAAAATTATTAAATAACACAAAAAGAAGAAGATAAACATAGTTACGTCGATTTCAAATACAATTTGGTAGGTGGTATTATAATGTCAATTTGTTTATATTTTTTATAGTGTCGATATTAATAAGATCTAAGAGAAGGGGTTAAATGTATGGTATGTTGTGATATAAAATAAAAGGGGAATAACGAATTATGACTCATTTTAATAGATTATGTATTGAACGCGAGCCAGTCATTAAACTAAAGGCCAATTGCAGCTCAAAAAGGGAAGAATGCCCTCCTGTCTTATTGTCTCAATACAAATAACAAAAAAAGATTGAAAATTTTCTTAGCATTAAAATATGATTTTAATTATAAAAGAACATGCTTACTATTATTTTGTCTGCTACCAATGTAATTTTATAATTGTTGTATAATTTTCGTATTAGGGGACCGTTTATATTTACATGATTGTAACTCACAGACAAACTATCAGGTTTTATAAAATGACGAAGTTTCGATCGTATCTGGCTTTCTCACCACGAGAAAATGCCTGAACCTTTATTTCTACACCCGTGGCACTTTTTAATGGTTAGACGAACGTTGGTTGTCCATTTTATTGTTTTTTTACAAATATTATTTCATTAATACATTTGTTTAGCAAATTTATAAATGAAAACAATTTCAACTATTTTTTTCCAAATTTTAAAAGATAAGATGGTTAAGTAATCTAAACATATAACAGGGAAAGCCCTCACCCACTGACTAACTCATTAATCACTAATTCTCCAACTTCCCGACTAGCTAGAGTGCTGAAATTTTGTATACTATTCTTTAAGCTTAAAATAGGAAAGTCTGACTATTTTCATAGTAATATTCGCAAAGGGCTACGCCCTAAACGTCCTCAAAGCTAGTATGTTATTCTTATGGAAGAAACATTTATGTATTTTAACATATGATTACTCAAAGGATCATTAATTTTATAAACCACTGTTCTAATTTAAATCATTGAGGGGAAATTGTTAATAATAAAACTAGACGGTATCACTGACTTGCGGCGAGTGAGCGTAGCGAACGAGCTAATCCTGACGGCGAGTGAGCGTACCGAACAAGATCAATTGAAGGGAAAAAATTTCTCAATATGGCATTGCAAAGCATGCCGGGTAAGCTAGTGTAAAATAAAGGAGAAAATAAAATGTTTTAAGCAAGAGTCAGTGAAGTGTGAAGGACTTGGACGGAGGTAGTCGTGATTAGCATGTAGTGGAATCGTGTATCTGCACACTCCACCGACTTGAGCCACTAAAATGTTGTAATTTCCTGCCGACATGCATCCACTGGCAAACTAGAGTTTCTGTTACTACGAGTGCTATAATGCTGAGATTCAACACAATAATGTCACATACTTTAGAAATTTTGACCATTAATTGTTTTGCCAGCAAAATCTTTAAAACAATCTATCCTAGCTAGTTGAAGTAATAACATATAGAAATTTGAACGAGAAACTTGCAATTTCTGTTTCGGTATAAGCTCCTTCTACTTTAATAGATAGTTTTTACATTATTAGAGAATATAATTATATGATTTTTGTCATGAAGGGTGAAATTTATATAGTGTTTAAAAAATACAATTTAAGAATGATGGATTATTTAAGAAAACTTATTAATGATTAATAAAAGTATACGAGATCAAGTAGAAGGCTTATTTATAATCCTGTATAATATTTATGAAACTATTAGTACTATCATTTAATTTTCTATTTATAATTTTTTAATTGCCATATTGAACCCTTAATGTATGTAGTTAATTATTTTCCTTCGATGTGGTGGTGGTGGGAAGGATTGAGGGTTTACAGCTCCTAATGTACGATTACATCCTTCTTCTGTAGTAATTTTGAACAAATTATTTGTATTACACTAAGTAAATTTAATAAAGACGATAAAATTAAGATCCTACGTTGTACAGTTAAAGTCAAAATAAGTTTTAATATTCTTTAATTGAACAAAAATATTGGGAGGGTTTATCAAACCTTATCGAGATAATCATATGACATATTGCAAAACTATAGACCTACGCTATTAAACTATGTATTAAATATTTAAAGTGAAATTTCTGTATATTATATATCAATTCCTAACATTCATTCGTCTTACGTCACAAGTATGAAAATCTTGAAACTATAGCATATTGAATTTAATACACTTAAACCGTTGTGATACAAAACTGTATCATAAATCCTATACTTTTAACAAAGACTAAAACTGATTAACGAGAAAAGTGTTCTTTAATATGAGCGGTTAATAAACAAACCTAAATTAGAATATTCATGCAATACCGTGCATTTTACAAATCCAACACAATGTCTGGCCTCAGTGCAATCACCAGGGATCAGTCATGGGATTGATAACAACCCAGCCCTAATGCACTGACTGTGTTCTATGTCTAATGGCCTCACATATAACTTGTCTTACTAGTAGGCCTAAACATTCCTGACCCACCACTTAACAATCCACATGTTCATTTATCTTTTTAACAATTTTATCCTATTCCCAAATTGTATTCATACATTTTTTCTGAACAATTAAGAAGAATAGCCAGGCCTCAAAAGGTAAAGTGAATCGGGAGTTGTTGCACTTTTTATTTTCAGCAATATGATTTTGATGCTAAGTTTGATTAGCTGCAATTTTTGACTCGGTCATTTTTTTACGTCGGGCTTACGGCTATGTATTTCTTTTGACAAACCATTCAAAATGAGGGGTCACTCGATAGGGTCTGCTTTTTTAAATAAATAAGATACCCCACCAGCACTCTGGTAGGGGGATGAACATTTTTTCGATGTAAAAAAGTCAGCAATCTTTGTTAATAATTAATGATACAAACCAAATATTTCTATCTATTTTGATTTTTAAAATATAGATTTATTTCAATACTTAATTTACACAATGTATAATTTACCATTAATTTTAGTATGCATATATAATATTGTAAAAGGTATAATAAATAAACTTAAGAAATTAAACTAAGTCTATACATAGCATTTTTTTCTTTGTGGAACAGTTTATATCAGATAGTCTACGGCCAATATGTGCCTCCCTTTCTGTTTATTATAACGTACATCACGACATTGAATAGAAACAACAGCACATTGGTAGTGATTGATACAACGGGCCGCCCCTAATGCACGGACTGTGTCCTGTGTATAATGGCCTTACACAACACAATCCTCACTTAAATATACTTACCACTTAAGCTGTGAAATAATTTAGACATATTGATCTGATTACCGAATTTGACTCTAGTTTTTTACAATATACTAATTAATACAGTATTAATAACTACTGTATATATGAATAATCAAGACCGGCTAGATGGGGACTCCGTCCATTTGCTCCCTTTCTAGCTCCCGTAAATTTGTTAAAAGCACAATTTGTTCGTTTTGAATAAAATTTGACCTTCAGATTCAGTAAATTCTTTCCACTATAAATATGGAGGCTACTTAAATTTTCAAATAAATTTTAAATGGTGAGGAAGTGTACTAAAGTAGATTTCTGGAAGAAAATTTCTTACAAACTACTACTATGCATTTCTAAAAAATACTCAATAAAGGCAGCTAAAATTTGCATAACAATAACAATTTGAAAACCTCTTGTTTACATTGTATTTCCGATTTAAAACATGCATTGTTTTTTTTCACAGAAAAAACAAAGTTTCATAAATTATTTGCAAATCTATAAAGAAGGACATTTTCAACGACTCTTGATTAATTAATCAATCCAGTATATCTTTAGGTTTTTCAGTCCAAGGTTTTTTAATCTTGAATTATATGAGAGTAGATGATCATGTGTATTATTTTGTGAAATTCAACAATAAATATGTTTTAGAAAAAACGTTTTAATTTTCTATAATATATCAATGAGAAGTATACTGTGTATGATTTATTAATAAACTATTTTTTTATTTCATGGATTTGACTGGGGTTATAGAGCAGGTAAAATTAATAATCAATCATGAGTAACTGGTGTAAATGATAAGTTAAGAATATTTTTAGATATAGTGCGAGATTTTCGACACTGCCTGTAGCCCAAGACCGAAGGGCATTGGCGTCAATAGCAATTCTTCATCTCTCATCCATCATTCATCGCCTATATCGTGGTCTTCCCCTCTTCAACGATCATTTTGATCCGGCTTTGTCAAAAACATGGGCCAAATTTAGTAATATTGTAACTATTGAAAAAAGTAAAGGTTTATAGACTAAAACATGTGTTCAAAGAAAGGGGTTTCTTTCTTCTTTCGTTGAGTTTTAAGAAAATTAATTTATCAAGGAGGAGGTATGTTAAGTATATTGAATATCAAAATATTTAAAGGAAATTATCGAAAAAATGTAATCTAGTAAAAATAGGTTAATCACTCCGTAAACACTAATTCAAAACATCTTTTGACTATGATGCTTTCGACTTACAACAACTATTACGATTTTACCATTTCGAATATTGTAATAATACAGTACTTTACTGTTAAATCAATCTCCAATTTTGATACCATATTAGGTATCATATTCAGTTTTCAAAAAATGTATATTTTAACTGATGAAATTTGTTTCATTCAATACACGGTTCATTTGAAATAATGTGGAGGATGGACGTACTTTTTAAAAAAATATTAGATGAAGCGAAGTGGAGAGGGAATCATTGTTTTCGTTGTTATAGTGCAACCAATTATGGTTAATTATGAGCTCAAACATAAACTATTGTTTTGTTATAAATCCAAAAGACTTTGTGATAGTAAGATACAAAAACGTATAACGTATAACACTTATCTTATAAGAGAAAAATTATCAGGAAATAAATAGTCAGGTAATTTATAAAAACATAACAAATAGAGCACTATCTACATATCAAAGCTTGGACCTTCCCGTGAAATACTGTACTAAATTTTTGACGAACAGAAAAGTACTGTATATGAAAACCTTGTATAACAAATAAATATAAATGAATGTTATCGCTTCCACGCATAGAGTATTGAAGTAAGTCGGGAAAAATGAAATAATTTTTGGACAGCCATTGTCTTCTGAAATGTGTTCTATAGCATCCCCTTAACTTTCTCTGAAATTCCCCTGAAATTCCATGCCCAAAAATAAGGGGTTGGCCCATAAGTAGTTACAATAATGTTTGATATCAGGCATACTAAATTTAAATAAATTCCAGAAGGTTTATAGATATTAAATAAAAGGTCTTAAAATGTAGAATACAATGTTGTAAACCCGTCTTCAATATATTGATTGGGAGATAAATATCAGTCATTCAAAATTTTGAATAAAATAATACTATCAACACTTTGAAATGCAGTAATTTACGACTTATTTTACCTTTTAAGGTCTAGTTTTCAGCTATGTCCTCTCCTTACTAAAACCTTTAAAATGATGTATAGCATGCCTGTGGATTAAGACAACTTTTTTAGGACTTCCTCTTTGGGACGTCTGAGTAGAGGGTGATTCAAGGGTAATATAATAGGCATATGTCAAGCTATTCGCATTTTAAAAGGTAATTTTAAAAGCAAACGTTTGCCAAAAACCGCACCTCAAAAGGCCAAGTATTAAAAATATTATTATATTTTTAAGCGTTTAGGTTAAAATTTAATTTTTATTTTTTCGACTCAGACCACCTTTTAAGATTTTGTTAGTGGCGTTAAATTCTATTTCTTAAGAGCTTTTATTTGATATAAATAAACCTATTTGTTAAGGAAAGATTTATTTCTGACCGCATGTGGGCCATCGCATAATTTTTAGGCATGTTGCTCACCGGGGATTTTAGGGGACTTATCTTAGGAAGGTCAGGGTATAATACCCCCGTCGCAGCAGACTTGCGTACTCAGCGAAATTCCAATGGACTTTCAGATTATTTACTTTCCTCATAAAAACACCATAGGATCGAGTATGTAGGTTTGCTGCCATGGGGTGTTGTCAGAAAATCAAAGTTAATCAATAATTGGTGAATGTTAACACAAAGTTGTATCAAGCTATGTCAATTTTTTATTTTCCCCATAAACCCCATGGGGATGAGTATGTAGGTTTGCCGCCATATTGTTTTTGAAAGCAAGTATAAGTTAAACCCTATCTAGATAATGCACATACCAAATTTTATTAAGTTATGTCAATAAATAAGCAAGGTATAGGGGTTTCTTGATTCCCCATAAGAATAACATGGAACACATATTTTTGGATTTTCCCCGTAACCAGTTATGCTAAGATAAAAATTCAAAATACCAAATTGTTTGTTTTTTTGAGCTCTTTGAAAAGGTTTTAGTTAAAATTGATAAATTTTGATAAATGGGGTCCAAAAATGCCAAAAACCCATTTTTGACCCCTTTGAAACCCCATAAAACCCCGTTCCCATAACCCGATCACGCTGGTGGTCACGGGCTTAGGTCTTACCATGCTACTACCGTAATAGCGTATTCCCTATAGGGAAATTCGCTAAAATAAAAAAAATCTGCAAAAAATTGGCTGTTTAAATACTTTTCATTTTCCATAGATGTTTTGGCTTTATTTTACTACACTATAGTAGCGCAGGTGCGGTAACGAGACTAAAATTTGGGAGGAGGAAGTTTCCTTCTATTTCTATGCAAATTCTTGCAATGGTTATTCAATAAATTGATGTGATACTTTTATGTACTACGGTCATAATGGATATTGGATTGAGGGGGCTAAAATGAAAACAAAACTAATTTATTGAAGAAAAATCCAGATCATGAGTTCAGATGAAATGGATTTCGAATGTCACCGAGTTCGATGTGCGAGAATGGACTTTAGATCACAACATAATTACGTCTTCAGTCAAAAAATTATGTTGATTGACTTAGAAACTTCATGGCATTTTCTGTTTATAGTTTCTGTATATTATTGTGGAAATAGTATATGTTTATTTGTTATTTTTTGTTTATGATTATGTCCTCAATACTATGGCTAGTCAGAATGTAAGTTCAGTTTATATAAATGGAAGGAAATCAAGGTTAGGTTATTGACTTACCTACCTTAGGTAGGGATACAGGTAGAGGCATGCGAGGGTTGGATAAACTTTTTTGGAATCTGTTTGTAGGTCAGGGTAGTTGATAGGGCTGTGTCCTATGATTCAATATCAAAGAAATCACCACAAGATCAAATACCGTCGGCTTCACCACCACTATTGACGCTTCGGCAAACCTCTGACAAAATTAAAACGGTGAATTGGAGTCCATATTCATATCCAAAATATGGAGTCTATATTCGTCCATATTTTGAGAATAACATCAAAAACAGATGGTTCAAAATCAAGTTATTATTTTTTTGTTAAATCAAACCTTATCGTTTATTTTTGCAACTAATTCATTTTTTAAATTTACACCCAGACAGCCGGCCCAGTGTGAGCCCGGTCACTTTACTCTTCTTTTTGATCAATGTATTTTCTTTCTCAAATGAACTGGCCTTATTCTCGCCGCACATTGGTGCGAAGTGGGAGCGAGCCGAGGCCGAGGTGAGGCAGAATCGAGGAAGAGGGGCTTTTGTAATAAATGCCATCAGGTGGAGTGGCGCACATTGGAGCGAGGGCAGAGCGAGTCGGCGGCAGACTTGCTCAGGACTAGTTGGGTTTGTAGTTGATGCACAGTTTTCCTCGGGTCTCGTTCAGTCCTCTTCAAGTTTTTTTTTTTTACTATTTCTTCCTATTTTGTAAAATAGAGAAAGTATAGTAATCCCAAAAAAATCAGATCTATATAATTTAGGTGAAAATATCGCCCGTTGGTCCCCTGAATGCAAAGACGTTTTAAAAAAATCTCTGTCTGGATTTATTTATAATTTTTAATTTAAAATAAATTGTTTAGTTTGACCCATTGGCTCTATATAGATGCACGAGTGATTTTAGGAAATTAAGGAGAAAACTGATAAATCAAATAATTTATTTTTTATATATATTTTTTTTTTAGGGGAGGCGGAAAAATGCTTTACGCACACAGGTGGCCAGCCTTTAGTGTAGAGCTCCCCTAAAAACGGGTTTACCCACTAAAAAACCTCCTCTACTCTTTAGGAATCTAACCTGGAATTGTTTATTACATAACGTCAGGCTAGGCCTAAATTTGGCTTACGCCCGTGGGGCTCGCTCCTTATCCAGCAGCTCGATCAAGGGATCTGGGCCACTTCGCGGTCCAGATCGGTTTTCTTTTCCAGGAGGATGCCCCCAATGTACTGTGACAAACAATCCCAGTTGCCCTCATCCTCCAAAATCTTTTGGCAGACCGAGTCCACCAAAAATGCACCAAAGATTTCTGTGGCCTCCAGGCGGGCCCCTTCCCAACGGGGACAGCGGAAGAATGTGTGTTCCGCATCATCGGGAACACCTGGGCAATAAATGCAGTCCGGTGAACCGGTCTTTCCCGTCCGGTTCAGGTACGACCGAAAATAGCCGTGACCTGTCAAAAATTGGGTCAGGTAGTAGTCCACCTCCCCATGCCACCGTTCCACCCATGGTTGGACCTGTTTGATAAGTCGCGCAGTCCATCGTCCTCGGGTGTCGTGCTCCCAGCTGTGTTGCCACTGCTGGAAGGTTCGGGAGCGCTCTTCTGTTCTTGCCGTGTCCTTGCCGATCTCGCCTTGTCTCTGATAAATCGCTTTCCTCTCCCCTGCCAAGAGCTTGACAGGGATGACTCCGGCGACCACCAGGACGGCAGGCTCGGACACTGTCCGGTAGGCGGAACACACCCGGAGCGCAGCTTGACGCTGAACCCGGGCAAGTCGCAACCTGTAGCACTCCTTATCTAGAGCGCCTGCCCACACCTCTGCCCCGTAAAGGAGCACGGACTAGACCGCGGACATCAACAGACGTCTTCTGCTGGATCGGGGACCCATGACATTGGCCATCAGCCTACTAAGGTAGGTAGGCTTAGCGGCCTTGTCCGCCGTACGGAAAATCTGATCCCTCCAGCTTAACTTGGTGTCCACCATAACCCCGAGGTATTTGGCGGCACGAGTTGATGTGACCACCTCCCTTCCCACTCGGAGTGGGACGACGGTGTCGATCCTCTTCTTCGTGAGGATCACAATATCCGTCTTACTGAGAGCAAGACATAAAGACATATAAATCAAATGATAATAATAATAATACACTAACCCAATTTGATATAACTTTCAAAGTTCTTAGATTTTAAAATGAAAAACAAAACGATGTCACACAAATTTCTGGAAAAATGTTTATTCAAAGATTATAGGGATTTAAGTATCAAAAACTTAGTTTTTGAAAATATTAAATATTTCGTCGAAAAAGAGTAATAGTTACAGTTGATCTAGTTCACCAATAATAACATTCAAAACGGACGTTAACCAACCATGGCCAACAATAAAAGATCCGCTTCACACTTGACTCCCTTCGGCCCCGCCTAGCTCGCACCTCACACCAATGTGCGGCGGGCCTTGAAGCTTGGGTTTAAAACAACAAAATGTTCACTATCCATCCCCGTATACTGAAGAGCACACAATGAATGGTGAATATCATAGAGTAAAATTTTTCGCCCAAGGAAGTTATATTGCAAAATTCAGATGAAGAGTCAGGTGGAGCGGGAATTACTAGGTTTTGTACCGGTGATTTTGATTATGGATCATAGCACTCAGCGCTGCCCTACTGACCTCCGCGACTCACATATAGGCTTACTTAGAGTCTATGAAATCGATACTGACACTCGAAAACTCAATCATTGGCTTTAACAGATAAAACTAACCTACTTCTCGATCAGCTCTCGTATATCACATAATGACTTTTAAAATTCATTACATCAATCGATACCAATCTTTAAAACGCAAATAATTTTCGATATGGGCTTAGCTATATAGTTTTTGTAAAAAAATTGGAAAGTAACCAAAAATATTATACAAATTTGTTATATTGAAAACATGAGATGTATTAGACAATTAATAAATTTTCACTTGATATTATAATTACTCTTGTTGAACAGAAAATCTTACGCTGTGCAATTCAAATGCATGAAAGAAAGTTTATGCCAAAACTAACAAAGCCCTTATATAATGTGAATCCAAGTGAGCTGAAACATTTAACAAGGATCCCTCAAAGCTATTGCACCAAAGTCGTCAAGTTCGTCATCGGGTCCCCGTAGTGCTCCCTTCAAGAGCTCTTACAATTTTGGAGAATCCCTGTCATTCTATAATTTTACTTTTAAACTTTAATGATGGTATATTTCGAAATTTTATAGAAGCACACTTAAATCCACTTTTAATTAAAAAAAAAATTGTTTCAGCAAATTATTTGTTCTTTACTAAAACAATATTTCCTGTTCTCTTGAAAGTTCTAAAACTCAATTAGATTAATTAATCTCAGAAAAAAAATTCCTTTATTAAAGACAAGTCATAAAAATATTTTTATTTAAATGGAAAAGGCTAAAGGTACTGTATAATGAACCAATAAATTTATCTTCAATGATTCCACTTTGCTTTTGAAATTCATTCTTCAATAAATCCTGTACTGTTATAGAACCATTTGGCTTTATGACATTTTATTTCAACCTCTTGCATTGCGGGTTTAGCGTGTTTTAAAGGTATATTTTATAAATAATGTTATATTTGGTTCCGTTTTAACATTTGAATGTGGGCTTTTTTCAGAGTCTATTAAACTGTTTGAATCATTTTCATATGTTTGTAACAATTTAACTTTAGAAAAAAAAAAACATGAAAAAATATAAGTCAAGTAAAAAAGAGATGGCAGAAAACAGTTTAGTTGGAAGTGTATTGTACCAGCTGGCCGTTGCGGGAGGGGGTTGATAATAAAGCATCGACAGTCTGTCTGTATTATTGGTTTCTGTAGGGGAGTGTCGGGCGTCTCGAGAAATAAATGCCACCCCCTCCCTCTTCCACCCTCGCTACACAGTGGTGACTATGTGTAAACCTCCTGCACTAGCTGTTAACTGCCAACGGCACGGTGGAATGTTAGTCCGTAATGATCGAATAAAGGCAAAGCATTCTCTTCTTTGTTGTAGGTTTTAGTGATTTAAAAATATTAAAAATACTCGTTAAAACAGTTTAATGTACATTGAGCAGTAAAGCTAAAAGCCAAATAATGTATAATTAAAACGTGTTTACAATACATTTAAATATAAAAATAATATTACTAGTTTAGTCGAAATCTCTATTAACTGAAACCAAACTGGTACTAAAGTAAACATTATGTGACTTAAATCAAACTCAAATTAAGCTATGTTAGTAATGTGAAATGGAGAGACATGGACACATACAATTTTGTCAGATGTGCACGTGAGGGTCCATTTAGTAAAATGTCGAGGTCACACTGGAGTGATAAAAAAAACTTATTTTCTGACCGCATGAGTTTGCAATAGCGGGATAGGGTATTTCATTATTCGTCCATTTGTCATCAACAATTTACAATTTTAGTTACGATAATTTTATTTCACCAGTTCATTACTATAGCTGTCTTGTTTCAAATTACAGCCATAATTTACTTTACAGATTGGTTCCATGTTGCATCCCTTGCACGAATTATTAGCACAACAGTTCCGTTCAAATAATGACTTGTATTGTATAAATTCATAGAACATCCTATAAGTTTCTAATTTTAATCTGTTTTCAACACAAGTATATTTCATCGTCGCTAAAACTTGTTTTTAATTTACTTCCCACTTCCCTACCTTCAAACAAATATCATATTTAATTTTAAAGTTGCAACAACTATTACAATAACAAATTGAATTTTCTAAATTTTCACTTCTATAAAATATGTGATACTTAGTTTCTTAATACAAATGAAGAAGTAACAAATGAGAGATAAAAGCACTGATGAAACACCCGATACCACTATACCAAACTCATGTGGTTGCGGGATAGGTAAAACTAACCCATAGGGATCTTGACATTTTATGGGAACAGTGTACACCTTTCAAAATTTTATTTTTCCAGCTCTCTCCATTTCACACTGCTTATGCTCTTTTCCGATACATAAAATTAGAAATTGAACATATTGATGTTATTGTGTCTCACAGTGTGATGTTCATTTAGTGTAAACATTTGTGTGTTCCGAATAATGCAAATAAAGTCACTAATAAAAGATTTTGAGAAAAGAGCTCCCAGTAACAGTTATTTAACAGATACAATTTATAATATTTGTAATAAAATAATGAAAATATAACTTGAGTTTACTTATGATCAAGTGAGGTAAAATATTGAGAATACAGGTTAAATCCACTGACGCAAAGTCATGCTATTAAAATACATATATTTAATAAGCAAATAAATCTTGGTTTTTCATTGATAGAAGGTGGTCATGTTGAAACATTATGCTATGAAAGTATTAAATACAGTATCATGTCAGTTGCATCTTGCTTCATCCTGCATTGCAGTGGGAAACATCATGCAAAGCCTTTTGCTGTAACTAGAAAATAAGGATGAAACAGCATATTTGTCCGTGTTTCTCTACTATGAAAATCAGGATGAAACAACCAAGCTGGCTCGTACCATCCTCCTACTAGCAGTAGGACTTATCATAACTAGCTAGCTTTATCACTATGGTTATCCTAGAAACATATTAAATTTAAAATTAATTTTAATACAAATCCTGCATTGGATTGAAAAGAGTATAATTCATTTACCTTTATTCCGAATCCCCTACAACTTTAATAACTGTTTAGAATTTATTGTCTGGCAAGTTCCCATTCAGTGTTGATATGTGATTACTCTATCAGAAGTGAATAACAAACCTCTACAACACTCATTAATATATATATATATATACTTACACTTCATATAATACGGATGGTAAATATACGAAAAGATGGAAGAAGAAACCTCCCTTGTCTTTTGACATAGTTTCGTATATTTACCGTCTGTATTATACAGGGACGCTGAAAAGTCTAGAAACGGCTTGATGTTTTCATTAATAATTTAGCTAGAAGTTTTAAACTGTAAGAATTCAATTTAAGTCTAAAACTTATTTTAACCACATAACAGGGTTCCAAGTCTGTTGTGGGTCAGTCTAATAGGAGTCAGAATATTAAATGTTAGCATAGGTAATATGTACATCATATTGAAGGTCTCGCTTTACTTAGTACAATACCGCAATCTATTCTCAAATGGATTATCGGGCCTAAAAGTTCTCATTGAAATCAAATTGCTGAAATTTTAAAATTCAGTAACTTCCGTCGAGATGACCTATCGATGTCAGGTTTTTAGCATATTATGTACAACATGGAGACTAACATTAAGTACATTAGACAATATAATTTATTAAAGACTCCATTTAGGGTACGTTCCCTCAAGAAAGGCCAAAAGAAAAAAATCATCGGCCTAGATCATATTGTTCAACATTTCATAGAACTCTATTTTCTAAATAATGTGCTACAAATCCAACCTCAAAAGGACAATTTCCAAAGTTATTATTTTTGTTTGTTTCAGCAATATGATTTCAATGAGAAGTTTGATTGCCTGTCATTTAAAGCTCGATCGTCAATCTGAGATCTGGTCTGCGGCATTGTACTTTATAAAGTTAGACCTCTAATTTGAAGTAGATATCAACCCATGCTTACATTTTAGATTTTCTACTGACTTCTCATGTGTTTCCACCCATCAGACGTTATATTTTGTTTTTGTTAAACAGTATGTTTTTGCCATTAATTGAATTACTGTATTAGAGTTTTAAACTTCTGCTAAACTATTAATGAAAATATCACGCTGTTTCCAAACTTTTCAGCATCCCAGAATGAAAGTGTAAGTCTAGATATATCTTGAGTATTGCAGACGTTTGCGTTTTATTTCTGCTTGCAAACAACAGATTTCATGCTTTTAAAAAAATGTGTTTAATCTTTTATAACAAAAACACAAAACATGAATTACTTTATTTACATTATGTATGATATTTCCTGAACGCAAGACTGTGGACATATCTTAAGTCTTCAAGGGAAGGAGAACAAAGCCTGGGGTAATTTAAGATGACAATTCTGAGTGTTTTATACGATGAATCACGTAATAAGTATGTAATGTGTCCTACCCTAACTTAACATTAACCCTTATTTGTATCAATTGCAACCATGAATAAATTATTTTTAGTCTAAGAAAAAACATTATAAAGCTACTAAAAAGATTTTAACAATATCTCAAAGGCATCAGAAAGAACACTATCTTGTATTTAGATAGGTAAATCCTTACAGTACATGTAGCTACCCAAAATCTTGGTGAAACAGGCTGCTAACAGGGCGTGACAGCGTGTTAATATTCGGTTAGATTAATCGTACAAATTCTCATCGTTTTTTGTTTGCATCTACGCCAGAGGCATTTTATTTGAAGGGAAATACAGAGTTCTAGAAACACTTTTAAGGGAAACAGTCCAAACCCATAAATGTTAGATGGATTGTACCGCTGCCCGTATGAGTCATACTTACAAATGTAAGTTTCATCCTTCTGCCATGGTTTTATTAATGTCAATTGCCAAGGACCTAAGTATAAATGTCAAGGATAAGACTAGTCATGCATTTTTGAAACACAAATACAATAATTTTAGACATGTTGCAGTAACATGCCGTAATTTCGTTTCCCCTTTATTTTAATAAAAATACTTTTCGCTGGCCTTTTTTAACAACATTCAATTTATTTTCTGTCATGGGATTCATACACATGAATGATAAAACAACCGTATTTACGTATGTAACACAAGATGACATATTATTGTCAATTTATCACTACGACTGAACTGAACACTTCTCCCAGAGTGATAACAAGATAACCGTGCTTAGTGGCGTTTGTCACAAATGGTATGGATGATTTGAAAATAACCGTGTTTATTTTACAATGCACTTTTTACAAGCCGTTTCAATACATCGTCATGTTTAATATCTATATATATATATATATATATATATAAATCTTTTAAAATATACTTCCACATAAACCGTCAAACAATAAAATTTTTATGATTGGGGTATTACAGTTGATATATATGAAATTCTATGAACCTTAAAAACAACAAAACCCTTGTTTATTTATTTATGTTTTGATTTTATTGTTTTACGTACTACAAGTAGATTTCCGTTTAACTCGAATTAATTGAGTCTAAAATATTTTTGAACAGGTTTCTGTTTATTTTCAGTAACAGAAAAAAATTATTGCATAACATAGTATATTCAATAACATCATGATATGTTAACTACAAACACATATTTTAATTCGAGAATTGTGGCTTTGCACAGAATTTAAAACACAAATTTAACTTAACAATTCCAAAACATAATACGTTATAATATATTTTTTTAACATTAAAACAACAAACTTGAACTATCGAAGAGTTGTCCTCGATATTAATACCATTGCATCTTTCATCAATTAAATGATTATTGATCAAATAAAAAGGGTTGATAATATTGTCAAACTAAAAGGTTTTGGAACCCTGTTTGGGGCTATATAGGAAAGGATGAAGAGAGATAAATTTAATTTTCTCTAGCCATCTAATTTCTTCAATATTTTTAAGTTTAATTATTGAAAATATGACAATCTAATTATATGGGAGTGATGTAATGGAAGCCCTGTAATTTGATACAGTGCTGGAGTGAATGATGCGCCGCGCCGGCGACTGGCTTACAAATTGATTCATAAATAATTACCGTCATGACAAGGGATATGTTTATTCAATTACCCTCGGTATTTCAACAATCCATCAATTGTTTTCGTTCTCGTTATAGACTTAATTGTTCAGATAAGTTTAATAAATTGGATAGATTGTAAGCTGATATTTTAACAATACTATTTATCCCACTCAGATTTTTTTAAAGATAATGAAATTATGTTATTTCCACCAAAACCTTAAAAGTTAAATAAAGATCATTGTGATAAAATCTAATTTTATACATATTGAGTAATACGACAGTCCAAGCTGTTTTTATAACTATTAGACGACAAGCCTTGATAAATAGTAGATAAAATCCTAAAAGTTAATTAAGAGCCTATGAGCAGCTGATATTGATTTTTTATTGTCTTTATTGCGGTAAGTTTCAGATTTTGATTTAATCTCGATTTCGTCAGTACGTCGGCCAACTAACAAAATATTAATACGATGTCTAGTTTTAAGTCATGTTTTTTTTTACAAATTAACAGCTTTATACTTTAGACATTTTTTTCTTAAGCTAACAGTTAGGGAGCTAGATGCAATTAAAGTTAGTTTTAGACCTATGAAAATAGCATGGATCAAACTTTCAATATTATTATCTCCGGAAGTATTCCATAAAATAAAATAAAAAATAATCAAGAACAAAAATGAATTTAAAAGGGGGGTTTTCATTTCAACTTTTTAGATTGGCCACCGTATTAAAAAAAATAAGCGTTAATTTTAAAACATTTAAAAGTATAATTGATAAAGAGAATAAAACATAACTTGAATTTCCTGTTAAATTCTTTTTAATTAGACTTACAAATCCATAAACTGCTGGTGCGCTTTTACCTATCCCCATGTAGTAAGAAGTAAACGCCATTTATTCACACTTAGCAAAGTATTACCAGTATACTAATTCACTTATAGTTCATTATACATTTTATACCTGTAAAGTATATATATACATTTTTGTAGTGATGTTTTGCTTCGTGCTAGGAGCTCGTTGTATCGCGTATGTGAATTGGGAAGATATAAATTTCCATTACAATGGCCATGCATCTCACGAGTGTGCGATGTTTATCATACGCTAAATGAATATTTATGGCATAAACAGTGTTACGCTAAAACATATGATAGGGTGCACTTTGTACTTAGTACACAGCATACGAATAGTTTTGGCATGTAAAATCTATTTGCAATTCATCTACTTTAAGTGTAAAAATTTTCACAAAATAATATGTGGTCTTCATAAACATATTTCCCACACATAGATGGTTATAAAAGAGTTTCTTAAATAAATAAGGGTTGTAATAATATTATAACATTCAAACAACACAAACAAAATGTAAAATCACTTGTTATCTCTTCGAGCAATAACGAGAACAAAAACAATTGATGGATTGTTGAAATACCGAGGGTAATTGAATAAACATATCCCTTGTCATGACGGTAATTATTTATGAATCAATTTGTGAGCCAGTCGCCGGCGCGGCGCATCATTCACTCCAGTGCCGTATCAAATTACAGGGCTTCCATTACATCACTTGCATATAATTAGATTGTCATATTTAATAATAGCCTGCGTTCAATTAAATATTGACACGTTGAATTGGTATTTAAACATGACGAAAACATGTCTAGTTTTTTTTATATTTTATTTTCATTAAATAAACATTCTTAAACATGTAGCTTAACGACATATGTTGTTGTTTAGTAAATTGTAGGGAACATTTTACTTTGCTGATTACCAAAAACAGTGTGTATATGTTTTTGATAATCTTTGATGGAAAATTTCCGTAATAATTTACTAAACAATAACATAAACTCACAAAGGGACACGTGTTAATAGAGCTTTTTAGACGTTTTAAATAAAGAACATACCTAAACGTATATTAAGTAAATAATTAACTTTCAAGTTAAATTAGTAAAAAGTAGACTCTAATAGCTACACTGAGTTGTAATACTAAGGATGGAACTTTAAAATATGTGGTTTTTGAGGTATGAATTTTTTATGTATTTTATATTGGTCTTTTTACGCCTGAAATTAAAAATAAGTATTAAATATGCATGACTACACCAAAAATTGGTTTTGGTAAATATATACACACTCTCCAAACTTATATAAATATACATGGTATATTCATCCCAAACTGAGAATTTCTATAGATGTATAATATTTATTATCAGGTATTGAGTTTTGTGATTTTTGTACATATTTTCGTTGAAGAGGCTTAATTCATACTAATTTACCTTATAATTATATGTTATACTATTTTAATTTTCTTTAATTAAAGCATATACCAACGTTTTAATTTTATACGATTCTACATGAAATCGTTATACTAAATGCTCTTAGACTGTTTCTCATTTAGTAAAAATTAAAGATTGAATTGAAAACGTGTTATCCATATATGTAATTATTTATAAATAAAAGTAAATACTCTTTGAATGGATAGCACGAAATATACTTACAGCCTTATATAGTACCTTAACAAAGACATAAAATCAGGATTAATCAAACATCTTAAGATTTGGAGTGATTTTACCAACAGTTTAAATGAACAAAAAAGAAAAAAAAGGTTTTAGTGTCTTTCGTATTACCGCTTTGTAAAAAATACATCAAAGTAACGTTGGTTGCCTTATTATTTATAAACTTACATAAAGAAATTACGTATTTTCTTGCAATGCTTGTAAATAATCCTTGTCAATCTGTTTTACATAAATATGCAAATTTTAGCGTTAATTTTGTGTTAAAACTATGTTTTACAAAGAAGGTATTTGCAATTTCATTGACAGATGAGGTTGTATATCTTGTTCTGGTTAAAAATTCAATATATCTTTGATACAATCGTGTTATGTGGACTCAAGTTGGGTTGTCCTATACAGCCCTACCCGGGGCCGGGCAAACAATTAAGGTTCTATCCAATAACCCCTAGGCCCTCCCCAGACTTTTTTCCTAGTTGTTGTTTTACTGGCCTCTAACAGTAACGGTCAAAGAAAATACTTACTCTTCTTATGTAAAAATTGTACTAAGAAATGCTGTTCCGAAAATTATAGATTTTTTAAATAACCTGGAGGATTGCTTCCATTAAACAGAATTTTATCAATGAATTATTGTTAGCGCTAATAACAATTTACAATATTAGGGACCGTCGTGGATATGTGAATAATCTGTTGCATATGTACTGATTCTTCGAATATTAACTTTACTTGCGTTATTATTTTAGATTTTGTTATTTAAAACTCTTATCACATTATCTTATAGAAAAATGTGATTATATCAGTAATATCTTAGAAAGGGTTTAAGTTAGAACAAATATCGCTTTTTTTAGACATTTTACGAAGTTTGTGTTTTAATTGTTCTGAATTATTTATAATAAAAAAATTATTTACCTTGGTTTCTATCAATGTACTCTTACATTAAACCTGAAAGCAAATATTTATCACAGTAATCAAGTATTATTAATTGTTTGTTTTTGTGATTTAAGGGTTTAGCCTCAAACCCGGGTTCTGCCAAATAAAGAGTTGGTACGGTAACAGTATCATTATACTGAAGTATAACTGAGGGCTGACCGCCATATTTTTTCAAATAAATATATTTCACATAGAGAACAGCAGTCTATTTTGATGAAGAAAAGCGAAAAAAGGAAGCTGCCTACTTAAAAAAGACTCAACTTTTTATATGTTGCAAAGCTTTCCATCGTAAAACTATTAAGAATACAATTTCATGTAGTAAAACTATATTACAAGAAAAGCTAGTCTGTATGGAAACTGTTTAATAATTTGCTATACTTTGTTGAAGTCATTAATTGTCCTTCGTCACATTTAAATAAGCACAAAAATTTTCTCGTATTATTAGACGTTCCGGTACCTTGTGCAAAAAAATACTAGTTTGTTTACATAGTTCTCTTTTTTTAATATAGCAGTTTTATTTTATTTATATGAACTCATTTGCAATTAATAAATTTATATAAATATGTTCTGTGTATTATGTTTCAATAATGTTTTGCATAATCATAATTATGATATATCTTTTTACCGGTATGTAATACGACAGTAAGGAAAATGTTTAGTTCCAATCTGATGACTGAAGTAATAATTAAAATATTATATTAATTACAATTTAAAAATGGTTGAGTGCAATATTCTTTGTTTTGACATAAAAATGATACTATAGCGTCAAGAAAATTTGAGCATATTTACCATAGGGGAGAAACTTTGTGGTGTATAACCTTAAAATATAAAATAATGTATGTGGTGTAAAATAACGTTATGGATGTTTTACCGACAAACTATTGATATAAGTTATTTCTATCTATTTCATTTTACCCTCCTTACAAGGGCTCTAGACACTCTATATTAATGTTTAATTTTTTGAGATTTTTTTATGCTAGTTTTTTATTATTGAAATAGGTTCTTCCAATTTGTCATCGCTCAAAAATAACTATATTATATGGTAAAACATTTTGTGTTTTTTCAGGAAATAAATAAATTAAAATTATTAACCACTTTGAGAAAACTTTACTAACGATGCTAAAAATTTGAAAGAAATAATAACATGACAAAAAATGTGTTTGTGAATAAACTATAGGATAGAAAAATGGTTTTTATATCATATTAGTAATCCAAATATTGTAATCTTTTTACATTTAAAATAACATAAGATAAAATTTTAAGAAAATGTGAGTATAGTTCAACATAAAACTTTTAGTATTACAGGAAAATCACATCACATTATTGATATGGATGGTAATTCATGATAAAATCATACGTAGTCTTTTATGACTGATATAAATATTAAACATTTTTAACAACTTAACTGACCAACAGAAAACTTTGAAAATATAACTCTGGAGCACTTCTAATTACGGAAAGAAACATTTGGAAGAGCAGGATAGTAATATTTTTATGACATCATTGTTCGACAAATGAGATCATTAAAAGTTTATCGAGTTGTGAGGCGCCCGGCGGATCAGAAGTCTAGATAGAAATGCCACTATAATCATACCTCCTGGCAGTCGAGGTATTTCGCACTTGCAGCCACACGTACATATAAATCCTTAATGTGCACTATTTTACTTTATTGGTTTTATATTAACTTAATAATACTATTCCTTCTTTTATAAATATTAAAGGTCTGAATAGGTCAAGTATGTGTTTTGATTGTATCAGATTTTCCAAAAATAGCGTATAAAAAGTTAATTAGACTATGTAAAACTATAGATTAACATTTAAAATTTTATAAAATTTCTTAATATTAAAAATGTAAAATATTTATTTGTTAATGTGTTTGGCGATCAAATTAAAGTTTATAACAAACTATAATTTTTTCTCCTTTTTATTTTTATTATAGATTTTTTCACGTACAAAATTAATTTATTTATATCTTTTCCCCACCTTTTCCATCTACAACTCTTAAATTTCCATTTCTAACTTTAGAAAAAAGTAAACTAAAAATATTAACAAAATGGGGAATAGATCATCAATAAGTGTTATTTTACTATACTATTACAAAATGATCTATTCCCCAGGCTGTGTTGGGAATACCTTCCTTATTTACTTTCTATTTTGTTTTCTCTTTATATTCCCAAAATATAATTTGAATTTTCTTAAACAGGTACAAAGTTATTCTCTTCTTTTAAATATTTGAAATTACTTTATACTTCAACAGGTTTATTATTAATTTATGTTATTTCTGTAATTATTTTGGGATACTCGTATGATATTGTGGGCATTTCTACTATATAATCTGTAGAAGATCTCTTAGTTTGAAGTTTGGTTACTTCAACAGTATTCAAAGTAAATTTTATAGTTTTATAGTAAGATACTATATTTTTTGTTGTTCTTCAATTCTCTTTCCACGCGCTTTTTCAATAGAGCCTCATTTCTAGTTTTTTTTTTCTCTCTTCAAAATAAGCATTTTAAATATACTTGAAGAGGAAGAGGTTTCCTTGTGGAAGAAGAAGTGTTGGAAGAAATGGTGGTTCATCTCCAACTTCCACAACAGCACTAAAGTCAGACTTACTTTAATCTAAGGTTTTGAGTTTTGACTTCAGATTTTTGGCCAAGGTAGCTTCTTGAATTAGAAAGTTGTTATGAGGATGGGAATGGGGGGTCACTAAAAAAGATGAGCAGGGGGGCGGTTGGAGGAAGTTTAGTCTCCTCGGTTGGAGTCCTGCATAGTATTAACCAAGATGTGTTCAAAAATTGTATCTTTTGTCGTTGAATGAGCTTGTTATATGTAAATTGTTAACTATTTTGTTTTGTTTTATATAATATATACACTATTTGCTTACCACAGAGCTTAGTAGCATCTTCTCTATTAACACATATACATATTTATATTTCCTACTTGTGCTGTATCATAACTTTATAAAAAAAAAAAAATAGCGTACGATACAATTTGATCATTATTACATTGATTTTCCAATATATAAGAAGGAAAACATTATTTTACAATTTAAAGAATTATTTAGATCATTAATTAATTGTTAACAATTAAACATACCAGCAGTTTGCAAGTCTGCTTGAGTAAATGTAGGCCGACACAAGTCTTGAATACTCATTTGGATAAAGGTATATTTCCCAGTCTTAATATGTGCGACATTTTTATTTTCTCATGAATAATCTAACCCTGATAAAAAATGTTAACCGACTGTGTAATTAACAATTATCTATTGTTTGCTATTTTTATAAATTCATTTTATACAGATATTTCCAGAAACTAATAAACCAGTGATGTTTAGAGGGCATCTATGAGGTATGTAAATGCGGTATGGAGTGGGGTTGCAAAAGAAGGGGGCTACATCGACCACGATGAGGCACGGCTGGAGTATTGCTCAATGGCAGTCATTATTTTCACGCCCCGATGGGCAGAGCGCGCCTCGGCCTACCTGGTTTTAATCCTATTATATTAAGTATTTCTGAAGGTGACGTCATCTTCGAGGTACCTTAACCACAAAAGTTTTGCTAGGAATGGCTAACTAAGGTTTTTAGAACCCAGAAAAAATTAAATTACATATAAGAAAATTACGACTCTATTTTTTAATTTCCAAAATGTTAGTTTTGTTACTTAAATGTTTTTAATAATATTATATATTTTCCAGTATTTTTTCACTATGTATATTGTGCATATAAATCCACGAACGGAGTGGAGTATGTATAATGTAGATTTTTCTATTTCAGGATTTGGTCATCGATACAAATTTGATTTAATGTGAGATTTCAATTTTCTTAGTGAAACACTACTTACGTTGTGAAAAGAAAATGGTTAATCAACACCCTTTGTGTGAGCGTTTTAAAATGTTATATGAGAAAACATTTACCTACAGAAGGTCCGTAGTATTATTTATTGTATAATTGCACTAAGTATATAACAAACGTAAGGTGTTACTCAAGGTGTTACAATGCACAATATACAAAGCAAAAAATACTGGAAATGATATAATATTATTAAAAGTATTTGAAAAACAAAACTAAAATTTAAGGAATTGATTTAAGGTAGTAAAGTATGTTTCACATAACGATTGTTGACATTAAACCTTCAAGGGAGGTTCACAAGGAGGCAGAAGAAAATATTAAATGTAAATATGTGTGACAATGTAAATCAATATAAAGGTATTAATGAATAGATCACAATGCCGCAAAAACCCGACCTTTAATGGACGACCAAGTCAAAAATAGCAGGCGATTAAAATTTGTACTAAAATCATATTGCGACAAAACAAAACAAACACAATCAATTCCGAAACACTCCACCTTTGGAGGTCGGGTTTGTAGCAAATTGATCAGAATGCAAAGCCCTTTAAAATTATGTATCATTTCACTTAGGCCAGTGAAGTTTTCCCAAGACTTCAAGACTTCCCTTAGGGAATGTCTGTAATGGAAGTTGTCAGGGAAACTGCGTTAGTGTACATAATTCTGATGGTATTTGCAATCTGAGCAACTTGCCGTAAAACCGACCTCAAAAGGTAGAGTGTTTTGCAAGTTATTGCATTTTCGGCAATATGACTTTCATGTAAAATTTAAGCGCCTGCCATTTTAGACTCGATCGGCCTTTTAAGGTCAGATTTGCGGCATTTTTCTTTATCCATTAATAAGTTTATTTAATGTACATTTTGACCCACACTTTTATTTAATATTTGCTCCTGACTCCTTTTGGACCATCCCCCTTGAAGGTTTAATGTTAATAATCGTTTTGGGAGATGAACTTTAAAATCATTAATTAATTTGCAAAACTTCAGTTTTCTTACTTAAATAATTAAAAATATATTATATAATTTTCATTCTTTTTTCCACACTGTATTTTCATAATTTTGTGGCATATTATACAGAGTGTTTGGAAACTCTCTTCCAAAACTACATCACCTTTTTTTCCAGAATCAAATTGAATCAATGCATTTGTCTTTGGATCAAAATTAACAAAAATATCTTGGAAACATAGGCCAAAGTCCTGAATGCTCTGTTAAGCCTAACCACCATTTTGTTATTTACACTTAATAGTTTTTATTTCCATAACGGAAGGCTGTATAAAGCTTACATTATCCGGGAAAGAAAATATTATTTCCGATGCGCATTCAAAAAATGGCGGACATTTTAGGTTTTTCAAATTCAAATATATAGAAACCATTAAATTTTAGAAAAAAATGTGCAAATACCAAAACAATTAACACAATTACATGACCAATCAAACCAAGTTTGTAAAGATATGACAACAAATGACGGAGTTAATGCCTTTTTATGAAAAAACGTTGATTTTGCATGATAAATCATGCAATTACGGTAGTTTTTATATAAAAATCGCTCTTAACAAAACTCCGTAATTTGTTGTCAGATACTTAGAAACATAGAATCGTTGGTTAGATGATTTAGTTTGTCAATTTTTTGTTGGTTGTAAAGTTTTTTTTTTTTTAATTTACTGGTTTTGAGGTATTTGAGATTGAAAAGTTTAAAATAGCCACCATTTCGAAAATAGGCTAGGGTCTACACATTGGATGAATAAAAACTGGTGTGATAATGGTTCATATCAAATCCATACTTAAGTTGTATAACCATCGCCGGTACTGAAATAAAAATTTTTAAGTGCAAAAAACGAAGCATTTCAGGACACATTTTCTCAATATATCTTTTGTTGATTCTGATCCAGGAAATCACCACATGGAGTTTCGAAATAGTATATTTCGTCACAAGGGCCGAAAGTGGCGTTTTGCCGGCCCCGAGATCGTGTTTCAAGTTCGAGACGAAGTCGAGAACTTGAAACGATCAAGGGTTGGCAAAACGCTTTCGGCCCGAGTTATGAACGATATTTTTCATCACACTACACAATTCAATAAATTCTAAACAAGTGAAAATTACTTTTTCGTTCATAACAATCAAACATAACCTCAATTTCAACTAACCTAGCGAGATGTACTGCTTGAGTTTCTGGTTGCTAGGCAACCACTTCACATCAGCTAAGGCCACCAAAACTAATACTCTAACGGTAAGTGACTACAGCTGATTCCAATGGAAAAGCACTATTTTCCCATCTACGTCATACATATCTAACAGTTGCCATCAGCTGAACTACTAATTACGTCACTGATTTGTTATTTGTTGTTGTTGTTGTTAAATACCTTCTAATATTCTAGATTTCTCTGCTACCGTTTCCATTACCGCCCTAGGCCGGCAAAACAGGTGTTTTGTTGGTAGAAGTGAGGGTCGAAAACAGGTGATATCGATGTAGTGTGATGAAAAAGAGTTTCCGGACACTCTGTATATTAAGTACGTATTTATGAAAACTCTCCAAGTTAATGGTGTTTATAGTTTTTTAGTGTACGTTTTGAATATTGACTTAAAAAAACCTTACTCATCACACATTTTTAGGTCAATAGTTGCTAAACCTACTGTAAGAGCCTAGTTTATTTGCAATACCCATTTCCATGTTGATCGTGTTTTTTACATGTAATTTAACGTATTATTTACAATTTACTGATATAAAAATTGCATAAAACATATAGCAATTAATAATTAAGTTGGTTTTTCTTCTAACTCGTGATACTTAGAATTTTGTGAATGTCTGTCAAACAAATGTTCAACTATCCTGCTATGTCGTTTGAACAATGTGTTCTCACATAAAAAAAATCCGTCCCTCCTTTTTTTTCTAAAACTTTTACTTAACTTCAACAAGTATATTTATTTAGTCACACAATACTTGATACTATGTGGAATGTAAAACTTTATTGAATATAAAATGTTAAAAGAAACCAGGACATTATAGCTTGGCATTACAATTACGTTCTTAATCCTGAGGCTCCCTGCGGACTAACCACGGAACTCTACTAACTTTTAATGATGTCATTTGTAGAGAAGTACTATCATCAAAGTAGACCATACGCTATTGTTCTGAACTATTCAACCCTTTGATCAAAACATAAAATCGTAAAATAATAATATTTAAATAATAATTTCACTTAAATTAAAAGGAAAAATATCTATTAGTACATCTTACTTTGGTTTCTTTTATGATCAAAAACTATATCTCATAATTATATATTCCATTTTATAATTTTAAAAACTTATATATAACATATTTTTGTTAGATTCAAACGGTAATTCCATTACATTGTTCATCATTTGCAGAAATTGTTAAATTATATTGAATTGTTTAAAAATTAGTGTCAGCAGTTACTGCTATCGCAATAATGACTAACTGAGTATTCACATATAATAATAAATATGTAATAGTATAGCAGAATTGTGGAATCTAATCTAGTCGCTGTAAAAATGTTGTAAATGGTTTATTTAGTTTAAAAGTAGAACAAATTTTTTGCAATCAGAGCAGGAACAAAAAATTATAGCACTCTTGGATTTTTGGTAATTCATGAAATAACATCCTAAATAATAATTAGGTATTAACAAATTAACATCCTAGGGAAACACTGACGTTTTTTACTATTTTTCCTTTCCCTTTTTCTATCTTTAATCAATATTTTGATAAAACGATAAATCATTGATTATTTCTAATAAGTGTATTTCGTTATGTTAGATAAACATATTATATAGTATTAATTAGTAACGCATCAAAATTCACTATATTGTCGAAACATTATATTTTGGTTTGCTATCTAAAACCAGCTTCAGCTTTTCAACAAAACTTCACCTAGCAAGATAATTAAACAGAAATATTATGTCTGTTAGATTCTTTTTAATTTGATGCTGGTTTCAGATAGTAATCAGAAATAAAAATTTAACAAAAATGTTTTAACTGTGATTTGTAACAAATAACAAATAAATACTGGATAATATATATATCTAAAAAAAACTAAGAAGAATTATTGAATATTTTTTTTTTATTAAAACATTGATTAGAGGTTGGAAAGGAAATGAAAAAAGGAAGTAAAAAACCTAAAAAGGGCTGAAAACTGAGTGTCTCACTATCATGTTAATTTGTAATTACCTAATTGCCTATTAGGATGTTATTTTATAAATTATTTAAATCCAAGATAACTATAATTTTTACTTTCCTGTTCTTATGACAACTATTTGGTGATATTATCACCAATTTATCAAATGTTAAAACTTTACTATTTATTTTTTTAGTGTAAATATAATTTGATGAGTTAATTACTAGAGTTAATATTTAACTAACAATATTTAATATAATCACTGATAAATTTTTCACATTTTAACCTCTAATGTATCAAAATGTAACACGATTAATTTATACTAAACTATTAAAATCTACAGTCTTGTTGATAAGCTGAAGATGGTTTTAATAATACGAAATATACTAATTTGGAAATTTTTTGAACGATGTTGTTTAGTGGATTTTTACAAGACAATGTACACTGTAATTGCTTAATTTAACCGATGGAGATGAATATTCAACAGTTATTTTTAGTAACATCAAAGGAGATTTTTAAATAAATAATATAAACAACGAACCTACTATTCAGATTTTAAATCTAGAATGTCATCATTTAAACTGTTCTATATATTTGGACGCGTGAACTATAAAAACAATTAAATTACGAGGTAGAATATTTAAAAAATAATAATAAAATTTTGTGCCCGAAAATTAATTAGTTTTAATCTTTATTATGTAATCCCTTAAAGCCTATTGACCTTAATGTTCCAATTCCATATAAGATAATCAAAATGAGATGGGAAAATGTTTACAGCTTACATCGCTCTTAAATATATAGGCCTAAGACATGCAGATGGATTGTGTTTAGGTAAGGTGGGTCAGGTGAATAAACCTATCATGTGACACAATTGAGGTGTATTACATTTTAAAAATGATATTTTAACAGTATTATCAAACGAGAACTTTGCAATTGAACATTATTTAACGTGCATTTAACAATCGTCAAACTTTTTTGTCCTGGTTACCTTTGTTTGTGTTAGAAATGGACCCTTTAGCTAACAGGCAAACAGAAACTCTTTACTTATGCGAATATAATGATTGAGATTTTAAATTGGATATTGGTAAATAACGAAAGACTTTAAACATTTAACTGTAACTGATGATGAAAGCGGATTGAGTAAACTACCAATCCAAAATTAATGATAAATAATGTATGACAAAAATATTTTACTACTGGAACTGGTGTAAATTATACGAAAATTAACTCAAATTAAGGTTGTTGATAAATTAAAAATACTAATTGAGGTTTAAATAACAACCTACATGATACGGAATACATCAGTCCGAAGTCATCTTCACCTTTAGACTCGTAGCACCGTTAGTGTAGTAAAATTAGTCGGGAAAAATGAAATAATTTTTGGAAAGCCAATTTCTTTTGAAATGTGCTCTACGGCGTCTCCTGACCTTCCTCCGAAAAGTCCCCAGAAATTCCATATGGGGATCACGCTTAAAAATGAGGGGTTGGCCCATAAAGGAGTTACATTAAAATTTGATACTAAGCATACTAAATTTAAATACATTCCAGAAGGTTTATATACATAAAATTAAAGGTCTTCAAATGTAGAATACAATGCCGTAAACCCGACCTCAATATAACTGTCGGGAGTGAAATGGCAGGCGTTCAAAGTTTAGAATCAAATAATATCATCAAAACTTTGAAATACAATAACTTCCGACATATTTGACCTTTTGAGGTCTGGTTTTCGGCTATGTACTCTCCTTAATAAGACCTTTAAAATTATGTATAGGATGGTTATGGTCTAAGAAATTTTTTTTTAAAACTTTCTCTTTGGGACGTCCATGTGGAGGGTGGTTCAAGGGTAGTACGATAAGCATATGACTAGCTATCCTCTTTTTCAAAGGTAATTGTAAAAGCAAACGTTTGCCGCAAACCGCACCTCAAAAGGTCAAGTATTTCGAAAATTATTACATTTTTAAGCGTTTAGGTTAAAATTTGATTTTTATTCAATGTTTGACAGGCTGCCGTTTTCGACTCAGGCAACCTTTTGAGATGGGGTTTGCGGCATTAAATTCTACTACTTAAGAGCTTTAATTTGATGTACATAAACCCATCAGTCGAAGAAAGATTTATTTCTGACTCCACGTGGGCCATCCCATCATTTTTAGGCATGTTGCCCACTGGGGATTTCAGGGGACTTTTCTGAGGGAGGTCAGGGGATGGCATAGAACACATTTCAGCAAAAATTAGCTGTCCAAAAATTATTTCATTTTCCAGCCATATTTTGGCTTAATTTTACTACACTACGTTGGCGATGTAAATCATACAACTTTTGGGCAGGTACATTGTTTTGTATGCCACTGTTTTGGACGCCGTTTTTCAACAGATTTTCTTTAAACTTTGTAATCATTTAGTTGAATAGTTACATTAGAGCTCTCACACAAAAAAATTTAAAATATGGAAAAATATAATTCTAAGTAACATAGGAAAATGACTAAATTTCCCCTACTTTTAATATTAGCCTATTTTGTACTAATACAATTTATTTTTAATGATAAATCAGGAGCGAAGGTTCTAAATTCAACCCTTATCTACGAGAAAACATATGTTTTACAATAAGTATAAAAAAGTACGGTCCAAACAGGAAAATGCGGAGGCATTTTTTCTGTGTTTTACAGGGATAAAGGTGACTGTTAAGGAATTAATAGGACTCAAAAGGGTATGTTGCAGAAATAAGTTAAATGATCCAACTCATTGTATTTTTGTTATTATTGAGATACATGAACTGTTTACATGAGTTACCGTATAAAGAAACCAACTTTAAGATCATTCATTGAATGAAATATAGAACGAAATGCTGGGAACACATTTAAAAATCTTAAACAACCTTATCCTTATCCTTAATTACACACCTTAATTAATCCTTATCCTTAACCTTATCTTTAAACACATTATCCTTAATTCCTTACATATGCCTTTTTAAAATTTAATAATGAATTAAAATTAATAGAGCATTAAAACCGTAAAAAATATAGTACTACCTATTGAATATAAAGATACTAAACTTAAACACAACAAAGATGCCATCTGTTATAATAACACTCATCCAATCACTTTACATAGAAAGAGATTGTTTCCCCAACCCTTTTGCAACTGATTCAGTGCTTTTGTATAACCCGTATCCTTAATGCAAAGGTGGGCAGTAACAAATCAAAATAAAGCAGAAAGGGGAATGGAAGGACAATAAACGCGGGCAGTTGTTAGGATGTAATATTTGAGCGCGGGCTGGCGGATAATGACGTCGTTATGTGACTTTCGAGCCTCGGCCCCTCCCCCCCCTCGTCTATCCTCATTTAATTTCACTTTACCTTTAAAAAGTAAACCAAAATCGAAACCTCACTTTCATAATGATGTTTATATTTTATAATTCATCTACAGTACCGTTTTCAAATGGAGATAAATCATTATCCGGCTTGAAGGACTTAATGAATAATTTATTAAATACATTTATTAAACCTAAAAGTTTAATATTTAATTCGTAATAAAAATGCAGTTTAACTTACGTGAAAATTATCGTTTGGCGTTTAGTCTGGGTGTGTATTGACTTACTTTTTACATATAAGCCGAAACTCAAACCTCAAAATATAGATACAATCATGTCCTACGAAATTTGAATTTACAAATTAGTTTATCATATCATCTATTACTTAATATTCTTTACAAATTAATAATAAAAAAGAGTAAATGCACATTTTGAAGAAAGAAAAAATTGAATTTGTTTAAGGTCAAACTTTCTTTATTTATAAATTGTAAATTATTCTTCACATTAGACACATTTATTTTATTTGTCAATAATACACTGTCTAAAATCAACAGTTCATTGTTGATTTATTTGGTTTTCCCTTCAATAAAGTTAGTTGTACAAATAAAACTATAGACACACAAACAACAACAACAACAACAATGTATGAGTTGTGCTTACCCAGTTGTTTACAAGCCAACACCACAGTAAACTTTCAAGTGTTCTTGTCGGTGAATAAATTCTTTTTTTATTTCATTGATAAAACATGACATGAAATCAGTCAAGAACTCTGACGATAGAATTTTATTTTGAATAAAACTAGGGAGAATAATACATGAAGCTAACAAACTCAGCAGGATTTTAAAATGCATGTCAGATAAAAGTCAAAGAGTTTGATTTTGAATTCTTGCAAATAAATTAATCAAACTTATAGAGAGATATCATTTTTATGTGCATTATTATTCTTTATTGAGAGAAAAGAATTTGAAATATTTATTTTATATCGCTTTATATTTAGATTTAAACTTGTTACCTTGTTCATCAATGTATATACTATTTGAAATTCGCCAAATCATAAAATAAAGTTTTTATGTTATAACACCATTAATTACTTTTAATCTTACCACAATTTCGATTAAATTGTTTGTTTGGATTTAATTAGATCGTGAAAATTTTTAAATTTATAAAAATGGTAACCCCAAATATTTGAAATGGTACATTCGTAATGTTTTTGTGAAATGACATTATACATTGTTATTTTGGTTAAATACAGTACCGCAATAAAACATTTTCATAGTTCTAAAAGAACTGGTTCATCAAAACTATACTTCCCTTAGATTTTACGTAATTTACAAACTGTTATCATAGTTGGGCGATAACAAATTAACATCCTGCTTAGTTTTCAGCCCCCTTAGTCAAAGTTAAACTACACACTAACCTTTAAGAAATTTTACCAACAGTTAGAGAAAATAAAAACGTATTCATAATATAGATTTATAATTATGAAGAGCAAGTAGCAAAACTTGTGACAGTGTTAGATCGACAGCTGTTTTTGTACAATAAACACAAGCAGTGCCGCTAGTGCCAGCTGTGTCATCGGCCAGTCGAATATTCCACATTTCCCCTCCAGTTGTTAAGTTTCGATTCAACAACGGAAATATTAAGTCATATTTTACCTAAAGGTTTTATGTATGCGTATTTCTTTTTCAATGTAAGTGTCCTGAGCAAAATCATATAATATCACCTTGAACTCAACAATATTTCCTTGGTTTTCAAGTGTATTAAATGTCTTTAAAAATGAAAATAAGTAATATTTAAACAATATAATAAAAAATAGCAATATTTTTTATATAAAATCAATTACCTAGAATACACTTTTAAATTTTTGAACTGTATGGTTTTATTCCAATTTGCATGTTGGTATAAAAGCATTAGGACAGGTTAGAATTATACATACATTTATATATATATATATATTTTTTTATTATTTGACCAGAAGATAAAACTCTTGTTATGTGTTAAAAATAGGCATTTACACAACGATTGTTCACTGTGTATGCCTTTAAGCCTCGAGTGAGATCTAAATGTCTCTCGAGTGGTTTAAAGGACGAATACCATCTATACCAATTCTACTTTATCTACGACCTACTTAAGTTTGGTAAATTTGTAATAAACAAATCGAAAATTTATAGGCTATGGACTCCCATCCAAAACGTAGCTATCGCTTGACCAAACTTTTGATCTCATTCACAATTAATCACACTCTTTTGAGGTTATACTAAAAAAGCAAGTAAAACCTGAATCGTACTGCAACAATCAGTCGATGTTCTAGTGGCGTAGTTTCTATTTAAACATTATTTCCGTAAAAAGCTTAACTCTCATTTGTCTACAACTTGTATTTTATTTGTTAAACCTGTACGTTAATGAACTCATTAACTAATGGGTTTTAATATTGTTCCATAATGTCCCTCTTTACTATGCTGATTGTAATATCATTATTGGTGATTATTGCTAAAGTAGTAGATAAATATTAATATTTAAATTGAATCTTATATGTCAGCGTAAGATTTTACAATATGAAAAAAAGTCTGGAAACTATTTAATATTTTTTAAAGTATTTAAGTAACAAAACTAAAACTTAGCAATTTTTTTTAGTGACTAAGACTACTTTATAAAGTACTTATTGTCCTTGGACCTTGAAGGGGGAAAGGTCCACAAGAAGTCAGAAGAAAATCTTAAGACTAATCACAGGTTAATATGTACATCGAATAAAAGGTCTTTAAGAATAGAGAACAATGCCACAAACCCGACCTCAAAAGAATGACCGAGTAAAAAAGGGCAGGCTATCAAACTTTGTATTAAAATCATATTATTGAAAACAAAAAATACAATAACTATCGATCCACTCAACCTTTTGAGGTGGGGTTTGTGGCAAATTGCTCAGAATGCAAAGCCCTTTTTAAATGGTGTACCATTAGTCGTAGCCCTATGCAGTTTTTCTGACAACTTACAATAGGGGACTCCGTAAGGAAGTCTTGGAAATACTTCATTGGCATACGTCATATGATACATAATTTTAAACAGTTTCTGAGCCCTTCAAGCATTCTAAGCATTTTGCCACAATCCCGAAATCAAAAGGTCGAGTGGATCGATAGTTATTGAATTTTATTGCAATATGATTTTAATACAGAGTTTAATCGCATTCCATTTTTGACTCGGTCATTTTGTTGATATCGGGTTTAAGGCATTGTTCTCTATTCTTAGAGACCTTTAATTTGATTTACATATTGACCTATGCTTACATTTGAGATTTTCTTCTTACTCCTTGTGGATTGTCCCCACTTGGAGGTCCAATGACAATAAGTAGTTTTGGAAGTAGACTTTGTCACCCAAAACCAATTTGCAAAGTCTTAGTTTTATTACTAAAATACTTTTTTTAAGACATCTAACGTTTCCAGACTTTTGTTCTACCCTGCATGTACAGTTACATCAAATTAAAGGTCTCAACTTGTGGAGCCCATTACCATAAATATTATACTGGGCCATTAAAAAAATTGGTACACATTTTAAAAATTAATATTTTGTATTAAATAGCTAATGCAGTTTATTGTTGCAGTAATGATAGAGGAAGTTGTACGTTTGTTCTGACAATTATTTGTTTTGTTTTTGATCATTCATTCACTAGCAGAGAACAAACAAAAGTTCCAATTGACAACTTCTGTCAACAAGGAACAAATTGGTGTCCTGGCTACCTTGTTAAATTGACCATGTTGAGGTACGTCAAAGAAAAACTTCACTACAATTCCATACTTAGTATCCGCATCTCGATAAGGGCCACGCCCGTGGAACACCAATAAACCGGACGTTGTCAAGTTTACCGAAGTTATCTCCCGGGGAGCACGAAAAAAAACTGGCGAGGCTGTTGCCAAGGCATTAGAAACATTTACAATGGAGCTTATTGTCTCCTTCTGAGACCGGTCTTTGTCACGAAGGAAACTCCGTCGCGATAAGCAACCCGTCTGCTGGTGGACTGAAGAGATTGCAGAAATCAGAAGAACATGCCTTAGGACCAAACGTGCAGTCATCAACAGGAGGAAGAGGAACAGCTAGAGGAAACTTAGGGACAACGTCGATTCCGATCCATGGGGAAGGGAACCTTTCAGCAGTGGTAACACAGCTGAGAATTCGACACCCGAGGACAATGTATTGCGCAACCCATCGAGCAGGTCCAACTATGGGTAGAAAGGTGGCATGGTGATGTAGACTACTACCTCACGCAGTTCCTGAGAGGTCACTGGGTGAGATAGACTACTTCCTCACGCAGTTCCTGACAGGTCATGGCTATTTTAAGTCGTACGTGAATGGGATGGGCAAGACCGGTTCATCGGGTTGCATCCACTTCCCGGGCGTTCCCGACGACGCGGGACTCAAATCCTTCCGCTGCCCATGTTGAGAAAGGCCCTGCCCAAAAAAACTCAGTGTTTTTTTCCGATGGACATGGTGTGCCAAAAGATTATGGAGGATGCGAGCAACTGATGTTGTTTATCACAGGTCGTCCGGGGCATCCTCGCTGAAAATAAATCCCATCTGGACCGTGAAATGGTTTAGACCCCTGGACAGAGCGGCTGGATAAGGAACAAGCCCCAACTAATTTATTTCTAGCCTGACGTAATGTGATAAACAATTCAAGTTTAGAATCCTAAACAGTAGAGGAGTTTTTTTTGTGGCTAACCCCACTTTTAGGGGAGTCCTACACTACAGGATGGCCACCTGGGTGCGTAATTGCATTTTTCCTGCCTTTCCCTCAAAAAACCCCTCCCGCGTAAAAAAAAATTTAAGACAGTGCCATAAAAGAACCCGAGTAATCCACAACGCTAAAAGTTTAACCTGGAATTTTTCGTAATATCTTGCGTTGTTCATATCAATCATTCACATTTTTATTACTTTTGAAACTTCCATTGAAATTTGTTAATATATATACAAATTTACTTTTGTAGTTCTCATGGTTTTATGATTTTCGGTGTACGAATGAATACAGCTAATTCGAATATTTGTTTAGCAAAACAATATATGTACCTTTTACGTTTCCTTATATTGTATGAAGTGTTTTTCACAGACTTTCCTACCCGGCAGATGGGGGAAGATAGCTCGACTTATAAACTGAAGAAAGCATTAAAGTCGCTCAGATTTATAGCTTTTTCTGAGAAGGTTTTTATAATTCATGATCGTAAAGGTTAACTTAAGTCCACAACTTTGGTTATCATTCTTAGCAACTTCACAACTACTTATTACCAAAGGTGCTGAAGGATTAAGCCCTAACAGCATAAACCAAGATCTCTACTTCATTTAAATTCGTTTTAAGGTAATATTTCAAGTGTATAGTTATCCATTTAATGTATATATATTTTACATCTTATGTATGTATGTATCTTTCAATGAAGTCCAAAAGGTTTCACTTTATTTTGATTGTAAAGACAGATAAAAATTGTATTAACATTATTAACTAGCTTAAAGTCGTCGATTTTTTTTGTAACAGAATTACATATTACCCATTTTATTGGTAATTTCTAAAAGAATAATATTCAGGAAACAGATAACTTTCCTGGAATTTGTAATAAATATAAATGAGCACAAATTATTGTGGAGTGCCTAAGGGGTATTGGTTAGTACCATAATTGTTTGAAGAGCCGCAGGTAAACCACAATATTGGACATACTGGCTTTGACCAAGCGCACAACAATTGAGTCATGTTGGTTCATTTGTACGTACACTCCGGTTTGACCCTTTTCATCAATATATTTATACAATATTCATTTTATGAGTAACTCTTTATTCACCTTATAGAATGTTCAAACTACTATGCAAATAATATAATAAAAACATGATGGTCAATAAATATGAGTAGTTTTTTCACCTGGAACAGTGCATACCTACATTGTATATTAATAACCATCAAATATGTTCAGGGGTGATAATAAAGTTTGACCTATGTAGTATTAAAATGATTTTTCTATAAGTCGTACAACCTGTTTACGCTACCTTATCATACAGGGAGACTTGAAATACTCTTCTGATATGGAGATAACCTTACAAATTAAATTATGGTAATTTATCCATGTTATTTTACATATAATGTGAAATAAGCTGAGCAATGTATTTATAAAAATGTATGTCCATATAATTCTTAATTAGTAAGGAGTAAGATGTAAAAGATAATAACAATTCAATAACATATTTTTTTCTCAATACAAGTTGGTTTTCTATAAAAACCAATTGCACAAGAAATATAATAAGAAGGTTTATTTTTATATAAATCTTTTAACTGAGGTTAATGTCTTTAGACGTGGAGGCTATTAGGTAGACAAAATTCTCTGATATAGCTCAAATGGTACAGAATCTATTTATTTTACTTTGTCATACAAAGGAACAAATATATTTTGTATTTATTACACTTAAGATTATTTTTTATAGTTTTTTTTTTCATTATACATTTAAATAATTTGATTAATTGTATTTTATGATGATTTAGAATCTTTTTATCAAACTTAGGACATTAACTCTATATACTATGCAATATTGACAATTAATCCACAAAATATATATTTCCAGGTTGAACACCTTAACGGTGCCACCATTGGCATATCCTAAACCATGAGATTTAGAGAAAATTTCGAATAGCGAACATACCTATTCTTTTATGGCAAAATAAAAAATACGAATTCCATTTTATTAAATGGTAGCCATTTTCCAGTATGTTGGCCTACTTAAAAATTTCTCATTGAACACCTTATATTTTATGGTTCTTGTTTTAATTTTTTGTTCACTAACACTTTTTTCTAAACCCAACGGTTAAGGAGCTAGATGAAGTTAAATTTCGTTTTAAGTTCCATAAGAATAACATTTTTCAAACTTTATCTGCCCATATCTACGAAACCATTCTGTAAAATAAAAAATGCTCTAGAATTAATTATTTTAAAATTATGTTTCAAGTACATTTTACTCATGAAAATTATCATTTACATATATATTAATTTATTTCCAATATGGCGAACCAAAATAGATTTCTAAAACTTTGATGTTATTGTAAAAAAACATTACCTTAAAACGTCGATTTAAGAAATTTATAATTTAGAGTATTTTTTTTATTTTGCTGAATAGTCTTGGAGGTATGGGTAAATAAAGTTTGCCCCATGTTATTCTTATGGAATTAAAAAATAACTTCAATTGACTTCCCAACCGTTAAGTTTTAGACAAAATGTCAAGGAGAAAAAGTCCAAAAATTACATGGAAATTTCAAATTGTTGAAAATTTTAAGAATGTTTTTATAAGAAATTTTGGCGGCCATATTGAAAAATTGTGTTAATTAACAAAAATATATATAATTTATATTTTTTACTGTCTTAAAAAATAAATGATGTTCCCCATTTAAAGTTTTCTCTAAATTTCATAGTTTGGAATATGCCAATCGTGGCACCGTTAAGTTGTTCACCCTGTATATTGATTTTAATTAGGCATACTAAAAATCTTACGTAATTATCAATACCATAATTTTTCTAATATTACTTGATTGTATTCACATTGACATAAATTTCTATTATTTCCTTAGCAAGTTAATATATCAGATGCCATCACCTAGTTCGGCAGGGAAGACATATTGTAGTACTCTTTCAAATTAGTCCACCTGATAAGTGGTCTTAGTACAAAATAACAGCTAGTGTATGACCAAGCTCTTATTACCTAGCTCCTTTATTTTTAGTTTCATAGTTTAAGAGCTGCTTTTTATAGGAGTTTGAATTGTATCCTTTTTCCGTACCCAGTTGGATGGATGTTTAGTGGATATATATTCGCTGCACAGAACCTAAATAGGACGTAAATCGGACCTTCTAAGATAGAATGTTCCTAAATGTCTATAGGCGATGTTTAACATGTTCCTTCAGCTTTCCGTGACCAGTCGGCATCCCTAACAAATAATTATGTCTTTTTTGGACCTATCATTTAGTTCGAAGCCTTAAGAGAAATACATTCATATATGTAGAAAACGTAGTATGATCTGCCCATTTCTATCCTTACAAGTGAAAAATCTCTTTTTATACCTCTGAAACTTGGTGAAAATTTTCGGAAATTTTCAGAAAATTAAATAAAACTGTAACTTTCCAACTGTTTTTGCGGGACCCAAAACTTCATACAGTTTGTTACTGTCTCTTACAAAATTGCTAAATTTTCAAGTGTATTGTGGTTTTAGGACAGATAACAACACAGTTAACTTTGTTCATCCTAATGTTTATGGTCGTTTTAAAAGTGTTATTAAGATGTTTTAAAAGGGTAGGCCTATATAGAGTTTCGTTTTAAGCCATTTAAATTGTTTTATGTATGAATAATTGTCCAACTATAAATTTTTATGAAATCCGTTAGTAATAAAAAAAATTGTAAGTTTGAACTAAAGACACATGCAGTGATTTAATGCAAAAACTAAATAAATTGTCTTATATTGTATTTTTAGACTGTTTATTAGCATAAAGAGTTTTAGTAAAAAGAGTTTAAATATTACATTTATTAATTCCAGTTTGGTAAGAGTATCAAATAAATTAACTTGACCTGAAAACATTTGCATTTCATGACCATTCCATTATAAAATTTGGTTCCTACGATAAAGCGTACCTCTAAATTAAACTTAAACAATGCAAAGTAAAATTAATGTCTCCGTTAAGGGTATAAACGATATTTATATGCTAATGAACATTGGGATTAGCGTATAAATGTTTTGGCTTTGTTGGCTGGGCGGGATATTTTAGTGTAGCTGAAGTAAATATGATTTAAAAAATACTAATGAAATTTGTATTTACAAATAAGGGTTTTAAATTGTAAATGTAAACAAACAAATCAAATATAAATTTGATGAACATTAATTAACATTAATGGTTTTCATTATTTTTGCCACTAAGCAGAATGTCAGGATAGTAACTCTAGACATGTGTTTCTCTCGTCAACATCAGAAAATTATCAAAATGTTAGTGTTTCTAAAATTAAGGTCAGTAGACGGTTTTACTCCCTAAATTCATTTTTAGATATATATTCCGAATCTTTATTTTAATTTTAAATGTATTCACTCTTAAATCTTAAATAGTCTTTAAAGACTTTAGTGCCATTGAAAATACGTTAGGTTTGTAAAAAGATTTCATTTGATATGATTTAATAATACAAATTTAAAAATTTTTAAATTTGTTTTGCATTAGTTGAGTTACATTTCATAAAAGATTCCATCCTTTAATTTTTTGTCTAAATTACTTTAGCAGTTCCATATTTGCTATACAGTATTTTTTTACATTAGTGGGTATAGTATAATGAGAAAAAAACTATCATTTATAGTAGTAATGTTTAGAAAGGCAACATCTAGTTGATGTGTTAAGGAATATTTGTTTCCTTGTCAAACAATATAATTTAATTTTGAAAAACACTGCCTCCAAATTTAAGTTGGTAAATTATTGTGATCTATATTCCTCACAGATCGTGATCAGCGCAGTCAGAGACGCAAATTTACCTCTAGTAACGAGTGGGGATAGCCCCCCTTCACCCCCCCCCCCCCACCCTGACCGGAACCGGAAATGAAGTTCTCACTGTCAGCCACAGCAAAATATCGCCACGGACAAAGCCCAGCATTTAGACCTGATTCACGCCCCGGCTATATTGAATTACAATTGTGTATCTATTGTTTTGACCAGTCATACTACATACAAGCAGCGTCAGTTCCACATCAGGCACTAGGGTTGCAATGTTATATTTTTTTATTGAATAAATTATCGTATGGCTTTTAGTAGAGGGAGATCATCAATTTCGTTATCAATGTATGAAAAAATCATACCAAGTAACATATGAATTATACTATTGTGTAAACCACGTCAATCTCATTTTTTATATTTGCTATGCCTTTACATTGAGTCTTTAAAATGGTCCATGATTAATAAATACATTCAAGGTATAACATATTTATTAATGCTATATCGTTTGCGTAGACCAATCGCCTTCAAAGCACTGTTTACAATCCTGTACTTTTAAAACACTAGTTATAAGTAGGCCTACTTATTTTTTTTTTAATTTTTAAGACGTATAGCGATTAATAAAAACAGCCTTTATAATTCCCTTCAGTTCTTGAAATTTAAATACCACAATGATAATCTACAAATAACGTCGAAATCAGACTTTTTATGAACAAAACTCTACAAACTTGCATATTTGGACTTTCAAAATCTGTCTTCTCGTAAATAAAGCACAATTTCATCGTTGTTTGTCGTTGAATCCATAAGATAATGGTGCTTAAAAATATTTAATTAATTTTTGCAACTTTTCTTATTTCTGTAAAATTTAAAAATGTTTTATGTTTAAAATATTTTGATTTTAAAATTTTAATGGTGTCCAACTTGAAAACATAAAAGATATAAATATGAAACCAATTCAATTTTATATGTCAATACTGTACACCTAATATTACGATTCATTATATAGTTTTAAAGATATCTGTTATTAATTAACTTTTGTATACAGATAACAATACAGTAAACAAATTGAGATAGTGCATATTCAATATTTCAATTTGATTGTTTCCCTCCTGAACAACTTAGTAAAGTTCAAAGTAAAGTTCATTCCAATAGTTGTTTAAGAACCCACTGTTAAATCTTTAAGAGTTTGATATATATGGAAACCCCCTAAAATACCTGTTACATTTATTTCCATATAAATAACAACAATATCCGTTGATTTGATAGTTGTTAATAAGTCCCAGCATATCAATATTGACAGCAGCTCAATCTGAGTCTTTAAATAAATCGTCAATAGGGTAACAGGGGAATGCTGGTCTGAATTAAAAGTTAATGAATCAACATGGACCCATTACAGAGATTTATTGGGTAGATATAGTACGACTGTCTCGTGCGCCAGTATGTAAATACAGATGTGCAAGAAATGCTGTTTTAATTGTCCCTCGTTGGGTGTCGTGACGAACATACTTATAACGCCGCTTTATGAATATTTCACATGTTCGCATTACATCGTTTTATGTAGAATTGAGTTGCACACGATAACAGGTTTTCCACAGCTTATATCCTAATTTATTTATTTTACTTAGCAAATCGTTTTAGAATAAAGAAACTTTAGTTAATCAAAAACGGCGTATTTAGAAGGATAACCCATTAATAGATATCTAAGTTGTTTTTCTTTATATGAATCATACAAAGTTACGTATGAAATATACTATTGGACAACTTAAAACCTAATTCAAAATACGTCAATCACATTTTCTTTTTTTAAATTTTTTATGCCTTTACATCGAGTCTTTAAAATGGTCCATGTATTATGTAAGGTATAACATATTTATTAATGGTATTTGATTAGTGCTTCTTTTAAAAAGGCATGACAAGGGACAATTGATGTCCATAAATTGACTAAAAGTCTCAAAGAAGTCAAATGAAACAAGATAATAATTTCTTGTGTATGAAAAAAAACTCTATTTCATTGACATAACTCTAAAATTCATTCCAGTAGTAAATTGGAATACGTCCAGCTAAACAGGACCATGAGATCCATCAGTGTACACTCATGGCAACCCCTGTACCCTGGCTCCCGGTGCTGTTTAATATCTCTCAACCTGATATAAGACGAAAGGGTGTACAACGTTAAAACGTTTCACTCACTAGAGAATATACTAAGATCTTATATGCTTCACAGCTGGAAATCCATGAATACCTACACCTAGACAGGGGCCAATTGAAGTTATAAAAAGCACCTCTGCGGACAGCCTCTCAGATAATGGACACAAACTTTCTCTTGGGACTCTATCCAATGTTGGAACAACTTTTTGATAGCTGACCCGATCGTAGCGGTAGGTGGTAGCAATGTGAATCTTACTCGGAAGCAGTGGATATTACTCAATCGCTTCCTTATTGGAGTGGGAAGGTATAATTATTGGAAATACAATTGGGGAATGTTAAAAGACCAGTCATGCGACTACGGAGCGGAGTATTAAACTATGAAGCACATAGTTGCAGAGAGGCCACTGAGTGCTTTCAAAAATTGCATAGCTTAAGTGAATGGCTGCAATGGCCCAATGTTCAGTGCAGTGTTCATGTTGCAGTGTCGAAATGTGCAAGCATTGTGTGTATTGAGGTTACATTAGGCAACGTTTGTACTGAGTAACAAAACACCCGAAAAAATATTCTTTTTACTACGGCATGGGTTTTATTTCCTGCCTACGATGTTTCTTTGGATTATTTTGTATCCTTGGCAATTATTCATGGAATAAATTTTATTAGCCCCAAATAGACACGTCTGAAAGTGTTAAAACCTATGAATAGCAGACCAAGTGTTATCATTCCTGCTCAAAACTAGTGAAACCACCTTGCTGACGTGATCTGTTAAAAAATTTTGGGTTTTATCGTAAAACATTCATTTTTACTTGTTAACTAAGGATAAATGTCAAAATAATCATTTCCCTTGTATTGGTGATTTTACAAAATCTCCATGTTTTTGTGCTTCACCATGGTATAAAACCAGGCATAACACGTTTTTGTATTTAAATCTCTCCCTTCAATGTTTTTCAATGTTAACATTAATTAAGTACTATTGTAGACATAATATATTTATAATAATAATACTATTATTATTCGCAGTTTGTTTTACATAATTCTGTATCGAATAATTATTATGAGACTAAATATTATAAATGCTTAATTTGACTTATTAAAGTTTCAATACCTAAAATTTCTGAAATTATACTCCACTAAAACATAGTAAAATACCCCTACTTTTATTTTAAAATTTATAAATTAATTTGTCTTTACAAAATATAAATCTTCATTTTTTTGTCTAGTTGTATTTATTTACAAAAAATAGCAATACTCATGAATAAAACTTAGGATAAGAGGTGGAAGTAAGGGGGTACATGGCGGTACTGGGAAATGGAAATACGACACAGGAAGGTGGAATGGTCTTAATTAAAATGTCAATGAGGGGTAAATGCTAATATTGGTGGGATTTGCGTGCAAATGTTTCCAGTGGCTTACAATAGGTGGCGCCATTGTTCTCTCCGTTATATACCCCATATACACGTTTAACTCTTTGAACGAGCTGGGCTCCTAGCGCCACTCATAGAGTTTGGAAACTATTTCAACTTCCCTGCGTTGTAAAGCCCTTGTCCCGAATTTTACTCTATGCAATGATATATGTTTTCTTTTATACTCATAAACAACACAAGTACGTTCAAATTTAACCAATATTTATTTTAATTTCCTCTCAAAGGCTAGAATGTTATTAAGATCACCTAATTATAAACTGTTTCAATTGTACGCACTGCTAGTGTGGGAGGATTGTATTAATTTATCGATTTGGAATATGAACTAAAATTATTTCCATGTTTACTTACGATGTGTTGATGGTCATCGACAAGTAAAAATTTGTACTTTAATGTGACAGATTCTGATAATAAATACTATTTTATACTGTCGTTATATTATTGTATTAAGTATTTAACATTGTACCAAAATGTCTATAATTGTCTGCCAAATTATGTGACAAGTGATTATTTCCAGTAAAATGATTTTGTTTAAAGTTAAATACTTCATTTAAATCTTCATCTTATCGCAGTATAGTCTTTAACAATACAAAGATTAATAACTAAAATTAAGCTGCATTAACATAGAAAGCCTATTATTAAAAGTGTACTCATTTCTGGAATAAATATATGTAACATGTAGTATCCATATTGAGAACCTAGCTTATAATTGGAGATCCATTTCATTAACTATTCATTTTTACTCCACCACATTAAATGAATAATCAATAATCGATATTCAATAATCGAATAATAGTAAATTTGATATTACTAATTCTAAATATTATTTTAAATTCCTAAATTTAAAATTAATATAAATTGGAAGTAGATTCTAATATTTCAATTCGATCAAGACTTCAATATAATTATCATCTTCAGAGATGAAGTTAAATTCGTCCTAAAATTCACATGATGGAATTCTGAAGCCATTCCGAGCCTGAAGCGCTTACAATATCCTGCCTAATATCCTTGATAACCGATTATACACGGAGATTATTCAATCGACCCTCGCACTTATCAGCTTGTCAGTGGGTCCCACACCCCTCCTCTGACCACTCATAAAAATATGATCCTATAATTCCATTTCTTTTACTTTTCCCCCCTCTGTACCATAGTATATGGAGAAAGTATTGTTATCGTAAAACTTTTCGAATTTTAATTCTTGGTAGATTTATACGTTTTGGTGCCCGATTAGTCCAAACTGTTTTTTTTTTTTCAGTTTAATGTCTGTCTGTATGTATGTGTATCAATGTAAATAGAGCTAGATATTGAATCAGTGGTCCGATTTTAATGAAATTTGATATACAGGGTGAGTTTCTTAATTTGATCCAATAGCTAACTTTTTTATTCTAAATCTGACAGTATACTTCTTACAGGAGACCCCCTTTACTTTTTTATTTTGCTTTCAGGTATGTATTTCACTTTTCAAAATTTCCCGCCACTTTTCCAATATGGCGGCCAACTTTAAAATGTCTTATAGAAAACCCTACATTTTATGGTGTTTTTGAACTTTCCATGTGATTTTAAGGCTTTTTTATTTTTTTGTAATTTTTCTCTAAATATGTTGGTTAGGGAGCTAGAGGCAATTAAAGTTCATTTTTAGTTCCATAAGAATAGCATGGGGCAAACTTTATCTGTCCATATCTCCGAAACAATTGATTAAAATAAAACATTCTCAAGAATAAAAATGTCATAAATTGATGTTTTAAGAACATTTAACTCTTAAAAATTATCATTTACGCATAAATTAACCTCCTTCGAATATGGTGGGCAAAAAAATATCATAAAAAAATTTTTCTTAAATTTTGAAATTTTCAAAAGTGAAATACATACCTTAAAGAGAAATAAGAAAGTAAAGGGGGTCTCCCATACTGTATACTGTCATATTTAGAATAAAAGTTAGCTGTTCAAATACAAAATAATTCCAGGCGTTTATTTATTTTTTTTATAGATTTTACCAATAAAGTTTTCTCAAAAACTTCAAAAACTATTTTAACGGTACTAACAATTTTTACTAAAATTTTGATTAAAATGCTAAATAAAATGACGCCACCCGAATCTAGAATAAATTGCTTAAAAAGTGTTTTAAAAATTATTTTTTTTGGCTTTTCAAAGCAGCTGTTAGCTTGAAATAAATTTTACTTATCACAATTAAATCGAGCGCAAAAACGAATAATCCAGTATTTTAAATTATCGCTCTACGTAAAGTTTTTGCGGAGAAAATTCAATTTTTTGTATTGCGGTAAACGCAGTAGGTTGTTAAAAGTCACACACGCTCCTAGGGTCAAATGCTGATCTAGTTTTTAACACCTTTTTTTATATTTTTAGGAGAAAGTATGTGTCAGTTATCTGATACCGTTTATCTGTGGAGTTTATCATTTTCATATTGATTTATTTCCCCTGGTATGTATACTGTGTATTTGAACCTAGCACTTCTTAGACGTAAGGATTTTTGCACATGCAGTACAGGTATTTTTTTATTAACACTATTGAGGGAGCGGGATTTACACATTGCTACAATATTTCTGAAATCTTTAACAGTAAATTGATTTACGGGGTGTAAAACTTACCAATTAAGATTTACAATGGCCTCTACTTATTCCATGCCTCTTTGATTAGAATTGAGAATCAAAGACTTAATTATAAGTTCTGTATCATGATGTATGCGTGTTTTAGTGAAATACCAAACTAAACAAATTCAAATTATTTAATTCTTATGGAAACTTGTTATTTAAATAGTTTGCAAAATATGTTAATACACGAAATCAAACTTTTTCTGAAGTTATATTTTTTTTCTTTTCAATGAAATATTATTTTTTATATTTTATGGCCTTTATAATACAACAATAAAAAAGAAATATTAATTCTTAGCAGTAAGGACTTCGTAAAATTGCAAAGTACAAGCTGCAAAGTAGAATGAACTTTTGAGAAAGACGAGTTAATTATAACGGAGTCGGGAGAGGTGCGAGTCTAGACACATTTGCTGTAATAGACGGCAATTATGCTGCAGAAATTATCTTATTTGTATTGTAAACTTACCTTGAACAAAGCCACGATGTGTGAATTGTGTGTTTCTACCGCCTGAGTAATGTCTTTCTCCTATAATGTGTACATTAGTTATAAAACTTAGTTTTATACTATTTAAATATTGTTGTTGAGTCGAAATGTTAGTGCCATTTAAACACATATGTCAATGGATCTGATCGATGATTTTTTCATAATAATGTTAACGATTTCCTTAAAGGTCTTTGAAGAAACGTAGAAAAGCTTAACTCGATATGTTTAAGCATATTCTACGCCATAGACATTTTACATACATGGCAACTATATGATATATAAAAGTTTTCTTTGGACTCAAACTAGCTTGCCTTTTAACGAATTTGTATAATTTTTAAGGATACTGTTTTTTTTAATGTTATTGAGAATTAAACATATATAATAGTTGAGTTAGTAAAATAAAAAATTAAATATATTTATAAAAACTGGTTTATAAATAACTTAACATTGGGCAAATCTAAGTATTTGAAACCTTTTAATGGAAATATATTCATGCTTGAAAATTTATAAGGCATTTATTTATTTATTTGACGAAAACTCTATTTACACTTGTTCACATCAAGTACAACAATCACAATTAATTAACAACAATGCAAAATCGATCAAAATGACTGAGTTTTTTGTTTGTGCAAAACAAACTACACGATAATTATACTGTTCTTTTCACTAGTAAATATCCTTATCCCCTACAAAGTAAATTGAGTTATTCTCACAGAAATTTATGAATTTTTATGGTGGATTAAATGGTGGATATTTCTGTAAGAAATAATTGACATTAACGAAAAAATACTGAACTGCTGGAGTATCATGGTTAATAAGCTTTAAGTTGGTTTTTATTTAATATTTAAAAGATTTACGTAGAGTTCATATATGCTGAAAAAATAAAAATTTATTTCCATGGTCTCTTGCTCAGTAAAGAATTGAATGACTACATTTTGGAGGCAGTAACTAAGCTCAAATGGCTGTTTGAGTGTTTAAATAGAAGCCCTCCACGTCCATGTCCCTCGCAGGCAGACTTTGCAGACGTGATTGCATTCATATGCATGTTTTAATTATTGCATCATTCAACGCAATCAGTGCAATGTTGGGCTGTACCAATTAGGGTCTGATTCAATTGCCATACGTCATTGTGTTTAATTCAATAACGGTTGAGTTTCGTGATGAATAGCTGAATCTGAAGAACGATTGAGTTTTTTTTACGTTTCGGATTATATTTTTTTGCATTTACAAACGTTTCCCTAACCTTTTATTGTACATTTAAACGTTTTGTGGTGCTATTACATTAGCTCGAACTCACATCAGTTTCAATTGTGCAAGTTAAACAATAATAAAACAAATTATTTTTATAGAAACTGTAGATATTAAAATATGTACAGGATAATTTATAAAAGAAATATAACGTTTAGAGTTCCTACAAGGAAATACAGAATGAAGTGAAGTCAAGAAGTAGTGCGTGAAATTTGTCACCGCATTCCCCATGTTTTCGGAAAAGTAATAAAAATTAAGAAAACAAGTAGAAAAAAATTTCATTTTGGGAGAGTCAACGCTACAGGACTGTTGACAATTATATATATATATATATATATATATATATATATATATATATATATATATATATATATATATATATATATATATATATATATATATATATAAAATATTATGCCTTTTAGTAATTCAGGTAATCCAACTAATTACATAAAATTGAGGTGGGGTGGAGCTAGTAAGAAAGTGCCATGATTGTTTATTTATAATTTTTTTGAGAATTCCAAAATTAAGGGTGAGAATTACAATTGTTTCAACTCATTACTTTTAAATTCAACGCATTTCAACTACTCTTAGACAGTAATATTTAAATGACTTTTTTAAAAGAGGAAACTAACGTTTACATATACAAAGAAGCATCATAGATAAAACATCACTAGATAATTTTATAAACAATATACAAACAGCATATCTAATAATAAATATCTCTTAGCTATAGACCAAACAATAGCTATACTTCAAATAAGCATAATTTGCATCATACAACCTATAATATTGAATATTGCAGTAATGGCTACTAAATTTCATTAGCTAAACGGTTTTTCAAAATAACTTTTTTATAATGCATATTTATTTATTATTTCAATATCAAAGAAAGAATACATATATTTAAAACACAATAATATGTATTTTTTTACAATGAATGATCATTATTTTCTTGACTTTTGCTATATCTTACACAGGGTGTGGCCAAAAACCGATCTATTTTCTTTCTCGCACCATTCAGCGACTGAGGGTGGTGGGGATGGGCTTATTGAAAAACAAATTGTATGCTATTTCAGTAGTCATAGTGGTGGCCTACATGTTTAAATTAGGCATGTCCAGTAACGAGCGTTCGTAATCGGGGCGTATTTCGTGCGTCTCGTCAGTAAACATTAAAATTTCATTATGAGCATTAAAATCAATAATTTGCTTGTCAAATATTTTTCTCTTTGCATTTTTCTCTTTGACCTTTAGTTAAAGTCAGTTAATTAACAATAACCAATTAATTGGTAAGGATTGAAATTAAGATTGAACCACAGAATTTTGTCAAACCGAGAGGTCAGTCATGTTCGAGGCGTCTCGCTAGCCGGTTAGGGTCTTTGACTTCGGTTCAAGAGATCAGGGGTTCGATTCCTGGGGTGTCCAAAACACTTTTATGGGGTTGGAATATTCTCTCTAAAAGTATTCAGGGTACATTGTACAATTTTGTTAACGAAAAGCCTCTGGCGTAGACACAAGCAAAGTACTATAGCTTGTTTTCTGGTGGGCTGACGAGGACTGTCAGCCCACCAGACATACGGCAGCATGGACTCTATCCATGTTCTCTGGCCTCCGTGCTGACCTTGGACGGAATGTTGGTTTCGTTTTCAATTCAAAACAAGTTGATCTAAAGTTAGTAACCCACTGCATATTTGTGATATGATACGGAAATTCAAAATGTTGACCTGATTGAAAGAATGCACGAAACTGCCACTGAGTAGCAATGATAAAATCACCACTATTGAAACACATCTTTATAACGAACTAGAGTTTTTCAAGCGATCACTACTCCATGACTACTAAAATTGCATAAAATTTGCGTTCCAACAAGCCTACGCCCACCTTTCTCGAACGTCCTGTCGCTGAGCGGTGGGCGAAAGGAAAAAGACCGTTTTTTTGCCACACCCTGTATATCATTCATCCGGTCTTATCGTTGATATAATATGGGTCTACTTTATACCTATAAAGACGGTTGTGTGGAAGTTTATGCTCATTAAAAGTTAATTATTTATACATATTTAATTATTTAAATATTAAATAATGAATCAAATTTTAATATTGTGTTGCAGTATAACCGTTGTTGAATTAAATTCACATATTACCTGTTCTGTTTTCTTGTCGATATTGGGGACAAGTGTCGTGGTTTTTTGAAGAATTTGGCAGCCTCTATTTGCTTTAAGCGAACGGTAATGATAAAACTTGTAGGCAGAACGTTTATTCGACCCCACGACATCACTACGATGGACCCAAACTACCACTAGCTTATCCACTACACCATCGACTCACATACTGAACATACCGATCTTTACATAAATCTTATCTTTTATTATCAATATGAAAACAAAAATTTACGTTTAAGAATGAAACATTTGAGTTCAGACACATAATTGACTGTTTATGTTGTATGTAGTAACAAACATTGTACAATAATACCGTAATACTATTAACAAAACATGCAATAACAAAATTCGGGAGACTAAAATTTGCATGTTTAGTTTAAATTAAGACAAAATGCTAATACTGTAATGTTTAAACTAATCTCATAAATATCGTTTATTTCAAATAAAATACCAGGTATAATATACATACATCTCACCAACTAGAACTAATCAAAAACTATAACATTACCTTAAATATTATTTTAGGTGTTTAGTGTATGTCAGTGAATAATAAACAGAGTTAAAGTGGGATAACAATTGGTGGCGTTTTGCCTCAGAAGAAAAATGGGGTGGAGAATTGCGAGGGAATTATCGGCGCCCATTTGCGGTACAATAGCGGCTCGGGTCGGCCCGGCGCCGGCCCGGCCGAACCGCCAAATTAAAATTAGAAATATATTGTAATTAGATAGAAAATATTTAGGTCATTGAGAATCTCGCAAATCCGAAAACAATGGTATACGTTATTACTTGAGTTACAGACTTTTCGAGTGCTTAACAGAGTGAGTAGAAGACTACGAGGGACTGTCTATCTCTAAATACCACTTACATTAGAAGTTATGCACATTTTATAATACCCTCATCAAAATTCGTAAACGTTTATGTATAATTTCTCTATGAGACATCACATTTTGTTATGTTTTAGTCCTCTAAATTGAATAGAATAAAAATAACATAGTATCTAAATGTTATATGTCGATCGCAAAAGTGAACCATGAGTGTAATTTCATACATTGTTTCTGAAATATTAAAAATTAGCCATTTTTTATCAAAATTGATTACATAACTTAATTTGGCACGTTCTTCAAAAAGAGATTTTTAAGATCTTTATGCAAACCAATATTTTGCATGCATAGTAATGTGTCCGCCTTTTTCACTTAAATACTTTTCTCCTTCTTGTTGTTGTCTATTTAAATACTTTTTGTCAATATATTTTATAATAGTTTTACCTTACTGGCTCTATTAATTTTTTCAGGAAACAGTGTCAAGGTTTAGATACAAATAAACCACTAATTTAACAAGTTATCCAGTGCGATGCAGAAAACAATACAACAATATGAGTATTCGTTGTGTACGATGGGCTTCCAAGTGTGGTCGGTGGGAAGCGTAGGATGGAGCGGCTCGGGGGCGGCCGCCGAATCCATCAATCGATCGCAATTAAGTCAGTGAGGTCAGTTTTCTCCTAGCGGCTCTTTTGCCCAAACACCTCCCTCTCGACGAAAACAAATAAACAGCCCTATTTTTAACATGTTACATTTGTTGCTAAATATTTTTCCAACACTGAAAATTACTTACCCTACAGAAAAAAACTACAGTGAGTTTTTGTGTAAAAAATACCACGGTGTGGCGATTTTTTAGTATCTTCTTGAAAGTTAGTGGATGAATTAATTGGTATCAAATATATTTATGATAATTAATTCACAAAATGTGCCAATTATAACTTTATTTTCCTCATTTTAAATCACGATAGTACAGGGGAACATGGATGGCCGACTTTGGTCAGTTATACATATAAAAATCTATCTTTATCAAGAAGCCTATTTCGAGATTTACTCGCAAATAATTTTAATATATTTCAATATGAAGTACGTTAGGTGAATTTGTTATCCCAAAACAGAAAAAAGTACATTTTGGTGGTATTTTTAAATTCACCCCCACCCCCAAAAAGGTGTTGCTGGTGGTAACTCAAAAACTTTAAATACGAACCCCCAATTTTTACGTTATTTTTGGATTGTACACGTGTTTATGAGACTCAGTTATTATTTAACACTTTTCTCTAAACCTAACGATTAGGGAGCTACAATCAATCGAAGGTCATTTTTATACCCTTAAGAATAAAATGGCGCCATCTTTAATTGCTTAAATGTCCTTACTTACTTACTTACTTCTCCACTGTAGTCTCGTAGACCCTCTTCCAGGGCATGAGACCGGTCATAGTCCTAACTTATGCGGCGAAAGGAGATTTGTCAAGTGGATTAAAAGGCAATGGGCAGGAACTTAATGACGAAAATAAAAAAGGCTATGCAAATTGGATTGGAAAAGGAATTTGGGTTAGTCTGGGACACTATAAAAACACTCTTCCAACAGATGATTTTTTAACTGAGATTTAAATTTTTTAATGTCGTTGATTTCTCTTAAACTTGGGGGTAATTTTGAAAAAAGCTTTCGACCGATATAATCAGGTTTATTTTCAAAAAGTGTGAGTCTATGTTGCACTGAAGGATTTAAATGTCTATTTCTTGTATTGTAAAGATGATTGTGAGACTGAATGAGATTATTTTCTCTGACAAAACAAATTACTTCAAACATAAAGAGAGAGGGAACAGTCATAATTTTTAACTCTACAAAATGTTGTCTACATGAGTCTTGAGGTCTAAGTCTTAGCATTGAACGAATTGCTCTCTTCTGAATTACAAAAATCCTGTTCAAGTTATGTTTACTAGAATTTCCCCAAAGTACAATGGAATATCTTATGTAGCTTTCAATTAAACTAAAATAGACAAGTTTTGACAATGGGAGATTGTTCGAGAGTGCTATATTCCGAAGAACAAAAATGTTCCCAGACAAAGTGTTTGCAAGTTTACTCACATGTTCATTCCATGTGAGACCACCGTCCAACCTCACACCCAGGTAGTCCACTGTATCCGACTGATCGAGGAATTCATCATCCAGACAGACTAGAGGGGGTTCTAAACCTTCTCTCTCTAAAAGTCTCTTTTTCTGATCAGTTGAGAAAAAAACATAATTGGTTTTACTTGGATTGATATTTAGGTTAATATCAGAAAAGTATTGAGACAGAGTGTTAATAAGAGTGTAATTACCATGTTCTAAGAATTGAAGATTTTTATGGCTAAAAAACAAGGAGGTGTCATCAGCAAAAATTGTTAAGGAACTACTAGGTACATAATCAGATATATTATTAATATAAATTAAAAACAGAATTGGACCAAGAATCGACCCTTGAGGCACCCCCACCTGCAGATGAGATAACCTTGATGTGTACTGTTCCCTCAGTCCGCTGGAGTCAGAAAAATCAATCACTGTTCTTTGACATCTATTAGAGAGATAAGAGGAAAACCACTCTAAAACTGTACCACAGATTCCTAGAGTTTGAAGCTTGTGGATCAAAATACTATGGTTGACGCAATCGAATGCCTTGGAGAGATCAATAAAACAACAAATAGCCATTTCACCACCCTCCAAGGCACCGATGCATTTATTTACAAAATTTATCAAGGCGAGTTTAGTGGACTTCCTCTTTTGGTATCCAAACTGATTGGAAAAAATTAAGTCATTATCAGTCAAAAAGGAAATTAGTCTATTACAAACAACTTTCTCCAAAGTCTTGGAGATGGACGATAGGTGCGAGATCGGACGGTAATTGGCAATGAGACATGGTTTATTGTCCTAAACCATTTAGTCAAATAAAAAATGCTCAAGTATAAAAATGTCTTAAAATTATGTTTTAAGATATTTTTTCATGATATAAACATTACATTTTTACAAATTTTATTATTTGCCCGCCATATTGGAAATAATTTTAGTTATGCGTAAATGACAATTTTATGAGTGAAAAGTACCCTAGTAACGTTATTGAAGTTCGTTTGAATACATACAGCTGTTCAAAAATTAATTGGGGGAGAGGTTTATGGGACACCCGGTATATTACTTTTTGTAGTTGAATAAACCGTAAAGGCTTAGACCAATTAATTATCAAACGAAGAAATGCAGTGATGATTTACCTAAGTGAAAGGTACTTACACAGAATCAAAATATAAATGCTACTTTTGTGAATAACGAAAGTTCAATACAAGTAGTAGTTATAAACCGTATGGTTTATATTTTTATGAAGTTGGTATCCTGATCGGAGCGTATAATGGTAGTAGGCGAGGTAATGGAGTTATAAATCAATTTAAACCGTTAGATTGGGTTCTTTGTACTCTATACGGCACGAGATTGCTTTGTCCACCACAAAACCATTCTTCAATCAATTACATCTGCTTGCCCTTTGTACTACAGCGGATTCCAGGAATTTCTCGTTCCCAATAAGTATACCTCTTTCAACCTTTTTGCCTCTCACCTGAAGAAAATTTTACCAAAACTTTTTCTGATATTCAATTTAGAAAATGATCAACGCCTTTTGCAAAGATAACATGTAATGCTATAAACAATAAATTGTTATGCGTTAAGTTTACGTATCAGGCAATTTAAGATTAAAAACTACGTTTTATAATCTAAGTTGTGCTAAAATCCAAGTTGTTCAATAATTACTTTAGGATTTTTAGATTTCATATGTGGTTTTATTCTTGAAAGACATATTTTCTTGGGTGAGGTGATTATTATCTGAAGTTGCTGTTTAAGATTTTTGGGCGGTCACTCACCCTAATGAATTGTAGAGACGGTAGTCCTTGTCAAACACAAAAACACCCGATAACCCGAAATAAAACACACACAAAATTACATAAGACTGCCCGTTCCCCGAATCCGACGTTTCGCCGCACCTAGGTGTTAACGCGAGGAGATATCAACAGTTAGGTCAGTCGTGGTTAGATGGTCGCAACGCATCTGCGATCCCGATCAAAATCATTAAGGGACCTTGATAACGCCACACGTTAACACCTAGGTGTGGCAAAACGTCGGATTCGGGGAACGGCAAGTCTTATGTAATTTTGTGTGATTTTTTCGTGTTTTTCGTGTGATTTTGTGTTTTATCTATTGACAAGGACTGCCGTCTCCACAATTCATTAAGGTGAGTGAAAACCTAAAAAAAAAAAAAAAAAAAAAAAAAAAAAAAAAAAACATCAAAGAGCGACTTTAGATATGTGAGTTTCTTAAATCGTTTCAGCTGTCCTAGAGATCGTTTTAGCTGTGACTTTCATCCAGTTATGAGTTGGGTTATAAAAAATCACAAAGTATTCATTTTCTGATGCAGTCAAAACTGTTTTTTGTATACTTTAGACTAATTAATATAGGAGTACATACCTTCAATCAATAGTTAATTCAAACCAATTAAAATCCTACGTATGTTTCGAAATAAAGTAAAATCTCAATTATTACGTCTTCCTGATAATGTAAAAGCTAAAAAATATAAAAATAACTTCACAAACTCACAGTCACTCGCAGGACGGTTAACACGTAGATCGTTTGGCTGGCCAGAAGTCGGCTGAATCGGAGTATCTGCCGGCAGGGAAAATAATGTGAGATATACACATTTCAATGAATTTCAAAGGTCATTACAGTTCGTGAATTGGACTGCGTGTGTATGTGCGTTTTTTTAAGTTAAATCATAAATGTATACATATATTTTTTATTATGGCATCAGCTTATTTTATAATTAAAATTTCTTTATCAATTCTGATGATGGAATCCTGTGTTCCAAAACGTGCAGAAAATTTCACTTTTTTATTGTTGGCACCTTTTAGTCGATAAAACATCTGAAGTCATCAAACAATGAATACTTGGAACATTTTTAACCCTACTCACAGCTGAAACAATTGAAGAAAACCACATTTGTTATCTAAAAATTTTATAATAATTACTTACAGTTTGGTTCGTAGCATAAATCAGATTGCAAAATATAGATGGTTTTAGATCTTAAAATTTACCTCATACGAAAACTCAACAATTCAATACTTCAAATATTACAGCTTATCTCTTCGATAAAAGTATACGAAATAAAGAGTTTACTAAATAAAGAGAATTATTATTATTTTTTATTTTTTTTTTTTTTTTATTGATACTAATCCTTAACAAGAGATCGCCTCAAGATTGAAATTGGACCACAATTTCTGTTGACCTGGACCATAGAAGTTATTTTATTACGGAAACATCTGTTCTTCCATTTTTTTAGCTTTTCCTACTTGTTATGAAAACAGCTGTTAAATAATTCAACCATCCTTCCTCCATAAGATTTACATCGAAACTTTGGAAGACCTGTGGGGTGCAGGCGTATCCCTGGGTTTAAATGTAAATTATAGTGGGATTTTGCTCATTTAAAAGACCCTATCATTCTAAAGGTATGAGCGGACTTTTCCTAAGATGCACACAAGCGGAGGAAAAAGGAGGAAAATAAACATGCTTGTCTATTAATATATAGATTTTTCTTTTTTATTGTTCATAGATTACTTATACAAATGTATTTTTTATTATTTGTAAGATAGCATATTTTAGAAACTGATATGCTTTTAGTATTAGTGATTTATAAAATAAGCACTAATAAACAACTAGTAATTTATATATGTAAAAAAATACTGCTTTTTAAAGAGTAACAAATATTATTAAAAATCTAACATAGTTTTTCGTATTTATTACCGTAGATCACGATACTAAAACTAATATTGTTTTATTTGTTTAAATTTATTTGTTTAAATAACAGTTTTTGAAGTGGTACATAAATACTTTTACTGTTTGGTGCGCAGAGAATAAAATATTCATTAAATACTATTTTAAAACTAATTAACTTAAATTTCAGCTACTCGGGAAACTGAATTATGATTTTAAATAATATAACGTAGGAAGGGGTGGTTTTTATTAAAAATAACTTTTTCATCCCTTTCCCAAGTGACCGAGAGAGATCCGTAGATTGAAGTGTATTGAGCCCGAAGGGATGGGTGTGTAGCGGCAGCGCGCATCGGGCGTGAGCGATGAGCGGTGAGCGATGAGCGATGAGCGATGAGCGTCAAGTGATGTTTGCGATTCCAACAAAGAACCACTCCGCGAGTTCCGCCCAATATCGGGATTAGTTCTTCCGTGTTAACGGCGCCATTAGACTTTTCAAAGGATATTGAAATCGAACCAAACCCTACTTTAGGGTTATCAGCAGCGCCTTATTGGAAAACTGTCTGCAGCCAGTGAAAAAGAGCCCCGTTCTTTAGCAATTTCAACGATAAAAGTGAACCTTTTATTTATTGTAAATGAGCATAATCATTTAAGTTCCTTCATACGCTTCTATAAACGTAAGAACTTGAATCGGATAAATTTTCAGTTATGAATTGTGCACCCGTTTAACTTATGAAAATAGAAACTAAATGATAAATCCAAATACATTCTTATTCCATCTCATTAATCATTCTAACTTTATGATGTTTTCATATTTGTAGAATATATCTTTAAAAAATGGATCTTCAAATAATATCTACTCACACAAGATACGATTTAGAAATATTGAATAAATAAATAATTACTGTAAAAGGGACAACATAACAAAAAACTTAAACCTCTTTGCATTTCTAGTTGAAAAAATGTTATGCTAAGAAAAGTCCATTTTATATCCTGACATATACAAAGTACTTGATAAATGGAGTGTCCCTTGCTATTTCTCTAGTAAAAACCTTTAAATTATGAACAATATTGTGGAAAAAACATATATATGAAGGTAAGAAGTTGGGGTCAAAGTATATTGTAAAAAGTAGAATTATAAGTCATCCCCGGATTTATATTGTTTTACCAAGTGTAGTATGTTATAGTTTCAAACATGTAAAGGTAAAGATCACATAGAGATCAATAAATATAGATCAGTTCAAAATAATTTTGAGATAAAAAAATTGCGAACAAATGTGCACAGTAAAAAATACATAGATACATTCGTGTTATGGCACACAGTTTTAAATTTAACTAGACTTTATATTAATTATTTGGTTAGTTAAAGAATTTGTGAGTTAATGTGTTATCTTAATTAAAATTAATTAATGGGATAATCTTTTATCATATAAGTCATTTTCGTAGAAAACACTAAAATTCACAGAATTATAGGAACACTTATAATTGACCAGTGTAATTATAATGTTTTACATTGTATGGATGATATTATTAAAATAAAAGTACTTAACAAAAACTGCAGATTTCATTAGTTGAGATAGGTTTGATTATTTGTTTTCAAAATATTTGAATCAAACAGGTATTATACAGCATCCATAGCCACGTGTCTGTTCTCTTTAAAAAAGTTGTACTAATTTTTTTTGTTCTAGTAAAAAGTAAATTACGTCTGTTTTCTTTTTATAAAATAAAACTTATCATCATACTAAAGGTTTTAATTATAAATTTCATGGTTATCTTAGGCTATACTGTAATGCGAGTAAACATTATTTGTATGTATGATGTCTGTATGCACACTAATATAGAAAACTGCTCAAATAGCATCGGTCTTATGCAGTTGAAAATAAAAATAAAAGAAATGTCGCAAAACAGCTCACTTCAACATCAATGCAAGAACCACAAGCTTCTGTATAAACAGGTGGTTTTTCCGTTATAAAAAGTTAACGAATTATTGAATGATGTTTAAATAACTTATAAGTTCTCGTTAAATGGAATAGAGTAATAATAAAACAAAATAATTTGTAACAATGAGGAAATTATCTGTTGAAAGTAGAAGTAAAATCCACGTGTTACAGTCTTAACATATGGTTAAACTAACTTTAATCACAGTGCTTTGACGTTCAAATATTTAGAAGCACGAGTGAAATATCGCTTGTTGGAGATGAGAAAGCAAAGCGCACGAGATCGTCTTGGAAAGAAATCCGCTTATTTGAGCTTGGTATTGTTTGTTTACGGAGAAAATACTCTAGGCCACCAGACACTAAGGTTATATTTATATGAATATACAAGCAAATTAAATTGATCTGAGTTGAAATTTTACTTATATGTTCATTTAACTTTTTCTCAATCACATATTTTTCTTCAAATAAACATAATAAATAAAAACCCATATGGGAAAACTTATAGCACAACAAGTTCCCAGGATTTTGGTACTCTTATTACTATCTACAAACGTTAAAATCTTGAAAATTTAAAAAAATACACCCGAACAGCATATATTTTCATATTTTTCAAATTTTTCCTAAATAAGTGAACACTATATTTTACAGTTTCCAATATTTACAATAGTTATAAATATTAAACTGTTTTAATTTGCAAATGCTATTGTATTTTGCTATTAATGCTATTCTATCAAATAATTATAAGATTTCCAGCTGTGGAATACATATTTATATAAATTAACCAATTAAACAACGCATCTCTGTGGTCAAAAAATATAAAAAAAACCCGAACATTGTCAAATAGTGGAACACAACATCCACAAACATTTTCTTTGAGTTTTGTTCAACGTAAAATGTATGGAGATTATAGATGTAAAATTTTTCACATGTTATTTTTATGGAGGAAAACTAAATTTTTACCGCAATTATCTTCTAAACCATTAGGATTAAGAATACAAATCAAAGTGTAAAGTAGTCTTAAAATTAAATATTGAATCAAAAATTTCATAAAAGTGGGTGTTTGTATTTTAAACTATTGGCTCTCGGACTGGATAGGTTACTTCTGGTACACCTAGTACATTGATATTAGTGTCAATCGATAGAGCATAACCGATTTACCTATTATAACCGTACAATTTGTTTTTGTAAAAAAATATTTATTTACATTTCAAAATTGGTGTCCTTTTGGTCTGGGACTCCCAGTATTGTGTTTTCTATGTATAATCGTAACACACAAAAAAATTTAATAAACATCTATAAAATATAGAACTCAATGTAAATTTGTTTCAACGTATTTATTTGTTGTAAATTTAAAGATTTAATGTATGAATGTAAATTGGTAAAGAGATTTATTGAAAATAATTAACCGAACTCCAGTGCAGAAACTAGTGTTACTTCTTCACAGGTATAAACTCGCTGTCATTAATCTAAACAGATATCCCACTATAAAATTTAATAAATCTTGGACCGGAGTCGAGGGAGGGCTGGACTCTGGAGCGCGTTCCATGAGAGGGACGTGGCTTTCCCGACTTAATTTATATCGATTCATCGAACCGAACCCCCTCACTCTAGGTCCCACGCCAAATAACCAATCAACTTAGATTAGATAAAATTGTTCGATTAAAAGTTGTTTTCTCCCGTTTACTTTGGTTTCTGAACGTTTGTTTCCGGTGAGTTTGCCAATTGGTAGTTATGTACGGTTTTACAGCTCCTGTCTTATTGTATATGTTTCAGGATATTTTATAACTATTAAGTGCAAATAATTTTTATTTTATTTATTGATTTTTTATCAATTTGAACACGTTGTTTACTTTTCAAAACAAAAATAGAAAGCACTACAATAGCAATATAATTTATTTCACTGGTCATCAAAGATATGTTTTTTTAATTGGATCATTTTTAAAGATGGATTGTTTTATATTAAGGTATTAAAAAAATATACATTTATCATTTAGCATTTTAAATAAATTATTTTTATGCTGAATCATATTGTGTCAATTAAGTATCGCAATATAGTACCGGATAAAGTGCACTTTAACGTTACGACTGTGAGAACGAAACAAATTATCGTTTGTTTACGTTTCTTAAAATCTCAACTTTATCAACATTTTGTTTTTTTCACAATCAGAATTATACGATCCAATGTTAGCTGACTTATGTAATTTTATTATTATTACTACTTTTAACCAATTTAAAATGTAATCATTAGAGATAAATATATAAAAAGTATTGCATGATGCAACTTAAATAGATGCAGTTTTTAAGCTTATTATAGTAGTGATATTTTATATCTATTTTTTAAATTGGTGATGGACATACTGTTATTTGTATATTTTATGTGTTGACATAATAATGTTATGTAATTTTTTACTTTACTATTTAATCGTATATAATTCGTTAATCAATTGTTTAGGTACTTATAAGTGACTCTGTATTCATTTGTTTAGTGACAGTATATTGATGTATAAACTATATTGGTGATAGTGACAGATATTTTTTTGAAATCTACAGAGATATAGATCTAGTAAGTATAAACAGTGGTAAACTGAGAGGGAATGGAAATCGCAGGGGAGTGGGATGTACCGGGAACTGTTTATTGTTTGGTCTCTTGCCAACTAGGCTTGCCAACCTGCACGTGTGAGAAAAATAATATCCCTGTTCAGTCTATATCTTCATTGAATTTACCACTTGTAATGTAACTTATTCATTTATTTAGGAAAATTGGAATTTTTGAAACTGGACAGCATTTTGTAAGATAGGAGAATAACTGAATTTACTGTAACGGTAAAACGAAGGAATGAAACAATATAAATTAACTTAGGAGTCTTATGAAATAATCAACAAGTAATGAACGGAACATTAAATTTTCGTTTGATAATAGATTTAATTTTTGAATAAATATTTTTAAGTTATATGTTTAAAATTTATTGAATTGTTTTTCGTAACATGAAATTGCAAAAAATAACAACGCATTTGGCTATAGTATACAGGGTGTTTCAGAACTCCCTACCAATATTTTAGAGCATTGTTCCTGGGTTAAAAACATACCTAAATATCATATTTTTATTAACATACCTAAATACACATAATAACTTTTATTTCCGTAACGGATGGTTGTATTCAGATCATATTTGGTATATATCTTTATCATACCAATGTACATTTCAAAGAAAAAAATTAATTTTTTCCATTGTATATTTTCAAAATGGCGGCCATTTTAAATTTTCAAACTCAAATATCTCAAAATCGGTAAATTTTATAAAAATTTTACAAGACACAAAAAAGTTGCCAAATTAACTTACCTAACCAATGGTGCCAAGTTTGTAAGGATCGAACAACAAATAACGGAGTTATTGTGTTTTTTCTTTATAAAAACATGGATTTTGCATTGAATTTAATGCAAATAAGGCCATTTTAACAGCAAAATCAATGTTTTTATGAAGAAAAATCGCAATAACTCCGTTATTTGTTATTCTATCCTTACAAACGTGGCATCATTGGTTAGGTAATTTAATTTGGCAACTTTTTTGTGTCTTGTAAAATTTTTATAAAATTTACCGATTTTGAGATATTTGAGTTTAAATATTTAAAATGGCCGCCATTTTGAAAATATTCAATGGAAAAAATTTATTTTTTTCTTGGAAATGTACACTGGTATGACAAAAATGTATACCAAATATGATCTGAATACAACCATCCGTTACTGAAATAAAAATTATTATGTGTAAAAAACAAAATTGCGGCTGTGTGAGTAACTTAAGACTTCCGGACAATTTAAATATGATATTTAGTTATGTTTTTAACCCAGGAACAATGCCCTAAAATATTGGTAGGGAGTTCTGAAACACCCTATATGGTATGATCAATCCCATATTTAGCAATACGTGTTGCTTGTTTCTTATGTTTATTTAAATATGATTGTGATGTATATATTAAGCTAAATACTATTTTAATATTGACTCTAATAAATACAAGAATATAAGTTAACATGTATTCAGGAGACATATAGAACGGAAAATTGTATACTATTTAAATATACATAATTTTTTGTTTGAAAATTAGTCTTTACAAAACAATTTTAATAAATTAGTGAATAATACAAGGAGAAAAATATGCTTGTTGCCTATGGGTCAAAATGTTGAAGAGCATACTGGTTAAAATAATGAACATTTTCTTTTTTTCGGAACTAAAACAATTAATGTGCAGAAAACTTACAATTCTATTTAAAATTGAAAATAACACAAACTATAATAGTTCAACCCCACTTAAAGCTTTTGAAAAAAACATGTCATTTAATTATTAAATATTAACTATCATCTATAGTTAATGCAAATCGTATGCAGCAGGTAGGGTATGTCGGCGGTCTGAAAGGCTAAGAGCTCTCCAGGAGAAACCTGAGAAGTTAAGTGGTTTGACCTTGAACAAACAAGCTTCTCTGAATGTTGATGCTGGCGACCCATCTTCTCAGAACCAGCAACAGTGGTCGTAACCAGTAATGTCACTGAGAAATGCATACCTACATAAATATTAATATATTCACAACGCTTAAAGTGATGAATAGCAAATTAAGTTGTATATTAAAGGATTGTTACACCATTATTATAATATGTTACGTACAATATTTTGTCGTATCATAAACAATTTACCTCAAGGAAAAAAGTGAATTAAATTTCGTAGAGCTTAACACAATCAATAATTGTGTAAATATTGCAGTGAATCAATGTGAAATATATCTTACACTAATGTGGAATGGCAGTGTATAATTCGTAATTTTTAAACTTCAGTAACATATGACATTTTCAGAATGTACCCACTGAGAGCACCCACGGAATATAAGTGATCTTTTAATATTAGATTTTTCTAGTGTGATATAAAAACTAGTGTACTTGTTGTTCGATATCGAGCAATTTAGTTAAGGTATTATTTTATGTTAACGATTTTTTATCATTTTGTCAACCAGTGCATCCTCCAAGGTTTAAATCATAACCCCTTTGGTAAGAATAGACAGATGTTCTCACCGGTGTACATACTGTGTTTACTCGTTACAGCTGTTAACTTGAAAATCTTTTAAATTTCCTCATCAATGTTAATCTAATGGGGAAACGTAGAACTTCTAGGGTTCTTCTGTTTGGATAGATATATAACAATTTACTTTAGAAACAACGTCCCGCCGAGCCCTAAAACAAACATGACACTAAAACATTAAAATTGGTTGAAAACTGTAGGAGTTCCTTATACAAAAAACTGTGTCGGGTATTAAATATTTATAGGCCTATATTTCTGTGACTATTCGACTTTATCAATTATAAAATCGATAATCTGACTCAGTTTATCCCGTCAGTAAGTTTAACTTGTAAATTATTGATAATAGTTTCTGAAAAGTGAGCTATATATAATGATTATTACAGTTGGTATTAATACACCTGATGCGGTGGCTAATAAATGTCACAGCATTTACAGTATAAAAACTACTTTTAAAATAATCGTTGGAAAATTATGTTTTAAAACAACTTTAGAAAGCCTTATTGAAAAATTTAAAATCTCATTAAGCGCATTCGTGTTGTTTTTTACTCGATCGTAAACAAAATGTCCTCTTTCCCAGTTATAAAATGGTGTTGAACTGTTTTGTCGTAAGTTTTACAGTCGCCGCTTACGACGTCTGCAGTCGTCTGTCACCATCGATCCCTATAGTATGGGATTTTGTTTAAAATACATACATAATACGTCTGATATACGCTCTGAACAATATTTTTATAACTAAAAATATTTTTTGTTACAAATATGCACTGCAAAGCTGTACGTACACTTACACTTCGAATAATTGTTATCGTGAGGAAATGAATTGTGTTTTAACTCAAAGAATATGTGTGTAAAAAAGTCCTTAGTCTCGCATTTTATTATATTCCAATATTTTTCGAGGTCGCAAATCGATTATTTTGTTTTCAAGTTTGTTTTATTTCAGCTTTAAAACTGACTTTAATTGATGCTATTAAAAAAGTTAATATCTCATGATAAATTTTAAACTCTCTCCACCACAATGACTCATCAAGACTACCATTCTTCCCTTAGTCATTGGCCAGTTCAATAACTCAGAACCCAGGGAATTCGTTTACTTGAAGTAGTTATTTCTAGAATTAAGTTTATCTTTAACAGTTTCTTGGCAGTAGCCAAGTAAGCTGGGCAAGTAAAGCTAGTAAGATGGGGTTTCTTAAGGTGGGTTCGTTGATCTTTATTTTCATTATGACTATTCTTTTGGGTTTCTTTAAATCTGAAAACAGTTTCAACGACATTGCTATTGTCACATTTCCTATTTCTTCTGCACATTTCTTCTGCTGTTGAAGACGAAGGGGTTTACACAGTTTTCTGTTCTGTGTTGCTTGAAATTTGTCATTGTGCTATTTCCAAAGAACTACATTCCTTACTTCCAAAAACAAAAGCGTAAATAAACATCTATACAAGGATTTAATCTCGTATTGATTGAGACAAACCCATTCTGTTTCATAGAATTAATATTGTTATTTACTGAGAGAGGTTTCGAGTTGGTTACCATTAAAGGTTGAATTATGTTGTATTAATACCCTATTATCAATTATTTCACTTGTCATTGTTAGCTTTAGTCAAATTAAAAATAACAATTTTAATATTGAATTATAATCTTTCCTAATAAATTGTGAGTTTTAAAAAAAAGTCGTTGGCCAAATAATTTTTGACTGAATCAAATTTATTCAACATTTTTTATGTTGATCCTTTTATTACAAATAAAAATTCTTTACCTCTTTAACTCCACTTTCCAAAGCCTATACCAATTAGAGGTGGTCTCGAGGTATATTGTTGGATTGCATATGCCTCTAAGTGTATGAGATTAAATGGATAAGAGAGATTCATGACAGCAAGAGAGGGGGGGGGGAGAATCCTCTAGGGAGATGCATTGTACTGGTGAGTGTTAATTTTGTGAAACAGAATGGTCTTTAAATAAGCCCTAAATAATGAAACTCCTCTTTAGATCATGATTCTTCTCAAGAAATCATTTTTGTAAATAAAAAAGTACAATGAAGACATCAGAAGGACACAGTTCAAGCAATAGAAAACAAAAAAACGTTTTTACGACTTTCGTCTTCAACTGCAAAATACGTAGATGTGACATTAGCAATGTTGTGTGAAAATGAAAGTTCTTGAAGTTAAAAAAGAGAGATTGGGTATAATGCCAGTAAAGATAAGCCGATGACTGTTAAAAAACTCCAGTCAGTAGCCAATAAAATTGTTAAAGTTACTCCTAAGTCTAAAAAAACATAACCTGAAATAAAATTGAACCACCCGAAATTAAAGTTTTTGATATTAATGACGAAAAGGAGAATTGTAATTTTTATGAGTCATTGTGGTGTTAGACTTAAAAATTTAAAGATGTAAGGTATTCTTATAGTGTCGCAATATCCTTAAGGTAGATCTTTTGCAAAAATAGTTTGAATCTAATTGATAAATTCAATGATTATAAAGGGATTTATATATTTTACCATATTTTATACATGAAAAATTTTATTTGAACTGTCTAAATTCAATAAACTTTAAGATAAACAAATAATGATTGTCATTTTTTTCTGAGTTGAGAGTAGGACATGAAAACTTTTTCATGAATCAAACAAATAATCGAAAACATTCTATAAGTAACTACTTAAAACATGCTCCTTCATTGCCTAAGGTGAGCATACACCGCCTTGTCGTCCTGTGCTATTTTAATAATGAAGTTACAAATTAAATAAAACATATTTAATACTCCTAGGGTGACGCTAAAAGAATTCAGCAGTTTTTTATTTAAAAATATATTTATACATTTTGAACATAGCAAAATGTCATTAATTTATCTCAAACGAGTAGATCATCAAGTTATATTCATATCAATTGGGAATTTCTTTGTCATATAACTACAGGGTTTCGGGACGTTTATCTTGGAACGATTGCAGTCACTGTCGTTTTTTAAAAGGCTCAATGCGCTCAACGGCTCTAATAAAATGTTAGAGGAGTATGATTTTCCTCAGTTAGAGGCGGAGAAGGGTTTAGTCAACTTCCAACAAGAACACCACCACCCTTCAGTCTGTATATGCTTGAGGACTTGTACTGAACAACTCGACTCGACAACAGATGGATTGTAAGGGAATAAGCTACATAAACTATATTGTAGGGAATAAGGGGGATGGCCCAAAGAAGCCCTGATATGACTCTTTTTTTCTTTTTCGTCTGAGGAATATGAAGAATCTGTAAATAATTTGTGAAGCTAACTATCTGACCATCTGATGGAACAAATAATTTATTGTGTGGCAACCGTCCTTCCAGACTTGCTGGCAAAGATATAGAAAGAGGTATAACATCATACAATGTATGCCGTGTCATCAAAGAAGCTCATAACGAACCTTATAAAACTGTTTAAAAAACATTGAAAATGCTATCTTACTCAATCATGCACTTAACATTTACAACTGTTTTTTACTTAATTAAAATATTTTTAGTAATATACTTGTACAATATTATCGTGTATTAGATGAAAAGAGTTTTTTTACTTACTTTTTTTGCGTTAAATTGAATTTACAGTTATTAAATTTACGATGAGAAATAGTTGAGTTTTTCTTCAATTTTTAGTCCTTCAATAGGCAAAAGTTAAAAACCATTAGCATCACTGTTTTTAAAGTAAATATATCACAATTTGTTCAAATTATACTTTAAATAAATAATGTAATGTTCCTTAACTAAGGCCTAAAGTGAAAATTAACTAAATTCCTGTATTATAAAACATATTTTAGTTGTAATGCTCAATGTAGCATTTTCATAACCAACAATCGTCATTTTAAAAAGTTACATAACATAAAAGAAAAATACATTTAAAAAAAGTCGTAAAAAATAAAAAGAAACACATTAACAACAATGATTTTAAAACTATTTACTTCACTCGCAAGTAGACCATCAATGTTGTTGCTACTACGTTTGTCGGAGGGATCAGCTGAGAGGGATAAGATCCTCCACACTGGTGCATGTAGGGCTCCTAGAAAAGTCGCTAACTTTAGCAGGTTTATGGCTAATGGGAGAGGTGGTGGGTCGAGTGGAAGAAGACTTACGACGTCTATAGTCTAGTAGTTTTTCGGTAACACTTATTGTTCGTGCTCCTGTGTGGCTCTGATGTGTGGGCTAATTCTCTCACCAAATAAGTATACCGGATGAGACTCGTTCGAGTGTATGTTACCACCCGCTCATCTTGGGTGTAAGTCGCTGCCATCACTGCTCTCTTAATCGGGGAGCAGACCCGAATGTTCGTAAAGGGATCGGAAATTACATAATACTGTATAGACTTTAAAAGATTTGTAATTAATGAATTGATGAATCTACGTGAACATAATAAAAAACAATGAAGAGATGGTAGTTTTGAACAAGTGATTTACATGAGGTCCTATGATTGAATCCCGCTGCCTCTTCTATTGCCCAGTCCCCCACTTGTCTTGCGATCAGGTCGCTTCCGATTGGCCGGTCGGCCGAAGCGACGTGATAGCTGACTGTGCTAAACGATGTATGCCGAACAGAGCCAAGCTCCGCGGGTAAACGTTAAAGACAAAAAAACTACTATTTAATAAATGTGGAAAATAAAAAATATATTCTAAGCTATAATTACTATTTGTCATGAGAGACCGTACTGTAACATGTACTCAGGGTCGCATTCGCTTATCGTAGTGTCCGAACTGGCGTCCTGCTAATCGCTGGAGTTATCCGTGTCCATCTCTCGTCACGAGAGATAAAGGCGATCTATCAGGGATTTTATTCTATTGGGGAAAAGAACTACTCAATCTTCGAAATGATTGTTCATTAAATACCCGTTTTCGGAGCTGTATGACAATAGAAAACTATTTCACTTCCCATAAAAAAGTAAAAGACACCTGCCCAACGACTAAGATTATTTTTATTTATAAAGAGAAACGAAGACTAAGTACGTGGAATCAGCCCTATTTACAGCCATAAATATTTATTGTCAAAAAGTCATTAATATTACTGAACAACTAACTACTCATTCAAATGAGTCTGCACTCAAACATTGAAAAACCAGTTGGCAATCGATCAGAATGATGTGAACAGAGATGTGTGGGAATATTTGTCAGTTTGGACGGATCAAGGACCAATAAGGTGGGCCATTTGTATCACTAACTGAGACCGATCTTCGTCCCCAACTTGGAATCTGTTAAAAATTGGATCCTATTTACGTGAAACTTTCCTTTTATACAATTTTCATCTCAAAAGAACCTATGGTATATAAACCTTACGATATTATGGAAGTTTTTATAGAGTATATTAGATTGAGTAATTAAAAATTTTCATAATATTTTTTTGGCAATCATGTAATAAAATGAAAATTCAGAATTTATGGTTGTAGATTTATGATTGTTTTGTTAACATTAAACATTTATTAAATTCGTTTATCACTTTTATGCTTGCATAAGACGCATAAATATAAATTAGGGGAGCTCTCCGTGAAAACAAAAAATAATTATTTGGTCTATAAATATTTTTTTCACTTCTCTTATTTATAGATTAAAATATTTTTCCGTTTTCTACGATAAGATCAAACACAATTATTTACCCCCTTCTCCATTTTTCTCATATTGAAAAAATGATGTACTATGATGTATTGTGTGGGATTCACATAAAGGTGACATGAAGATCTCATATACTAGATTATAAATGAAACCGTATCTATCATTTCACAAAAAAAATATATCTTTATAAAAATAAGTTTTAATACTACATATTTACAAGTTTAGATTAATTAATTCATCGCTAGTTTCATTATTGAATCTCACTAGATTTATACACCACTCCATAATTGAATTCTACTTGCAATAATGGAATACATATGGCATGGTAATGGGTTCACCTCCAAACATATTATCACTCAAACCGCCTCTGCATAACAAGGCCGGACGTGAGTCAATAGGACCACCCTTTGAAAATTATAACGGCTTCGAATTACATTATCGTCCAAACAGCAAAAAAAACTGTTTTACCTTGTAGTGAAAACTCGAAACTCTACACTTAGTACAGCAAATGATTGCGATCTTTGTTCAGGCTATACTACACGTATGTTTATTTAAACTTGTATTTGATTAGATTAGGTAAAATTGTCATCATATTCATAGGTCTTGTCTCCAAATCACTTGAATTGAATATAAAGTTTTAAGATTATCTGAGTCTGCCGACATGATCCACTGCCTGCGAAATGTGACGTGTTTCGATTATTAAATATTCATGATTAAACCTTACACATTCGATATTTCACACAAGGTTAGAGAAAGATTGAACGTTTAAAGAAAGATCATTTATATTGCAGAACATCATAATCAAGTAATCTGTGTAAAATACCAGCAATGAAAGGCAAAGTAATCATAGGTTCAAAGTAGCCATGAAGAATAATTTATGAAAGAAGTCCCGTTTTACATATTCAGAGTTTCTAATTAGACCTGCCCAACCCCTTTATAGTCCTTGTTTAAATTTGTTTCGTTTTATATCTATGGCAAGCATTATTTACAATTAAAAAAGGTTTCTAAGGTCTTAGCTGAAGTAAAATCTGCCTAATACGTAGTTTACGATTTAAAATGTCTTTAGAGTAAAACAATGCAATGATTTAAATTTTAAAATTGTTGTCGGGGTGATTTATAAAGTATGATCAAATATTTTTTTAAGATTCTCTCACTAAGAGATGAATAACATTAATTGTTCTCCTTTACATTATACACTGAAGATCCAGTGTTTTAAAAATATATTTTGTCATTTTGATAAGTGTACCTTTACAGAATTTTCCCCACAGAGAATACTATTATGAACATTTTTTACTATAAAATCTTTGCAACAACATCCATATGTATCCTTTCACACCATGACTACGAAATGAATAAAAAAAATTGTATAAATATTATTAAAGTTTTCAAACCAAAATGACCTTGGTAACTTTTACATGTTTTATTATTTTAAATATTATTGAAATAGGGTTATGTCTGTATTTTAACTGCATATATAGTTATTTAACAACAATAACTAAAACCATTTAACATTACTACAAAAGAACTTATCATTATAAATAATTGCACTAACGGACTACTGTATTTTACAAAATAACAAGAAAACCCTTGGGTAAGAGGTTGATATTCTCTTTTCCTTACCTCACAAACTCACCTGAAACTTAAAAGGTTATTACCAAAAATTTTTTGGTGGATAAAGAGGGCTATGAATAGACGGAAGACATGGATGTTGTGCCCAGTGAATGTTCAAAATTTTAACACCTTGATTTATCAAATGTTACCTAAGTTCACTTGCGCGTTACCAAATGTAGTCAGTCAGTTGACCCCTACACTGGTTTGGTAGTTAGGTTAAATTTTAAAGCTGTAAATATTAGGTAGTTGACATCGTAATGATAACGTAAAGCAAAATGGCCAGTGTCTCAAAAGTCTGACTACAAGAAAAACCCAATACCGCGCAGGTCTGACCTGAACAGTTAACGTGGAGGTGAGATAAGATAACGCCTAATAAGATAAGGCCTGACCACCGAATCTGATATCAATTATTCGCAACAAAGATGTTTACAATTAATTCTATTATGACAAATTTTAATAGTGGAGGGCCCCTTCTAAAAAAGACCCAAGAATTTGTCGTTATAATTCGTACAGGTTAGTGGAGCTCCATAATTATTAGAACAAATAATTGTGTGGGGACTAAAGCATATGGTAATGCTGACACTGGCAGCGGCGCGGCGGCAGACACATTGGGTGCTGTCATGCGATACTCTCAGCTGCCATGGGTCACCAGTTACAATGTTGGAATGCGACATAATTACGGCCACTCATTTAGTGGACGCCATTTTGGACTCCGGGTGATAATCTGAATTTACGACCTTTGTCCTATTCGATAGTAATTCTCTCTTATCCCGCACTATTCAGCTTTTGTCGTTATGTGCATTGTTATACAGTTTATTATTAAATTTATTATTATTATTATTTTTAAGATTGAAAGGTTTTGCGATCTATTTGATCCTATGTGTGTAACGTAATCTTCTTAATAGTATCAGCCGAGTTTTAAACAAAATAATAACACCGTCTGTCCAAAAAAATAGAACTGAACAACTTTTTTACCGTGTAAAAAAACTTCAATATCGCACATATTTATGGCAAAAAGTTCGTTAATGCGATTATCTAATCTGAACACTCTCAAGTTGTATTTCATCCCTGATGTTGCTGAAGCCTTATTTAGGAATTTCGAAGATTTTCGACTGGTAAAACACATCTTTGACAAAGCTCTAAATAAAAAAAAAATAAAAAATAAAAATATAATGTTACATCCGATGGATTAGATCGCCACACAAAATTACTCGTTTTCTACAACTTCATCTGGGAGCGGAGGTGCATATGTACCCTTTCACCTTACCCTTTGCACCCTTACCTTTCAGGTGATTTATGTATCCAGTACTAGGATTGGATGGTATTTATTGATGGAAGATTGCGACCAAAGCTAGTTCTATATCTTCTTTGTACCAAATTAACCAGATTTTATTTCAATGTAAGTAGTGGGGTTTTGCCGGTTCTGGCCCATTTCAAGGCCAAGCGGTTCGAACCGGCAGGTGTGGTTGACAGTGATGGGTGTGTTTTGTAAGTGGGTCAAGGCCATCCGGAGGGAGTTTTAAAAAAGCGGAGCCGCGAGGGGCTCAGTCGGGGCGGGGACTCGGGACGGGTCGGATCGGAGCGGGAGCGGCGGGCGGAGGGAGGGTTGTTTTTTTTTTTTTAGTTTATTTATTTTAATTAATTTAAATTAAAATAGTGTCGTTGTTGTTGTTGTGCAGAGAGGCGTTGGAGCGTCGTGCACCGTTGACGCAGTGGTAGACGCCGAAGGTGATGGCGAAAAGGAGGTAGACGCACAGCATGCACAGTACGCATTTGAACAGTTGCAGCAGGCGGACCATGCCTTGTTGGTTCGCCGTTTCCAATTGCAGCCTGTTGATCTCCAGTCTGAGTCTGTCCTCCTCCAATCGTGATCTGAGCGTAACGTCGTCCATCATGTCTGTGTGTGCGTGTTTTTTAGTTTGTGGTGGGGGAAAAAACGGGAGCGGTGTTGATGGTAGGAAAGTCGGCGATGAAATGAGAAGCGAAGACGAATGCAGTGCATATTTATTGTAGAGTGGTGGGGGGTGAAGAAAAAAAAAACAGTTGTCTTCGACTAAACCTCATCGTCAGCTGTGTCGGAAGGTGCAGCCTCGGAAGGTGGAGGAGTGCCGCCTGCAGGTTCGATGTCCTCGCTCTCCATCTCCTCGCATTGTGGACAATTGTAGGAGATCTCCACAGTCATGGTGATGGTGTTGTTGGGAGCGCTGACTACGTCACTCAAAGTTTCAAAAATATCCTTCAAGTCTTGTTGCGACTTTACGGTAAATGTATTTGTACTTGTCGCTAAAGGAAAGCCGCTCATCGTTCGGGAGTCGGCGAACAAATGGCGAGCGGAGGTGAGGCGGCCGCCTATATTCGGTAGGGGTACCGTGGTGGGGGAAGAAAAGAGTGGGGGGAGGACAGCGGTGGGGCGAAGCCCGGGTGGGGGAAGAAAAGAGTGGGGGGGAGGACAGTGGTGGGGCGAAGCCCGGGTGGGGAACGAGGGAACTTCGGTCATCGCAGTTCGCCGCGAAACGCCGTCGGGATAGGTTGTGGGAGCCGTACGAAGATAAGCGCTAGCTGTAACACAATGTAGAAAATAGTAATACTTTGTTTGTAAATTAAATATTAAATTTATATTTAACCAGAGCTTGCATTTCTTGTTCCTCGTCGTTTAATTCAACAATTTTAACACCATTAGTAGTCTGTTCCTCTTCCTCTGCACTTTGCGACGATGAAGACATGGAGGTGCCAGGAGAAGATGACGAGGATGAAAATATTGTGGTAGGATTGACATATTGCACCGTGATGTTGATCCATCTTAAAGGATAGCTATCAATGACTGTCAGTAAGTTTTGGAATAGTTCTTCCATCTCTTCTCTGTTGGTAATTAAATGTTGAAAGGAAATGAATTTATCATCCATGTTGTTGTCAGTGCGAGTAATGAAATAAGAATGAGAAGCGTATGGGATGATCCGTAGAATATATGTTGTAAAAAAAGTGGTGGGGGTAATCTCAAGGTCAATCAAATGGAATTTTAAAAAAGGGCTGCAGTCAGTGACTACCGCTATACATCTGAAGCTTCAACAGGATCAGAAGACCAATCTGATCTGTACTTGCACGCACTTATGATGCATGTACAAAAGTCGTCTTTATAATATGCATTGCACTTTCGACAAGTGGCAAGTTTTTGCGGATGAAATTTGATACACTTCTGGGGACAGCAAGTGTGGAAGTATCGTGATTTATAAATCTTGAAGGTTCGCAATTCTGGTGGCGGTAGTTGCTTTGTCTTGCACTTGCAGTAACAGGATCCGAAGAATTCGCACTTTGTACAAGCTAATCCGTCTACCATCCATCTTCCTAAATCTGTGCATTTCTGTTCACAACAGTAGCGCGGTGCGTCCTCGTTGTTCTTCTCCTCCATGTTGCCGCTTCCAAGTGTTGGCAAGAAATGAAGTTGTACAGTGTAGGATAGCGTGTTTTATAGATCAATAAAAGTGGTGGGGGTAATCTCAAGGTCATCCAAATGGAGTTTTAAAAAAGATCATCTTACAAATGTAAGATGTTTTTTTTTTTTTTTTTTTATTTATGATGTTGGCTTGTCCTTTTCTTCTTCTTTAGGTTCTTTCTTAATATTCTGTTCCTGTTCCTGCTTGTTCGCTGTAGCCATGGCGATGAGTTCTTCAGTGGATAGCGGGTGCACTTCTGGAAACTTCAGGATCAGTTTTGGTTGGAACCCTTCTCTAGTCAATACACTGAGATCGGCGCTCATCTCTTCTACGGTTCTATAGTCCTTTCCGTAGATCTTTCCATTGAATTCAATCATCATTCGGTATAACATGGCGGCAGTGGTTGTTATCGCTGCGACCGTAGGAGAGCAAATGATGATTCTGTTGGAGTTGATCCCTCGTTTTATAGCGAAATTTTACAGCGAACCCTTGTTGACGTCATGCTTTGTCATTTAGTAGTATTTGTGGAATTTGACATTGGTTTGAGTAGATGGAGCGGATGTTGTCGCCGCCTGTGTGGGAAAGAACAATTCTTCATCGCAGAAGTTCTGTTTGGAGAACATCCTCTTGTTTGTTACATAGGTGTCAACGTTCAAGTGATAACCACCGGCAAGAAGCACTCGCAATTCATTAGTGAAATTGTCGAGCTGTTCAAAAGTTGTAATAGTGGAGGTATCGTATGATGCACACTTGATCTTGAGAGACATTGTGCAATCACCAACGGAGATGTGTACAGCACTGAAGGTAGTCGTAGACTGAGGGAATTCTTACGGACATTGCTCCATTTATATAGTTTTTGAAACTAGGTCAAGGTCACCCGAAATTGTTTTTTATATAAAGCAGCATACCGATATGTGTACAAACACATACCGATATGCTGCTTTATATTTGTTTTTTTTTTTTTTTTTTTATTGTTATTCATTTATTTAGAAATATTTTACAAAAGTTTACAAGAACAATATGAAATTACAGATTAACTGTTCGCGTTAGGCATGACGTGAAGCGTGAGCTCTGTAGAATTACTTCCGCTCGGACCGTGGGACGCCAAGTAGAGAGCTCCGGGATGGATGAGGCGTAGATCTTCGTTCTGCAGAAGTTGGACGAAGCGTTTGGGAAGAAAGATTTGAAACTTCGGTTCATCACCAGGCGAGTAGGGCGCTTCACTCAGCGTGCAGTTGATGGCGTCTCCGACAGTTGTTTCCATCTTCTTGATGGTGTGGATGATGTAATGCTTTTCTTCCTTCAATTCCGAACATCTTTTAGTGGGTAGGATTGTGGACTTGGAATGTTTGTTGAACTGATCGACAAGCGATTGTAAAAATGTTTGCGTTGCCATTTTTTACTTCTTCTTTTTTCGTTGATAATATTCTTAGTCTTGCGAATCTGCGTGTGAGGTGTTGACTGCTCGGTGGCTAGAGTAATACTCATGCCCGGTCATGGTTGTCCCCTCGCTTTTATACCCTTCCCATCCCCCACCACTCTGTTGGAGATACGCGTTCAAGCGATAAGCGTTCTTCAAGGCGCATTGCGATTGACGATGTTTAAAGTTTTTCGATGAAATACAAATGTTGCCGAAATGACATTGGAAATCCCTGTCCACCTGGACATTTAACACTTCGTGGTTTGTAAACTTCTGTATCCAACTGGCTTTTTCCACTCCTTTTGTGTAAATAATTTTAAATTCTTTACAGTAATGATTCATGATTTGCGGCATCATACTGTAGTGTACAAAACCTTCATCCCATCTCAAGTTGTGAAAGTATTTCATCAACCACTTGTTCGTTACTCTCGCTTTGGTAGTTAATCTGTTAAACGGTAGTGGCGGTTGGAATAAATAGTGATAAACTACAGATGTGTTCATATCTAAAACTACTAACTCTTTTATGATAAAACTTCCGTCGTTACCGCGGAACGCTTGGAATTCAATTATACCTCGTCTCACTTCCATTACTTCCGATTTGTTAGAAAACGAAACTCGTTTGTTCATGACGAAGGTTGGTAAACGACTGTTTGCAAAACCGCGGTGCACGCTCTTTTATACCCGAGGGTCTACACTTATCAATTATTGAATGAGCCTTCTTCGTTCACCTCTTGGGCTTGCTCATCTATACTGTAGTTAGTCTGATAGTTGTGCAACTGTCTCCACATGTCAACTTCATGAGGTATCCTATTGAAGATGGACGTATCTACGGGACCGTACAGAATCGGCACATACGGTTGCCTATCCAATGTATCGGTTAGATACTCTTTTATAATTGCACTTGAAAATATTAGCTGTTTTAGATATCTTGTGACAGGACCGGTAGCACAACTTAGACTGTAGAATTCATCTTTTGTCAGGTGTATCTTCATCTCATGCTTGGTTAAATCTCGAAAGCGGACGATTTGTCCACCTCGATGTTTCACTATATCGATTTCGATATTGGATTCCAGCAGACTTAATTTTGTCCTTCTTCCAAATGTGTTGTTACTCAAATAACATTCCAAAAGATGTAGATGTTTTCTAAACGATTCCCAGGAAATTTCAGTGAAGGCCACCATTTTAGATCCGTGATTTAAAATAACAGTTGGTGAATAATCCAATGATTTTATAACTCCGGCGGACACGCTCTTTGTCATACAAGAAGAGATGGGATAGTAGATCCTGAGAAATACTTCTGTCAAAATATTGGTGGAGATGGTGTCATCGATCTTTCTTCTTTTTACTCCTTTTTCAACTTCCTCTTCTTTTTTCTTATGTTTAAACTTGAGGAACTCGTCCATTTCTTGTTCGACTTGTTTTTCTATATCCAAACTATTGTCACCCATGGGAGGAGTAGTTTCTTCTTCGTTAGTATTTGCAGTAGGAGAGCTCATCTTGCGGACGATGTTTCCCATACGACGGTCAGAAATATAATGAGATTTTCATTCTCTTTCCCCCCCTTTTATAACATTTGCGTCGACCGCAAAAAAAAAAAAAAACAGTTTTTTTACAACACATTTTTAACAATTCCTGTTAATGGAGTGTAAGTCACTATCTTGTCATGTATAATTAAACAGTATGCCGAAGTTCCGTCCGGTATTGCTTCTTCAAACTCCATTTCGATTTTTATATCCACACTGGACGATTTCACGGATTCGTTTTGTTTTGAACAATCGATAACGACTATTGGGGCTTTGGAGAAAAACTGTTCCGGCGATAATAGCGGTGTATTTGTCTTCCCGTAATATGACGATTGAAACCTCGCATACATATCGTACAAGATTGAATAGCGTTTTTTACTAAACATGACATTTAGATTGTCATAAGGAAAGAATTGAGAGTTTAGAAAAACTTTACAATTCTTTATTTTGCAATGGTCAAATTGACCGGCGTGCGAAGTTATAACATCTTTTCGTTTAGTCTGGAAACCGAGTATTACGTACCGTGCCCGTTCTAGATAAGTGGACGTCTTGACAGTCCATGTTTGACGCTCTGTTTGAGGTAGTGTGGGATATTCATTGAATTCCCAACTTCTAAACGGCATGACGATATCACGGTCAGATTTCAACTTTCTCAACAATACGATTCTGTGTTCATCGGCTAATCTGACATGCGGTACTCTCCACACGACTTTATCCAACTGTAGCTGCCATTCCAGTTTGGCTTCCGTAGTTCCAGGGTCTGCAAGTATCAAGTCCTTGTTAGTTGAAGATCTGAGTAATACCAATTCTTGTTTGACATTTATTATTATCCGTCTGTAATCTTCAGCGAATCCCAAAAGCAAACGTAAAGGGACATGAAAGTCAAAATGACCATTGGAATCCGGTGTTATAGTGTCTTTATCGGGAGCAACCCATCCGGCGGTGACTATTGAATTTTTCTCATGCGGTGTTAATGATGTTAATCCTTTCAGCGTCGTTGTTAGACCGACCTTTTTTGTTGAATCAACCGTCACTCCTGATATTTCATATCTTATTTCATCAAAAAGATATGCCATCGGGTTATTTATAAAAGGAACCGTTGAAGCGGTTTTTCCATCCAATTTTAATACCCGTCCTTCGATGTACAAGTAACTTTCACACGGTAACGTGTAAATGTCCTGTTGTTGAATGGGGATCCTTATTTCATCGTTATTGTTTAATTTTGATGAAGTGTAAGGGTTGTGCGTGTGATATTCCTTCTCCCATAGTGTTTCGTCGAACGTCGGCCCTTGAGATATATCCAGGATATCCATCGTTGGTAAGTCTTAGTCCGATCTTTTGCAGGAAACGAATGTTGTCCGGTGTTAACTCGTCCAATGTTGAAGAGCTACTGAGGTCTCGGCTCTTCCGTTGCGGTTTAAATGTCAATCCCATGTTGAACTTATGACACCGCTTTTATGTGTAACCGTATTGTAATGGTTTCTCCTCTAAAGTCAACACTGTTACCGTCCTGATCCGATATGTTCAGTACGATGTCCGAAATGAAACTGGTGTTCAATGGTAGGTATATCAGGTTTTGTGGTTTCTCAACTATTTTAAAACCGGGAGCCACTGTTGGATAAAATGTATGTAAAATATGTTGGTTTACCCCGTCTCTATACGATCCGTGTATGATATTGCATGTTATATCAATACTATTAACCTTTAATATTGTTACTGTGGTATCACCTGTATGAGTAGGTCCGGGATCTAAGATTTTTCTTTTCTTATCTGAAAATCCCAGTAAACTACCAATTGAATTTTCTAAACTTAAATCTATATAATACTTTGAAGTGATTTCCGCTTTTAAAGTATTGTTATTTCCTTTTATACTGATATTTTCTTCTCCTAGCTGCTTCTGTAATACTTGGTTTATATCGTCTATTTCATACGATCCGGTAGATAAAGTTATTACCTTCAATTGCGAATAATTTCCTTTTTCATCTTTACTCTCGTAATAATGTAGTAAATTGTTTTTTCCCTCCGTGACGTTGGGAATTGAATTGTACGTAGTAAAATCCAATAGTGCAGCTTCCCACAGTCTATCCTTGGATAAACGTAGTGCCGGGAAAAGAGTGCTTTTCAGTGTGGATGAATTTCCACTCAGTGACACTGTATACGATGACATCTCAAAGTTGACTGACGCTTTTCGCTAAAAACTCCAAACATAAATGTCCACATATTTCTGTATTGTTGGGTTGTTCTCTTTTGTAATTGTAAAATATATTTTCGGAGTTCCGAAAATAGTGTTGAAGTTCTTTCGGCGGTGGTAGATTGCCAAAACTGTCAAAGTAGTAAACGTTCTGTCCGAGTTTTTTATAGCATACCCAATGAGTTCCTGGACCATGAGTGGAATCCAAATTTACTATTCCAGTTTCATTTTTCCATATTTCATTTGGTAATGCGTCTTTCATAAAAACTCCTCTAAAAAATGGTATTCTTAAACATTTCACATAATTTGATAATTGATAATTTGTCAAGGCTTTATTTGGAATTATCAATTGATTGTTCTTATTTAGTATACACGGTACGGTCTTAGGTATAGACCTGCTCCGTTTTTTACCATCGACCAAACGGAAGTTTTCTTCGCCTTTGCTTTACGAGTCCTACGACGTCTTTTCTTAATGTTTCCACCTCTTTTGGGAGCTCTTCTCTTTGCAGGCCGTCCTCTACGACGTTTCCCGCCACCAAATTTTGTTTTACCCTTCATGGCTGTAGTAACTGCCCAAGCGGCTGCTTTTTCTGCAATACTTGCGTCACTTGATTTCACTCTTTGCCAAGCTTTTTCCGCTAACACTCTATCCGCTATCGATCTATTCGTTGAATCTGCAAACTTGGAATACGCTATATCGTGTTCTTTGCAGGCTTGATCCAATTTATTAATTCCAGGATCCCCTCTTGCTAAACGTTTTGCCAACTTAGTTCCGGGTCCACAATATTGATAACCTCCGGGCAGATGAAATTCGTATGGTAGAGCGTCTATCGCTCGATTTAGAACAGCACCAACAGGAATCCGTCTGAGCAGGGATAACGCGGCTGATGTTATACCACGTCCTTTCTTGACGCTGTCTTGACGACGACTGAGCGGTGCGGTCTTCATTGTGTCGTCTTATATAGCCGGCGTGTTTACTCTACGAGATGCTTTACACGAATGAATAACTCGTGCACAATTTTCATATTTAAATACTTAATTATTCAAATTAATTATATACTGATTTATGATTCTATTTTTAATCCAAGCTTCTCGTTCATCGGGTTGAATCATCACATGACTCGTTGTACTAGCTATATGATTGTGGGTATCGATAAGTAAATTGCCCACTATTCTTATTAAACAGTCTAAAGTTACAGCATCTTTTGGATGTTGGGGATCGTGTAACTGCATAATACGTTTATCATTACACGTGTAAGCAGTCGAATCACTTTTCGACGTTGTTATGACTTGTCCAATAGTAGCAGCATCATTTAAATCTTCTCCTGGTAAAATATTAATTATTTTCTTCATCTTTGCATCATATTTGGTCCCAAAGTGTTTATCCCAAGTTATTGTTTGTTTCATTGTAACACAATCATTTGCTTCGTAACCAGGATAAATATCTTTTATTCTTCTATTACGACCATTGTATGTACCTAATGTACCACCAGTAGCAATTAATGTTTGCACCATTAGAGGTACATCTGTATCTTTTATACCAAATCTTCCATTTGTTATTGTTTTACGTCCTGCATCCCATTCATCATTATTTCCTTGCATTAAATTAAACTTTTCATTTCCATGTATAAATTTATCTCCCCGCTTTAACACGGCATCTTCATGTTTTACAAAATTGGATGTTTCCTTTTTTAATTCTTTAGATAATTGTTCTATAGTAACAGCATCTTTTGGTTGAGAACCGAACTTTACATTTGACAACACTTTCCCATGACAATCGATTTCATCATCATCTTGTAAAATACAGTTGTCCTTGATATATTTCAGGTTTACAGCATCGCCGTCTTCCTTTGGGTATCCAATGTCATTTATAATAAATTTATAAAAAGAATATCCATGTTTAGTTTTTTCCGGTATTATAGAATGTAAATATTCTTTATTAACTGAATCTTTATCATTTTTGGGATTTCCCACGTTGGTTATTCTATAATTTCCAGCATCATATGTTTGTCCATCTTTTAAGTTGTTACCCCATTGCAATTTTAAAGTATTTGAAAGTTCAGATGATAAGTAATCTTTAGTAATTGCATCAGAACTATCAGTTGGTTTACCAACATTAATTATTCTATGCGATTTGATATCGTAAGTATTCTTGTCTAATTTCAATGATGTAGAAGTAGCTTCTTTAACTGTTTTTAAATTTGCTCCATCAGTATCTTCTTCTGGATCTTTAACTAGTTTTAAACGTTTATTATTTATGTTATAGTCACCTTCAGGAGTTTGTGGTAAACCGCCTCTTTTTCTGTCTTCTCCGACTTGCACCCCTAACGCGGAGTACCGTCCGAACTTGTCGACACTCATGTTAGAACTGATACATTATACGCTTGCAACTCTTTTATATCCGCGGGCAATTATACGACTATGCCGCGATTCCTAAGTTCATCAACCAGAGCCACCCATTCATTATTTAATCCCGTATGACCGGCTTCCATGGCTTCATGTAATAGTCTCATCCTGTCAACCAATTTATTGATGTCTCTGTAGTAGATCACATTTGTGTTGTACAGATTTTTCATAAGTCCTTTACCAGATGTTGAAGTATCTCCTTTACTCTTTTTCCCATGTTGTTCAAGAAGTGATAAATCCATAAGTGATAAAGATTTTCTTTTTAGCGGTTGTTTTAGCACCGGTGCGGTACGCAATGTTGGCAATTTTCGTGGTGGAAATAGCTTTTTAATAACGATGTTATATTTCGTTGCACGTGAACGATTAATCATCGCATCCTTTGAGTAATTCCTTTTATGAGCGTTGGTATTTTGTAGAATTTCTTTAAAAACATTTAAATCTTTGATTGAATACCTTAGTGGTATGTTTTTAAAAATTAATTCATACAACCCTTTTGTTCCTTTATATTTATGCTCGCCGATAATGATGTAATCGTCCTGAGTTATTTCAAGCTTTGAATCACCGATTTTCAATTCATTCCCATCAATCCTTGCTCCGTATACGTGTGATTTGCTTAAATTAGGGTTAGCTTTCATGTCATGTAACATTTTCATTATGTATTTCCTTCCAAGAGGTCCATGTTGTAATATATCGCTACTCAATTGAGTTAGATTTGGAATGGATTGTTCTGCTTCAGGTATTGGGTGTTCTTCTTCTTCTTCTTCTTCTTTTTTAATAATTGGTTCTTCTTCTTCTTCTTTTGTTTCTTCTTGCGAAAATTCACTAGCACTTGTATATGAATCATCGTCGTCTTTTTTTAAAGCTTGTACCTCTTGTTTAGAAACTGGTAGTAAAACATCTCCTTCATAACGAGGTTTACCAATGGTCTCTGATATCTGTTTTAATGGTTCCGTAATAGGTTTAAATGTAGTCTCCAGAAATTCTTCTCGTTCACTTAAACCCATCCTTAATGCGCGATTCTTCATCCTAATAGAATCGCTGAGTGATTTTATTTCTTTCAATAGTTTTTCCTGATTCACCATGTTTACACTGTGAAGTCTGATTCATTACTAGACGTACCGCCGTTCAATCAATGGATTAATACAAATTTGTCCAACCCTATCCGATATCTTCCATCTTTTATAGCTTCATCTTTCATAATTACGAGAAAGCCGTACTTTTCAGCCCACGCTTTGCCGCACATCTCTTTAAATTTATCAAATGTCATATCCGCATTGACATGATCGTTATATACGTGTTTTAAATTTGTTTCATCTTGCTTGAATATTATCAGCAAGTTAGCATTATCCCTTATAAGTTGTTTTGGAATTTTACTGTAGGTTTGACCAATATAAATACTGTCAATATTATGATGTCTTCCCATTGCGAAATAACTTCTGATTGTGTCGTGATTCTCACATGATACATCGTCAAATATAAATACAGAAAATGGTTTAGCTTCGTTTGGTTGCATAATTGTTTCACTGGCATTAAACTTGTAGAAATTTACTTCTGGTACACTCGCTAATACTTTATCCAACAACTGGTATTTAGGTTGTTGCAAAGATTTTGAAAAAATGTATATATTGTTAAAACGTAGTCCTTTTGGATTAGTTATAAGGTTAAAAACAACATTTGTTTTTCCACAATTTGAAGGACCGGTTATTAAACATCTTATGGAGTTCGGTAGTAATTCCCCATGTTTACCACGGTTTAACTTGTCACTATCCACTGTCAATTCATCTATGTTATTAATATTAAATCGTTCCTTTTGCTGTACAATATCCATCTTGTTTAAAGGTTGAACACATAATGAGTTATCAAAGTATTATACCAAGTCTTTTGTAGGAATCCAAGAATCTTCACTCTTGTCAAATCCCAACCAACGGACTTTAACTTTATCCTTTTTTCTTTGTAAAACCTTTTCGACAAGATATACATCGCCAACTGTTGATTTCAATAGTTCATGCCCATAGAATCCGCCTTGAAGTAGTTCACCTTTGTTGTCCTTTAAAATGTACGTTTCTGGTATTGTCGGCTGCACTTTGTAGATTGTAAATACTTCGTTAGTCCAGTTTGGTAGATATCTCTTACTGAAAACCCCTTTGTATTTACTTATACGCACCTTATCGTTTACTTTAAACTTTTTAGGTTTTAATCTTTCAATTTTGGGAGCCGTATTTTTTTTAATACGCTCCAAAACAAGCTTAGCATTGCCGCTATTTACTTGGATAGGTTTCATACCAATAGTGCGATGATATTTGTTATTGTACTCTTTTATAAGCTGCGGTAATATATCGTACCACACATACGATCCTCGTTTGGAAAATGTTTTGTACATCGCTCCTTTCAACGTTCTATTGAATCGTTCTATTATCGAAGCTTTGACTTCCGAATTTGTAGAATAATGATTTATGTTATATTTTTTCATTAATGTTGCAAATTCCTTATTGAAATATTCTTTTCCATCATCAGTTTGTAAATGTTTTATGACAAGTTTATTTCTTTTAATAGCCGTTTCCATAGCTTTTGTAACACTTTTCCCACTCTTGTCCTTAAGCGGTAAAGCGTCAGCGAGCTTGGTAAAACAGTCTATAATCGCTAATATATATTTAAATCCTTTATTTAATTTACTATGCGGTATCATTTCGATGAGATCGGCTTGGTAGAGATCGTTCATTCCTTTAATAACTGTATTTCTTCTTGGAAATTTTCTTCTTGCCGGTTTATGAAGTTCATGTACAATCTTATCCTTCAGTCCTTCCATTCTTAGATGTTGTTTCCACGCCGGTTGAAAAAATACTAATCCTCAGACTGGTTTGTCTTCTTTTATATTATTAACAAATATGGGTCAAGGCCGAATAATAGCTGTGTAAAAAAGAGGGGGCATGGCATTGGGCTTGCCATGCTCCCCTCTTTTTTACGGAAAGGAAAAAAGGAAGTAGGTGAAAGGACGAAGAACAGGTTTTATTGGTCGATAGGAGTTAATGAATAATGTCCAAAGGGAAGAGTGTGTATATTGTCTTGCTGGATATGCCTCTTGTCATCCTTGTAGCTTAGCGCCCATTTGGTTTGTTTAACACTGTAAACTTGATGGTTGAAGCTTCTTATCGTATTAAAAGTTGCTGTGGTTTCTATATTTTCAAACAGACATCTTTTAAAATGTTCAAATTGTACATTCTTCTTTAGATATGATGTTTTAATGCCTTTTGCCTTCTTCACAACTTGATGTTCTTCTTTTTCACTTATGTATAGTTGAAACGAATAAAGCTTGGACATCAAAGCCACAATCTCTTCCATAGGCGCACCATTGGTTTCATCTTTGAATTTTCCTAAAACTTTCTTGTTTATTCCATTGTCGTAGTTAGGATGGTGTTGCGGATAGTCAGAAAAATCAAAATCATCTTTATAAATAAAAGTGCGTAGGTCTTCATACATATCATTGGTTATAATCCAATAGATGAATGCGTCAGTGTCCATGTATGCGATTCCAATGTTCTCTCTTCCATAATGTTTCACCATTTTATTATAATGAAAATCGTACATATGAGTTTTTGATATGTCTAAAATGGACATTCCGACATAAACAGGGCGATCCATCTTAATTGAAATTTTGTTCATAGAAACGGCAACAAGGTTTTCATTAATAATTATTGAAGATGCAAAGTTTGGTTTTTGGACCAACTTTTGTAATTTTGTTGCATCATTAACCAATCTTAAATCTTTGTGATTCCTCTTGTTTTCTAATGTTTTGCCGAATATAGCATTATTCATCAATTTAAAGAAATCCTTTTCAAAATTGGACGTCGCTGCAGTTCTTCTTCTAGTGTTGTTATCTATATAGGATTTCAACCAACAGGATTGAGAAAATTGTAACACCCTATTAATTTTGGTAATTCTTAATCCCATCTCTAACGCTTGTTGTACTGTCCAATAATGTGCTACATACCTCGTCTTGTTGGTGAGTGTCATCATTAACTTCGGCCATCTACCAGTCGGAGATACTTCTGTTTTTGCTAATAGCGGCAAGTCGTAATGGTGGTCGTGAAGATGTTCGGGGTACTCAAAATCAACGTCAAAGATGTAACCGGTATCTCCGTGTTTAGGGATATCGGCGATGTTATCAATCGAATTTGGATCAACCCATTTAAAATTATCATATGGAAGGGGTTTTGACATAGCCCATCCATATAGGTTATTCGCGTCAAAATAACCTATAAATGTACTTGGTTGTGACGCGTCATAGTTGGGGAGGTATTTATTGTTGGCTTTTACATATCTGGTTACACTTTGCGTTAATCCTCCTCGGATACCAGACTCTATCATCAACACCATATCTATATCGGTTAGTAGTTGAAGTTTACAGTTTGTTTCTTTTAACATGGCCTGCCATGCCAGTCCGGGAGCTGTGTACGAATGAAGAGGGTCTAATCCGTATGCTTTTAAACAGGTATTCCTAAATTCTTCCATTATGTCACATAATAGTGTCACATCCAATTTAACGTAGAAATCTGAATATTCTCCCAAAGTTCTCATCCCTAATTCATTCCATACCTTACAAGCGTGTTGATAATCTTCCTCACTGATGTCCTCTTCGTATAATTTACTCTTAAAAGCTTCTCTAGGTGGAAGTGAGGTTTCTTCAAATCTTTCCAAACTGTCGATATAATCATAAGGGAAAACACCTTTGCGAAGAACTAGATCCAATTTATCGTTATTTACAATCATTCTTGTTTCTATTAAATCTTCTTTCCTGAGATTTTCTGAAAGTCTCGATAAACTGCACGGCATAAACCGGTACGAATCTAAAAATCGTAATTTTATATTTCCAATCTTCTTACTAAAGCTTATAAACTTTTCAGTTGTTTCCGCGATAACATCAATCGCACCGTCATCTCTCCCCAATTCTGGTATTATAAAATGACCATCATAACCGCTAAGGTTATGCAGTATTACAGGTATATTTCTAGGAATCTTGTAATTGATGTTGCATCCGTTACATGCCGCACCCCTATAATATCCTGTAAGATGATCATGATCCTTAACTTTGTAGTTATTCAAAGTAAACTCATTTTTACATAAAAAACAATGGGTGGCATTTTCATGTTGAATTTCTTCTTCTTCATCCATAGGTATCATTGGCACAATATCACTATACAAATTTTCTACATTCCTAGCTATTTCATATAGATGATCAAGAAATGTCGCAGCAACATCTTCACCACGGTACACCACGGGTCTTGACGTTAATCCGTACCCATTTAAATGTTCTTCAGCCAATGTAGATTTAACCAATAAACAAAAACTGTTAGGCTTATGCATTTGATATTTTATACTCTTCCTTGCTTCAACATTTTCATCTTCAATAGGGACAAGTGTTGATTCAAAATCAGCATATACCACTATAGGAATGCGATACTGATGGAACACCTTTTCAAATTGTAAGTATGATTTACTTAATGGTGGTAAGATAATCTTTGCTTCAAAGTGTTCATTACACAGTTGTTTATGTTCTTGTAACCAATTTCGGCCTCCATTTCTTTCTTCTTTAAAACAAAAACATCTTTTACAAATTACTTTTTTATGTTCATTTTTTGATAGCTGCTTGTTGACGAGTCTTTCAAATGATTTTATCCATACGTAGTGTGACACTTCATCCTTTGTAAGTAACAACAAGTCCGTATGATCTGCAAGCTCGTTCTTCACCACTTTTAAAGGATAAACTTTATTGGAACTGTCCAAAGCAAATACGTTAACTGATATTCCGGGATTTTGTTTTTCAAATTTTGAAATACACTTCAACCCTACCGGGTAAGACATACCTTGAAAATTATATCTATATCTGTAGTTTTCATATTCGACGCCAGGTCTTTGCGCATGGCGTGTCACAAATTTTGAGGTCATGGCGTATCGAAAACATTCCATATCTTCATTTTCCACATTTACACATGATTTTGTATCTTTGATCCTTTTCGGGAGTGCAATATAACTGCTGCCCATCAGCCCATAACCATGCTTGTGAACTCTTATGTCCATACCTACGACGCTAACCAGACTCCAACCTGATCCTCTTCCTTCGTGTTCTTGAATTTTCGTCAAAATCTCTTCAAAACAATCTTCTATTATTGAATCAATATCCGAATTAGCCATGATGGTTCGATTTTTTGTTATAAATCCTCTTGGTGACATTTCTTCTTCTACATTGATAAACATGGCGTCTAAAATCAAACCAAATTTAATAAAGTTTAATCGTTTTAGTTCTTCTTTTAAAATCTTGATCACAATTGGTTTAGCTTCAGCAACAAATTGTTCTAATTCCAGATTTTCGTTTTGAATTTTGTGATGCATCACCACTTTACCGGGTAATGCGTGAATACTTAAACTTGGTAGTGTATTAGATGGTCCTGCTGTTACTTCTTCTGTAGATATGTTTCTATTTTCTCTTACTGTAAAATTTTCATTTCTATTGTGATACAACTCCTTATGAATGTCTAACAATATTTCATCTTCATAAGTCTCTAAACATATCTCACAACGATGCATTTTAGCGATGTTTACCCTTTGAAATTTAACAGGTAAATGAAACGCGTCCTCTTCATACCGCCTTTTTATGCCATCTTACCCCCACCAATTTTAATCTTCTTCTTCTTCTTCTTCTTCTTCGCTATCTGACGGGAATAATCGTCTTGCGCAGAAAACCAATCTTTGACGTATTGGTTCTACATCAGGATCGTGACTAGATGTTGGAGTTTCATGATGGACATCTTCAAATTCCAATGGTGATGGGTATTCATTCTCTGTCAAGTCTATTTGCACATCTTCAGGTGCCTCACTTGTTAATTCTTCTTCCATACTGTCAACACTTTCCACTTCTGAGTTGTCGTCATCCGAATCTCCCATGCCGAGATCTTCTTGTTGAATTTTATATAATATTTCAAAAATAGGTTTCCTAGGATAGTCAGTGTTATCCACGGGAGCCATTCCGAATGAATAAAGGAGACTCTCTTGTGTAGCTACTTATATGACTATTTTAATAGGTCAAGGTCAACACCTCCTAAAGCGAGAATGGGGAATAGAGCACTAAGTGGCATGTTAGTCCATTACCACAAAGTGATCTATTCCCCACTCTCTAATGTGAGTCCAAATTAGCAGCCAATTATTAAATGTCAATTTTTTTTATTGTTTTATTGTTTTTTTTTTTTTTTTTTTAACCTCATCACTGTTTATATCAAGTCCCATTAATAACCAATTGTTTTTACTAACACATAAAATTTTAAATAATTTTGTAGCTTCTTCCACTTCTTCTTTATTGACTGTCTTTCATTACACAGTTCATAGGTTCTTCATCTTCTTGTAGTAGAATTCTTTTGCATTCATATTCCAACTGCTGTATTCTTTCATTCTTTATGGCTAACTCAATAAGTAGTTGATTGATGTAGTCGGCGGCCATATCGATAGTTCTAGTCCTTGATTCTCCCAATCGCACTCCTGGTATTAGCCTTTGCAGTTTGTAGTATTTTTGTCTTATTCTCGCCTCTCTTACCTGAGCCGACTCTTTAAAATGACTTTTCGGGACTTTCAAACGTTGTTCATCCTTTTTTGTTGTAGTAAGGTCCAAAACATTGTCTCCACTTGCCATGATTCTGATTCTACTGCGAGATGTGAGAAACAAGAATATTATGAGCGGAATGAGTACAACAACGTGTCGAACCTCATTTATCCACTTTCCCCCACCACAACACTTTCCCCCTCCATGTTTTTATAGGTCAAGGTCAAATAAACTTAACGCGAGAACGGGGAATAGAGCACTAAGTGGCATGTTATTCCATTACCACAGAGTGATCTATTCCCCGCTCTCTATTCTACATCTAATTTTTTTGTATTTTTTCTGTTTTATTTTTTTTTTAATTTTTTGTTACCCGTCATCTTTACACAGCAGGAGGTTCATACTTTATAGGAGAGTCTTCATCAGGTTCATGAAATGCATTCCACGCACAAGTATCAGGAAGTTCATTAGGCTCGATCTTTAAAACAGGAATTTCACTAGGCGAATTCCATACACCAGAAGTTTTATTCGTCTTCAGTTTGTTTTCTAACACTTCAATTTTGTCCAACAGTTCCAAAATATATTTCTTTGCACCCATCAATGTTTGTATCCTGGTATTGTACACATTCAATGAAGGCACTATGAGTTGCAATTGATGGAACGCCATTCTTTCTTTCCTACACCGTTCCTTACCTAAAGCACTCAATTTTGGATGTGTTATTTGTTTTCCTTTACTTTTTAAAGGGGTTGAATTTTCCACTGGTTCACTCATTTTCCCACAATGTTCTTCTTAAGAGTTTTAGCAAATAAATGAACCTCCTACTGTGTTTTAACCCTCTTTTATACACAATTCCCCCCACCATTTCAATTTTTCCCCCACCATATTGTTTAAACAAAAAACCAAACTTCCAATTTTGCATTCACATTATTGTCTTTTAGAAATTTAATGAATTGCGAGCTGGATGTTGATATTTGACTGTTTGTTAAATAATCTTTTACCACTTGTTCATCTTTCCCTTCTAATATGTAGCAAAATACTTTCATCAAACTTCCATCATCTTCTTTCGATCTTATAAAGTTTGCAACAAATGTCCAATCTTCATCGACAATTTTAAAAGTTTTTATCTCCATGTGAAAAGACATCTTTACTCCAGTTATTCTGCGACAGTAATGAAATCAACCTTTACCAAGCAACATTTATAACCAATACCCCCACTACTCTTTCCCCCACTACTCTTTCCCCCACTACTTTTAGTTAGACCTTTCCTCCATACCATTACTCTAGTATGTTCTACACCTAATAAATTTACATAAGACCTGTGCACAGATTGTGCATCTTTCCCGCATAGCTACAAATCTTATTAGCGGTGCTTTAACACGATGGTCAACGTACCCTCCTTCAACTTCAAATTCGTCCCAATCATCTATAGCTGCTCGTGCACAATCTGGACAAAGCCGGGTCCCATCTGCAAATTTATAAGCAACAATAATGCCGAATCCATAATGTTCTCTTCGATACTCGTGTATTGCATTTCTAACCGTATTGGGAATAACACATTCTCCTGATCTTATTATGTGATTAAATAAGAAATCATCACAAATTATTTTTCTCAAACAAATAACAAAAAGACTATCCATCGTGTTGTAGATGAGAGTAACATTCGTACTAAACTGTTTTACTGCCTACCACCCGCTTAAATAACTTATCCCTACTACTATTTTATAGGTCAAGGCCAAGCAATATTAACGCGAGAACGGGGAATAGAGCACTAAGTGACATGTTATTCCATTGCCACAAAGTGATCTATTCCCCGCTCTCTATTCTACCTCTACTTTTTTTTACATTTTTAATTTTATTATTTTTTTTATCATTTTATGTTTTTTAACTTAAAATCCTAATATTTCATTTCCTTCTTCTTCACCTTCTTCAACCACACCTTCATTACTACACACATTTTTCAAACTTAACAGTTCTTTCTTCATTTTATTGTTTTCATTTTCCAATTGTTTAATTTTTGATTTTTTTTCTTCCAATAGTAGCTTTAAATGTTTTATGTAACTAGCGGCTACGTGGACAGTTTTCACTCGGTTTTCTCCAAGTCGCATTCCGGGAATTTGAAATTGAAGTCTGTAATATTCAATGTTGATATTGGCCTGGGTTTGTCTTGATTGTTCACTTCTTCTCCTTCTGGTCTCCTCTTCTGCATCAGAAATAAGCGTATGATACAAAATTGGACGTTGCATCGTAGTTGGCTGCTCTTGTAAAAATAAAACTAAATTCACTCCTACATCATATTTATCCTCTTTCCCCCACCACTTTACCGGTTGTCCCAAAAATGACGAATACATATTTCAACGGTCACGCTAGCACCATTTTTAACAAGATGGTTATAAAGAAAATAAGGATAGTCGCAAGATTTAAGATCTTCATTTGCCAACATGAAATCAAATGCTAATTTCCTTGAATATTCATTATGGAATTTTTCATGAACACTAATTAGAATTCCAGCCTTTTCAAACTTATAACCAATGTCTGGGATTTTCTTACAATCATCTATGTCCAGAAGTGGAAAATAATATGTGAAGGAGTTCACCGGTGGTACCCACACTCTATCACACTCTTCACAAAACACTTTGTACATTCTCGCTCGCTCATCCATTTTCAAATGATTTTTACTCATGCCAGACTACCGTTTAAATAGCCTACTACCTCATCTTTCCCCCCACCATTTTTATTCCAAATTTGTTTCCTCATGTTGCGGAGTATCAATAACATGGGCAGCGGCATTCCAGAGTTGTGACTGCTGTTCTTCTTCACCTTCAGATTCTGTTAATTCTTCCGGTTGGTGCATAAAGGATACATTTGAATTTGAAGCGGGTCCAATATCATTGTTCATTTGTTCATTTAAATTTAAAAATTCTCCAACTATTTCTTCCAAAAACTGTCCAAACGTAATATTTACCTCTTGCTCTACTTCTTCATCTTCTGCCATCTCACGATCTATAACAATTTCAGTGATGTAAATAAAAGTGGTATCTCTCGGAGACATGGTTTAAAAGAAGAACATGTGGCTCCAGTAACAGTTACACGAAAAATGAACAGGATTGTGTGGAACCCTCGCTTATATATAGGAGACTGGAAGGGGGGGGGGGGAATTATAAAAATTTGTAACTTGCCTTGCTCTAATTACTCTTCCGCAGACAGCTTGTATTGCATTGCAACCACTTCCACCTCTATCTTCATGCCTTCTACAAGATTACGTACGTGCAGCATCCATGGAAACAGTATTTCTAAAACTTCAATCCTTACTCGACATGCACACAATACTTTGTACGCATCACGACGGTACACAAACACACTAACCCCCATGCCCATATCCCTCATTATGTTTTGTTCAATTTTCAAAAATAACCTATACAATAGCGGCCAAACTTCTGTGTGCTCAGCAAAAAACGAATCCAGTCTCTTATACATGTTTAACGTATAGCAACAAGACAAATAATGAGCAAACACATGTGATAGCTGCTTTTATAACGTTCGCCAGTACAGTAAAAATTTGAAGGGGGGGGGGGGATATGATTTTTTAGTGGGATGTTAAAAAATTAGTAGTTTAAAACCAAAGCCGAAAAGTAATGATTAAACCCTACATTTTCTTCTAATTGCAAATACTCCACATATGCCTCCGCCCATAGCCATAACAGATCAATGTTACGCCAATATACACCAAAGGTGGGTCTATCATCAACTAAAATTGGAGATGCTATGTTCACTAATCTTCCGTTTTCTATCCATGTCATAGCTTCAATTACAAACCTTCCTATAATATCCATTGGAGAATTAATATCCAAAAATATTCTTGTAACAACATTTTCACTTAACAAGGGCACTTCAATTTCTTCATTGTTTTCTTCGTCGCTTTCTTCGTCCACCTCCAATACTTCTCCAATCTTTGTACATTTATTATAAAATATTGGAACATCTCGGGGAGACATGTTCGCCCTAACTATTATTAGCAAGGAATGGCTCCAACACAAACCGCCACACTCTTATATAGGCAAGTCAATGAAAAATCAGCGGCGGGGGGGGGGGGGGGTTCCGGTTCCGGTCCGGAAGGGGGGGGGGGGTCAATGTCAAGTTCACATGAAAGTAGGTCACGGGACTTAGAGCGGCCAAAAAATAATGGGAGAGAAACGCAGCGCACTTATCATAGCGCTGGTTTCTCTCCCATTATTTTTTGCCAACAATTTGGAATTTGGAAAAAAGCTAAGATTTTCTAATAATTACTTCGCCCCCACCTAGTCCAACCATCCTCACCTTTGAAGAGAAAGTCTTTCGCATCAAGTGTATTGATCGCTTTTTTGGTTCTAAGAGGTACGGAGAGCTTTATTACCCACTTATAGCCGTTACACCCTATTACAATTCTATTGCTCTTATCCGTTCTACTTACAAAAAAGTACCTCAAACCTTCCTTCAATCTCTTCAACCTGGTGGGAGGGTAAGACTTGTGGGAGACCACAGTCAGTTGTGGCGCAGAAATGTGTTTCACGACATGTAAACGGCAATACTTTTCGTTTAAAACACATTTCTTACCACAAACTAATCCTTTTTTAAGACCCTTACAGAGCACTTCAGGACATTTACGCGGATTTTTAAATGCCCTGCGTCGCTCTTTCATTAATAATTGATAACGCTCTGAAGGAGCAATTTTGAAAAGCTTCTTTTTTCGCTCTAAAACAGGAATGATAGGACGAGAAGGAGTAGATTCAGGAATAGGCGTGATTAATGGTGGCAAGGAAATATAAGAGTGAATAGAATTGAGTAGTAAAGGTGTATCCGGACGAAGAGGCTCAGCAGTTCTTGGGACATCCGTTACCTCCTTCTGCGGTGGTAGCATTGCAGGCACCTCCTTCTGCGGTGGGCCCATTGCGGCAGACCGGTCTTCTGGAGGCTGCCCCGCGTTCGTTGGTGACGGAGGTGGTGAGAAGATGCTCCCAAGAACAGTCATCGCTTGAAGAAGAATGTTTGCCGGAGCAGGAGTTCTGGACGAGGAAGACGGTGTGTCCATCCGCTGCAACATGTGGTCCGGCACATTCTTCAGGCGAAGTCTCTTCGTCGGTACAGGCGGTGCAATAGGTGCAGACGTAGTAGTGGTACTTGTAGTTGTAGAAGTAGTGGTGGTAGTAGTCGACATGGCTCTGATGCGGCAGCGTTGGCAGCTGGAACCAGAATAAACAGACCCGTTAGTCGGCCTCGCATAAATAGTGACACAGCACACGCAACAAGTGAAAGTGACCTCGGGGGGGGGGGGGGTTCCGGTTCGAAAGGGGGGGGGGGGTTATGCATGAGTGAATTGAGGTCAAGGTCACCAAAAAATAATAATGATCCAAGGTGATGGAGGCGGCCAGGACCGTCTCCACCACCCTGTGTTCCTCAAACACTCCCAATCCCAACCCAAAAAGTTACGTCTTGCTAGGGATCCCGATTTTTGGCCCGCACGCACGTGGCGATCCAGTTTGGTAGTCTGTGATACGGGCGGCCAGCCTCGGGCCTGGGCACTGGACTTGACCATTCCAATTTTACAATAGGGACTCTGGAACAGGTAATGCAAGACGCAACTCTAACCTCCCACCCTTAATCTAAACCCACCCAATCATATTTTTGCCTGACCAAAATCAAAAACAAAAATCAAAAACAATAAAAAAATGCGCTGCCTAGGGCACAACGCGCATGTCCCACCCATATTTAATGAAGTTCAATCGAACTTCTTTAATTTACATTTACATTTTAATTTAATCTACCCATCCTAACAGCTAGCTGTGGAATATAAAAAATTATTAGTACACAGATAAACACAGACATGGACACACACACACACACACACACACACCATAACCCAATACTTAAAATTAAAAAACACATTTCTTAAACATAAATAATACCATAACACACCTTAATGCTAACATCGCAATGCGCAAGTTAAACCTTACAACTAACACATCTTAAGACTAAAACCAAATAACGCTTTGCATAAAAACCATAGACACACACACACACACACACACACACACACACATCAAATATTAAATAGTAATAGCCTAACAACAAGAGTAACTCAAATATATATCGGCCGCTTATACATTTGAGTTGCCCTCTGAGTTGGGTCGGACTGCCGCGTCCGGAGTTCCGAGCCCAACTGCGGCGGCAATAGTCGTCGGGGTAGTTCTCGGTTCGCAGAGTGGTGGGGGCAGCGGTAGGGGTTTAAGGGGGTAGATAACATCAAATTACATCCGCTGACAAGTAGGAGCCTTGTACCTCTCGATTTGCATTTGATAGCATCAAATTACATCCGCAGCTTTCCCCATCGCGTGACAGCATAATTATCGTCGATTGTTATCCACCCTCTTCCGACGCTTAATTATAGTTGCAGCGGAAGTAAACCTCCGGTACACGCAACTTGTTTTTAACATACAATAGACTATTGTTTGCAAATGCACACATAATCCTTGGCCTGGTCGGTACTTCTTACACGCTACACCTAAGACGTTGTGACGTCAAGGGGGGGGGGGGTTCCGGTTCCGGTCCGGAAGGGGGGGGGGGGGTCATGCATGAGTAACCATCCGCGTGCATATAAACGAAGGAAAGCTCGCGCACCGCCCATATAGAGGGCTGACACCCCAGCGGTAAACAACAGATCCGTGAGTTTATACCACATAGTACTATAACATATGATTTATTTTTAACACTTAACATTTTAATTTTTTTTTACACTATTTCTTAACACTACAACAATCATTTTATAAATCACACTTTTATTTTCGCGTCTATTTTCCATTTTTGTTTAAACTACGTATGCTAATTAACATCGCGTGCAGGCAACTCACACTGATTATTTGCAGGTTCCATTCTTACACACCTGTTTCCTCCTTACTATGCAGATTACTCTCTTACTTTAACAACACTTAAACTCTAACCGCTACTTCTCGGTCATATTAATATAGTTAGTGCTACACTACAGGATTTACCTGTGCAATGGTGCACGCGATATTTCCTGCACATCTGCGGGTAATACACCTTACACCCGTCTACTATTATACTTATTGCTACATTACACGAGACATTTCTTGCACGCCTGCAGATAATACACTTGCTAACCGTCTACTAATATGATTATTGCTACAGTACAAGAGACATTTCTTGCTCACCTGCAGGTTATACACTTTACAACCGGCTACTATTATAGTTAACACTACACCATAAGATTAAGCCTTACACATGGGTATCGTAATCCTACTTCATCGTGCACGGAGCATTTCTTGCACACCTGCACCTTATACACTTTACTACCGTCTAATATTACAATTATTGCTATGATACGGTAGTTACCTGATCAATCACAGTTGCGGCCCCACTTGCTTATCCACAGGCCGATACTCGCAATCCTACAACTGAATAATTAATTAATTAACTTCCGCTATTACCGATACTTTTCTTAAACTATCCGTCTCTTCCTCCGACTCTTGTGACCGTAGCCGCGGCCGACTGACAAATAACCGAGCTCCCGCAAACCTCGCTCTTTTATGCGGTTTTCTCGGGGAGGGAGTTGGAGGGGATTGGAGGGGGTTGGAGGGGCGTCGCACGTGACTCATCGATCGCATAAAAAGGGGGGTTGCCGCCGCGCGCATGCCATTTCGGTGGCGGCATCGGTCGGGTGAGGTACTATCCGTAGGTCTCTGACGCTTTTATAACTAACGCTTGTTACTTTAAAATGTGTTTCCGCTTTATATGCTAATTAGTTTCTATATATTCAGACACAATCACGGCCGCTGACCATTTGCCGGCTTACTCTCAAGCGGTTCACATGTAAAATCATGGCTTCCCACACTTTACAGCTGAAACTTTTGCGCACAAAACATATTTTACAACAGCATTCTACACCTGCAGTTTCAAAACCGCGTAGTACGGTGGCTAGACTTAAGAAACGGTTCAGGTTTCACCCTTTGTATTTTGCACCACCTCACCTTGGCAACACTTGTACTATTGATACTATTCTACAGACAGTCTTGACTGACATGGTGAAGTACCAACATTTCCCTCTTCTCACGCCTATTGACGGTCCCGTCCAGTTCTTCTTCTTCACCATCTTACCGGGTCTATATCATCGGACATCCTCCGACTCGTGTCTCATTGCTCTCTATCGCCTCACACGGTAAACACCTAAAAGCTCTCATCTCTCTCTCTCTTGCAACCATGGACACACAACAGGGTTCACCGGTGCAGTCCCCTGAAGTGACTTCCACTACGGAGACTACTGCTAACACTGCACCAAGTCCCACAGACAATTCCTCCACGCCTACAACGAACACCTGCTCCCGCCCGGTACAGAGCGATGCGGTGACCACTACTGCCGCAAACGACGTGGAGGCTATTCTACGATCACTGATGGGGTTCGATTAAAATAAATAAATGAAAAAATAAAAAAAACCCCTCCCTCCGCCCGCCGCTCCCGCTCCGATCCGACCCGTCCCGAGTCCCCGCCCCGACTGAGCCCCTCGCGGCTCCGCTTTTTTAAAACTCCCTCCGGATGGCCTTGACCCACTTACAAAACACACCCATCACTGTCAACCACACCTGCCGGTTCGAACCGCTTGGCCTTGAAATGGGCCAGAACCGGCAAAACCCCACTACTAATGTACAATTTAAAAACAGTTTTTTTAGGACCTTCATGACGCCCACCTTATTGTAAGCTATGAAGTTTAAAACTTTGACCACCAATAATGGTTCAGCTGATACAAAGCAGAATATGTTTTAAAAACGTTAGGAGTTCGTTTATTATATGGCAGTTGAAACATTATCTATGTACGCCTAAACAAATGTTATTAGGCTTCATAGTAGTCCGGTTCTCTTGAAACATGGTATATCACTTTGTAACTACTGGCGGCAGGGATTTGCTTAGTTATAAAGGTAGAGATAACTCACCGTCTGATAGCAATCCGGATGATTTTTGGTCCTAGTGGTGGACAATTGTTTCGCCCCTATTCGTCAGGGGCATCATCAGCACAGCTTTCGTCTTGAGGTTAAAACTTAGCAAACTTGATGTTCTTGTCTAAGGTTAAAATAAATAAATAAACAAACAATGAGTACATACGAATAACACACACGAAGACATACAGGGTTAGGCAAAAGTCTGGATACCCCCAGTTAACTTTTTAACGCGTTGCAGTAGGAAAACCAAACTCGGCACATGTTTACAAAATCAAAAACGGCACTTTTTCATCAACTACACAATTTTGCCCCTGCCCCCAAAATGGGGTATTTTGGGGGCAGCCCCAAATTTTCAAACGTAAACCCCTATCGAGTGACCCCTCATTTTAAACGGTTTATCAAGAGAAATTAAATGGCGCAAACCGGAGGTCGATATCTCACCCCTAACCAATATGGCAGCCATTTCAAAATTTGACATGGGCAAGCAAGTATAAGTATGGACACCCCCAATTAATTTTTTAACACGTTGCAGTAGGAAAACCAAACTCGGCACATGTTTACAACATCAAAAACTGCACTTTTTCATCAACTACACAACTTTGCCCCTGCCCCCAAAATGGGGTATTTTGGGGGCAGCCCCAAATTTTCAAATGTAAACCCCTATCGAGTGACCCCTCATTTTAAACGGTTTATCAAGAGAAATTGAATGGCACAAATCGGATGTCGATATCTCATCTCTAACCAAAATGGCAGCCATTTTAAAATTCGAGAAGGGTAAATTTACATTTGTTAAAATTAAATCGGAAAATAGCTTTTTGGAATTTATAATTTCTTGAATTATTTTAGAATTGAACCTAATAGCAGAAATGAACTAGTAAGTTCAATTCTAAAATAATTCCAGATATTCTCGATTCTAAAAAAGCTATTTTCTGATTTAATGTAAAGTCAATTTACCTTTCTCGAATTTTAAAATGGCTGCCATTTTGGTTAGAGATGAGATATCGACATCCGGTTTGTGCCATTCAATTTCTCTTGATAAACCGTTTAAAATGAGGGGTCACTCAATAGGTGTTTACATTTGAAAATTTGGGGCTGCCCCCAAAATACCCCATTTTGGGGGCAGGGGCAAAGTTGTGTAGTTGATGAAAAAGTGCAGTTTTTGATGTTGTAAACATGTGCCGAGTTTGGTTTTCCTACTGCAACGCGTTAAAAAGTTAACTGGGGGTATCCAGACTTTTGCCTAACCCTGTATACGACACGACACATACTTAAAAACATTCCCCGATGGCAAACCGCACTTTTACTCTGCACGCGTGCGTTCACCGGCCGGTACTGAGTGACAGTTTCGAACAGGTATGCCACGGCCTACGGTATCGCCAGTCCATGCGTCACCAGCTGGCCTTATATCGGGTTCGCTGCGAATCTAGTTTGGACATTTATATTACTCAATATTATATTACTAGGTATATTACTCAATATTTCCAAATTGGATTTACTTAGGCATTCAAGTTACATTGTCATTCATCATCAATTATGTATAGTTCATTCATTGAAAATTTTCTCTTAAAAGTGCATGTGACGAGGTTGGTTTGTAGTTAATAAATTAGGTCCTGATGTCAAAGTTCATTTTATTTCTTTATTTATTACAACGGCAATGCCAATACTTGCATGTGATTCACAAAGAAGATGATACAACTATAACATACAATAAATACTTAACATAGGCAATCGTGGAAAAGCAGTCGATGCAAACAACAGAAGCAACAGTTTACTTGGACAAATGGTAGAGCAAATACAGGCAAGTTAATCCAAAAGAAACATAAATAGCGAACACGTTAATAAGGTAACAATTATTGACAATTAAGTAACAACAAGACAATAAATGCTTAACGATAAAATGGAAAAATTAATAATACCCATTATGCTATTTCTGGCCAAGCACTCATAGCATGTAGTATAAATTTTCACAGTTGCTACTAAAAAGCAAGTTTTGCACTTTTAGGAAATTCTAAATGACAAAGCATGTATCAATATTAAATAAATAATATTAAAAATAATAAAATATTAAACATTTCATCTTAAAGTTTTATTTTGAATCTTACAAATTAAAAATATAAAAACTGTCCTCCTAATCAAATTGTTAGTTAACTCCTAAAAAAGGCAACACTCTTTTCAATTCAAAATTGCGTTTCCTACAAATTTTTTTAAAAAATAGAGCACATATTTGTTATCCTTTAAAGCGATATGATCAAGCGACACTTATGTGAGACATATTTTGAAAATAAATGATTAAACTTTGCTCTCTACTATCAAACTCTTTTAGGAATCAATCCATTTCAAATAGTTAACCTGCTATGACGAAATACTTTGGTGTATCGTTGTAACATTGCTTATAGATGTGCTCTGGTTTCACTGAATATAAAAACCGTTAAAATGCACGAAGTCGGTTGTATCTTAAGCAAAGGAGTGGGTTGAACACTGATGATGATGATTGCTTATGCACATATCAGTGGCTGGGGGCGGAACTTGGCTAAGTGACAGGGACCGTGATTGGCTTGTGACTTCTCCCGCTTGTTCGCGAATATAACCAAATCTTGGCAAACAGTCATGAGACCTTGTTATCGGGCTGAAAAATGTATTCGGTCTGGGAAATTTCGTACAGTCGGGAGTTTTTCAGAGCTTCATATGGGGAAAGGGATAAAAAAGACCTACATTAAAAATATTCAAATTATAAATTAAAAACTAAACAGAGCATTTTCTGTATTTTTAATAAATTCATTTTTTTGCGTGAACTAAAAGAGTAAAAGTAAAATAGTATTTCATTTGTATATGAAGTCCAGTAATGAAAACGCGCGCTTTCTGCTTCTATGAAAAAACGTTTTATGGTAGCAAAAGCAATATAACGTGAATTGTTCATATAACAAATATGATTTGACGAGTATGATTTATTTGCAGTTGATATAAAAGATTGAGCACAGAAAACATATGTTCCATTAACTAAAAAAAAAATATACATTATCTTCATATGTGAATATGATATCCCATAAATGCCATTTACGACATTTATGGGAAAATAATAACCATCATTTATATCTTAGCCGTTTAAATAAATTTCCATTAAACAAGGTTATTTTTAAGGTACTAATATTTATTTTGAAAAGACACTATCTAATCTAAGGCGTTACAGAATAAATTTCAATACAGTATTATAGTTTCTGTATGGTCGATTCTGCATAAAACTGCCCTTACAGAATAAGAGTTTACGTGTAGAACAGTACATTATTTTTACGTTACCAATAGTATATTCTATGACTTAAAGTTGAAATTTTTGACATTTCCTTTAAACGACTGCTAGCATTTTTTCATATTTTTACCACAAAATAAAGTAAGTTTCACTATGTAAGATAACTAGGCCTACACTATTCAAATATTATTATGGTGTACCTTTTCGTAGGTTTTACCAAAGTTTTGCGTTAAATGTACATGTCCCATCTTCACGTGGTGCGTGGACTGTACCGGCCCAGACATTGTTGCGCGGTAAGTCTCGTTCTTATCTCTCTGTTATCATCAGTGCGTTTAAGATTTGACGCTGAGTTGATTGAATGTAGCTTTGAGTTTAATGTTAACTCGCTCAATAAAAAAAATTGTAAACTACACGGACAATGCTGAACATCTACTTGTGCAAGTCCAAGGTACAGCGGTAATTTCGAACCAGACTTCCTGTCCGAGAAAATATTCAAACATGTTTCATGTTTCTCCACACTGACTGTGGAATACGTTTTCTTGTGGTTAGATAACATAAACCTTGTTATTAAATAATAACAAGAATTTTACGGAAAAGGTAAGTAATTTAAGTAAAACAGTCCACCTATCATAATAGTTTCAAGCCCTTAAGTTAACAACGTATTTCTATACCTATTTTATAGTTGAATGTTTTTGGGGGACAGCAAAAAATAATCCAGGTTTTGGATGATTATTATTGCATCAATAAATTTGAGCATTTGATCTAATTGTCTTCATTTTGTTACTAAAAGTAGTTCATTTTAATTTTTTATGACCTCCTTCAATGACTACTAAAAAAAACTTTCAGCTATTGATTATACAGTTACTTATCCAAAAATTACTACGACAGGGTTAACAATAAAATATTCCACAACGTTGAAATAACTAAAGCGTAACTTGTCTGTACACAAGGGCACGTGGGTGGAAGTTAAGTTACTAGAAGCCTGACCTAACGACTTTTGTAGCTAATTGGGGAAGTTTGGAGTCCGCTGCCCGAGTTAGGGTCAACTGGAAAACTTTGGCCAAGATCAACTGCAAACCTTCGAGCCGTAGATTTCAAGCGATGCCTGGGTAAACTGCTCAAGAACGAAATATTTATCAATAAATCTAGAGCCTAGTATAATAAATTTGAAGGAAAACATCATATTTGCTAAAAGGGCAGTTAAAGTATGAATTGGATAAGAGGCACTTTTGCTAAAATGTTGCCAATAACATTGTAATCAGAGCTGTGGCAGTTACAAATGACATTAAAATGCTCCCCGGTAGGTATGCCTGTTAAAATTCATATCCAAGCTCTAAGCAAAGTAAAAGGTAAAGTGAAAACAAGAGCCTGGTCTAATTAGAATCTTTTGAATATGTAAGACATCTGACTTCCTTTACAATTTATTTCATTCCCAGTCTTATCCTAGGATTAACTTTGGATTCAGTTGTTATTTAATCATCTCAAGTCGTGACTCATTTTTATCGGGACTTTTTTACCTTCCACAATTCGCATATAATAAATTAATAGAGTGAAAATATAATATAAAGTTAATTTTGATATTTACACGTAAATATGATATAGAGTTATAATATATTTTATTTCAGTAAACCAATCGTCAAACAAAAAAAATTATCGTCGTGTTGAAAAACTTATAATACATTATTAACCTTATTTATACCTTTTTTTAAAACACATAAATAAAGGTAAGATATACCATTTTCTAACGATTTTATAATTTTTTTTTTTCATTAAATTCCCTTCCAACAATATTCCTTGTAGTTAACTTAACTTGTACATCACCCTAATTGAAACCAAACTGTAGTTTGATTACTATATTTTATTTGGATTCCATTAATAAACTGCCAAACTTACAATAATACTATTATTATATTTTCACTTGATTGTAAATATAATTCAATGCAATGACTTTAAAATTAACCATTTTAAATATAACAATTAATATTTTTTATAACATTAAACAATAAAGTTTGTCTTTATTTGTGTGATCCGATTTTTTATAGACAACTATAAACAAAATCATCGGTGTTTTATAAGTTCAATCTAATTACTTTTTATTTTTTTATAAATACGGCAATAATTGCTATTATATATAAAAAGGATAAATAAATTCAAAAATAAGAGTTTTTGAGGTTACTATTCATCAAATTATTGACACATTGCATCTTTGAGCATGCATGTAACAATCAGAATACTAAAATAATTTATTTAGAATTTAAATTAATTTGTTATAAAATTTAAAACTTAAAATTATATCATTTATAATTTCAACACACTCACCACTTTCAACCCCAAACACGTTATAACAGAACATCCACTTGAACTTTGAGCATCTTCACATTCTGACGTAAAATAATTTAATAATTGAATATTAAATGCGTATTAACGGTAAATAATCATAGATATATTTGTTTTATTGGTTAAAACAAAACTCACTTATTTTAAGAATGTTATTGTATAAGATAAACAACCTATAAATTTAATCTTATAAGAGACTCCAACAGTCGTTTATAATTTAAAATTTGTTAAATAATTGTAAGTATTATCATGACAAGATATCCAAAATTAAAATTAATGGACTAACAATCCCGCAATACATTAAAATTAGTATAACACCTAAATTTAAACCCAACCTACGAAATAATTTGTAAAAAGGAATTTATCATAATAATTTCACTGTTTTATAAAATACCATAAAAACCAAACAACATCAGTGAATTATTATTATTTATTTTAGCATTACAAATCAACACCTTAAAAGTCTAACCCTTAATTTAAAGAATAATTAAAACCTAGAGTGAATTTGTACTTCAATATTTAATAAAAAATTAGTTTTTTTATTTTTTTTCCTGGATTGACTTATGAAAAAATTGGTTTACATAGCTTTATTGTCTTCATTCCTATTAGTAACGTATGGTTATTCATCATTTTTTCATCATCATTGAAGATTTCAGCATCATTGTGCCAAAGTCACACCCAGACGAGAAACATTAAATTAAGATTCAGTACATAGAACGTTGATATATCATAATAATTTCACACACACATGTACAATCTCATCATCAAAACCAAAAACTTAAATAAATATTAGTACATGGGATAAATTTAATTGCTTTAACACAATACGTTGAAAAATATTGGGCGTACTGAAAACCCAAAATACTGTCTTTGAACCTTTTCTTTCATTACATCGAATAAGTGCTATTTGCTCTTGTAACAAAGAATTAATTTTTTAAAACTAAACCCCACATAAAAAATTCTTTCAACTAAAAGAGGGTAGGAAGCAATGGCCGGAATACCGGGTTCCAATCAGAGGCTTGTCGGACTTCCAAAATGCCGTTGCATCCCTACCCTTCCTTGTAATGACTTAAGTAATAAAACCAATTATATCTTTCTTATTGGGTCTATTTTTTGTATTATTTGAAGTTTTAAGATTACAAAAAGGGCTATCTGCATAATAAACTGAATAAAAAGTAAAAGGTCTCATAGAATTTTTTAAACTTGCCTAACATTTAAACTTTATCCTCTCCTTAAATTTATAAATTGCTAATATATAACAAATTTAAGTTCTCTTATATTCTTACAGGAGAACACATAACACATACCACACATATTCTATACATACACATAACACTGGTCTTTGACATAACCCTGGACAGATCACATGGATTAAGAACGAGCCGAGAAATTACATCTGCATATCGAACCAAAATTATTCAAAAACTCATGTAAAAATTCATAAAGGCTAAAGATACTCAAGTTTTAGTTTTCTTTCTTTATAAGAAATAGTTTTCTACTCCTTTGAAGAATACTTGGAATATCAGGAGTGATTATTATTAAGCTTCATATACACTAATTTGGTAAAAAGTATAACTGTATCAATTTTTCTTCTGTTGGATAGTTATATGATTTTATTTATCAATGGTGCTCTTTCATAATTAATCACGTTCATTTAAAAGTTCAGTAAAACATTGTTAGTATAAGTTGATATATTGCATGATGTAGTTGTATTAAAATATTAAGTTATGTGAATTGATGAAGTTTTTGTTAATATTGTTAAATGAAGGTATATTAAGAGTTTAATAAATGTAATCGAATTTTATCCGTCTATAAGGTTGTTTGTGAACAAATGTCAAGCAAATGGTCCAAGTGAGATAGCATATTATGTAATTTTTTAATTGTTTTTTTTTTCAAAATATATGCCTTTATTGTTGTTTTGATTTGTAAGCACCGTATAATGGTAAATCACAAAGGGTTTCTTAGCTTTGGTACAGAAAATATAATATTTGTATAAAATAAACCCTATTAAATGAAAACAACCAAATCCTGGCAATATCTGACAATATATTAGATTTTTAACGCCATAAAACCAACATTTAAAACCATTTCACGAGAAATGGGAAAATCTAAAAAAATCAACATTTACTTTCACAAATTTTTACAGGATCGGTAAAACAATGTTCCTACTCTGCGAAGACAGGGGAAGTACTTAAGCTTAATGAGGTGTGAGTTGGAAACCGTGGCCAAAACTGGGGGACGTGCTTCCCCCTGCCCCTCCACCCACAAGAAAACCAACGGAACTGCATCATCAACCTTACATCTACGTTTCTGTTCAGTGGCTTTAAAACTGTTATTGCTTTGGAATTAAACTTTAAATGTACTTAAAAACCTGGTAAATAAAGCAAAGTTGTATAGGAATTCAGAAAAAATGTCTTTTTAAAACTTCGTGGAAAAATAAAACCATGATATTTTCTAAACTTTTTTTAAGTCAGAAAGACCGTGCTGACTCGTGATCACGACTCCTTTCAAGTAGCATCCAAGCTGTGGAAATGTGAAAATCACTACGGCTTCATGTCTAATCATGTATAATTTTTTTCGATATAATCATTACTTTGTGTAACTAATATTTAAATTTAACTATTGTGACATTTTAACACTTTGCTTGATTTGTAATTAATGAGTATTGACGATTGTTTTTCTTGTTACAGGTAAGAAAAGTGTTGAAGTATTTTTAAATGGAAATTCCTTTCAATATGTAAGTACATCACTTTAGAACTAAAATAAGAATTAGTTCAATTATGCAGTATACTAATATATGTAGCTCTAGTTAGTAAGATAGTAAAATTTTTAGAGTTTTATAGATCAGTGTTTTTTTCTAATATGAGTGTTTAACACATTTTATTACGAGGACCAAACGTACCTTTTTTCGACACGCATTCAAGTTCCATGTGTGAGTCGAATCCGAACATAAGAACACCGAATATCACACGCGAGACGAAGCCGATCGAGAAATTCACGAATGTGCTGTTAGTGAGTGAGTTTCACGTACGAGTGAAGACGATGAAGAGAATAACTAGAACAAGTGCCGGAAAATTACTTTCGGTACAAGTTACGAACGAATTTTTTTTATCAAGAGGCTTAACCTACTTCTGTTTAGATTTAGATTGCTAAACAGTAGAATAGCTGAATTTAAATTTTAAATTTAAATGGTATAGAGCCGCTAGTGCACGTAGTGGGTATAAGTAGAACTGACTGAGAGCGAGGAAGAGTAAATTTAGAGCGACGGAAAATGAGCTGATTGTTTTCTTTTTCTCTAAATTAGATATTGGGAAACAATATTTTTCTTTGATATCATCTGTCTTCGAAAATAGCTAATTTCTATGAGGAGTAATGATAAACATTTTCAACGACTAATTTGATAATATATGTAACAATCTGCCATTAAACCAATTCTTTCCAATATTTACTCACAATTCTGTGATTTAATTATAATAACAAAATGTTAACTGGTTGAATAACAACTTTGAACACATATAAAGCCAAGGGCAAGAGTAATGAAAAGCGGGGATTTTCCAAACTAATCCCGCAATTATCAGTCGTGTCTTGTATTAGCTGATTACAATCGGTTCTCTGATTATATTGTTGGGATTAATATAAGCTGCAAGGGGCCTCGTTGGACAACGGTCTACCTAAGCCATTATTCTACATGTTTTAAAATCCCAACAATCTAGTATTTGCTATCCTTTTTTTTTGTTTTTTTTTGTGGTTAAAGATATCTATAACTTTATAGCGTATTTCATCACTATGGTATGGAATGACGATTTTCATACGAGGTTTAGTTTTACGACTGATGTGCTGGTCGAGGTCGTAAAATGAAGGAGCCTCGAAAATCATCGTTTAGAAAAGCGGCCCTTGCTATGAATTATATTTATTTGTATTGCCTAAACACAAACTGATAAACTACGGTATTACATTTAATTATATAAAATAATTCATTTTAATAGATATATTATGTGAATCTGTGTGGTTTTTATTAGTAACTCAAAACCTTTAAGCAATAACTTTTGAGTTTATATACAAATATATTTTTATAAAAATGGACCTATCGCAGCAGACCATGGTACTAAAAACTACCAGAAAAACATCGGATCTCATCCTTTTCACTTTTTACCTTTTAATTCTTCCATTATAATAATATAGTTACCTTCAAATGCAAACTCCATAACTTTAGTTTGTCATTGATATGTTTGTAGGCGTGATGGTCAGAAAATCTATACTTTTGGGATGTTCCATAATTTTAAAATGTTCTTGAATTTGTTCTTAAGCCCTTTTCTTGTAGCTCTAACCAATCTGACCAATTATAATATTTTGAAATCTATTCTGTAAATACCAAAACTTTCAAACTTATCTTTATTATTCTTATTGCCATTTGTGAATTCGTTCATAGAGTTAAATGCGTCGTTTCTTGTTTAGTATGAAAGTTTGTAGTCGGATCATTCAAATGTTCTTATGATAACCTTAATCATTGTTTCATTATAAGTTTATGATTTCTTTAATATACAGCTCTAGATTATTATTATTCTCATTTTTCCATTATATCTAGTACATTGGGTTTATTATATCCATCCAACTTGGAGGTTGATCTTTCTAGTGTTCCTTCTATTTGTTATTTGAAGATACCCTCGTTATTTTTGTTAATGCGCCTCTATTGTTTACGGCTAGTCTGAGTAGGCTTCCTCCTTTCTGTGTTTTTGGTAGGCCCTGGAGAGTAGGGGATTTGGGTTTTATCATTGCGTGATACCCACTATGTCAGACAAACAGATAGACTATGTGCGGTACAAATTCAATGTGCAAGTTTTAGTATTAGACTATATAAGATATAAAATTTTAAAGCAATTTAAGTTACTAGTCTGATTTTATACTTGCTTATGAAAGGAACATTTTTTCCGTCATATTGTGTTATAAGTTTGTGAAACGGACGAAAGCTGAACAATTCACCACAGTCAACATATTACAGAAATAAAGTTATAAATTCTTATTATTCATTGAACTAAATATACAACCCAATAATCTTTTTTTGTAACAACCCTGCCCTAAAACGCATTACACATAATGGACAATCTTGGCATAGACCTTGTTGGAAAGGCCCGCCTTCTTCAATGGGGAAAGTACATAAGAAACCGGGACGGGGGAAGAGCTAACTAAGTAAAGCTCTTACAAGCTATAAATGTTGACATAAACAGTACAAATGCACTGTGTAGCGGGAATAAGTTGTTATCTGCTGGACTGTTGCCAGACGGTGCCCGGTGCGCCGCGCCGCGCCGGCCATGTCCCGTACAGTCTGAGACAAACGGTAAATAACGATACAACGGAAAATAAAAAAAAATTCATGTAAAAAGACTGCAAATAGAGTATTAAAAAAAATAATGCTTACCGTACTCCATGAAATAAGAAAATGAATTTAAAATAAGATATTATACAAAATCATAATTAATCTAGAGCATATTGCTTAATTTTCAAAGATAATAAAGTGAAAAATAATCTTTTGAGAAAATTTGGTCTTTTTACATTCAAAGACCACATTTCGAAGGTTATAAAATGGAAAAATGTTGTAAAACATTCCAATATACAAACATTAGAAGAACCTTGTTTAACTCCTATACAATATTTATTCGAAGTTTAAGAAAAAGTTTCATGCGGGATATTAATCTCATGGCTAACACATTTTATAAAAATAAAATACAAATAAGCAGTCTATATGTAGAACACATTAGGTTATTAATGCTCATTGATTAGTTTCGGTTTTTTTCTGGACATCAATCATATTATATTTTTTTTAATCTTTCAACATTCATTCTTAATTTAATAATTCATTTCAATAAAAAAGTTTAAATTTTGATATAATCACACAAAAAAACTTTATTTGCATTCGGTTGTTAGTCATTTTACCCTTATGCAAGAAATTTCTTACTTCAAGAAGGTTCAAAACATATTATTTCAATATAATGTAAATCAATTGAAAAAATACTTATGAACTTTAGATTAAACTATATCTGACACGAATCAATAATAAGCTTTAATGAGAAAATAAAACATAAAAAAGTCAGGATCTTAGAAAATCTTATTTGCAATTATTGGGCGAAACATGAATTACGATTCGACAAATTTTCCCAGTTTTGCTATTATTTGATAAAAATAAAAGTTTGAAAGCTCTTGACCATTCATTTAATGAGGACTGGCATCAGAGATAGTAAACAAGGCGGTGGGATCCGTGGCTCTCTGGACTGGCGTTTTGGCGGAGTGACAGAACCCTTGATTGGAAACTGGCTACTGTATACCCGCAATTCTGGAGTCCCTCAAAACCCTCCGGGGCGTTTAAGTTGTATGTTATTCAATATAGGAATATAGTATTTGACTCATTGTAATGTAATCTAAAGAACTGAGTTATCCGAGATGAATGAGATAGTTGGATGGACACAGGCAGAGTCAGGGAATAGTCAAGTCTTACTTTGGCCACTTGTTACTACGACAAATGGTTAAAATTTCCAGTCTAGTTATAAACAAAACGTGATTGCATGAAATTATATAAAACTGTATATAAACAATCATTACAAACACACCGTGTCTGTCGTTGACACTGGTGTCAACAGTAGTTTAATACCTGCTGTACCCAACGTCATCGAACTATCAACTGACAACGATGCAATTTTGTAAATAAGTTTGAGGTACAAAAATTTTTTTTGGAAACTTATATTTCTCATCTCTAGCCTCAAGGGTACGGTCCAAATAGGAAGTCTTGTAAATGTTAAAATTTGGCCCACGTTGATATTTACATTGAAGGTCATTAAAGTTCTTAGTTGAGATTAATGCCGCTAACCTGACCTTGAAAGGATCGCCGAAACATCAGTGGCAGGTAATCAAACTGTATTAAAACCATACTGCCTAAATTGTAAAATGCAATAACTTTTAACATATACGAAATATTGAAGTCAGGTTTGGGACATATTGCAATTAAATTAGAGATCTAAAATATTATGTATAGTATGGTGACAATTTCCTCCTCCGTTTTCTTTTGAGACGTCGCTTAGAGGATCTAATGGAACATTTTATTGGATCATGTCACATCATACATAATTTTTAACGGCTTTGGATTCATAATAACTTGCCACATACACACCTTTCAGAAGTATGTTAGAAGTAATTGCACTTTAAAATTTCGGAAATAGGATTTGAATCTTAAGTCATTTATGATACATTCATCCAGGCACATTTGATGTGAATATCAACTTAAGCTTATATACAAACATTTAAATCAAGTGTACATCGTCAGGGTGTACCATAAGTTACCTTTCCAGATTGGAAGTCACTAAATTAAGAAATAAACACCCACTTTTATGATATTTTTGGATTCTAGACATTCATTAAAGCCAACTTTAACATTTAATTTGTACTGCTAATATAAAGGCTTAGGAGATGATAGCTATTGAAATTTAAAATTTTCCCATAAGAATAACACGGGACAAATTTTCAACTATATTATCTCTGAACATTCTCAGTTAAACAAACATGCCCAATCTCGTAAGTCTTTGACCCTAATTTTAAATATTTTTACATAACAATTTATTAGTTTTGTTATAAAATATTTTATTTTTCTATAAAACTTTGTAATATGGTAAAATAATTAAAACTGTATGGAAAATTACTACTAATTACGTAATAATCGATTTTTACAATCGAATATTATTTAAAATGGGGTTCTAAGTAATTTTCATGGTTGAACAGTTCTGTTTAACTTAAAATGTGTTCAACGTTAATGATAATAGTTCAGATCATTCTATCAAATAATATTTAAGAAACATTTTCTTTTCAAATGTTTTACATACATGAAAAAAACGTAATTCATATGAAGGGCCCTTTCTTTTAATGTTGGACCTTGAATCCAATGTTTTTACAGTGTAGTGACAATAGAATGCGCACCCAAACACAGGCAGTGAGTGAGGGAAAGTAGCCATAACTGGAAGCGAGCCAAAGCACTGATTGATTTTTGGATCCAGCCGTCCCCGTCATGCTGAGGGCAGGTTTCTAGTGAAGGTCTCCCTTGGCAGCTAGCCAAGCCCACGGCATACGACCGACAAGCTTACCACAAATCTCGTGTGAAAAAGAGTGGAATGAATCGCGGCAGCGGCGGCGGCGGAGGATTCGGCGGGCACACCGCTCACGGTGAGATCGCAGTCGCATCACTCCTGTAGAAAGATTTTTGAATCAAATGAGTACTGAGGAACTTCTCAAAATTTTGATACTTAAAAACTGGCTCTAGGTAGAGGGGTTGAAGTTTGTGTTAGCAATATTAAGCATTGATAGTTATTAGTTACATTATAAATTAATCTCATTTTTATATTTAAAACAAACATAATTAATGAATTTACTAAAATCAAATTTTTACCAACAAATTACAGTTATCAAAATAAACTTCAGACAAAATTATAAAATTAAACATAAACTCAAGAAAAAAACATGAATGTTGTTATTGACGAATGTTATTGACATCCATTTTCATAAAACTACAAAGGATATATAAAATGTTTAACGAATAAGTCAACTAAGACAACTCAATACTCAGGAAAACGATGTAACAAGCTTTATATTTGCAAAGTGTGATTAAGAGGCATATTGAAAAATTCTTACATTACAGTCAAGCAAACTCATAGTGAATAAAGAAAAAATAATCTTCAATTAGACTCAAGCAGGATTGTGTTTTCAATAGTTGTTAGAAGTGTTTTATAAGAACTAAAAATAAAATATTTAAAATAAGACTATTAAATAAATATTGAAATAGTATTTCCTCTTGTATATAGTATAAACTATTGAATTTTTTGTCATTTTTCACTATTTTCCATTGACGTTTGGTAAACTTGGCAAAACCAACTTGTGTTGTTGCATGAAAAAGGTAGTACTGTGTGCCCCCTGAATCCAACTGTGTTTTTGTATCCACATGTGTACGGGGACTTTAATTTTAATGTATGTTAAATTAAAGGGTTCCCGTAAATCTCTGGAGAGCAGTAAGTGCTGTTTTTGCTTAGGTCAAGACAAACACATTTCACCATAGGAACATGTTTCTCTAGTGCCCAGTTTCTTGTATATCTGTATGTTTGTATTTATAATAGTTTTGTATTATAACTCCTGAACGGTTTGAGGTAAAACGTTGACATTTCAACTAAAGTTTTTCATACTAAAATAGATTTTTGTGAAAGTATATATTAAAATATCACTAGCCGTTTCAAAATAGCAGTAGTTTAAAGTATGTCAAATTCCATGAAAACCGTTAAATTTACAAAAAAATATCTAGATAAATAAAAGTTAGCCCATATTAGCTAAATTTTAAAGAATAACAGAGAGATCAATTATTGTCTTAATGCATTAACACGAGTATGATATGTAGTCTCCTTTTGAAACCCACAATATAAATAGTATACACTTAATCTCAACCTACACCATAAAATTGAGAAAATTTAGAATTTCAAAATTTCTGTAATTCCAGTTTTCCTTGTTTCTTTGTTATGTATTAGTAATTATTGTCAATTAATTTATTTTTATTAATTTGCTACAATATTTATACATAAGTGTAGTATGAGGCATAACTTATCATTGCATGTTTATTTATTTATATTTGCTGTGTTACACCACTATTGTGCAAATGTAGCTGTGTCTATTATTATATAGCAAGTAGAAATCATTGCAGTATTTATTTACTATTTATTTTTCACTTTGTTGCTTGTCATAATCCTGCAATTTTGAGCATGTCTATAATTAATATTAAATTTCTTGGCATTGCATGTATTTATCTTGGAGATTGTTCATATTAGCTTCAGCATTAAATTCATAACCTGCATTTGTTTATTGATGTGGTATTGGAGTGTAGACAATATGCCTGTAACATATTGTATGCTTTTGAAATGGTTTTTTCGTTAGAATGTAAAATAAGGTAATAAAATAAATATATAAAAAACAATAACATAAACAATTGGTCAACACAGCAATCATTCTTGGTTGCAAATCAATTAAATTTAAATCAGCTTCTACTTATTAATGCAAATAAATTATTCAAATAGAATACATATTTTGTCAAAGTTGGAAGAAGTTTAGAAACTGGCGTATGCATGTGACCAAGTAGATCCTTAAATCCTTGTTGTCAGGACGTGTCTCCCAAAACGTGTCCCGGTGGTCATTTGGCCCTTGCTGAATCACGTCCGGGCCTTTAAAGCTATTTGTTCCACCATTTGAATGCTCCTTAGCAGTCATAAAGGCTCTAACCAAACGGACAACTTTCGTAGGTCAAAACATCTGTGAGCCTGCCCAGTAGGATCAAAGAAATCATTATAATTTTACGATCTGCCATTTTTTATTCTTATGCTATACCTGAAGTTATTAGAATCAATTAAACATAACCTTTTAATATAGTAAAATGCTTAAATAAATCTTTAACATTTCTATTAATTTTTTACACTAATTTTAGATACCGAATGAACCAGTAGCTTTCAAAGCCCTAATTCTGTATATTGCCATTACGATTTCTTAGTAGGCAATAAATTAGTTTTACGTAGTTAATTTTATATGTAAGTTAGAAGTCTTACAAACAAAAAAGCTATGTTTCTCCCAACAATTATTTGGCTTATTGTACAGGGTGGCCAAAATGTCCCTTTACATTATATTTCAGCACATCAAAGGTATTTTTAAGCATTGATAGGGGGTGATGAAATGTGGCAGAGGCAAAACCTACCAATATGTTCCCACTACTACTATTCGATGAGTTCTCCATCCGTAGGAAGTCAATGATCTCTATTATTTTATTTTGTTATTTAACATATTGCTTCTTTGGGCAATATGACAAACACCAGAAATTTCAATGTGTTAGAGCATTTATTTGTTGGACATAAAATATACTAAATGACACTATATTTGTACACAGTATACAAGCAAAACAATACTAAACACAACATGTAATCACTGAATAGCGACTAATGTATTACAGTTCTCTGTCCCGTAAAACTTAATTGTATGTTAAATGAAGACATTAGCTATTCAGACGGTTCTTGACACCCGAAACTAGAGACTTACTCATATTGCACCCTAGGGAACCTGAGAATCGTACCAATAGACTAATTCAGGTTCTCTAAACAAGGAATCACACGTTTTCCAATGCAAGACCACGTGAGGAACAACATAAAAATTAGATGTATGTATCTGCTAGCAGTCTAGTTTATGGACAGTGGTATGAACAGTTGAGTGGATACATTTAAGCTAATTCTTTAACTCTTAAAGAACTAACTGTTAATGAAATTTGTTATGAGACAAAACTAACATCTTTAGTTCTTTGATTGTTTTTTTTCGATATTTGGTTGCAAATGTACCCAATAAGTGACAACCAAACGCTGCCCCACATTCAAAATTCTTTTGTGCGCCATGTCGCGCAAACAAGTGACGTTCACGGCGCGAGGAATGATACTCTACGGAGTTAATAGAGCGCTTATAAAGGTAGTTGGGGCTTTTTATAATCAACTTTAAATTAACCAATGCTCAACCCCCACATCGATGCCAACAAAGACCTGCGACGTACTGGAAGTTAGTGCAAAGGGACTTTTCGGTCATTCTGTAGTCTTTTCAAAAACTCGAAATATAATAGTAATTGGTAATTGCCAATGTTATTTTGTTTTAAAATTTCTTATTTGTTTCATCTCGAACAACGAATATATTCTAAGAGCATGCAGGACTATTGCTGATGTCTCTTTAAGGAAAGGTTACATTTTATGTAATTTATTTTTTTATTCATTTTCGTACACTGTGTTGATGAAGTTTTTTTTATCTGATAAATTAGATGGATGTTGTAAGAAAAAGGAGTTTTGATTTTTAATAAAATTTTTTTAGCATTATCTTTAAGGGGTGTTTTTAATCACTGAGGTGTAGTTTTCATATTGGATTAAAATATTAATAATTTTTTTACGTTAGATGTTGCGCAATTTAGTAACGTTTTTTTACCAAGTAAAAGTGTTTAATTTTCAAAGGATTAAAAAACTCGAAAAATAAAAATTTATTTCAGTTTTCAATTTATTACATTTGGTTTTAAATAACAATTATTGACATTTTATATTTTTACAAATCTGATACTATAGCCTAAGCTATGGGTAATTAGAATAGGATTGTTTCTAAATGAACAATATCTATTATAAAAAAAAAAAATAAAAAATAAACTATCAAGTAGGTTTTATCGGCTATGCTAAATCATGGAGATGTGAATTAGATATAATTTTTTTTTTCATATTCCTAACGAATCATGTAAATGGCTTTTTTTACGTGTATTACGTGTTACCTTAGATTAGGATTTAAAAGAAAATAAATCTAAAGACATCATAATTTTTGTCATCTGGAAGAAAAGTGAAACAGAAATGATGTGTTGCGAAAGTTTCAGTATGTTTTCACGCCGTCAGCGGCCAGCCCCTGGGGGGCGGAATTGGAGACGTTTTGGATTCCAGACACGTGCCCCTCCGCCTTTTGATCCTTCCACCCTCGTGCCGAATTTAACACGCGATTCGCAAACTTGTCCCTATCGCTATCACTAACCAAACGGACCAAACCTTTTATTCGTTTTATGTATTATTTGAGAAAGGTTACATATTTTTGTGGGAACAATATAACCATCATATATATACTAAACTCCTGTTTAATGCTTAGTAAAGCTCATGTTTGGAGTAAATAAAAATAACACTTCTATGTTTTTGTTGCCCCGAAAATACTTTATAACGATACATTTTATATTAATCGTAAATTAATATCATTAAACATTTACTAATTAGGTATAGAAGAATAGAAGAATAGCGTAACAAGATGGAGGTCGTTAGGGCATTATATACATGAGAAGGGATATCCGCCATCTGGCAGGGCGACCGCTGGCTACTCACATGCCCTGGGATCAATCAGGCAAGGGTCCAAGGTTCTGGAGTATACGCAGCTCTACCGTGGCCAAAATTGATTGTAGGGTGCTTTAACACTATGATAACGTGTTCAGAGTGTTTTCAGTAACTAAAAGCTCAAGCATTTACGTTGATAGTCTTCAAAATGGACCAATAACATATTGTTTCCTTTGCTTATATCTTAAATACATAATTTAACTTGACGGTTCCGTCTTTGGCATAAAATACTTTTACACTTGTACAAAAAATTAAATAAGTAAAGTATAATTTTATTTCCGTAAGTAGCAATTTAAAAAATATATTCTCCACATAAATTTCAAATGTAATGTATCCTTGTTTCAAATTAAAATGTGTAGGTTTTTATTGAACTTTAAATATAAATTGCATGGCTTTCTTTGCCAGCCACCAAGTTCCGACATTAATAAAGAAGTTAAAAATAGGCGGAGCACATGTTTTAAACTTAACTATAGAATTTGATCAATGATCTAACATTGTAAAGCCTTATCTAAGGTTCTGAGCTATTGCAACCCACCTTCTATTACACCATACAGACCGATCAACCCTTTGTCATAGGCACTCAGTGTTGGGCAGTCTGTGACTATGATCCGTAGATTGACACTCCGCTTCACAGCCACATGATGATCTCGTGTCATTCCCCGGTCACAATTTAATAATTGCATCTACTTACCTGAATGGAGATATAATTGAATAATGTCTACTATTTCCAGATCTATACTACCTACTGATACGGTCCGGTTGGCTTTCTAAAACTTGTTCTAACAGTTCAAATAACCCGAGGACGAAGTCCAAGTGGTATGGACAGTTAAGTTGGTTTTTATCATCTAGGAAGATGTTCGAAGATTCATTTTCGAGACCTCAATCAGCCGGTCTCTTACGACAGGTAATCGGCGTCTTTTTCGGTTAAAGCATAACTACATAGAGTGGAGAGGCAGGGTACAATGATTGAAAAGTTGCAATGATTGTAGTACTAATGGCTTTTTCGGCTGAACGTTGATTTTATTCAGACATGCACACTAGTTGACCAAACAGGAGCATAGTACAGTACTCAGCACTTGAGTAAACCAAGGATAAATCACTGATTTGTATAGCTTGTTAGCTCCCAACGTGGAGCCAGCAAGATGATGGAAATGTTAATTCTGGTTCTCACCTTCTCTTCTGTAATTTTTAAGCGGCATTTGAAGGTGCGAGACTGATCTAAAGTGATTTCCAGATTCTGCGATCATCGTTGTGTTTGTAACTAATGTGATGAATTTTATTTTTCTCACACTCAAATATAGTCCATTTAATTAAAGAATAACCACGAGTCTTTTTACCACTACCAGGAATAAACTTAGTCGTGATGTAACAACCGTGTTAATTGTTGCAGTTCGTTAACTTATATAACAATCAAACCCACCACAAACAATTAATTTTGTTTTTATAGGTTCTAAATAAAATCATTAGGTTGAAAGTGAAAAAGAAGAGAAATTGTCTTTTCTTACATGTTGATTTATTGACCAATATAATCAATGTCTGTCCGAACACAATGATCTTATATTGAACATGTCCAAACTAAAAATAAACTATTTTTGAACTAGATACAAATTAATAAATAAAAGTCCTATGACCTTGTAGCCTCTAAAATGTTGAACAATGTACATTTGATATTTGGACAGTAGTTTAATTTCGTTTAAAGCATTTTTATTAACTTTTCAAGATAAAATAATTGAAGGAAAAAATGCCCTCTAAGAACTACCTTTTTTATCAGAAAATGTAACTGTATTATTTTTTACACAGTAAATATAAATTTACTACAACAATTTAATGCAAATTAGGTTGAATGCCAAAAATTATATCACATCCAGTTAGGAACAAAATTCATCAATTGTGAAAAGTTAATAGGGATTAGCTGGTTTTCCTTGTCAAATCGTATTATACCTTATCGTCTGCATTGAGATGACCACGTTATTTTTATTACTGTACTATTACGATAAAAAATTACAATTGAAATGCAACTCTTTGTATACCAGTTAGGCTAAATGAGAACATAGCTTGTTATGATGGATCTAATGACAAAATTATTATGATTGTAAATGATGTTTACAATTTTATAATATGACAATAAACACATACAGTTTTACTAAAAATTTTTTAACTAATAATTCTTGATGATTTAATATTTTTTATGAACTAGTAGTCGCTTTTTAAGACGAATTTGTGTTATATTTTACAAAAAACTTTTTCTTCTTTCCACCGTCAACCTAGCTTTACAGTGGTCTAAGAGCGACCTAACACAAAGAGGGGTGTTGTACTACGCCTGGGGATGGGCTCCGTCAGACGGTCGTTCACTATAGTTCTTAAGTCTCCGTCAGCCAACCAAGCAAGCGGCAGATGAAGATGGCGGTCCTCGACTTTTCTGAGGAGAAGGCCACCACGATCCTCGATCGGTGTCATTTTCTAGTGGGATGCCTCAGCTGTGTGGTACGTTTGGGAACCATAGTTGTAGGTGCCTCCATTGACTGGGGTCATCATCGCATTAAAAGTCATCTTCACCCCTGGGCCCTTAGCCCATTGTTGCGCAGTCGGCAATGTTAACCATACGGCTTTTAATGCAAAACATGGTATCGCATTCCCCTGTTTCGGACGCCGTTTTTCAACCGATTTTCTTTAAACTTGGTAAGTGTTTAGTTGAATAGTTATACTATGTCGCTCATACCTCGGAATTTTGAAAATTTAACAAATATTACTCTTTGCGACGTCGCAAAGTAACTCGATTTTCCTTAGGAATATTTCAAAATTTAGTAAAATTTTCAAAATTCTGAGGTATGAGCAAAATAGTATAACTATTCAACTAAACACTTACCAAGTTTAAAGAAAATCGGTTGAAAAACGGCGTCCGAAACAGGGGAATGTGATACCATGTTTTGCATTAACAGCCGTATGGTTAACATTGCCGACTTCGCAACAATGGGCTAATGACCCAGGGGTGAAGATGAATCTCAAGTGCATGAGAAAATATCGGTACGTTCTTTGCAACAATTTAGAGAGGTGGGGCACACCCATAAAACTTGTGACAAACCAACTTGTGACAAACTCCGATTGGTTCCTCTGCCATCGGAGGGTGTTGCCCCAGCAATCAACCGTCATTGGACTCAATTTAGTAAATGCTAAGGAAACGAAATGGCAACTACCAAAAAACAGCAAAGCCTAAAAAAAGACTAGAAAATCACCCTCTTTTTAGAAACAGATGTACCCAACACACCAATCTAAAACAAGGGACCACCATTTTTTCGGGGGTAACAAATTCTGGAAAAGGTGTATTTTGGTAGGTTGTTGTTGTTTGTTACTAGAGGTCATTGTTACTCTGGCCAAACCACTAACTACGTCTGTTTCTAAACAGCATTTAACACAAATCCCCGCAAGGATGCGATATTAAATGAAAGGAAATAATCAAAATAGGACATCAGAAGGCCAACTGGTAGACATAGGGAAAAAATCCCCCAATCTGCTTTTTCCTCTGACTGGCCAACCAACCGACAGTCCACTCGTGCTCCTCAGCTTGGGTTTTCCATGTCCGAGGTTGAACTAAATTCCTACTCACCAGAACAAGTACGAATCATGAGCAAAGGGAAAATCGTCATAGTGAGAACAGCCAAAAGACTCACCACATGCTATGACAACCTCCTTTGCTGTTCCTAATGTCGACGTCACAACCTCACAAGTCTGTTTCAAAATTATTCTTAGATGGTGTAATGTATATGGCATAAGAAATTCCTTCACAACGTCCATAAATAAGATTCCCACTTCCTTTTCAGAAAAAAGGTTCACTTTAACTTTTTATTGACATAAATTTTTTTGAATTGATAATATGTAAAATTGCCATTTTTTAAGTTTTTGTTAATTAATTTAGTTATGTAAAACCTAGTAGGAAATATCGGAAGAAAAAAGTAAATTTTAATGTTAACAATAAATTCATAATCCTTTTGATATGATTTTTAATAAGTATTAAATCTTTTTCCAAATTTATTTGTAAATTAATAAACTATTTAAAATATACTATAACTTAAAGTTAATTCTTTATGTACAAATAGTAAAAATTAACGATTTCAGCAATTTTTTGTCCATCAATGTACTTTTAAAATAAATTACCCTACCAAATACAACTAAACCCACAGGTTTTATTATTCCAAGTTTATTGAATTACAAAATCTATTTTCTAAGATAACTGCGTTTCTCCTTTAAATGAAGGATGAGTCCCTTGACATCATGGGAGGAGCAATTTTTTACTTAATAAATCTCAAAACGACGACTTTGTTTAGTTATAGATATCAGTAAGTAAGAGAAAGATAGACTAATATTATTTTTAATACCTACTTTAATAAAGAGAAACATTATTTAGTTTTAGTTTGTTTAAATCAGTGGCTTTCGTTACATAAAAAATCTACGCCACCGGTGTTAGTTTAAATATGGTGGTAAAGTTTTATTTACTAAAACTACTTGGCATGTGTTTCGAATGTGCTTCCAAACTCGTGGTTTTTAAGCATAGACAAATACATTATAACATACAATGTATGCAAATATAGTATGAGGGAGAGGTATCATGATCAGTTTTATGGATTTTCTTCTCGACCCATGTGATTTAAACTATATAATTCTATTATTTTTTTTTAATTCAACAAAGGCGGAGAAAAGTTAATCTGGTTTATTGACAATACATTGATAGGCCCACACATCAGATGAAATCTTCATTTTCACTACATTTGTTTACCCACTCTAACTTTAACTTAGAGTGATTTTAAATTGGAATAATTTTCAGCATGAGCAGAAACTGTGTTTTGCATCCCAGGAGGCACTCGATTAGTGTTATTGTCTCACTTTTACTTCTTAATTATGTTGTCCTTCTTGATTGGGAGCGTACTATTAACTACCAATTGTTCTTGTGTTGTTACCCATGTTTTCATTTTTTTAGATTTTTTATTTCATGTGCATATTTTAATTCGATGAATTGATACGTATTTACTGCATTCTTTTTTTCTCGTTTAGATTAAATTATTTTAGGAATCTGCCCCCATGCAAAGGCTCTTCTCTATATATTATTTCTGGTTAAAAAAAAACATTGCATATTTTTTTGAATAAAGATAATTTGTCTTGGAAATGACAAACTAAAACGAATCAATGTGTCCAATTTATTGATACATTTTAAACATTATTTCTATTAAAAGAGTTCTAAATATAAAATTTTGAATTATGACTATAGCAATTATGACTAGGTTTTACTTACCTACCCCTATCTATAACCAAAAAAGTCCTCGTTCTGAGATGAATTTAGTAAAAAACTGATCCTCCCCTCCCGTCAAGGGACTCATCCTTCATTGAAAAGAGAAACGCAATTATTACAAAAAAACTTTTGAGGAAACATAAAAAAAATTCTACAAAACGCTAGTGCAAGAAGTTTCATGGAAAACTGCATCCACAGATCCTGTATTCAAGTTACCGTATTTGTATCGGATGTAAATCTACATTTAAATATAGATTACAATCACAGTTTTGTTGTGTTATCATATGTCATGTTGCATATGCTAAAATAATGTTATGAAATAAGTTAAGACTGCTTAACATTTATGAATGTTTATGGTATGTTTATGAATGTAGAATGTTTATGTATTACTAGAACCGTAGCTATAATATAAATCAGTCATGTTAATGTAAACTGAGAAAAGATCCGTCTGTATGATGAGGAGACATTGTCTAAGATGAAACTTTGACATTAAAGTGTAACCTAACTTTTACTTAAATATTAGTACTGGCGTTTCCACCTATTATGACAACGTTTCATATAAATATTTATTTGGATAGTCATGGGAGTACATGTTGATAAATGTTGAAAATCGATGATTTATAGTAACCAAATAGGTGGTTTTTAAATTTGGACCTGTCATGAAAACATTGACACAGTCAATCAATCTTATAGACTGATCCACAGTTCTAAACACTTACAAATAACTCACATTTAACATAATTTATTTTGTCTTGATATTGCTGTTAGTTTTCAATATCTGAGCTGGCAATGTAGCATCGAATCGGTTTATCAAGCACATATGCTGGTGTAAAGTTTCGATCAATCTTGCATGTCAATAGTAGAGGGTTACCAATTCTATTGTGAATGATACCTTCGTTTGTGAAATCCACAGACGGAGAAGTTTGGAAGAATAAGGAAAAGTGAATAGGTTTCGATCACGTTTCCACACCAATAATTGAAATCAACCAACACTTATCTCAATATCAGTGCTTTCCCATCGGTACTGACAACTTATCGTATAAGCGTTCAATAAGCAGATTTCCAAGACCAAGGTTTCAGAAACGCCTACATAACATTGATTAACAGATTACGATGCGTTAGGTAATCTTTGAACTTGTCAACAAGCCTCAGAAATATATTGTTATCCAAAGTGCTCAAAAGAAATTCAACGTATTGTAAACGGGAAGGGGAGTAGGAAAACTTTACTCTGTGTACCGTTGGTTGTAACTAACATATTAATAAAAGGTTTATTGTCATTTAGTTGATAATTAGTTGAAAGTTAGACTTTTTGTTATTTCACACGAATAATTTGATTAAGATAATTCAATTGTAATGAAAACTACATTCTGATATGTTTAAAAGCACGGTATTGCTAGTTATTAACTTGAATTGCAAAACCCTAATCACTGAGTTTAAATATGACTTTATAATTTTAATAATTATCAAGTGGATTGGTCTATTGATTTTTTTTTAGTTAAATATAAAAGTAATGTTTAACAAAATTTTCAGTTTTCTTAAATGTACGCAAAATATTTTTATATTATGCCATGTTTCTTTATTAAAACGATTAGTAATCAAGCGTAATATTGTCACGGATATCGAGTGTGATAGCCCTTTAAATGTGACATAATATTCCAGTCACATTATTTACCTATTTTTTATTTTTTTTTTATTCAAAGTTTATTTTTTCAAATATTTATTGTGTGTATCAGACTCGTGTTTTTAAATTATTCACCCCTGAACGTATCCATAGTGGTAAGTGTTTATGAATTCAGACAAAATATAGTAGGCATTATAATAATGTTAAAGATCGATTTGGCTTTGAACAAATCCAATTTAGTTTAACCTGTCTGTTTATTGCACTTGTGAAATAATCATTCATCGTAATTATATACTAAAATGTTAGCAATGACGTTTTAATAAATTTAGGCTCTATTAAATTATACTGTGAGTACTTGAAATTGTCAACATTTAAATACACAAACTAGAAAGTAGGTCATATGGTTGGTCTTTCAATAATGTTTGAATAGAGTAAACTATTATTATTATGGTGTGATTACCTTATGTAAAAACTATTCTACTGTTTCTAAGGAGTCTATTAAATTTAAAATGATTCTTTTATCCTACATATTGATTTTGATCTCCGAAACTATAAAAACTTATGACAAAAATACAGCACAATCGTCCTTTATCATTTATCACACTTCATAAAATTAAAAAAAGTTTATCTACGACCATGTCACAAACACCAATAATGTTTATACAAGTCACACTATAAAGACATACATTATTTAACCATTTAAAAACCCGTTGCATAATGAGCTCATTATGATCCTGGAGTCACATTATACCATTCAACAAAAGTAGTGTTATAATGGATATCAAGCAATTTACAAACAGCTAAATTTTCCATTACGTCACGCTTTCTTCAGAGTGGGATTTACGTGAGTGATAATGACGACGATTAGGTCAAGCCATCCAGGTGTGGCTACGTTTTTGACGGGTGACCGCCTATAACCTATAAATACTTCACATGTTTATTACTTTATTTATACAACGCTTTACCAAATTTAAGTTGGTCGAAGATAAAGCCGTGTTTCGCAACTACTTTATTCGGTTTTATAATACAATCGCTGCATGAACTACTATAAATTAATCTTAGCTCTCGTTTAGCCAAAACTCAAAAAATAAAATCATACTTAAAAAACCCTCAAATATAGTTATTAAACTAAAAGTTGTAACTACAGAAATAAATTTCATTTCAGACTATCACATAATAAAATCCCGGTTATTTATTTAAATTTAAGTTAAATTTAAACTTAACACAAAACAATATTGGAAACCCCGTAATAGATTTGATAAAAAAGGTTTTAAATTTAAAATGTATATTATTAAACGTCAATTATTATGTTTTTTATATTTACTGTATAAAAACTGTATGTAACTTTTTCATTGACTTACAATATGAAGATGGCTAGAAATATAATTTACGGGTTTGGTACTTAGCCTAAACCTATGCTCATAAAACTATCAATAGTGCCAGAGTCAAAGTGCAGCAATACATACAACAAAAATAAATTATGACTGGGCCATTATCAATTTGTTATTTTTTATAGTTTTATATCCACACCGATGAAACTACTAAAAACCCGAGTTGAAACACTACAACATCAAAATTTACATTCTAAATTAAAGGTAGTTATCATGTGTTGGCAACGCACCACATCTATTCTTATAATAATTCAGTTTTGAAAATCTTGGCAGAATTGATTCTGGAGTTCCACTGGACCGATTTTAATTTTTAAGATGTCGTTGGAAAGCTCTCATCCTGTAGATTTGCCAAAAAATATGAAAGTTTGATGTTTTTTAGTATTTATGGTGAAATAATAAAAAAACATATTTCCCATACGAAATACATTGGAAACAGGTTTTTACGATTTTTTTCATTTGAAGGCAATTTTTGGCTGCCTTTATTGCGGTTATTCAAGAAATGCATAATAGTAATTTGTAGGAAATCTAATTCTCTTTCAGAAAATCACCATCCACTTTGGTCAATTTCCTCACCATTCAAAAGTTATTTACAAAAAAACAAAACTACTACCAGTTTTGTTTGCGTTTCAAAAATACTGAGTTAAGAGAAATCTTTGGGCAATCGAATCTGGAGTTCCACTGGACCGATTTTAATTTTCAAGATGTCGTTGAAAAGCTTTCATCCTGTATATTTGCCAAAAAAATGAAATATTGATATTTTTTGTTTTTCTTTTATTGAAAAATTAAAAAAAAATGTTTTTTATAAAAATAAATTGAGAACGGGGTTTTACAAATTTCTTATTTGAAAGCAATTTCGGCTGCATTTATTGTGGTTGTTCAAGAAATGTTTAAGAGTAATTTGTAGGAAATTTAATTCTCTTTCAGAAAATCAAATTCCACTTTGGTCGATTTCCTCACCGTTTATAAGTTATTTACAAAAACCAAAGCTACTACCAGTTTATTTGCATTGAAAATTCATTTTTGAAAATCTTGGGGCAATCGAATCTGGAGTTCCACTGGACCGATTTTAATTTTCAAGATGTCGTTGGAAAGCTTTCATCCTGTATATTTGCAAAAAAATATGAACGATTGATATTTTTTAGTTTTTATGGTGAAAAAATAAAAACACATGTTTTTCACGAAAATACACTGAGAACGAGGTTTTATGAATTTTTTATTTGAAAGCAATTTTGGCTGCATTTATTGTGGTTGTTCAAGAAATGTTTAAAAGTAATTTGTAGGAAATTTAATTCTCTTTCAGAAAATTACCATCCACTTTGGTCGATTTCTTCACCGTTTATAAGATATTTACAAAAAAAAGCTACTACCAATTTATTTACGTTGAAAATTCAGTTTTGAAAATCTTGGGGCAATCGAATCTGGAGTTCGACTGGACCGATTTTAATTTTTAAGATGTCGTTGGAAAGCTCGTATCCTGTATATTTGCCAAAAAATATGAAAGTTTGATGTTTTTTAGTATTTATGGTGAAAAAATATAGAAAAAATGGGTTTTTACGATTTTTTCATTTGAAGGCAATTTTTGGCTGCTTTTATTGCGGTTATTCAGAAATGCTTATAACTAATTTGTAGAAAATTTAATTCAATTTCAGAAAATCACCATCCACTTTACTCGATTTCCTCACCATTCAAAAGTTATTTACAAAAAACCAAAGCTACTACCAGTTTTGTTTGCGTTTCAAAAATACTGAGTTAAAAGAAATCTTTGGGCAATCGAATCTGGAGTTCCACTGGACCGATTTTAATTTTCAAGATGTCGTTGGAAAGCTTTCCTCCTGTATATTTGCCAAAAAATATGAAAGATTGATATTTTTTTATGAAAAAATAAAAAAATGTTTTCCATAAAAAATACATTGAGAACGGGGTTTTACAAGTTTCTTATTTGAAAGCAATTTTGGGCTGCATTTATTGTGGTTGTTCAAGAAATGTTTAATAGTAATTTGTAGGAAATTTAATTCTCTTTCAGAAAATCACCTTCCGATTTGGTCAATTTTCTCACCGTTTATAAGTTATTTACAAAAATCCAAAACTACTACGAATTTATTTGCGTTGAAAATTCAGTTTTGAAAATCTTGGGGCAATCAAATCTGGAGTTCCACTGGACCGATTTGAATTTTCAAGATGTCGTTGGAAAGCTTTCATCCTATATATTTGCCAAAAAATATGAAAGTTTGATTTTTTATTTATGGTGAAAAAATAAAGAAATATGGGTTTTTACGATTTTTTTATTTGAAGGCAATTTTTGGCTGCTTTTATTTCGGTTATTCAAGAAATGCACCAAAGTATTTTGTAGGAAATTTAATTCTCTTTCAGAAAATTACTATCCGCTTTGGTCGATTTCCTCATCGCTAAAAAGTTATTTACAAAAAACCAAAGCTACTACCAATTTGTTAGCGTTGAAAAAATACTGTGGTAGCGATATTTTCATTAAACTTTGTACAGCTAAATCTAGAGTACTGGACCGATTTTAATAATCTTTTATGTGTTGCCGAAAAGCTTCGTCTATGTATATTTACTCAAAAATGTCAAAGTTTGATGTTTTGCTTAGGAGTTATGGTGAAAAATTTAAAAAGATAAACATTTTTTCCTTTAAACTGTGTCTGATCACATATAATCCATGTTATTAATTTAACAGCTGATTGATGCATTTTTGTGTCCTTGACATTTCTTTGTTTACATTTGGGATTTGTGGTTGTGAGTTCCTTACGTTTTGTTGGCGTTTAAATAAAGTCATGTGCTAAAGCAGTGTGTGGTTTTAAGCGGTATGTAATATTTACAATCATAAATTGTTATTTCAAAAACTAAATTAAATTAAATCGAACTAAATTAATATAAAACTGAACTAAGTTAAATAATTACAATTATGAATTTTTAATTGTTCTGAAAATGAATAATTTTACCATTTATAATGTAGATCACGATGGAAACTGTTTGTTTAGAAGTTTATCTTTTCTATGCCATTCAACACAATCTAGGTACCGTACGCTAAAATACGAACCAAAATAATTGATGAAGTAGTAAGTAACTGGAACTACTATTGCCCTTTTATAGTAGGAGATAAAACATATAGATTACCAATGCAAAATGCAACAGATTATAAAAATCTTATGACTAAAGATGGGGAATATGCCGGTAATGTCGAAATTGGAGCTGCAGCAAGACCTTTTGACTGCCAGTTCAAAATTTATGCAGAGAACCTGAATTCTAATGTAACAGTTGGTGGGGGTACAGCAGTTTACAAACTACTATTCTCAGGTAATAGTCTAATAGAAAATAATTTTTTCTCAAATATTCTTTCTTTCAATATTGAAAACAAATACTACAATTTTTTTATTTATTTCACCGGAAATAGCATATAGGTACAATTTTTCTAGAGACCGTTGTATTTAACCACAACGGGCTTTGTTCCTAGTAAGCATAATAAAATCAATCATGTTAGGTTGCAAAACATATGAAGACAAGTCATTGTACACCATAAATCTCTTGTGAAGCTGAATTCACCATGCTGGACTGTCCTTGGAACTCAGTTTGCGGAAAAATACCCAAAAATGCACTGTCATTGGAGAAAGTCTAGTAATCTTTCATAAATGTTGTTAAACATTTGCATATTCAGAGGACATACTATACGATTACTTCTCTTAGACTAGTGGTAATAATAATTTTAAAATCATAATAAAGGTATTAGCCATAAATTGTATTTATTTATTTATTTATTTTTTGTAGCACAGTTAAAAACGTTCAAGCGTTGTGCTACGGGAAATGAAATTATCATTACTTTTTCTCTTTATTCTGTGAGCAAGTAGACGTAATGATATTTGTTACTTCACCTTTTTATTTTACTATTAATTGTTCACTAAAAACTCCAAGCGTAATATTTGACACATTACCACTCAATAATGGAAGACGAATTAATTCATTAAATTTTTTAATTTATCAAAATAATTCACAAATAATGCATTTTATGAGGCATTTAAGGCACTTACGAATGAAAATACAACATAAATATACTAATTTGTAGTATCCATCTTAAAAGAATTCTTTATGGATTAAGATCACCTTATATTAAATTAAAATCATTTTTACGCCTTATTATAAGGAATAATGTGTTGTTATAACACAAAGATGCATAATGTGAAATTTGAACAATTCGTCTTAGGTGTTGAAGACGCTCGGACGCACCATCTAAAAAGATGCTGCGCCACCATCTTGGTCCGTCCCGTCTCGTCCCAAACTGGCTTCACTCCTCCACCAGGGGTAGCCGCTATTTTATTATGTGCTCGTTGAATAATATAAACAACCCTAATACAATTATGTTGATCATTATCATTGTTGAATCACGAGTGAATAAATATAAAATGATTAATAACTGCATAACTGAGTTATAGTCGTAGCTTGAATAAGTTTACTTACAGGCATACGACGTGACTCGACGGAATCTTGGTCGAATAATAGTCGCTGGGAGAGGAAGATTCCATTTTTCCCACCCAGCAAAAACTGAAACGATTCTGTCCGAATGATTTACAGTTGGCATTATATGTGTAGACTGCCTCAAACAGTGGTGTAACGCGGAGCAGCAAATATTATCGTTTTATGACTTTATCATACAACAACCAAGTCAGTATTTTCTTCTGGTTAGCATACTTTAAAATTTCCTCTGTAACATGAAGAAAATATCAATTATATGACTTAAACAGAGCCATTTAAATATATTTAGGTTGTCAAGGACAAAACTCTTTTACAATGAGAAATTTTGCTTCTTAGAGTGTGTAAAATATCCCAAGTATGATAGTCAAAATGTAATGCTTTGTATTTAAAACACTTATTACTTCAGATTATACAAAACTTCAAATGCTCCCATTTCGTCATAGGTATTAAGGAATGACTCGTGATTGATTAGAATTGCAAGATATCCAAGATAAATTAGAGTATACATGGGTACTTGAAGATATTATAAATGGCACTGGTTTTTTTCTTTTTTATTGAAAACCTTATAATCTTTAACTTACCTGATAAAGTTATACAAATTTTTCAGTTAACGCTACTAGCTACTAGCGATCGGAGGTTTACATGCGAATGTTTTACAACTGTTTTACAAATGTTTTATACAAGTATTTCTAATATTCAATCGTTGATAGGTGATTGAGCATTTTTAATAAAAAATGAACCCATGGAGATTATGAAATCCTTTTGATAAATCAATACGTTTTGTTATGATTCCTACCTGACACAAATGTGCATTTTCCCTCAATGCTAATTTAACTTTCATAATTTGATACTGTCCAAATCCAATAAAATGATAGACATTTAGAATTTATAATATTAAAATCTCCAACCTCAAGACAACTTACGAAAGGAGAATAATGGTATTGGTAAACTAAAACTAAGAAAAAGTTGAACTCTGTCAAATAAAACAAAATAAAAATACTAAACCAGTATAAACATTGATGAGAAATCTCCGTATCGTGCTATAGGGAGTTACAAGACACAAGCTGTTTCATAGGAAACGCGTCGCGACCTTTGCCAGCACTTTGCTCATAACGGGTTTGACCTTTGTTATTACCTCACCCTGAAATGGTGGGGATAACCTGCTTCGCTAAATGCTAGGATGGTAATTTTAGATGATTTCACATTTCCTTAAACATCTGAATTTGCCGTGTTTTATGTTTGTATTTAACTTAACAAGTAACAAGATGAAGATTTAGATCTGAATAAATATTGAAGAAAACACAAAACAAAAACCTCATTATTATATGTACGCTTATACATACAAGATAAAAAAGACTAATTAAATTTTGTTTACTTTTCTTAATTACAAAATATATAATTTGGTCATGGTTTCAAAATATTTTAGATGATGGACCGACTCAAAATTCAATCTAAAACAACCTGACTCCTTTATATAGACAGGATTAAACTCCAGTTGGATGCACAAAATTACGATGCAATGTACTGGTAGATAAAGGTAAAAAATTCGTCTAAATGCAAATAATATTAACAAAATACTTTTAATAAGAATTAGTTTAACCTCAAAACATTCCTTTTAATAGGGAATTTTCGATTTATCATTAGATTTAGATAAGACTAAGTCATTTTATGTATATTACAGGCTATTTCAAAATGCATCTAAATTTCCTACCTAAGGGTTCAAATATATTGAAGAAAATGATAAATATTGTGATATTATAGTAATTAAATACTTGAAGTAAAGCTTAGTTCGTTATGTTTATTTTAAAATAATACGACATAAGACTTATCGAATATAGAATCGAATATTAAATATCATGTTAAGAAAGAAAAATAAAGTAGATGTACATACATTTTTCCATATTCTATGATTAGTATGGAGCGTATTAAAGGTTAAATTTATCAGCGAAGTTCCTCTTAAGGGATTAGGGAATGCGATATTACGGTGGTAGGCATGGTAAGACCTAAGCTCGGGACCATATTAGCTTTTCATTTTGAGGTCCCCAGAAGCAAGAAAAAAACAGCATTCGTTCATTTATATAAATATGTCAATTGTACTAATAACTTTTGAAAGAAACGTCTGATTTTTATGGAATTTGGTATTGAGTTGTAAGATAAGGTCTATTTCAATGAGTGAACCATCATGACTACATTATATTAAATGTGTTTCATGGGGTATTAAAAGGTTCAAAAGGGGGGTTTGGCATTTTCAACACAATTTTTTAATTTAACAACTTTGACAAAATCCGTTGAAAAAAACTTAAAAAACAAACAATTTAGTATTAAAAATGCTTTACTTACGATCTAGAAGCAGTAAGTAAAACTGGTTTCGGAGGAAGCCCAAAAATGTGTTACCCCTTTTTTCCTAAGGGAAATCAACAAACCCCTGTATCTTGCTTATTTTTTTATCTAATCAAATTGGGTATGTACGTTATCTAGACAGGCTTTAACTTAAACTTGCTTACAAAACCCATATGACGACAAACATACATAATCAATCCCATGGGATTTGGGGAAAAAGAAAGTGCCAGATTTTATACAATTTTGCATTTACCAATTTCTATTAACCTACGTTTTCCAACAATATCCCATGGCATGGAACCTAAGTTCTCATTCCTATTGGGTTTAGACGGGGGAAAGTAAAAAACTGTAGTTCCATTGGATATTCGCTGAGTACGAAGCTATGCTCTGTAGGGGGGAATTTAACTTAGATTTTCAGTGTTTTTTGGTACTTCACTTCTATCTTAAATAAAGATTACCTAAGATACGAAAGTGTTAATATACCAAGTATGTTTATTTGTTAGTTTTCATCCAAAATATTAATATAACTATCTGGGAAAGTTTTTTTACTTAAATGAGGCTAGACGCTAAGAATCGCAATGCAAAGTGTATAAACTTGTGATTAGCAGTTATAAGAGAAAATCAAATTAAAATCAAAATTATAATTTATATTAGAAAATAAATTGACTAAGGGATATATAAAACATTGAGTACTAAGTCAAAATAAATAAAAATTACATAACATTAAACTTTTAGCTAAACCTGGACAAATTTGAAAAATCTTGGATTCAACTGAAAATAACACAGTCAAGATTACAAAATATCCCAAAGAGATTCTCATAGCGAACTATTAGTTGAAAATTTAAGTAAATATACTACTTTACCCCAATAGTACATAAAGAAAGTATTGTTTTCATCAAAACTTTTGAATTTGAGTTATTAGTCGATTTATCCGTTTTAACCCTGAGTCCAAAAATTGGTTTTCAGAGTGATGTCTGTCTGTGTATGCGTGCGTGAATGGCAGGATGTAAACAGCACCAGAGAATGCCCCAATTAAAATTAAATATTGATGAAATTCAGTAGGTAGGTCCAAATCCATGACAGTTAATGGTGTTTTTTTTTATTTGGACTTTAAGGGTTTGTCACCGCCAAAACCAACGAAAAACTTGATAATCAATTTTTTTCTTGAAACCGACTATAACGATTATGATAGAATCTTGTGGATCATTAACATTAAAATGCTGAATAAAATGACATTATCCGCATCTCCAATAAAATTCATTTTCAAAAGTTATAGGGCTTAAAGTTTTTAATAAATTTCTATTTTGAATTTTTTTTAAATTGTCAACTTGAAATAGTTTTCCTTGTCACCTTAAAAACGAGCTCAAAAACCAAATAATGCAGTATTTAGATCTATTGTTAGCGGTTGTAAAAAAAAAATTATTTTCCGTTTTTAGCGATCAACGCAGTAGGCCTACGTTGTAAAGTCACCGACGACGCTCGTAGCTTCGGACTCATGCTCCTCACCTGGTAACCATCCGACACTATGGATAGAACAATCAAGACATTGTTGCTCGGAGTCGTATAATCTTTTCCTTTTGTTGGAGACAGTATGTGTCAGTTATCTGATACCGTGTACTCTCAATTGTTAAACAGTTCCCGCATTAATATCATTTTATCAAAGTGTTTAATAGCCTTCATTTGATTGGAGATATTAATTTATTATTTAATTTGAAGTAAATTTTTTCATGATGTCATCGAATTATTGATTAAAAATAAACCTAAAAAAAACTAATATGCCAACATTAATTATAAATACTGGGTGTTCGTAAATTTTCTTTCGAAACTCCGTGATTCCGTGTATCAAAATGAACAAAAGAGTTCATGGGAACATATCCTAAAATACTTTGTTAAGCAGCTAGCCATCATTTTGTTTTTTACACTTAATAATATTTATTTACGTAACGGATGGATGTATTAAGTTTTTATTTGGCATAAACCATTATCACCCTAATGTTCATTTTCAGGAAAAAACTATAATTTCTTATATGTATTTTCAAAATGGCGGTCATTTTTAGTTTTGCCGTAAACTCAAATATCGCAAAACCGGTAAATTTTATCAAAATGGTAAAATTTACAAAATAGTTGACAAATTAAATTATCTAACAAATGTTAAGAAATTTGTAATGATCTGACAACGGAGTTATTGCTACTTTCCCGTATAAAAAATTGATTTTTCATTATAATTCGTGAAAATTTGGGTTATTTTAATATCCACTGATTGGGGGGATTCAATAAAATAAAATGTATAAATTTATAACAAATAAATCATTATAAGTCCAATTTCAAGGACTTTTTAACATTCTCATGAAATTTTACCTTCCTTTTGCTTCAGTACTTGACTAAAGAAAGTTTCTCATTCATCTAAGTCTATTTTTATTTACTTGAGAACTGAACCCAAACTATGGTAAAATTTCTGTATAGTGCATGACAAAAAGTTATTAGTCTGCGTGTTGCCATTTATAATATTGTTGTTAAATACCACATTTAGTTTATGCAAAGTAATTATAAGTAGAATATAATTAAAAAAGTGTTTCCTCCTAATCGTAGTACTAATAATATTACCTAAAACGAAAGCAAATAGCAGAGTATAACGTTTTGTATTTCAAATTAATAAGAGATCCCCCTTTATTACTTGAGAAGATCGTTGGGTCGCCACGCGCCGCCGCCGCCGCCGCCGATGAGTTATTGGCGCGATAAAGGGCCAACTTCCTTTGATAACCTTTATCAATGGCCGCGCTATAATGGCTGCGTTTTCTTGTCCACTACCGAACAATGGTTCAGTTATTAATAGCTTTCCAAGGAATTAGTGTTTAATTTGATCAGCATTTAATAACTGAAACAAGTGTTTCAAGTAAAGAATTCTTAATTGTTGCCTTCAGGAATAAAGTACACGCAAAGTTTTTGAAACTACCTACTGTATTTAGAACTATATATTCAGTGTTTTTACAAATAAACAAAGCGATACGAATGTTCAACGCATATTGGCCCTGTATCAATTTCGATTCAATTACCACATATTCTTCTTTAGTCCTAAAATATACAAGGGTATTTATTCTTATTTGACCTGAGACGTTTTTTTATTTTCTTGTCCATTAGAAAACATTAGTTATTCCATCTATCATTTCTGATATTTCATATGTGTTATTTTCTACCGTCGTTCTGTTTTATGCTTGGCATGATTATGATACTAAAAAAAAAAACTTTCTGAGTCTCGCATATCAAATAATTCTTAAGAAAGTTTATAGTGGTATCTTCATTGGCTTAAACATTGGCTTTACTGTGAAGAATTATAACATTTAATTAAATATACAACATCGGACCGGATGCACCCGGACCATTTAAAAACTAATTTAAATATTTGGTATGTATTCGCATCGTTCACCAATGCCGAGAGCCTCCTATACTGTCTATGTTCGGGAACTTGGAATCCATACTCTGGGCGTACCAAGAGACGGTACGCGCTTGTCTATGAGTTCCCGGCTGGGCGCAAATACACCAGCGGTTGAAGGGTCGACGAAAAGATACAAATTCGTCAGGTCCCAAACAGGTAGAAAATCGTAGCCGTCAAAACTTACAAACTTGCCAGTTCCAAGATTCTGCCCGCAGTCCCTTGGCGGGGTGGATGGGTAGTTGACTCCGGTTCAAGTAGCCTATGTGTTGTTCGATCGAATCCACTCGTTCAAACGGAAGTCATTGTCCCAACGAGTCTACAAAAATTAATTTTTAGTAATCTAGTTCACTATTAATTAATCATATGATATCTTTTTAGGGTGTGTGTACGTAGGTATGTTGCCAAGGGAATGTAAGCTAATGTTATTCGAGCATTACCTACAGTGTATTTTATGCAATGATAATATTAGGAAAGCGTTTAAGCCATGAGTGGCATGTAGGTTAGAGCACGAGCGAAGGGAGATTTCTAAATATCTCACGAGGATATTCTAGGGACGATATATAATCAAAAAGGAGTACGATTCCTTTAAGTAGTTTCAGCTGTAGACACTTAAAACCACATTTTCACTGTATAGGACTACTGAGTGGAATACCCGTGCTTCGCTACGGAAACTATTAAATTGGTGAAATTTTTGATAAATAAGGGTTTTAGTGCCTGATTATCATGAAATGAATCACAATAAAGATCGGTTTTATAATGGGAAATCCACACCTTAATTGGGTCTCCCTTTCATCGTCACCTACAAATTATATTCGTAGAAATTGGGGAGTTTGTTGATCGTTTGGAAATATGCTTCCAATTAAATGGCACACCTGACCTTGTCTTTTGAGGGTGGGATTATATTCTTCAGCTACAACCTGATTTGCTCCAATCGATGTCATATTAAAGCAACTATTATAATGTCTCACCCGGTCCATAAAGTGTGTATTCTCAGTGTGGTTGCCCATGATCAGACTGCATAAAGGTTCAGGTAGGTGCTGCAAAGGTAGTAGCTGCACTTTACCACCATTTCAGCACATACCCGGTGTTTCTTCTTTCCAAGTACAATTGGCTGTCATTAAAAAATAAGAAGCAAAATAAAAACAAACATGTACATTTTTGTGCAGATCAATCCATGTTAAGCAAAGCAAAACAAAACAAAACTTGCAAAATAAAGTGTTAAGAAAAGTATCACACAATTACTTACGTACTGTGGTTAGTTAGTTGCAGTGTAGGCACACACTTCTTACTACTACGTGTTAGCATGGATGCCTAACTATTCTGTGAAATTTGCTCGATAATAATCTTTTACAAGATAAAAAGGATTTATCGTGAGCCAAATATTTACAATTCGGTTAAATTTACATATCAAATGTTGGAGAGACATTAGATGAAGGTTAAAAAAACCGAATACCTTAAACATGAAAGCAACAGTTTGCCTTAGCAACCTATTTCTGGGGATGAATATGTTACCTCTGTGCCGATTAAGGTGTTCATGCACGTCGCTGTTAAAAATTATACATGCCTGGTTTTTATTGCTATGAGACCTTGAAAAATATATTCATTTACTACATAGGTATTTAAAGTTGTTATAATAATATGATTTAAAAATTGAATATTATCAAGGGTTGCGCAGTCCTCAGAGTCTGAGGTCCCTGTATTGCTCCCTTCTTCACCAATTCCTTAGATAAACCAGTGTTATCTGGTCTCCTTACCTGGTCGGGCATAAACGGAAACTTGAATCCATTCAAAGGAGATTAAATTCTTGTTGAGTTTGGCAAAATATACCACACGGGTAAGTCTCAATCATCCGACTCCAATCTGAGGATTACCTCATGGACTTGCATACAAGACATTGTGTCAGTGATGACGTATTTTTCTACACACTCCCCAACGGCTTCATTAGCGTCCCTGTCGTGCTTTGCGTGCATTTCCGTGTTCCTTTCGATCACAGAAGCTCTTCAGCAGGAGCCGTGATGCTAGATATTATGAACTCCACAGTCCTATGACGATGCGTCTGGGAAACTCTCTGTGCTCTAGTGGATTCCTTCCATGACTGTGCACAGAAGATGTTCTCTGCATGTCTGGATCACTAATGCTCCTTATCAAGCGTTTTTGGCACCCCTGAAGCATATTTGTCATTATAAGCATCCAAATCATATTTGCAATAGTTACTTCTTGTTTGCATGTTTTGTTATTGCTGAGTTGTTTATGCATACTTTTATACATGTATTGCTATTTGTTATATTTATTATTATTTATTATATTTATTGCTATAATATTTATTACAAATTGTTTGATTTGTTTATTTCTTTGTTGTTATATTTAGTACTGTTATTTATTTCTTATGCATGTTCATATACTCAGTTAAGTTGTAGCTAGTAGTCTACTTTAAACTTGTATCAGACCTTAAATCAATCCTGTAATGGTTATGTTCTTGGAATGTTAAATAAGTAAATCATTCAATTGAAATCTTTCTCCTTGACATTTTGTAAAACTAATATAAAAAAATTAAAGTAGGGTTCAAACAACCCTGCAGTTGAGTTAACAATTTTAATTTTGCTAGTATTTTTTAGTGAATTTACCTATAGGGAATAGTCACGGTAAAACCAAAGTCCGGGACCATGATAATGTTTTGTTTTGAGGTCCCTAAAAGCCAAAAACACCACTCGTTCAAATTGATATATATATATATATATATATATATATATATATATATATATATATATATATATATATATATTCCGGTTTTCTTTTCTTTTTTTTGCACAGGGGTGTAAGGAACCATCTTGAATGAATTCACGAACCAGGATGATCGGACCATGGGGACGTGGTTTTATAGAGGTTTAAATGGGTCAAAAATGTTTTTTTTTTAAATTAATATTTTTTTATTTAACAATTTTAACCTACACCATTAAAATATTAGTTAATTAGTTATAGAGAAAAAAATATGTTATCCATGTTATTCTTATGGGAGATCGACAAAACCTTCTATCTTGCTTATATGTATTGACATAAATTTGGAATGTACTATAAGGAACTATCTTTGCTCACTAACCATATGGCGGCAAACCAACGTACTCACCCTTATGGGGTTTATGGGGAAATTAAAATAATACCATGTCGTGATAAAATTTGGTATGTACATTCACTAGGTAGGGTTTAAAAATATTTACTTACAAAACCCATATGGCGGCAAACCTACACACTCTCCCCATGGGGAAACAGAAAATATACTAAAATTCCGTTGGAAATTTGCTGAGTACACAGGTCTGCTGTGGCGTGGGTATTATAATTAATTTATAATAAAAACTTTCACACACTTCCCTGAGCTACCAGCTGTTGTTTGTTTACACAACAACAAACGAATATTTTTTCTGAAAGCATACCCCGACACGGCAGTTCGTTGCATGATTGCTTCCGACAATAGGTTTTACACAGTAGCACTCGGTCCGTGGGACTGCATCAGCGTTATTTCCTGCAATAGCGAAAGAAAATTGAGCGAAAATGAGTTATGTACTGCACAGGAAATGGCTGCCTCCACCGAACAGTCGGCCGCTCTGGCTGTCGGATAAATCATAGCTAAACACCCGCTTTTGTTTCAAATATTTCACTTTCGATGAATTGTTTCCTGTTAAACACATCGGTCCGTATCTTATGTGTGGATAAACGGAAAGAAAAGGAGTTCATTGTTGTTGTCGATTATGGAGAAGTTTTCAAATAATTTTTATGTGCGGTTGGTTGTTTAATTTTTAACTCTATGTCTGTTGAATTCAAAACACATCATAGTATTGTATATTGGGGGTTTAAGTCAAGGAAATCATGTACTCAACTGTCGCTGATTAATTGGTGTATAATTTTGTTTCAAATCGTAAACTTATAAAAATCTGTTAGACATATGACTGCTATTTATACACAGTAGCCATTTTATTGTTTTCTAAACATGTCGAGGGTTAGTCTTTCCAGTATTAAAATTATTTGGATTTTTTTGTCTTTTAAGAAAATACGACATTCTTCAACAATAAATTGTACAATAATTTTTTGAAGACGGTATATTAATACCAAATATTACGTAATGCTTACTGCCGCTTACTCATTTCAATCTCAAAGCAAATATATATTTTTATAGTTTATTTTACAATATTTACCCGTTTCAAAGCCCGAATGTAATGACTGTTTTTGCACTTGAGGATCCCTAAGGGTGATATAACTGAATGTACAGAGACACGTGAAGCTTAGGTGGTGGGGGAGGGGGAGGAGGAATAAATCATAGTGAAAGCCCCTACATGCGCTGCCTCCCGTCGCCTTCGCCAAGCCTTTGTGTGAATATGAGGGGAGAATTTTACACCCATCTTCGCAGAGACACCCATCCTCGTGGTTATGATATTCAGTAATTGAGATTTTTGCGTTTTGTTTCTATTATAAATTTGAAATACATTATTCATATTAATATTTATATTAATTCAGTTTTAAAGTAAAATAATGCTAAAGTGGAAATCTAAAATTACTTAAACTTTATAAATCCTGTAATCGTTTAAAACTTGTTTAACGTTTTTTTCGGTAAATTTAATGAATCAGTTTGCATCAAAATCCTAAAATATTGTTGGTTTCTTCAATGAAGAGACACTATGTATCACTTTAAAACTAACTGCCAATGTAATAAATTGTTTAGCGAAAAAAAAACACATTATTCTAGACTCTTGATCTTAGGAACAAAATTAACTTTTATAACGAGATTTTGCCCGTCAATACTCGACGAATACAGCTCCAGTCATGGAAAGTGAAGAGCTAGGCTAATGGTGTGAAACATTAATCAACTCTACTTTTTTAATTGCTAATTCATTCCAATTAATTAAAAGCTTTACACATTTAAGTAACTTTAACACTTTAAACAATTTAACAATAAAAACTTATTTATTTTTAATTGACAAATTATAAAATTTAATAGTTTAAATAGTATAACACTGGTATTTTTTTTATTTCCATTAAAATAATAAAACATTAATTTCATACGTTTTAGGTACTGGTGATAAGAAACCAAATCCTTCTTGAGCGTTTATTCTTTTACTGTATTTTTACAAATACCTCGTGTGTTTACAATCAGCTGATTGAAGGTTGTAAAATAAACTCCTACAATTTCTATTATTTTCAAAATTTCTAAAACACTACAACAGGTATTGGGGAGGTATTGGCATTGCTCCTTTAATAAAACAAAGCACAAATCTGATATCAACTCGGGCCTACGAACAGACCACAGAGGTCCATGTAGGCCCATTTCCTACATGTAATAATAGTAATAATAATAGATTAAGTTTCGAGGATGTTTTATTGTTATTTTAATTTTTATGTAATAAATTGTAAAAATATTGTGGAAATAAATTGATTCTGATTCTGAATATACTCCTTAAAAATGATGGCTGTTCGTAAGTTAACATGACTGGAGATTTTTGCAATTTTGGTTATATTAGCAAACTCAAATGCTTATTTTAAATCCTACAAGGAAAAAATACGATCATTTGTCCTTGTTTAACCTACTGTCGTAAAATAGGAGTGCACTGTTCACTGCTAAGTGATAAGTTGAAGAAAGTGTTAAGGTGTAAAAAAACTCAGTTTTAGTCGAATTTCAGTTATTGTAAAAATTTGTGAAATCATGGAAAATCAAAATATAACAGGGTGCAAAAGTGTTCTTGAAGTTTATATGTATCGTTTATATATATATATACAAGGTATTCCGGAACACTCTGGAACCATTTTGCATACTTTTTCCTTGCGTAGCAACAGCAAAAAAAAAAAAAAGAAAACATCATAAAAATAGGGGTGTAAAATCCATCGTTAAGCCGCTAGCCGCCATTTAGTATTTTTTACATAATAATTTGTATTCACGTAAGAAATAGTTGTATTAATTTCATATTTTGTATAAATCTTTATCATACGATTTCACATTTTCAGGGAACATTTTTTCACTGTATATTTGTGAAATTGTGGCCATTTTAATTTTTTAACTCAAATATCTCAAAATCGGTAAATTTTATAAAACTTTTACAAGGCACAAAAAAGTTGTAAAATTAAATGATCTAACTAATATTTTCAAGTTTATGAGGATGTAATTACAAAAAACGGAGTTATTGTGATTTTTCTATTGAAATGGCCTTAAATTGCATTATTTATAATGCAAAATCGATGTTTTATGGAGAAAATTGAATCCTTTATATGTGGTTAGATCCTTCCAAACTTGATAAAAAAGGTAAGGTCCTTAATTTGCCAACTTTTTGTGAATTATAAAATTATTTAAATATTTCCCGATTTTGAGTTATTTGAGTTTGATAAGTTAAATCGCCGCCATTTAGAAAATATACACTGCAAAAAATATTATTTTTTTTTTCTAATGTACATTGGGATGATAAAGATTCACAACACATATGAACTTAATAAAGCTGTCCGTTACGTGAATAAAAATTATTATGAGTAAAAAACTAAATGGCGGCTAGGGGTTTAACGAAGAATTTTAGATCCCTATTTTTGTATTATGATTTTTCTTGTCTCGATGCAAGAAACAAATATTCAAAAGGGTTCCAGAGAGTTTCTGGACACCCTGTATATATATGAAGTTATTTCATCATTGATCGTTGAAATCAATATTGTTTGTCAGTGTTTAATTTAAAGAACAAAAAAGGTATTTTTATAATTTCATAAACAATAGCTGTGATAGTTTAAATATGAAAGGTTGAATAAAAATATTTACAGTACAGCCAATTGATTTCAATATTTTTCTGTTAACATAGAACGAAAAGAGATTGAGAATTTCTAGTTTAAATGATTTTTTTTTTACTTTTCAACACGTATGTGACAACGATGACATGGTAGCTCGTGACAAAACCAAATTATATTTATTGGTTATTTTGTATTTAGGGTAATGGAGTCACCGTTAGGTTCCATTAGGTTGATCACTGGGGATGGGGTGGTGCACATAAATCACACGTGAAAGTGCCCCATGTAAAAGCCTTGTCATGCGCACATGTGCATATGTTGGGAAAAATAGTTCTATCAATAGTTATATTATTCTTGTTTTATTACTTGATTTTTTAAATTATTATTTATTTTCCTCTATAAACCGTAAGTACCTGTTTTAGTAATACCGCCTAAGCATTATATATATTAGCTTATATAAAATATGATATCCACATGTTTTTATATTCATGACTATCTACTCCAAAATTAACAAACAATACAATGCCAAAGAAAAAGGTTGACATTTTGGCATTTTTTAAATTATCATTTCGAAAACTATAATAAATTGATATCTATACTTATTTAATACACTATGGGGTTTTTTGTGTTGAGGACTCCTTCAACAATTTTCAGCCGATATTCAAGATTTTGGTGTCGTTGGATAGGGCTTGGTCTGTAGTTGTTTCCGCTAAAAAATGATGAAAATCAGACATAAAATAAGGGCACTATACACAAATTAAATAAACACTTTTTTATTAGCAAATTAAATTTGATATTTTCCCATTAGAATAACATTGGGTTTGGTTTGAACATTTTAAACATCTGTTAATGTTCGGCTGTAAATACGTTTGGTTTTTTGTGATTACTGATATTCACAAGAGTGGATTGGTCGGATGTCGTTGATTTAGATGTAAATGTTACTTTTTTATTGTATCAAAATAAATTGCTCGATTTCGAGCAACAGGTAGACTATTTTATTATTATTATTATTGTTATTATTTATATATTTACGGAAAAACTCCATTTTACAAATGTACAACATGGCAGACAAGTATGATACAATAACGATTTCTTAGTCCATATCATGTACAATGACCAACAGTGTGATGAACTATATCAATATAAATTACTAACAAAGTATTATAACAACATGTCGATAATGAACAAAACCATGGTTAACATGTCAACACCAATAACAAAAATAAAGGATATAACAACCAACAAGCAATAGAATTATTCGGAAATGTGACAAACTATCTTTACATATGGCAATACCGATAAGCTACAATGAACCGTAATTATGACAATACAATAGGCAGTTAACGATAACAACAACAAAAAAAAACTGAATAAATATAATTTATTTGACGGATTCTTAACTAACTTTATTTATTTATTTACTAACTTTATTTTAAGTTAACACACATGCTCTTTGGGTGGAGAATGAAGCAATACTGAGTGAATTTGTTTTATTGAATCGCCTATTGTATGTTGAATTACTTTGTACTAATTACTTTATTAGTATGACTTTGAATATTTCGAAACAAAAATCAGTCAGTTCGAAACGTCTTTTGATCTTTATAATGAAAATATGAGTCGAAAAGGGGACCTAAGTACATGCCATTTTATAAATGCAAGACTAAGGGGTTTCTTTGAGTTTGAATATTTAGAAAAGAAATACGAATTTCAATCCCTGGTATATATTTAGTTTCCTTTCCTTATATTTTATATCAGTTTCACTTCACTCTCTTTATCCTTTAGTAGAAATTGCATAGACAATGGTGTGATTTCCTTATACCATTGTACTGACATATTGACGAATTATGTTTCTCCAGTCCTATGTTATTTCATTTTAGTGAAAGGGTTTGTTGAAAAAATCCACTTTCATCAAATACAGCAAGGTATATTTATCTTCCTAATTGAAAGGCAATTATTTTAATTCATCTCAAAGTAAACAAATTAAACCACCATACAAATCAAGGTAATAACATTGTAAATAAGATTACGTACCGGGTGTCCCACGAAAAAAAGGGTTTTAACTTTTGATTTTAGGTTTGTTATCCATTTTTGAACTAAAAACGTTGAAACTCTACAAAAGGTCATCAAGGAGGTTTTAAAAGTATTCTGTGAGAATATCAGCTCCCCAAAATTCAAAGGAACAAAATAAAGGCATTTTAAAAACGGTACTGTGAATAGCTAACAACAATATTTATAAATATTTTGTACAATATTTTAAATTTCCAATTGTAGTGAAATAAGGCATGTTGATCAGAAAACATATTGAAAACACTAAAAGGGTTACACTAAATTTATTTCTCTAAAAATTCATAAACAACCCTGTTTGATAAATATTGGTAAGGATATAATCTGCCTTAAAAAAATAACAGCTGTAATAAGTCATCAAGATGTAGCCTACTGTGTGTACTCATATCGAGAACATCTATCTACAGAGTGTTTGTGAACTCTCTTTCAAAAAATTGCAAATTTGTTCCTCGGGTCAAGACAAACAAAGAACATGAGGCAAAGGTGGGTCTCGAATCCTTCGTTTAAGCCACTAGCCAGCATTTAGATTTTTCTTTTCATATAATAATTTTCATTTACGTATGTACATACTTATGTAAATTTTCAGGAAAAAAATTACGTTTTGTATTTTCAAAATGGCAGCTATTTAAATATTTTTAAACTTAAATAGGCTATCTCAAAACCGGTTAAGTTTTTTAAACATTTTACATTAAACAAACAAGTTGACAGATTAAATTATATAACCAACGGTACCCATTTTGTAAGGATTTGATAACAAATAAGAGAGTTATTATGATTTTCACCATAAAAACATTGGTTTTGCTTTATAATTAATGCAAATTAAGGTAATTGCAACAGAAGAATCGTTAAAACTCCTTTATTTCTTGTCAAATCTTTTATGTGTTGTATGTGTTTTATGTGTGTTTTTATTTCACACTTGGTACGATTGGTTAGAACATTTAATTTGTATTTTTTTTTTATCTAAAAGTTTTTGAAAGAGAGTTCTTTATCACCTTGTATTTATTAGCTATTTATTTTTTGTATAAATTTGTATCAAATAGGTTATGTTAAACCATGAATAATCAACTGGTTAACGAACCGCATCAAAACACGTAAATAGTTGGTGTTATAGGTATGAATTTATCTTTTTACTAATATGCATACTAATTAATGGCGAACAATTGGTACAGTAGTAAAATTTAAATTAATTTAACATGAATACCTGCATTTGGAGTAGTGGCTAGACATTACATAGACATACCACAGGCAATATTCAGGTTAACGAGTCATATGCTCATTTTATGACACCGTCGTCACAAGTCGGTCCCCAGTTTATGGCTGAATTCTGTCTTTACCACTGTCTGATGTCACAATGGAAATGTCTTAAGCATTTGTCATCTTATGAATCTCGTCTGACTTGTTAACAATTCTATAACACACTCATTAACAGATGCAATACTTTTTTAGTTGGAGTTAGCGACTTAAGAGTTTGAACGTCTGTAGCTTGTAGTGAAATTCCTCAAATATTCCAATTCTAGTTTCTGAAACAATAATCATTCGTTTATTTTGGATGAAATGCTAAGTTATTGTAGGAAAATCGCTAAAAAAAAGATATAACCATATAGAAACCATAAGTATTAATGTTTAGTCCTTAACTGGAATTACACTGGTACTATAATATATTTTTTAATGATACTTTATTAAACCATACATAATTTTTTTCTTGACAATGTGAATTGTTCTTACTTGTTTTAATAGCTAACCTCATACTTGGACACGTAAAACCAGATACGTGTTTGACACGTAGATTCCAGACCAATGAGAAAGCCGCATTCGCACGACCGTCTCGCATTTGACGAGGTGGTGCCTTAATAGAAAGACACTATACGCAAATCAGCTGATTGTTCCATTAGGATTCAGGGTTTAGTTGCTATATGCGTTTAAACTCAAAAGAGTGAAATCATACGCGAGTGAGAACAACGATTTGCTTACAAGACATAGGCCTATGTATGTTTTGGATGGTTAAGTCATATAAAAATTTTTCACTTCTGACATTTGAACTATTTATTTTTAAATATTCATTTATACATTCATAGTATATATGTTTAAAGTACACCAAATCTCTAAACATCACCATACGTGTTAATATTATTTTCTACAAGGGCACATTTTATGGTGAAGGGTAGTGGCGGCGTCGAACCACGCCCCTCCGTAAACATTCCCACCACGAGGGCGTGGCGACCAACATCAGCTGATTGTATTGACTGATGGCCTTGCCGGTGTTGTGTACAGAGCTGAAATTTGGCACCACCATTTTAAACACTCTTCTTTCAGTTAAAAAAAATTGACCCATAGGTTGGTAATAAATTGAGATATTAATATTAAAATTTTAATTGCACATACTCACTTGTGACTCTACTGTCGGATAAATAATTATAAATCCCCTAATTAGGTATATCAGTCTGAAAGAACGATTCAAAACCCATTATCTTTTTCCATTTTCATTTTACACTCGGCTTCAACGAGAGAATTGGAATGCCATGTTTCAGAAAATTTCTCATGCGCACAATACAAGATGGAGTTGGGATAGCTTCAAAACCTTTAAATACAAAAAATTTCCATAAGAAATTGTATTACATTTCTTATCTTGATCATCGCAACATTTGCAAGTATTCCAGTGATCTTAACCTTTTCGGTTCACCTTCCCTAAATATTTTCAAACTTTGTATCAACGATTTTTACTGAGATTAAATCTGAGCGAGGTGACCGTTGGAGCAAAGACCTTCACCCCTGACTATGCACTTCCACATTACTATGTTTGCCCGCTGTCACGGAGAATTTTTTATAAATATTTTTTATTTTTATTTTTATGTTTGGTAAAATATAAAAACCCCTACTCCTTTCTTTTATTTCATCTTCATTGTTTATTTTGCAGATTAAAAATTCAAAATTCAATGTAAAAAATGTTTTTTAAAGCAATAAAGCAGACGCACGTTCTTGCGCCAATGCCTGCTCCTTCCATGGGCCATTAGTCTACTTAGTCCAATTACTGGTGTTTTTAATTTAGCCATAATTTGTTTTATTACATTTTAAACGAAGAATTGTTTTGTTTTATATATATTTGAACTGTGTAAAACAATATGAACATGAAAGCAAGTTACACGTACGATGCAACAGAAATATATTTCTCAAAATTTGGAGGCACTTGAGCAGCAAGGGTGTTATAATCGACTTTGTGCTGATGTAGGAAATGTCACAAGGTCATAGATCAACGGGAAGCAGCACCAAAATGTCGACATTATTTCAGAGCTACCTTGTACCTAAACAAAGAGTATTATATTTAAATGTTGACTTTATTTTTATCTTTAATTTTTTTATTATTATTATTTTTTATTTATTTATTTTTTTCTGGATCGACGCTGTGTTGTATTTGCTGTGTCATTTGTTAGTGTGTAATAAACGCTTTAGTAGGCCTAAGCAGTCCTCAAAAACTAACTAAACATTTTATATCATATTTTCAAATTATATTGTTTTATATATAACGGGGTGCCAAAATTATATATAAACATTTTGTATACTGTATTTTCTTATTGCATCGGTAAAAAATAATTCATTGTATCATATAGGTATACAGTCTATTTGAATATTCATAATCCGTATCGTTCCAAAAATGTATACAATATTGTATAGTTTTTGCTGGCACTTTTAAAGCTAACCACGATATACCAATGTTTTATACAGACCCAATGTCTCATAAATTGATTAGTTACAAACCAATAATTTTCAGTTAAAGAAAACAAGAACGCCACAGTGGTTTCCAAGAACATTTAGCACTGCTCAAGTGGCTTACCTAATGTGAATTATTTTAACAAATTGATAATTTAGTTATTTAAATGACTTATTTTAGATTCTGCGAAAATAATCTTTCAAAATTGCATCCAGCTTAATATCAGTTAGTTATACTTAGTTAACGTCTCTCAAATAATATATTCAAACAATAATAGCTTTACTGACTTATCAGGCTATTGAAAGTGATCCATAATTTGATATGCTTCAAGCTCAGTTCTAAAATACTATTTTAAATCTACAAACACATTAAAGAGTAGTGTAAAAGCAGTGAATATCCCTGTTACCCTTACTTTTATCCCTTCGGACAACCTTACGACGGGGCGGGCTAGCCGTAAAGATGATGGATTTCGAGCGGTATTGTCGGGGGAGGGGAGGTTTATGTGTCTGGGCGCCTGCACTCGTGGTTGTCCAGCTTGCCCCAGACACGTCAGCTTTTTATAGGAAAAACATATATTATTAAAAAAATTAAGTAATATTAAACCTTCGTTTCCTTTAAACAGAGTTTTTATCTGGAATAAACTTTAAATTTACAATATAAAAATGAATTATTTGTTTTAAAAAAGCGTTGTAAAAACACATCACGTCATAAGTTTTTTCTAACGAAATATAGTGATTGGACAAATAAACTTCTGGTCATAAGTCGGCTAATACGCGCTGACAATAATAGATATTTGAATTTCCTGTCCTCATTATTTTATAAAAATTACATTTAATTTTTTTTTAACAGGATTGGTTAGTTTATACTTCTACCTTACAATCTAGTACCAGTAGGATATATTTATTGGTATGTATATATGCACATGGATTTCAAAAACGGCAAGAAAAATTTTCATCAAATATTGAAAATAACTTAGTATTGGAATAAAAACAGGTATTAAGTAATACTCAAACAAACAAATATAAATACTAATTCATACACTATTTCTACTGCTAATGTAAGTTTTAAACCAATTTCGCTCTTTGGTTTTCCTTTTGTCTCATTCACACAAGGTGTTTCCTCCGATTAATTAGTATTATTTATTGGAATTGTCTTGAGTTTGCTATATTATGCGTACTAAGAGAAGTACTAAGGCCTAGTACAAAGGTCAACTATATTGTTTGGTTAGTTTTATCATCACTAGGTCCAGCAATTTTTACTAGGCGTTCTTTGGCAGCGGGGTTAACCATGTAACTGGGCCAGGGTTCCCATATAGACAGGAAAGACATTAGGATGGATGAAGTGGGGAGGATAGTTTTATTTGTTGTTTTAGCCTAGCTGTGTGGTTAGGAATATGATTTAAATTCATTTTAATTTTTGGATATTGAAAATTCATCGTGGATCTATTTTTGAGATCAATTAGACCGGGCTATCAATATATTTCACGATGGTTGCCAAGATGAAAATGTTCTCTGTGCAACAAGGCTTCACTTATTAGACTTAGAGCCTAATTTGTTATTTGAACTTAGAGCGAATCACTGGTCAGATAGTGATAAAACCCAAATCTCTTGCTCAATGTTCACTATATACAATGTTCACTGTGCAACAAGGCTTCATTTATTAGAATTAGTTGAACTTAGAGCGAATCACTGGTCAGATAGTGATAAAACCCAAATCTATTGCTCAATGTTCACTATATATAATGTTCACTGTGCACCAAGCCTTCATTTATTAGAATTAGTTGAACTTAGAGCAAATCACTGGTCAGGTAGTGATAAAACCCAAATCTATTATTCTGCTAAAATGGCTGTGTCAGAGACTGAGCCAACTGGTAAGACGCCCGGTACAAACACAACAACGATTGCGATGTCGACTCCCTCCCCTCCTGGCCACCCAGTGCTGGACCAGTAAGAAGTCCTCAAGAATTCTAGAAAATTTTCAAAACCTACGAAAGTCCCTGGAATGACCTACTGCAAAGACGAAGTGGTTATAAGAAACTTTTATTCTGAAAAACAATATATGAGGCCGGAGACCATCAAAAGTCCCCTGGTTTGGAACATTACACGCTACTTGGAGAGGCAGGAGGGGAGGGAGTCAACATCACAACCGTTGTTGAGTTCCTACCGGGTGTCTTACCAGTTGGCTCAATCTCTGACATAGCCATTTTAGCAGAGTAATAGATTTGGGTTTTATCACTATCTGACCAGTGATTCGCTCTAAGTTCAACTAATTCTAATAAATGAAGCCTTGTTGCACAGTGAACATTGTATATAGTGAACATTGAGCAAGAGATTTGGGTTTTATCACTATCTGACCAGTGATTCGCTCTAAGTTCAAATAACAAATTAGGCTCTAAGTCTAATAAGTGAAGCCTTGTGGCACAGAGAACATTTTCATCTTGGCAACCATCGTGAAATATATTGATAGCCCGGTCTAATTGATCTCAAAAATAGATCCACGATGAATTTTTAATATCCAAAAATTAAAATGAATTTAAATCATATTCCTAACCACAAAGCTAGGCTAAAACAACAAATAAAACTATCCTCCCCACTTCATCCATCCTAACGTCTTTCCTGTCTATATGGGAACCCTGGCCCAGTTACATGGTTAACCCCGCTGCCAAAGAACGCCTAGTAAAAATTACTGGACCTAGTGATGATAAAAATAACCACACAATATAGTTGATCTTTGTACTAGGCCTTAGTACTTCTCATATGCATAATATAGCAAACTCAAGGTAATTACAATAAATAATACCAATTAATCGGAGGAAACCCCATGTGTGAATGAGACAAAATGAAAACCAAAAAGCGAAATTGGTTTAAAACTTACAGTAGCACTAGATATAGTGTATGAATTAGTATTTATATTTGTTTGTTTGAGTATTACTTGGACCATTCCTTGAAGTAGGAATCATTTTACTATTATTGTTAAGAAGATGTACCTACATTAATAACGGCAGCTTAAGATACATTACACTAAAACTATTTAACAGCGTAGGAATTGGGGAACCAAACTGAGACTACGGAGACAAATTAAAACTAGATTTAATACAATTGTACAGAATAACCACCAAAAACGAAAGAGAATCAAACTATAGTGAATATAAGACAAGATGGGTAAATAATATTACTAATTGTTTGGAGGAAAAATTATTGTGCATTTGAATATGTCCTGATGCAAGCAACACCGAGACAACGAAATTAAACATTATATTGGAATAGGAATTTCATTAGATTCCTTTACTTGAGCATAATGTGAACTATATTAAAATAACCTATGTATATAATTTGATTTTGAGAAGTAGTGGACCACTTGACTTGGTCGAGCACTCAAACTATGGTTTAAGGATATATAGTAAGTTTTAATAAGACTTCCAGCGAGAACCAAAATGAACTTAACCTATTCATATTATTTCATATATGTATAACTCAAAAACTTTATTTGAAAAGGATCTAGAACGGTTATATAGGCAAATTAAAAACAGTTTTTTTAACTCCTAAATAATTTTTTTATGACTCCTAAAAGCTTGATCTCGCTTGAGGTACGCACGGCGCGGCGGAGGTATATACAACAGTAGCCTACCGGCAGCGAGCGCGAGCCATTAGTTGCGTGCGACTGGCTAGGGTTTTTCAACAATTATCTTCACAGGTTCCTGCAACAATATTCATTATTTAAATTAGTCTAAGGATTGGTTACGGATTACTTCCTATCCTGTTTAAATATTAGTTTTTTTTATCAAACTACCTATAATTAATAGATATTTTAATGAGCGGTTTCTTACATTTTGCATGCATTCTGTGAAGTTTTTAGTTAGGAAGTTTTTAGTTATATGTCCCCATATTTTCTTGTATTGAGCAGTTTGGAGTGTGAATTTCACAATATAGTTTTAAGGATTTTCTCATCACTTTTTTAATTCGTTGGAATAATTTTACAACAAATCCTGGTTTATCTGAATATAGTCATAATTTTTAAAGACTTTCTAAATATTTTTTTACACATTATTTAGATATAATATTTTGACATTTACATGTTTAACGAAACGTCGGTCATCTTGGCCGATAACAAATTTTATTAAAACATGAGACCCTTCACAGTACCTCCCTCTGATATTAGCCTTACCCGAATCAACTTAGCCTCATACTCGACGGAGACAGCTCCAGTCATGGTGAGTTGCGAGCTAGGCAGATGGTGCGAGACATGTATAAAATGTACCTTTTTAAATAATTGCTATTTATTTCCAATCAATCAGCTGATTTACATGATTAAGTAAGTTAAAACTATTTAACAATCAAATCTTAGTACCGGGGAGCCGAGTTTCGCTCTATAAATATGTTGTAAGATGTTACAAAATGTTTAAACTGGCATTGAAGCTAATTATGTGAGGTGAGACGTCAGAGCACGCAAGTCTTCCCTTTTAAATAGGTCGTTTTTTTAACTTGATCGTCCTCGAGAATATTGTTGTGGGGGACGTATTTAAACTGTAAACAAAAAATTTTAACTTGTGATAGACGTTTTTAGTAGCAATTTACCTTAAATAACTTTTTCAATCTCTATCTATATAAAAGAAAGTATTTATCTTTAAAGTAAGTTATGTATCTTTTCTTGTCTTGAATTGGTGCAAAGACTACTGGACCGATTGACCTGAAATTTTGTAAAACTATACTTGTTTATGTAGGAAAAAGATTAAGAAAGGCCTATTCCTGTTATTCATAAGCTTCTTGGGCTTTGCCCTAGTGGCCTTGCAGATGTATTGTACGGTACGTCGAAATTTAAGGGTGTATAAAACAGAATTATCAAACTTGTAACTGGCAACCTTAATAGTACGTTGTGTTTAAATTGCTTTTAATTCAATTTAATAATTTAAATAAACAGCTGTTAAAAATGTATGTTTCATGGCATTATATTATTTTAGTAAAAAATATTTATTTCCAGCCAAACATGTAAACACTATACAAAACGTAGTTTATTAAATTGTAACACAAGTTGTTTAAGCATTCACAGAAGTTAAAACAACTACAACCCTATATTTTTTTGAAAGCCCTTGACGATATCCTCATCCCAAACTTGATAGGGCTTCGCCCCAGACATCTTCAAAATTACCATGTTATTCTTATGGGAGCAACATTTTTGTGATGAACTTATGAAAACATATAGGAATATTTATTTAACAAACAGCCTATTTTTATACGCATTTAAAGTATTGAGGGAATATTGGTATAATACACCCCGTCGCAGCAGACCTGCGTACTCAGCGAATTCCCAAATTAGTAAAATAAATTTTGAACAGATAAATCTGTTAACAAAACTTAGTCACGTGCTCATTAATAGGGAAATAAATGTCTATTCTCCTGATAAATATAGGGAAATAGTATGCAGGTATACTGCCATGGGGAACACTAAAAGTACGTTTTTAGCACTAAAAAAATTTATCTCGTTAATATGAAGCCATATACTAAGTTACATCAATATCTGTCAATAAATAAAGGAGTTTGCCTTTTCTCCATAATGATTAACATGGGAAAAGAGTATGCTGCCTTGAGAAGCACAAAAATCAATATTTTTTACCATAAATAAATTAAGCTCAACCAAATGAAGCTAAATACCAAGTTTCACCCAAAAATATTGGTTAATAAGTGAAATATTAATAAATCCTTATCCTCCATAAGATTAACATTGGAGCCCCAAAATACAATGTACTGTCTTTAGACTTTTTAATATCTCGGTAACCAATGGAGATAGAGCAAAGCTTAAAAATACTAAATTGTGTATTTTTTTAGCTAAATCCAATGGTGTAAATAAAAATTAAATATTAAAAAAAAATTAAATATGAAAAATGCAAAAAAACCCATTTTGGGACACAAAACCCCCCAAAACTACCACTTACGGTAGGTCGATATGTCTGGTTTACGAACTCATCCGAAAAACGTAGGATTACATATCTCTACCAAATTTGGTGTCGATCGGACCGTTTTTACGAGAGTTATCGTGTCTAGGGACACATACATACATACATACATACATACATACCTACATATATATATATATATATATATATATATATATATAAATTTTAATGACTATTATTTTTGGTATCTGGGCACCTCAAAACGAAAAAGTAACGTGGTCTCGGGCTTAGGTCTTACCATGAGACATACGGTAATAGCTTATTCCTTATAGGAAATTCGCTAAAAAACTAAAGGATATTGTAGACTTGAGGCTAGTCAGCGTAGCAAACGAGCTCACCTGAAGAGCATACAATTTCTCGGGTTAAATAATATCGAGCATTGCAATTTGAGTACTTACCGTTGCAAACCACGAGTAAGTCAGCTGGTAAAATCTATAAATTTCGAATACATACTGCCTTGATTGTACAAACACCAATGTATACCAATTTATACAGAACCGAATAAGAACCGAGGAAAACAAAGCAATGACACTTAGGCCCTTAGGCCCATAGGATTACTTATCCTTACCGACAAGGAAGCACTCTTTATACCTCTAGAATGTAAAAATCAATACAACAACAAACTTCTGCAAAATTATTCAGGCCATCTGTTTCCATTTAATAAATCAGCATAATTCGTAATACAAATTACACCTTGTTGCTTATCTGTGTTTCAAAGGTGGCGTTTTCACTTCCCCATAAAACGTCACTACTTATTCGTTTTTGTAGGCCTATATATTGGCGATACTTACAATTTTTTTTTAAATATTGTATAATCATATGATTTGCACCTATGCTTTTCTTATCGCTATTTTGTAAACAAGTATTTATCGCTCAAAAACGGGTTCCCACTCATGCTTTTGGAGATTATGCCCAACCACCAACACAAATAAAAATTTTTCTCGTTTTCAATACTCAAACTGGCTACATGTTTAAACCACGGGACTTACATTTCAGAAAAAGTTTTATAATCAGGTGATCTCTCCAATGCATTTCTTATGGAGAAGAATGATTTTTATTAACGATTTTACTAAATAATCCGAGTGTTTTGAACGTTTAGATGAATTAAAGTACCATTATACCCAAGAATACTTATTTGCCATCCGGAACGGTATTCCGCTTGTACTTTGCGAAATATTTTCCAACCACATACCGTACTACAAAACTTTCTTGTTTAATATAATAGGATTTCCTTTTAATCCATCATCTATAAAATTGGGTACTTTAAATAGTATTACACTGTATTATTTTTATAATTATAATTATATACGCTTTTGGGTACTAGAGACAATAAAACAAATCCTTCTTGATTGTTTAATCTTCTACTGACATTGGACAAATACCTCTTGTGTTTACAATCAGCTGATTGAATGGTTGTGAATTAAATTCATTGCAACTGTTTGGAAATTTAGATTTTTGTAATATAAGGAAGTAAGATAACGTTAAAATAAATAAAACCTGCTAATATAGAAAAGCTTGTCTTTTATTAGGTACAAACTGCATGTAAATCGGTCCAGTGGAAGTTTAAGATAAACTGTTCATATGATTAAATAATAGTTTACTTTTCTCTGATGTAAAATCTCCATAATTAGCGTTTATTTTCAATTTTTGACCAATTTAAGATAAATATTTTCGAAACTGAAATAAAACCTGCTAATATAGGATTGAAAACTTTTGTTTGGGTACAAAACCCATGTAAATCGGCACAGCACAAGTACAGACAAAGTGTTTTTTTTTTTATTTATTTTTTTTTTTATTATTTTTTTGTTATTATTAACATCCCTAACGTAGAACATATTGTTCCAAAATATGTTAAGAATGACCGTGTGTTTATTTTAATGTTGCTGGTACGGCAAAATTCTAAATCAAATGGTAAATGTGACAGTATAATCTTATGGCTATCATAGCCAGCTACCAACTTAAAATAATAATAAACTAAATAACAGATGTTCTGCAGTGCAAATAACCTGCGTCAGTACATTTTAAATACAACTAAAATAGGCCTAAACATTAATGATCTCTCTATAAAGCTAAATCCATGGCGCTAAGCCATTGCAGCCCAGCTTCACTTGAACAATCCAGGCCCATCAGCTCTTCCGGGAAAACACTCAAAGGGCACTCATTGACAATGTGAGTCATAGTCTGGAACTCCGCACCACAGCTGCATGACTGATCTTCTGCCATTCCCCGTTTGTGTTTCCAATAATTACATATTCATACTCCAGTGCGGAATAAATTGTGTAAAGTCCACTGATTTCGAGGAAGATCCCTACCACCTACTGCTAAGGTCGGGTCAGCAATCATAAAGCAATTCCGACCCTAGGAATAATCCCAGGAGGCAGTCCAGTCGTTATGGATGGAAAAGTTTCAGTTCGTCAACTGGGATGCTGTCTGCAGTGGTGGTTTTTGGGACCTCAATCGGACCGTCATCTGGGGTAGGTAATCATGGATGGGCAAATGTGGAGCAGATAAGATTTATATTCCTTAATGAGTGCATCCCTTCGTCTGGTTTTAGGTCTGGTTTTAGGACCGGGAGCCAGGGGACGAAGGTTGCCATGAGTGTACCACTAATGGCTCTCATAGCCCTGTTTAGCTGGACGTCAATATCTCTGACATGCACACTGTTCAACAACACGGGAGCCCAGTACTCAGCAGTTGAGTAAACTAGGGACAGAGCAGTGGTTCGCAGAACTTGTGCGTTTGCTCCCTATGTGGAGCCAGCAAAGTGATGGACAATGTTAGTCCTGGTTCTCACCTTGGCTGCTGTCTTTTGTAGGTGGCTTTTGAATGTCAGGGACCGATCTAAAGTGACCCCCAGGTTCTGTGGGTGTTCATTGTGCTTTAGCTCAACACCGTCGAATACAATTTTAAGCTTATGGTGGGCCATTATATCGTTCAAGTGGAAGCAAAAAACCTCGGTTATTGTTGGGTTTGGATTTAGCTTGAAGGCTTTAAAGTATCCACAGAGTGTCGTGAGGTCATTTGTTAGTGTTTTCTCTGCTTGTTGGAATTCCTGGTGCTGATAAGCCAGCGCTATATCATCTGCGTACACGAACGTTTGGTTAGGATGTCACATAACAGAATGGTTTGTTGAACGTTGTGTCAATCATACCAAGGGTTTTAGACCACCCGTACACCATTTTTAAAAAGTACAAAATTTATTTTCAACAAAAAAACCATCGTGTCACTATAGGTAAACTGGTTATTCTTTATCGATTGACAGCAGTTTCAATGTACAGGGTGTACCAGAAATCACCTTTCCAGATCGGTAATCACTAAACTTAAATACAAACTCTCACTTTTTATGTCATTTTTTTAATCTACCCGTAATTTTAGGTTAACTTTACAATTTGATTTGTACCCATAATCATAACGAGATAATGAGAATTGAAATTTAGATTTTTCCCATAAGAATAACATGGAACAAAATTTCAAATTTATTATCTCTGAACAGTTTATGTTAAACAAACATGTAAAAAAAATATAACAATATTTTAGCAAAAATAACAAAAATCTTAACACAAATAAACAATAATAACCCTATCTATATCATTGGTGCGACCTTCCAGTATATCTCATATATGGTTTGAATTCGGATGGAAATATTTGTAATGAATCAGTAAAAATATCCAAACCATTGCCTCTGTCGATGAGGACATTGTAAGATCTCATCACCCGGTAAAGCGGTGAGGATGCATGAGCATAAGGTATTCTGGCATCCCAGGACAACTTTAAAACTGGTTTTTACTAGTTGCGAAGTTGACATTGGGTACAGCAAACGAAGTTGTCATAACACTGTGGTAAGTCTTTGAGTGACCGAGAGGGAAAGGGGTCACTGCAAGCATGACTTTCTGTAATCAGAAGACCTCTAAACGAATTCCTGACGCAATTGGGGTAGGGTAGTGGTTTGCTACAGTCGTTGAGGAATCACGTATGGGTAAGCAGATTGTGGTTATGGTTTCAGGTAGAAGTTGAAGTGGTGGATCGTGAGGTTTTGTCGGTCGGTGAAGTTGGGGTCAAAAAATGGTGCGAGGATTTCCGAGTGGCGGGCCTTGTCGAGGTGTCTGGTGTTGAGGTGGAGGAGGAAGTCATGTAGTGGTGGGACGGAACGAGCCTCGTAAACCGTCTGGGGATGGGCCATGGGGGAAGGTGGGAGGCTAGGTGGAGGGCTCGTCTCTCGGTTTTCTCCACATGAGAGGTTCGGAGTCAGTGCCACTGTTGGTGAGGGTGGTAGTTCGTCATATGCCTGATGTAGGGGAGGGGGTTACCTGTGCCGAGACCTGGTTCCAGGCATGTTTCACTCACGTCGTCCAGTCGAGCGAAACGGTTCTATATGAGTTTGTACATTACCATTTGGTGATCCAGGAAGCAGAGAACCTCAATGTTAAACCATGATAAATTTTTATCATAGTGGGTTAGAGTCACGAAATTATTAGAGGTAGCAGTGATAGGATATTTTGTAATATTTAATAAATACAATTCACAAATTAAGTTTTACCTTAAGAAATTCTTAAAACTAATGAAATAACTATGGTATACACATTTTGCCATTTAGAGGTTTGAACTACACCTTTTGGTTTTATTGATGGTAGCTCCATAAATTAACACCTCCAGAAATATTATAATATTAAAAAATTGTTATTTGAAGAAAAGTTGGATGCTTACATAAACGTTCGTTAAATTTCTTAGCTAATCGTATAAAAATTTCATTAAGTTTTTGGTGCCACAAACCGATCCCACCCATCGTAATCAACGAGATTGTGTCGTGGTTTATACGTGAAATAATAAACTTCTAAATAAAATTAAATAATTATATGAATGAATAAATAATTAAATGAACGTAATAATTTGTTTTAGTATAAAAAAGTGGGAATGTGTACTGCTTTGCAGGATAATCTCCAGATTCTCTCTTTGGGCCTGATGATGATCGGTGTGTCCGGTCGAAATCAATTGCCATTATCCGTCTTTTAATTTATTTACCGTCTGTATTCTTTGCAATACCTTTAAGTGTAAATATATTTTTGTTGTAGACGTTTGTTTTTCATTTTTGATTACAAACAACACGTATCATGCTAATAAAAAAGTGTTTAAAAAATCAAATAACAAAATCAATATAACTCAAATAACTCTACAACGCATAAACTGGCGTTTGGTGAGCTCTTTAAAAGCTCTCTCTTCCACCACATTGTAACTTAATTTATGCAATTTTGTTGAATATAAACAAATTTAAATGGGGGGAAGCATTGACAAATGTTACCGATTAGGCCAATTTTGACTAAACTTTCATTATTTTAAAATAAAATGTAACAAAGATAATTTTACTCTGACGCTATTGTCTATTATATGAATTCAGTTAGGCTTTTGACAGTTACATTTAGGCCTACTTTTAAAATGCAATTATTTTGAGCTTATTGAACTTATTAGGTTGAATTTACCGGAAATTGATCGGATCGCCAAAGCGCAGGATTTATGAAATTATGTATGATGTGACTAAGACTTACATGGAGTTTAAATAATTTCTCCTTTTCTTTCATAAAAAAGCAATGAAAACAAATAAAAAAGAAATGGTAAGGTAGGCTATATATGCCTAATGTTTTGTTCAGTACATGATAAAATGGCAGTACTTGTAATTGCATTGTTGAGAATGAAATAAATTTAACGTGTGGAACATATGGAAATATATGTAAATAGTAACATTTGGAAAAGGGAAGTAATTTTATTTCAAGGTTTTACCGCGTGTTTGTTTGTAATAAATTTGGGACACCTCACCAGAATCGTCAGGTATACTTTTTATCTCGTATAAAAAGAACAGATATTTACGCAAAACCCAAGTCTACTGGAACAAGCTTCACGACTTCGAATGAAATAATTCTTTCAAAGTTTGAATATTTTTCAAGTTTCATTTGTCATTTCGTACACTGAAAGAAAATTCACTATGAAAAAAGATATAAAACAAAAATTTGATACTGGTTTTTACGGTAAGAAATACTTTTCAAATACAATAAATATGATTATTGTAATTCTTTATAGGTCTTCTGAGATTTGGATGTTAGATGGTTTAGTTTAGAAATACAAAATAACAATCATGCATGTATCCTTAAAAAAAACAATATTAATAAAAAATACAACTAAAAGACTTTTTAAATAAAATTAAGATTAACATTAGTTACGGACACCAAGTTATTTTGAACTACAAAAGATAAGTTCATTTGTTTTATTATAATCTTTTTTTTTAAAATAACAACTTTCAATTAAATAATGTAAAATAAAAGCCATTTCAATAAAACTCAGAAAGAAAAACATAAATAACACACGGTTAAAAAAATTAAACTAAACTCGCCTCGTTCTTGCTCCTAGTTAGTAACTAATTAAAATACCTAACTATCATAATAATTATCTTTGATTGAACAAAATAGTTCAAAATAATAATTTATCAAATTTAACACTTCAGGCATTTAAATTGTAGAAAATCTTTGTCAGGATTAAAAAACACCAATAGTCTATACAATAGTATACCGTGTTGATAAAATACAACAGTCCAAGCATTTAGTTCTCGGTGTATCGCCGGCTGCCGCTGCACACGGTGAGCGCTAGCGTAGCCTTCGCGGACTCACACCCAGTATCACCACAGATACATTATAACTCACAAAACAATTAGTTTTTGATGTTTTTTAAGCCTTCAACTTGGTTTTAAATATTTAGTCATATTACCTACTGAAAAAACCAAAACTGTACATGAAATATTAAAAAATTGAATTTATTTTTAGTTCTCGGTAATATCAAAATGTTTCTAATATTACATAACGCACAAATGCGTTGGCGGCGTTGGCTACTATAATACGCCCATCAACATTTAAATCGTACACATTACAAAATTCACCAGTTTCCACTATAATAATTTGTTATATTCAATATCTCTGTTTCGTCTTGTTTTTCCTAGGTCTTGGACACAGTTGGTCGTTGCTTTTTAACTATTGATTTTATTCCTTGGTCTTACTCGTGTTTCACTATATTAAAATACATGGTCCTGAGTGTTTGTAACGTTGTAGTGTTGTATACAATATCGTTCTAGTTGTATTATTTTGTCTTATATTTTGGGAGTACATGAGCTTTAAAAATTTTCATTGTACTTATTGATATTTTAATAAGAATATTCTTTTCTTTATAGAAGTTTACAAGAGTTTAACAATGTGTTACATATTATCATCAGTGTAAATTGTCTACACTCTTACCATGTTTTTGGTTAAAAGGTCTTTTAGTTTCTATTCTTAAGCAAACATTATAACGATTCTGAGAAATATTATTTACAGTAAAGTACTTAGCATCGGAAATAAAGTTTTCAACTATAGGTCAGAAAACACAGAGACTGGAATGTTCTTGTTCCTTTATTTTGTACTTTAAGAGAGCCTAGCTTGGTGTACATTATTTTGCAATCCAGGCCGAATATTTGTTGACTGACACGTTTATCACGGGAAGCAACAACCGTTGGATATCCCCGAGCCCACTTGTCGTACAGCGGCATCGGCGCGGCAGATCGCGGTTGTTCTCCTCAGTACTTCATCACCATTTCAAAGTCATCAGTCGTTTTGAGCTTTAGCACTTTACTGTCGTCAAGTATGCGGTCCCTTGAACTTAACACAGGTATTCTGAATCGATTCGAACGCTTTGCACATCTATGTATCCGGTTTTTGTAAATTTTTTAGGGTTAAATAAAAATCTTGATTAAACACTATCAAATCTAGCACTAGCAAATCTAGGTTTGCATCACACTCAATTAGATAAATTCCTCGGCTGTTGTTGTGTCGGTATGTACTTCTTCATCGCATCATTAAGTTGCACTTCATTACTTTTAACAATTAGGTTCTTAGGAATAGGAACCTCTGAATTGTTTTTCATTTCTAGCTTTGATAAAAGAGAGCAGTATTTTTTAATTCCATCTAGAATTGTTTGGACTTATTTTTAACTCTAAAGTTGACAACTTAAACCATTTTTTACACAATTGTTCCTATTCTAAGTTCTTTCGTCAGTTCATCGTGCTGGAGATGTACGTTAAGAATCTGTCATTGGGACTGGGATAAGATCGCTGTCATTGAGCTCAGAATCAGTAAGATCGATCATGGTTGCTTGGTTATCCGCTTTTCACTGACGAGAAAGGAAACATAGAAGACTGTTCTCCGGATGTACTTATGCAGCCGGCTGTCCAGATGTAGAATCACGTGGGTTCTGATCATCTTCTAAAGTTTTATTTCATTTATTTAATGTCACATTAAATTTTATTTTACAGAAAAAATCCTGCTCATACAGGAGACTAGTCAGCACATTATTTAACTTAAATCTAAACTCTAAATTCAAACTATATATATATTTAACATAATGGTCTGGTGTTGTATTAATTTAGAAACTGAAATTGTCATTGAAAAACTCTTTAACTAAATAGTTGGCTCTTTGTATAAGGAAATTCTTGAGCAATTTGAATAATGTTCTCCGTTTCATACTTTTCCAATCATTAGGAATTTTGTTAAAAACTTTCATTTCCGTATAAAAGGTACTTTTTTCTAATAATTTAGTCTTGTGAAAAGGATATTGAAGGAGATCATTTTTGTTCCTAGTGTTGTATTTACAATACAAAGTTATTTTTCAAATAGTTTTCTTTGTTGATAAAAACTTACTGAAGAGAGTGTATATATATACAATGAAGGACCATTTAAAATTTGAAGCTTTTTGAATATTTGCTTGCAGGACTTTCTAGACGGAGTCATAGTCATTATGATCAAGATATGTTTTGTATTTTGAGCACTTTTTGTATGGAGGATGTCCTTCCCCAAACTGATTGCCCGTAACTAATAGAAGAATGAAAGTAACCATAATATAGAATTAATTTAGTCTCCGTGCTTATTACATGTGTCAAGCAACTCATGTTAAGGCAAACAGAGTTTAATTTTGTTGACAAAATGTTGATATGTTCAGACCATGTAACATTTCCATCAATAGATATCCCTAAAATGTTTGCTTTGTTATGTCGATTGATTATTTTGTTTTTAAAACACAGATCTAAACTATCATTTTGTGATTTTTTATCTATAATGGATTAAGATAGTTTTAGACTAATTTAGGACCATTCCATTTACCCTATACCACCTGTCTAGATCTATCATAACTTCGATATCATTACTTTTTAGATTTTCCAAGGGGTTTCCCAAAATTCATCTGACCAGAACTGACCTTTTGAAGCTGGGTGCATCTTTGCCAGATAACAAGACTGACTTAAAATGCGTAGTTTTTCAAATGGTCCACTCAAAGGCTGGAAGGAAGCAATCTGTACACATCTTCTATTGCCTTGGTCCACAAAACAGACCTTCACTTGTTTATCCCCTTTAGAATAGTCCAGCACTTCTGCCCTCTACCAATGATTATCTTACGCCCACTTGCAAGCAGAGAACTTTCCCAACTTATTTCTGGCGTCTCGCCATGATTCAAATTCCATTTTTTCGCTGCTTGTATAGAAGGTAAACATTTCTTAATAAAGTTTGTCAAAATATTTGTTGTTTTTTTCACAAAGTGAACGTAGAACTCCGATGGACTCTCCATATGGGATATCATGAAAAGGAGGTTTTCATTTTTTACTTTCTCCCTCTATACCATAGTATATGGAGAAAGTATTGTTTTCGTCAAAATTTTCGAATTTGAGTTGTTGGTGGATTTATCCATTTTGGTTCCCCCTGAGTCCAAAAAAGTGGTTTTCGGAGTGATGTCTGTCTGTCTGTGTGTGTGTGTGTGTGTGTGTGTGTGTGTGTGTGTGTGTGTGTGTGTGTGTGTGTCAGGATGTAAACAGAGCTAGAGAATGCCCTAATTGTCCGATTTTAATGAAATTTGGTACATAGGTCCAAATCCACGATAATTCCAGGCGTTTTTTTCATTTTTTTGAATTTTTTATTTTAAGGGTATTTTACCCCCCAAAACCCTCAAAAATCGTCAAAAATCAAAATTTCTCAAAAACGGCTCTATCGATTTTGATTAAAATTTTGTGGTTTATTAAGCTTAAAATGGCGAATAAAATGACACCACCCGCATCTCCGAGAAAACTCGCGTTCAAAAGTTATAGAGTAAAAAGTGTTTCAAAAATCAATTTTTTGGATTTTCAAAATAGCTGTTGTCTTGAAATAAATTTTACTTATCACCATTAAATCAAGCTCAAAAAACTAAATAATCTAGTATTTTAAACTATTGCTTTACGTCAAGTGGTTGCGGAGAAAATTCCATTTTTCGTTTAGCGGTAAACGCAGTACGTTGTTAAAAGTCACAGACGCGCGTAGGGTCAAACGAGCGCTGCTCAGCCGGTAGCTATCCGACTGAGTCATCAAGACATTAATGTTTGAAGCTTTTAAGATCTTTTTTATATTGTTGGGAGAAAGTATGTGTCAGTTAACTGATACCGTTTATCTTAAATGAGTATGCCTGATTTCTTAATTGAGGTTCTTATTTAAAACAAATAACATCTTTTTTCTTATTGGTTCTCAAGTATGACTTGATCAGGTGGGATCTCAACCTTGTTCGAATTTTTATGAGGAAACGCACTTTTTTTTTGCACAAACTCTGGTGCCACCAGAATTAATAGTTATGGAATCCCTACTAAAGGATGACCAAAATCGTCAACCACTTTTTTGGCTAGCTTGTCCATATGGTTATTCGAGTTGTTTATTTTTTTCTTGATTACAAATTCAGCTTTTTTAAGTTGCCCAGGATTTCTGTTATGTTCTTGATGGGCAATTATTCCTTTCCTTTTCAACTCTTTTTGAAGTAAGGAGGGAGATTCATCACTCAAAAAGTCACAAATATTATTATTCTCATCACTTTTCAGTTTTTCAACTCTGGCAGAAGCCTATTCAATACCCATTCTTTTAGATTGGTTGTACATTTCTCATCCTCATTCCGTAGTTCTATGTCTACCACAAAAATTGAAAAACTGCCAGCCATTCTTTTGACTATCCTGACACTTAGAGTTCCTTGTTCTCTGAGTGTGTTACAAAACAAATCACGCAGATCAGAGTTCTTCCATAGCTCAATGGCATTAGGGTCCTCTGAAATGGAGCGCCTTAGAGCATAATCATGATCTTGACAAGGTTCATCATCAACAAAAAAACAGCTTGTCACTTTACACTACTTTCGTAACATTTGTTGTTGGTTTTTTTTTTTTTTTTTTTTTTTTTTAAGAAGTGAACGTAAAACTCCGCTGGACTCTCCATGTGGGATATCATCTAAGGGAGTTCTTTCATTTTCTTAAATGAGAGAGCCTCATTTCCTAATTAATTGAGGTTCCTATTTAAAACAAATAACGTATTTTTTCTTTAGTGGTTCTTAAGTATGACATGTTCAGGTGGGATGTCAACCTTGTTCAGATTTTTCTGAGGAAACCCACGTATTTTTAGCACCAACTCTTTTGCCACCACATTGACTTTGTTAATTTTAATATTACTATAAGGTTAATGGTTATGGAATCCCTACTAAAGGATGACCAAGGTCGTCAACCACTTTTTTGGTTAGCTTGTTCATAGGGTTATTCAAGTTGTTTATTTTTTTCTTGATGACAATGTCAGCTTTTTAAGTTGCCCACGATTTCTGTTATGTTCTTGATGGGTTGCTTGAGGCAATTATTCCTTTAATTTTCAACTGTTTTTGCAATAAGGAGGGAGATTCATCACTAAAAAAGTCACAAATATTATTATTCTCATCACTTTTCAGTTTTTCAACTGTGGCAGAAGCCTATTCAATACCCATTCTTTTAGATTGGTTGTACATTTCTCATCCTCATTCCGTATTTCTATGTCTACCACAAAATTTGGAAATCTGCCAGCCATTCTTTTGACTATCCTGCCACTTAGAGTTCCTTGTTCTCTGAGTGTGTTACAAAACAAATCACGCAGATCAGAGTTCTTCCTTAGCTCAATGGCATTATGGTCCTCTGAAATGAAGCCCCTTAGAGCATAATCATGAACTTGACAAGGTTCATCGTCAACAACAAACAGCTTGCCACTTTACACTACTTTGGTTACATTTGTTGTTTTTTTTTACGAAGTGAACGTAAAACTCTGCTGGACTCTCCATATTGGATATCATCTAAGGGAGGTCTTTCATTTTGTTAAATGAGTGAGCCTCATTTCCTAATTAATTGAGGTTCCTATTTAAAACAAATAACATCTTTTTTCTTTAGTGGTTCTTAAGTATGACATGTTCAGGTGGGATGTCAACCTTGTTCAGTTTTTTCTGAGGTAACCCACCTATTTTTAGCACAAACTCTGTTGCCACCACATTGACTTTGTTAATTTTAATATTAATAGAAGGTTAATGGTTATGGAATCCCTACTAAAAGATGACCAAGATCGTCAACCACTTTTTTGGTTAGCTTTATCATAGGTTTATTCGAGTTGTTTATTTTTTCCTTGATTACAATTTCAGCTTTTTTAAGTTGCCCAGGATTTCTGTTATGTTCTTGATGGGTTGCTTGAGGCAATTATTCCTTTAATTTTCAACTCTTTTTGCAATAAGGAGGGAGATTCATCACTAAAAAAGTCTCAAATATTATTATCCTCATCATTTTACAGTTTTTCAACTCTGGCAGAAGCCTATTCAATACCCATTCTTTTTGATTTGTTGTACATTTCTCATCCTCAATTCGTATTTCTATGTCTACCACGAAAATTGGAAAACTGCCAGCCATTCCTTTGACTATCCTGCCACTTAGAGTTCCTTGTTCTCTGAGTGTGTTACAAAACAAATCACGCAGATCAGAGTTCTTCCTTAGCTCAATGGCATTATGGTCCTCTGAAATGAAGCCCCTTAGAGCATAATCATGAACTTGACAAGGTTCATCGTCAACAACAAACAGCTTGCCACTTTACACTTCTTTGGTTACATTTGTTGTTTTTTTTACGAAGTGAACGTAAAACTCTGCTGGACTCTCCATATTGGATATCATCTAAGGGAGGTCTTTCATTTTGTTAAATGAGTGAGCCTCATTTCCTAATTAATTGAGGTTCCTATTTAAAACAAATAACATCTTTTTTCTTTAGTGGTTCTTAAGTATGACATGTTCAGGTGGGATGTCAACCTTGTTCAGTTTTTTCTGAGGTAACCCACCTATTTTTAGCACAAACTCTGTTGCCACCACATGGACTTTGTGAATTTTAATATTAATAGAAGGTTAATGGTTATGGAATCCCTACTAAAAGATGACCAAGATCGTCAACCACTTTTTTGGTTAGCTTTATCATAGGTTTATTCGAGTTGTTTATTTTTTCCTTGATTACAATTTCAGCTTTTTTAAGTTGCCCAGGATTTCTGTTATGTTCTTGATGGGTTGCTTGAGGCAATTATTCCTTTAATTTTCAACTCTTTTTGAAATAAGGAGGGAGATTCATCACTAAAAAAGTCTCAAATATTATTATCCTCATCATTTTACAGTTTTTCAACTCTGGCAGAAGCCTATTCAATACCCATTCTTTTTGATTGGTTGTACATTTCTCATCCTCAATCCGTATTTCTATGTCTACCACGAAAATTGGAAAACTGCCAGCCATTCTTTTGACTATCCTGCCACTTAGAGTTCCTTGTTCTCTGAGTGTGTTACAAAACAAATCACGCAGATCAGAGTTATTCCATAGCTCAATGGCATTATGATCCTCTGAAATGGAGCGCCTTAGAGCATAATCATGAACTTGACAAGGTTCATCATCAACAACAAACAGCTTGCCACTTTACACTATTTTGGTAACATTTGTTGTTTTTTTTGTTTAAGAAGTGAACGTAAAACTCCGCTGGACTCTCCATGTGGGATATCATCTAAGGGAGTTCTTTCATTTTCTTAAATGAGAGAGCCTCATTTCCTAATTAATTGAGGTTCCTATTTAAAACAAATAACATCTCTTTTCCTTAGTGGTTCTTAAGTATGACATGTTCAGGTGGGAATGTCAACCTTGTTCAGAATTTTCTGAGGTAACCCACCTATTTTTAGCACAAACTCTGTTGCCACCACATTGACTTTGTTAATTTTAATATTAATAGAAGGTTAATGGTTATGGAATCCCTACTAAAGGATGACCAAGATCGTAAACCACTTTTTTGGTTAGCTTGTTCATAGGGTTATTAAAGTTGTTTATTTTTTTCTTGATGATAATTTCAGCTTTTTAAGTTGTCCAGGATTTCTGTTATATTCTTGACGGGTTGCTTGAGGCAATTATTCCTTTAATTTTCAACTCTCTTTGCAATAAGGAGGGAGATTCTTAAAAAAAAATCACAAATATTATTATTCTCACCACATTCTAGATTTTTCAACTCTAGCAGAAGCCTATTCAATACCCATTGTTTTAGATTGGTTTAACATTCCTTATCTCGTTTAGTAGTGCTATGTTTTTCGGAATTAAGATGGATTAAGAATGTGCTCTCATTTTTGAGCAAGGTTTATCATTTATTTTCATTCCAACGGCTTAGCCAATATTTTCACAATCAAAGAGTTTTACAAAAAAATATTTTTTTAACAATTAATTAAACAGTATAGTTATAAATATGGTTGTGCATTAATAACCTTTTAAAATTAAATGGTAATAACAACACATAAATAATAATACAGTAAATAGTAATAATAAAAAGAGAAAACAATAGTAACAGCAGTGAGATTTCATTAAAAGGATGACAATAATAAGTTACGGTGATAACAACAAATAAACTATCAAAAATTAATATCAAAAATTAACAGTAAAGAAATGCATGAAAGTTTATGGCACAATTACATTCACTATGCACTTGAGTTGTCAGGTTGGCACACTTGAAAGCAGAGAAATCTGTGTTCGCCAGATCACGATGGCAAACGTGGCCCTCTAAAGACACCATTAAATCAATGTGACGTGTTTGTGTTTTGAATGTGATGAATTTTTGAAGGAGATGATTTTTGTTATTAGTGTTGTATGTATAACACAAAGTTTATTTTATGCGAGCTGATCTCCTTTTTACTTTTTATCTGTTTGAAAAATATAGACTGGTCTCTGCTGTATTATATGTCTAATACAATTACCGTTGTAAATCACAATTATTATACGGTTTATTGAGTCCAAAAATAAAGAAACAACATCCGAAATATCCTTCATGGTTTACACCGTCTATTATTTTTAACGTGAAGTTAAAACAGAAGTTACGTAGGAAATACAAAAAGAACAGTTCATTAGGAATTTATGAAAAATCAATAGTCAAAAGCGAAACAAAAAATTGGGCAAAATTGGATAGCGGAGCGGTGATCGCCAATGCATGTTTTACTTCATTTTTATTTTGAGTGTATTTGCACCTGTGGCATTTTTTTCTTTTTGATGGGAAACATTTGGAGAGCATTTCAGCTCAGTTTATGATAAATTTGTCAATGAGCTGAGTTCACGGGCTGCGATGGGGGGCCGTGCCTGGAGGGGGTCGACTGCCTGACGCTAACGTGTGTTGAGCATCGGTATGTGCTGTATGCCATTAGGAAACTTAAATCTAAACGTACAGCAGGACCTCGTCTTCTTCCACAGTAATTATTCAGAGGCTGTTCTGATTTTTTGTTACCACTGATCCGAACTAATTGGGACAGGACATGCTCGGTTTAGCGAATTTTCGGATTGAGCGGATACTAAGTGTATTACAATTATCAGATTAGGCTATTAAACGCATATTAAACGTGACTAATCATATCATTTAGTTAAGAAGCTATTTTGTTTACTTTGTTGTTAATAATAAAGTTTTTAGAATGTAACACCTAACACACCCTTACTGTAATGGCGACCTAACTCAATAGGTAGTTTAAAGCCAAGTATGAATGAGAGATGAGTGTAGGATGATTGTGGCGCGATCTTGTAGTCTTGTTACTGGCTAAGGCCGACATTTAGATTTTAGATTCGGTCTTTTCTTTATAAACAAATCTTACTTCACAACCCATTATGGATGCCTTAATGTTTATATCTCTCTTCCTGGACACTCAGGGTAGTTCACATGGTATAACAATAATTTCTCCAAAGCTGAGTAATCCAAAAGTTAGAACATAACTTCCTAATGTGTTTTCTAATGGAAATAAAACGTTCTCATGTATATTAATAATGGAAACTTCTTGAACGACACATGTGTCTCATGCGGGTCTTAGATTTGGACTTCTCAAATCCCTAATATACGTCAGAAGTATCCTCATGAACTTTGTTTGTCCACTTTTTCCACCTGCAATTTTATTAGCCAACTAATCCACAACTTTTCATCTCTTTCTTTAAAATAAGAAAGTCACGACCGAGAAAAAAGTAAACCAACTGGGTCGTTACAGACTTTTAAACATATTTTTTGTATTTGCCAAAATAGCTCATAAGTGAGTCAATCTTCAAATAATTGTATTTATAAAGCATAATAATATTTTATATTTTTGATGTTTTATACATTGGCTAGTTCGTTTCGCAGGGTATTAAAATTTCTAGAAGAGTTACAGTTTTCGAATTGCCACTTTCAAAAGCTTGCTAGTAAGAGAAGGTGAATCGCTACCTAATGGGATGCATCATACTCATATCATTGTTAGTATTGTACTAATATCAAGACGTTCCAATGAATGAAATTTATTTGTTGTCAAATCATCCGTCTTCTTCGTTTCGGAGGACATTTTTTAAATTGAGTTGCAGTTTCTTCTTAATTCCACTTCGAAAAGCTTGCTAGTGAGAGAGGACAAATCCCTATGCAATGTAAGATATTATATTACAGCACTAATAAACGAATCAGTAATCATATACTTACATCATAATAATATCATACTATTGTCAAGACATAAGTTCGAATCAATGTTATTTATTTGTTGTTAAATACACTGGCTTCTTCATTTCAAAAGAATTTATTTTTTATGGAAGATTTACGATGTATTAATTGACACTTCTAAAATTGACACTTCTACTTAGAGATTTCAAAGCGAGATATAATAAAATAAAAGTCGTGTCTCAGATGTCCTCAGCATCTCAAAGAAGCTTTGGCCTATTCTGAGCATGTCATGATAGTCACTGTACAGTGTTTTACTTTTATATTACCTACATGTTTTGGTGAATGCTAGACGACAGGAATTTTTTTGAGAACACGTGACATTACTTTTTATTTTAAAACACATACTTATTGCTCGAAGTTTAACATAACATTAGGGTTGAAGTTGAGAAGGTGGAGTGTTTTCATTTTATAATGGAACAACTTCTTAACAATGTGGATCAATTTAGATGAATTTATGGTCATTAATTGGGATGTTCTGAATTCAATATCATTAGTACAACTATTAATGTTTGTTTTCAATATGAAGATGGAATATCTTTGTGCCACTTTTTATTAATTAAAATATGGCTGAAAAATACAAGCGTTACATAGCTCGAACACCATTGGACCAAATATCTAACTTAACAACTTTGAATAATTACGTCCACTCCTCACAGTGTAGTAAAACGCAGAGAAAATCTGGCTGAAAAATCTTTTGAGCAAATTTTGCGGAAATTTGTTCCATGACCACCCTGACCTCCCTTAGTAAATCCATTGCAATCCACAGAGGGGAACATGTTTAATAATGAGGCGAAGGCCCACGCAGGTGCAATTCTTACGTGGGCTAATTAGTTTATATATATATATATATATATATATATATATATCAAAGTAAGGTCTTTACTATAAATACAATATCACAAACCCCATTAAAATGCTTACCTGGTAAAACATTTTAGCCGTTCAAAATCTAAACCAAATTTTGGCCTAAAATGCAATAATATTTTTGGATACGTGACCTTTTGAGGCCCGTTTTACTATTACCATGCTATTTAAGGTTGTGGATGTTTGGCAACTCCTTTAGACACCCTCTACATTGACTAACCAAAGAGAAAGCCTTGAAAATTATTGCTAGTCCAGAGTCATGCTATAATTTTGAAAGGTTTTTTAGGGAGAGTACATATATTCGCAACAAACCTCAAGAGGTCAAAATGTCAGAAGTAATTGCAATTAATGTTCTAGTCGTATTATTTCAATCTAAACTATGAACATCTACCATTTTCCTCTCGTCAGTCACACTAAAATTGTTTTACCAGTATTATATTAATTGATTCCATTTATCGGATACATAAACGTCATAAAGAATGTATTTTAATTTGGTATTAGGCCTATCAACAGATGATAAAACGGAGATAATCCAAAAATATATTTTCCATCTTATTCTTAAGGGAAACCAACACGACCCTCAATATAATATATCTATTGACATAGCTTGATAAAATTTAGTATATACATTCACTAGGAAGAACGTAAATCATCTTTACTTACAATAATCATACGATTGCAAATCTACATACCCACCCCATAGGGTTTATCGTTGAAAAACACCAGAATTGGATAGAAATTAGCATGTACCTGCACTGGAAAGGAATCATCGTCTCTTTGCTTACAACACTCCCAATGCAGCAAACTTTCATCCTCATTCCATGGTGTATGTATTTGGGGGAAGGGGCGAATTGAATTGGAAATTCGCTGAGTTCGCAGGTTTGGTGCGACGGGGGTATTTTCCGTGTTGATTAGATGATTAAAACAAAATTTTAATGTAGTTGTACGATGTTTAGTAGGCATTCTCCAAAGGGTTAAACCTCAGACAAAGAGGAATCACAAATTACCGCTCTATGAAGCTTTGTAAAAAAGTTAATTGTTTATTTAAGGCAAAGACTTTCATGTAAATTTGGTCTGTATCACTTTTACCATGTCGAATTTTTTGCGTAGTCTAAATTAGAATTTACTCAATACATTGTAGTTATTTCTTTATAAACAATAGCTGGTTCGAAATAATTCCTAGTAATAAAATTAGCTTCAGAAGATCTACTTAGACAAAAACACAAATTTAGTAGAATTTTACCCTTTTGAAAAGGTTCAAGATTAAACAAATAAATGGTAAACAAATTTTTACTTCTTTACATGTCGCTCAATGTACTTATGTACATTATGTCTTCACCATTATGCTTTGTGGTGAATTGTTCATTGTTTTGAGTTTCTTATATTTACACTTCTGACTATCTTTTATGATTCGTTGTGGTAAAGAATGTTATTTTCCCCAATGACTTAATTTTTCAGTACATGATAATATGACAGACCGTGTAATTGCATTGTTCAGAATAACATCAAGTTAACGTATGGAAGATATGGAAATATACCTATATAGTAACGTATGAAAAATTTAAATAAAGATTTCAAGGTTTTATTGCGAATTTGTTTGTCCTAAATTTAGGAAAAATCACGAGAATCGCCAGGTATACTTTTCATCTACTCGTATACCAGTATTTTACTCTAAACACAAGGTATAGTTATAGACTTTGGAATAAAAGAGTTTATACAAAGTTTGAAAATTTCTACAAGTTTCATTTGTCATTTCGTGCACTGAAAAAACACACTATAAAAAGGTAAAAACGTATGTTTAAGTGAATAGTGGCTATCCATTGACAAACAATAACATGGCCGGTTTTTAGACGTTAGCATTACACCACTAATCTTGTTTTTAATCATTACTTTCCGCTTCGAATTAAACAGTGTATCGTTGATTATTTTCTAACATAACTATAGTTTAAACTAATTTTATACTATGTAAATTAAATTATACAAAATATGGTATAATAATGTATAACGTGACATGTAATTTCTACCTTGAATGACAAAAATTTAAATTAAAAATATAAATGTCTGTTAAAAAATCAAATTTGTATTATTAAAAATTACTACTAGCTTTTGTTGTATGGAATAATATTCAAATATAATAAATATGATGGATTACATTTTTTATATATCTACTGTGATTTGGATGTTGGATTGTTTCATTTACAAATACAATATAACAATTCATTCATATATCCTAACAAAAGTATATTATTAATAAAAAATGCAACTATAAACTTTTTGGAATAGTATTAATAATCAACATTAATAATGGAGACCAAGTTATTTTGATGTTAAATTCTTTAATTTACAAATGCAAAATAAGCTCATTCCTCTTACAAAAAGTTTTTTAGTAAAAAATTGTAACTATAAGCCTTTTGGAAAAATATTAATATTAAAATTAATAACGGGGACCAAGTTATTTTGAACTACAAACATAAACAGGTTCATTTGTTTCAGTTTAATTATTTTGGCAAAAAAAATTAACGATTCTTAACTAAAGAATGTAGAATGAAAGCAATTTGCATAAAAATCCGAACGAAAGATCATAATAAACAAACTGTTAAAAAACAAATCAAACTTGCCTCGTCTCGCTCCTAGTTAGTACTAAAATATCTAAACAGCGTAATTACATTTCATTAAGTTCAAAATAATAATTCGTCAAATTTAACACTTTAGACATTTACATGATATGAAATTAATTGTTGTCATGGATCAAAAATTCTTACATCAAGAGTGTATACAATCGTAAACTGCGTTGATGAAATATACAGGTGTAAGCATTTAGTTCTCGCTGAAGAGTCCCCGGGGTCGGCGCTGGCGTAGCCTGCACTGTCGTTGACTCAGTGTCGACACATAAAGTGAGCTATACATTCACAAATCAATAATTTTTTAGGTTTCTACATCTTCTTCTATTTGTTTTACATATATAGTCATATTAACTACTGTAAAAACCAAAACTGTACATGACATATTTAAAAATTGAATTTATAATGTTAGTTCTCGGTCGTAAAAAAGTGTTTCTAATATTACATAGCGATCGAATGCATTCGAGCGATTGGCTAACTCAATATGCCCACTATCTTCAATATTTCAATAGTACACATTTCAAAATTCACCATTTTCCACTAAAGTAAATTGTTGTTTACAGTATTTCTGTTTCGTCTTGTTTGTCCTAGGTCCTAGTTGGACGTCGCTTTTAACTATTGATTTGATTTCTTTCCCGTCCTTGAGTTACACTATTTTACAATACAAGGTTTAAGTGTTGGTAAAGTTGAAGGGTTGTATTGATCCAATTCTATTATTCAGTGTATATATATTTTGGTATTTTGGTATATTTTGGTGTATTATATTTTGGTGCTTCATCAGCTTTAAGCGATTTCGTTGTATTCATTGATCATTCTATTCTTTATAGAGTTTTGCAAATGTTTAACAATGTACTGTATTACATATTATTTGAAGTGTAAATCGTCTAAATTCTTCTCATGTTTTTGTTGAAAAAGTCATTTTGTTTCTATTTCTATGTAAAATCAACAGGGTTTCTTGTTCGATTCAAATGTCTTGTACCTCTGTGTGTTTTGGCTTCTGTTTATTTTTTGAGGTGGAACAAAAAAAATATTAAACATGATTTCTAATCTAGGGTTTGCCTCATACCTAACTGGTTGATAATTCTTCAGCTGTTATTGAGTCGGTATGTACTATAGTGCATCATTAAGATGCACTTCATTAATTTTAACAAATAGTTTTTTTTAGAAATATGAGACTAAATTGTTTGTTATTCGGAGCTTAAACAAAAGACCAGTATTTTTAACTCTATCTAAGATTGTTTGGACTTATTTTTAGCTCAGTAAGTATATTCTGAAGTTGACAACTCACAACATTTTTACACGATGTTTCCCATTGTTAGTTCCTCTTGTTTTAATTTTAGACGCGTCAGTTGCTCGTGCTGGAGATGTACGTTAAGCACCTGTCATTGGGACTGGGACAAGATCGCTGTCATTGATCTCAGAATCAGTAAGATCGATCATTGTAGCTTGGTTATCTGCTTTTCACTGTTGAGAAAGGAAACATAGAAGACTGTTCCCTGGATGTACCCTATGCAGCCGGCTGTCCAGATGAGGTAGCACGTGGGTGGATCTGTACGGGAATAATCTCTTCTACAGGGAAAATCTCTTCTCCAGGGAAAATAATTTTTACATACGAATCAGAACTGCTGTCATTCACTACCTGGTCAGTTTTCATAGGAGGAGGGTCTTCATTTAGGATTCTGGGGAAGCTCTGCACCAGGACATATTTTTCAATTTCTCTCGATTTTATTCTCTTTGCGAGTTTTCTTTCTTAAATTTGAACTCACATCTTCCCTGCTGTCATTCACTACCTGGTCGGTTTCGTGGGAGGAGGGTCTTCATAGGGAAATCTGGGGAAGCTCTTTACCAATGCATCCTTTCCACTTGACACAATTTTATTCTTTTTGCGAGTTTTCTCTCTTGAAAATTTATTTTGAAGTTCCTTTTTAAACGCACTTGTTTTTGGCAAAAAAATCTGGTGCCACGAGAATTTGACATTGTTAATTTTAATGTTACTAATGGTTATGGATTACCATTAACCTACTAAAGATTACCTTACTAAAGATTACCAAAATCGTCAACCTTTTTTTTTGAATAGCTTTTCCATAAGGTTATTTAAGTTGTTTATTTTTTTCTTTGATTACATTTTCAGCTTTTTTAAGTTGCACAGGATTTCTGGTATCTTCTAGATGGGTTGCTTGAGGCAACTATTACTTACAATTATTACTCAAAAAGTCACAAATATTATTATTCTCATCACTTTTCAGCTTTTTCAACTCTGGCAGAAGAGTATTAAATACCCATTCTTTTAGATTGGTTGTACATTCTTCATCCTCTTTCTGTAGTTCTACGTCTACCTCAAAAATTGAAAAACTGCCAGCCATTCTTTTGACTATATTGACACTTAGAGTTCCTTGTTCTCTGAGTGTGTTACAAAACAAATCACGTAGATCAGAGTTCTTCCATAGCTTAATGGCATTAGGGTCCTCTGAAATGGAGCGCCTTAGAGCATTATCTATGCCAGGAAAAAATCTTATTACGTTATAATAATCAATTGACATTGAAACATTTTAACATTGGTCAAGTGGAGTTAAAAATCAAAACAAAAAGTAATGTAAACAGCTGATTTAAATGTCTAAGTGCAGATCACGTGTTCCAGCCTAAACGTTTGTAGTTTTGCTTTGCTGCCAGTTAGTAAATCATTAAATGGTACTGTAGTCAAAATAATTTACTATTTTTTTAATTGTACTTTACATTGTTGATTATATGTGTAGATAAATAAAAGTTCTGTGAAAGTAGGCTATAAAGCAACAAATCAATTTGTAGAGTTTTAATTGAATTGAAAGCAAAAGAATTAGTTACAATTATGAAATAAGCTGTAAACCAAATAAATCGAATAAACGTGTTAGATATTGAACTGGTTCAACCAATATACACTAAAGTGCAGTATCCGTTGGTCTACATTAAAACAGTCTGAGAGGTGAGTGAGCGAAGCGAATGAGCTCGTCGTGAAAACGAGTGAGCGGAGCGAAAGACCTCGTCATGAACAAGAGACAAGCAATTTTGCACTTGGTATTTTAGCGCACCATCTGTAACTGATACTATAAAGAATTATTTAAGTTTACCAGCAAATGCTCGGCCCCAGGTACTTTGTGGAAAATACTGGTTGAAAATAACTTGAATTTATATTACCAAATAATTATATATATTTTTTTTATTTCTGAAGTAAAATTGTGGTTTGTGCATTTGCCGCGTGACACAGTAGTTACGACCAATGGATTGTGGGGTCGCCACGCGCCGCGCCGCCGCCGCCGCCGATGAGTTATTGGCGCGATAAAGGGCCAACTTCCTTTGATAACCTTTATCAATGGCCGCGCTATAATGGCTGTGTTTTCTTATTGGTTACAGAAAATTGGTTTAAGTTGTTAAAAGAATCTTGCAACATTACTTTTAAGGGGCAAAATTAGGATATACTTTAACGTATAATGCTTTAAATCATCTTTTTTAATTAGTTTAAGATTGTGAAATGCCTATTATTAGTTTTAGTGAAAGATTTTATACATGCATTATTTATTAAACTATTGGATAGTCTAAAACAATACAAACTAACAGTATACACAAATGATTTTACTTTGTTATATTGTATCAAAATTTGTACACGTTTATTTTAATGTTAGGCTTTTAGCTTTCAAATCTGTAAGTTGCATTATTCTAGATATTGAAGAATATTTTGACTTGAAAAACAAATGGTAATGATTAAATATTATGAAAATTGAAAAATACAGTGCTTTTTGTACGTTGAAATTTTCTTGGAATTTTTAACTTTTTTATATTTTAACCACTTTAATTTTCCATATTATTATGTTTAATGATTTTTCTATTATTTTTAATCACAAATATTAATATTATTCTTACAGAATAATTAGTAATTGATAAAACATCTCTAGTTCTTTAATTGATCCTATCCTCCTATTTTTTAAAACTTTAAATTTGTCTGGTGTTTCATATAAATTAATAAACTACAATTTACCTTTAAAGCTCAAAAAATATGGTAACATTTTCAGACCTTTCAATCAAACAATTTACATACGTAACGTAATGTAAAAATAAATTTTTATTACATTATAAATGTTTCATGAAAATTATCAAAATATCTAGCAAAAATAATTCATCAAACTATGTTTGCGATTAAGCAAATTCAATCGTTTTAACTTATACATAAATTTCTATTAGTATGCTAAATAGTTAAGTAGAATATTAAACTTGAAGTTTAACTTCAACTTTAACGAAATAAAAGAAAATGTGTGACTAGTCATTTCCGTCAACCGCATACTCCATTTACTCTGAATTTTCTTTCCTTGTCGTTGGAAATAGTCCTGCCAGTCTACATTTCATTCTACTTTTGAACAAACGTTATTCGGTAGGATATTTTATTTAGATTTGGCTAAAAAACAGTTAAATGTTTGTAAATCAGATTATTCTAATTTCAAATTTAAATATTTTCAGTTAGCACTTGTAACTTAAAACAATAAAAGAGTCATGGGCAATTCCTTTGTATTTTATTCATGATTCGTTTATTCATAGAATGATCTGAGACTAATTATAATATATGTTACAATATCTTAACCGACGTCAATTCAACTAAATTCATGAACGATTTCCAGTTTAAAAATATTATAAATGTCGAATTAGAATTTAATGGTGAACTTGGTAGCATAGTCATGAATGTAAAATGTATATGTAAAAGGTATATCTACACAGAAAACAAACGGACGATATTTATAATGATCATGGTCAGAACTTGTCATATACCGGTAGTGCTATTTTATTCATACCTTCTTGGATGTTCCTCACATATTTTCTCTGTTTGTGTTTTATGTATATGTATAGTTTTACTCAATAGGTACGATACTAAGGTCATCAGTAGATCCATTGTTTTTAATTCAACGACAATTTTAAAATGAGGTATTGTTAACAAAACCAGTCATCAATCAACTAGTTGGATTGAAGACGGATAAGGTATTGTAACCTACTTAATAATACGTTTATGATCAGAAGCAAACTATTTGTGTTTATTAAACTATGCAAAATCTGTTAAATAGTTCTAAATCGTGTGGTTAGTTTAGTTTAGTTGAGTTAAGCACTCATGAGCTATAAACTTTTGTGAACTTATCTTATCAAGAGGCAGTATCTTTGGATGATTACAATTTTTATATTTTTAACCGGGTGTCCCAAAAATCTGCCCCCTGTATTTTTTTAACATATGGGGGTAATGCAATCATATTCTAGGTAAACTTTAGTAACCAAAGGAGGAAACTTTTCATGTGTCAACATTTTCAACCCTCTCTCCCAAAACCCCTTTTTTGGGGGGTAAGTAACACCCCATTATTATGACATTTTTAGGGTTTTATGCCTAATTTTAAAACCTTTTTATACAAAGATATTTTTACCTAAACCTAATGGTTAGAGAACTTTGGATAATTAAAATGCATTTTTAGTTTCACAAAAATGACATTGGGCAAGCTATCATTTTATGTATCTCCGAAAATTTTCTGTGAAAAATGAAAAAATCAATTAAGAATAAATAATGTCCTAACATGTCTTAACAGACTTTTGGGACACATGGGTATATAATATTCAAGTATGTCAAATTAAACGCACTTTGATAAACTGAACAGATTTTATCCATAATCACTTAGATAACTTTTTTCCGCGTATAAAAAAAAATACAAATTATAATAGTCAGTGATAAACAATTAAAAGGGAATTATTTCCCCGGATAGACGATAAGTCCGTGTTCGGGGAAAGAGTTCATATTATTTGATGCTATCACTGGCACATTATATAAAATTCTTAAAATACGTTTCATTTTAGAAACTAAAGTAAAACTAACTTACAGAACTAAAACCCAAGACTAAATTTAAAAATCAAGATAAATCAATTTTAATAAAATCATAAAATATACATAAAATATGCATCAAATATCATCAGAAGCTAAAGCTAAAACTAAAACTAAAAATATAGAGTTGGAAGATGGTAGGCCTAGACATATTTCTGTATGCTACGTGTACGGAGATTGTATGAGTAGTTCATCAGCAGCCTGTCCAATGCGAGCGAGCCACCCCTGTACTCTCCGCTTATACACAGCGACACTGACTCTCTTACCTTCAATAATATATTTTGGAAGATTGCGGTGTAAAATGTGAGTGATATAAAAAGCATTATGTTTGATGGAACTCAGATTTTATTTCGGAATGAAACAACCGAAACTTAACCTATTTCTTGTTGGATAACTATGTTGTAAATCATGGATCATTTGGATTTTATTGGTTTTAATAAATATTAAAAGGGATTTAACAAATAACTGTATAATGTTGAAAAAAGGAATTAATTAAATAATTGATCAGTTGGGAAAAGTTGTGGTTTTTTAAGAATAATTTTGATCAAAGATTTTTGCGCAACAGAAAGTGGAGAGAGGATAGACAACGAGATGCCTCCCCAGGCCAAAATCCCGTACTGCAACACCGACTGCACGTAGGCGAAGTACACCGTCCTGCAGTGATCCACCGTCAGCACTTGACTCAGTTGGGTAAAGGCGTAAACTAGCTTTCTGAGACTCTGCTTGGCGTTTTGAACGTGTGGTACCCAGCTTAGTTTTTGATCCATGATTACGCCAAGATATTTGTAATGTTCCACACGTTCAATGACGTCACAGGAACAGTCGTGCGACAGCGGATCACCACAGGAATGCAAACACAATTTTATGGGACTGGAGTCACTTTCAATTTTGAAAAATATTGGCCTACATTTCGGTTTTGATACATTTAATGTTAGAGTGTTATGATCCAGCCAATATTTAATTTTAATTAATTTTGCTGAAGCCTGTTGATATACCTCGTCCCACGTGCAGCTGGCGGTCACCACGGCCAATATAATATAAATACCTCTTTAGATCTTTCGAATTCTCTATACATACGATTTGATAAAAAATAGATTCTTCAAATTTTACGTGTTGGTTTACATTGTAATATTAATTTTCTAGACATAGGCCTAACGGGTAGCACATTTGTCATTGAATTTCAAAAAAGAATGTTTATGTTTTCTGTACCGTCAAGTGATTCTTTGTTTTAGTTTTGTTGCTATAATTCTGTTTAAAATCCCGTTTTACTAAAAACGTTTAGTATACAATAAAATAATAACAAGCTTAACCATAAATAAACAAATATATAACACAGACTAACATTTAATTCTAGACAAAAGTAAAAAAAATCTCCTTAGAAAGCTTTAGTTTTTTATGAAATGTAAATTACGTCTACAATATTAAAGCACGTTTTTGAAATATATAAAGATGTATAGGGTAGGTATAACTAAACCAAACGGTCAAGAACAAAGGATTGTTTTTTTTCAAATTTCCAATGATACAGACCGATCCCATCTTACTTCCCGAAACAATAACGTGGTGAGAAAACTAAAAAACGAAAAAAAAATTATTTTTGTGTTTAGTTTACTGGAATGTATCATACCCGAAAACAAAATGATTTTTGATTTAAATTCTCTTAAAAACAATGTAGGCCTACCTAAAGCTACAATTAGTCTTATTAGCTTAAACACTTTTAAACTACGAACTATGAAAATATCAATTTGGTTTTAAAGTAACTAGTTGAACTATTTAAAACAATTCATTCAAACGTGTATTTTAATTATTAGAATTTTACTGAAAAATGTTGTTAACCAATACCTATTAAAAATATTCGTTCAGTTTATTGGTTTAGTGGTGAAAATTCTGTTATCATGGGAACATTTTATTGGCCGTTATACTTGAGCAGTTATTGTCGCTTACTGCTTTACCGCTCCGTTCCGCGTCTTTAACCCAAATCCCCACGTCTCGTCCGACGTCACGTCAATACGCGGCTGCCTTTATATCCTTACACTTACAAACTACCCGTGGAATCATTAGAATCATAATGCCGTTAGATGTTACATGTCACCCTAACAGTTAACATCAAACATTAAGAGATTTTTTTTATTAATCAATATTTGTTGATTTTTACATTGGTTAAAAAGTCTTAAACATACTTCATGTACAAAATAGAAATATTTATAGTGCGTGTGGCATTATCACTTTGATCCGAATAAATAATTTTGCACTAAGTAATAAGCATATTTCGAATTTAAAATAAAACGCTGAATGAAAAGTGGTTGAGTTTTATAAAGGGTTTGAATTGGTTTCAAAACCCATCCTTTGTTGAATATAATTAAATCAAATCCTTAGTCCATAATCCAATGTTAGCAAAACAAAATATCAAATAATTTGAGAAGTTCTAAAACAACAATGAATTAATGTACGAGATTGATAAGCTAAAGTCCACTGAGTCCAGAGGCAGACTAGCTGTGAATGTTTGAACCTGTGCACCAAGTGAATAACGCTCCCTATCAGTCGTTCAAAAATAAAGAAAATAAAGTGTTTTTCACATCTCTTCAGGCTTCCCCACTATAGTAACGAACAAACAAGAACCGGACAAATTGCTACGTCTTCAGGAGACAACCTGCCAGGTGTTACTGAGAACACAGGTTCTACACGAGCAGGTACACGCTTGACACGAACAGGTTTGGACGCTGAGATGGAGGCCGACCGGCCTGATGAGAAATGCCCTCTATGCGGAGCCGCCCCGTCGGTCTCCATTACGGTGTGAGGGCTGCAAGGCCTTCTTCAGGCGGACATTCCAGAAAGGGAAGAAATACCAATGCAAGGGCACGTCAAGGTGCGAAATAAACACTGAAACCCGAAAGAAATGCCCTGCCTGCCGCCTGAAGAAGTGCCTTGGCGCAGGAATGGACCCTCAAGGGGTACGTGGAGACCGGGCGCGGGGCGGCCGGAACAAATATGAGGACGAAGACGATGTGGTGTTGGCGGAAGAGCCCAATGAAGAAGCAGGGGGCGAAAGTGGAGAAATAAGAGAAAACGAACTAAATGAAATCTCTACCAACCTTCAAAATATCACATTAAGAAGAAGAAATCACCAGAGGCCCTTGGTAGACTTTGGAAAAAATAAAATCTTAGTCCATTGTGGACAAAAAGATACAATCAAATTTGAAGAAGCTTTTTCTGAGGGGGTTCTGAAGAATGCCAGAAAGATCGGGGAAGGGGTTTTTGGAGAAGTATTCATGCTGGAGCGACCAGGTGAGGAATATTCAGTGATCAAAATCATTCCAGTCGGAGGTACAGAATTAGTTAACGACAGTCATCAGAAGCGGTTTGACGAGGTGCTGTCGGAACTTATCATTATTACAGAAGAGCTAAGTATGCTTCGACAAAACACATATGACTGTACTTTATGGTGTTGTGAACTGAAGAATAAATTTTTTCTCAAAGGAACGTACCACCCTGAACTGCGTCGCCTGTGGCACGAATATAAGACGGAAACGGCTCGGAGAATGATTGTCCAAGCTAGTTTGGGCAAGATCAACTGTACCTGACCCTGGAATTGGCGCACGCAGGGGATCCTGTTGAGCAGTTCGACTTCAAATCACCGCGAAAAGCTCTTGCTGTGTTCCTACAGACTACATTTACATTGGCAGTAGCAGAGAGTGCCCTAAACTTTGAACACAGAGACTTACACACTGGTATTTTATTGTTGAAGAAGACTACGGAGCAGTACGTCACTTACGTATTAAAAGGAAAACAATACATGTGCCCAACCTTTGGAACAAGGTTGTTCCAAACCCACCATTATTGACTACACTCTGTCTCGGATTTCACTCAAAGAAGATGTTTTGTTCTTTGATCTGGAGAAAGATCCAAAATTATTCACAGGGGAAGGAGAGGACCACTGTGACATTTATCGCCATATGAGGGAAGATCTCAACCATAACTGGAGGGAATATAGGCGATACGCGCGCGCCTAGCGGCGTAAGGCGGAATCGTTCTTTACTTTCTGAATAGCCCTCGTATTTGTTTATTGCAACAAATTTACAGTACTCAGTACCGCACTTACAAAACAAGACAAATTTCTGTAATGGAATAAAAGTTAGTAGTTTATATAAAATATTAAGGAAATGGATGGACATAGGAAATATATTAAAAAATATTGAAGTTATTCAAAATCTTAATGAGTACTAAGTATTGTGCGAACCAAAAGCTTGAAATCGTATTCGATGGTGTTAAGCTAAAGCGCAATGAACACCCACAGTACCTGGGAGTCACTTTAGATGGGTGTCTCACATTCAAAAGCCACTTACAAAAGAAAGCATCCAATTTGACATTTGACAAATAGGACAAATGGTGGCAAGGGGGGGGGGGTGTAGGAATACCATGGTGGTGGTGATGAGCGAAAGGCGAAGGGCAAGAGTTGGAAAATCATCGGGTAGGCGAGGGGCAAAATACGAAATACGCTAACTAGCTCTCTTGCCCTACCATGGGGGTAGTTTTTGGTGAAGGGCGAAGGTCCAGAGCTAGATTTATTGGAAGGACATGAGGTGGCGAGGGACGAAGGGCGAAGGGCGAGAGATAGCTCTCTTGTAAAATTATGGGATAGGGAGGGGTGAAGGGCGAAGGATCAGAACTATCTCTCTTGGAATTCCATGGTGGTGGAGAGGTTTGAAGTGTAAGGTACGAGAGCTAGTTTATCTAGTCCTCTAATGGGGTAGACGGGGGAGGACCAGACCTACCTCTCTTGCACACCATGATAGTTTCAAGGGGCGAAGGGTGAAGGGCTAGACCTAGCCCTTTTGGCCTACCACGGGGGTGGGGAGGGGCGATTGGCGAAGGGTGAGAGCTAGCTCTCATGTAATACCATGGTGTTGATGAGGACCGATGGTAAAGGGTGTGAGCTAGCCCTCTTGTCCTACTATGGGTTTTACGAGTTGCGAAAGGCAATAGATGAGAGCTAGCTCTCTTGGAATACCATGTTTGAGGCGAGGGACGACGGGAAAAGGACCATAGCTAGCCCTGTTGGAAAACTATGGTGGTGGGGATCCCAAAGGGCTAGAGCTAGCTCTCTTTGAATTCCATGAAGTTGGCGAGGGGCGAAGGACGAAAGACGAGAGCTAGATTTTTTGCCCTACCATGCAAATACCTATTTTCAAAGTTTGTAAAAAATCATTTTAGTCGTTTTCGACATTCATGTGCATTCATACATACAAATATACTTTACTCGTATTAGAAGAGTTTAGCACCTCAACTATCGTTTTTCATCGACAGTAGCAGCCATGAGTCATTGCTCCGTTGCAAAGTTGTAGAACCAGTCTCGACTATGCAGCTCTCACAAAATCAAGTTTATATTTTTGTCATTAGTAAAATTTTAAGCTCATAGTTGCGTGTATGCAGGATAGAAATTCCATGTTACAGTCTACACACTTTGCTTGAAGTCCGAACAACACTTACCATAATTCGATGTCATAGTTTTTTCACTCGTTAATGAACCACACATTTATAGTAAATAAAAATTATTATGGCACCCAAACATGTCAGCAGACAATGAGACTAGATACCCCCAGTCACTGGTAGGTCGACCGTATTCGTCGGCGACATCTGAAAAGAAATTGAGCAAGCCTTTAATGTTTGATAAACTACACTTGCTCTTCAGAATATAAATCTACAACTGCAAAGTAAATTCACATATTGGATTGCAAAATGTAATTAATCATCTATTGACTATAAAACAGAACCGACAACACATATAACATACCTCAGCATGGTTGGTTTTTATTTGTCTCTCTTTTCAAATATCTATATAATACGGAATACAGTTTTGCAACAATCAGCAACATACATAGTGTTTAGGGGGAAGGGGTCATGATGGTGTTAGTGGGTGTCAAGTTCTGGCGCCTGGGACCATAAACCCCCCAACCCCCCAAACACAACACAACATAGCACGACTCTTGTTTCTGTTTAGTGTTTAGTCGAGGTACTAGAAAGTTGAGCTAGTATCTGCTCAGAAATACATTGATTTTAAAACGTGTCTTCTTTTAGGTGTTATTTTAGTTGGTGTTTTAATGGTATATTTTTATTTAGTGGAACAATATTTATAAAAAATATTTTCAGGGCCGTTTTTTGTATAAATTCATTTCAACCGAGTTGTGTGTTTAGAGTCTACATTAGGGTATACTATTGTTTCAAATTAAATTTGCAATAATTTATATTGCAAAAATAAATTGATTTTCATACAACATGCGGTATGAACATATATGATTAAACATTATGAACATGAAACATTAAACATGAAACATTAAACATATATGATTACAAAAGAGAACCAGTGATGATTAAAAAAACAATTTTTTTGGACGGGTCTTCGTATATGTACCTTTTTTTTTGAATTTTTTTTCAATTTTCTTTATGTTTTAACTATGATAAACTTTTATAGTAAATTGATAAGTATGATAGCAAAATAAAATCAAATTCTGAATAAATTGGTTTACAAAATATAAATATGTATTTTGTTTGGTCTCTTTATGCATTAAAACGAAATGTCAACCACTATGTTATTTAGTACTTATTTTTTTAGTTGACGATCTACTTTTTGAAGGCAGATTTATGTCATGTGGTTGCCTGGTCCAACAGGAGTCACAAGGAAAAATTTAATGTAAACACAGAATGATAAGTACATAACATATACCCTTTTTTGGAAGAGCAGAATGCCGAAAATTGGACCTCCAATGTGATTATGACAAAAATTAAAGGCAATAAAAAGTTTCATTAAAACCATATGGCGAAAACTATAAAATGCAATATATTTTGCAATAATCAACTATTTTATAACTGAGATGTGGCAAGTTACTTCAAATTTAACGACTTTTAAAAATATTGATAATGTGAACAAGTTTATAAAAATATTAAGATCTTCTAGGGGTTGTCCTCCGTAACGCATTTAAAACTAAACAGTATTAACATTTTTCACTCCATAAATAATATTAAACGTTTGCGAATTAAGAGTAGGTCGTTGATCTGGAATCAGAAAAAAATATTGAAAGTCTTCAAAAAGTTTTTTTTATTGCGACAAATTAGGAATAAAGTTTTATTGTTTTATATCCAACCGCTTTTAAAATATTCAACCCGTGTGAAAATTTTTGCACTGTTTGTATATTTTTTCACTAACAATACCACAAGTAAAGTTTTACTTAGAGGAATCTGGGACCAGAACTCATTAATAAAATTTTAACATGATTCAAATTAAATTAAACGTTCTGGAGCTAAAAATGTATGAAATAAGGCATTGGTGACGTAGTGTTTCACGTCATGAGGTAAATGTAAGCAATTGACGACATCAATGTCTGAAAGGATTAGCTCTCGTTTACAATGACGTTTACAATCACATTTAAAATGACTTCAGCAATGCCAAGGTCACGTGATGAATGTTTAAAACAACTGCCCGCCAAAACGTCACTATGATTATAGTTCCTGCAATGGAAACATCCAACATTTCTACATATAAAATTATGTCAGAGAGACAATCTCTTTGTGAAAGATTATGATCACTTAAGATATGTTTGATGATTTCAAAAGTGTCTAAAAAAAGTTCAATCACAGACTACTACATAAAATCTCACGAATTCAACTTTCAATCAACAGATAAACTTACCACCACTGAAACTTCACAGAACAAGAAACCTAGAATGTAAGAAAAAAATAAGAGGTGAAGAAGAAGTTTTTGTAGTAAAATAATAAACATGTATGAAATAAAGATCAAGTACATATCTTGCAATTGCTAGTTTTTGTGGTTGCAAAATACAGTTTTTCTTATATTATATTATATTTTAATTGTATTACTCTACGGATTTTCCATGCGCACGTGTTGCAATCCTCCGCAAATTCATTTTTAAACTTTGGAAGGTGTACAATCCTGAAAATTTACTTTGATTGTTCTTCTTATCTTTTAAAAACTTCTTTCTCTAGAAAAGTAAATATACTGTTACCAAGTAGTGTTTATTGCAACTTTTTGGTCATAGTCCTTTCTTCTTTCTACTGTAAGTTACAGAAAACATTTTTTCTTCCAAACTTCTTAAATATCGCTTTTAGGAACATGTTTGTACACCATTTGCTGACAACAAAATTTAATAGCACATTTGCCTTTCACACATTTAAGTTATAGGGCTACTCCCTCCTACTTGTGCTATGGCGAATTTTGCTTTATAAACACAAATAGTTTACTACATAATTTGAAAAATATCAAAACATTGTGCGATAGTAAACGCTTAAAATACAAAACACTTTGACAATAAACAACTTATGAAACCGTTTGAAAATCCCTAACATATTGAAGAGTTGTACGAATTATAAGCAATCTCGTGTTAGAGGTTTTGGTTATTTTCCTTCTATTAATGGTACAGTGCAAATGACTCTTTATCTTTAAAGAGAGCCGTACAAGATGTTTTGAAGGAAACAAAATAAAAAATAGAGATAAAGTAAGGTTTAAATGATGGTTTCAAACTTAAATCAAGCAGAAAATAGAATAGTTCTTCATTCTTTACTTTTCTTTTTAACATTTTTAAAGAAAATTAAGAAAAAAGATAGAAGATGAAAATTTTTTAACTAAATAAAATAGACTACCTATATAGCAATCGTAAAGTTATAAGGTTGCAAGATAGCTTTCAATAACGTTTATCACGTGACATTGACATTACTGGCGTCACTGTAAATGTCACTCTACCGCTGATCTATTGTGGCTATTATGTTTAGTTGCTAATTTTTAGCTAGTGAAGTCAGACATTACGTAACCAATACGTCACAACTACGTCATCTCATACATCGTTATAGAAAGAAGTTAACGCCACTTTACCTGTCATAATTTGTTTCGTGCTTTTTGGTACCAGAAACTGCAGATCACCTCTACTATCACAAATTAAACTATTCCAAGGGTAATTAAATTACCCTCCATTCAAAGTCTTACCAGAATCTCCATGTCTCGTCCGTCCAAATCAATACTGGCCTGCTGAAAATCCTCACACTTACAAATTTTGTAAGTGTGAGGATTTTCAGCAGGCCAGTATTGATTTGGACGGACGAGACATGGAGATTCTGGTAAGACTTTGAATGGAGCGTTAAAGCAGTAATCGACAATAAATGTGGAAAAATGTAACGTAATTAACTAGTATGAGTATCAGAGTGCCGAGAGTTCAGAGTTTACAACTCCAGAGTTCCTCATCCAAAATGCCCCCTGAAATCCACCTTTTCATCAATCTTCTACATTCTAGCATCATTTACCAAACATTATTTAAGTAATTTTAGATAAAATAAAAACAATTCAACTAAAAACATTATATTTGCACTTGACGGGAAATAATAGTTTTCATCGTAAGCTTTGAGTGCGTAAATATTCCTAACACTGTAGTTACGGTATTAGTAGATAAAACGATACAATTTTTCATTTAAAATACTTTCAAGTATGGGTTTTCAATCAAATACAGTATCTATATTTATAAAAGATGATGTTTGTGTATATTTGTGTGTATTTGTAATCGATGGACTCAAAAACCACTGGACCGTTAGTGATGAAACTCGATTTATTTGTGGAAAATTTCTTGGAGTAGGTTTGTAAGTCATTAGTTTTTGTAGCCCTCAGGACTTAGCCACAGGACTGTCATAAATGTTCCAATGCTAGGGTTTTTTGTTTGTTTAATTTTTATCTGAGTTGTTTCTGTACACAACAGATGGCATGTATTTGTTTAGAAAAACAATAGCAACCATTTGAAGTACCTGTAGCACATTACTATATAGTTACAGTGGAAAACCACCTGAAGCTATAGAATTGAATTCGTGCATGAATTTACAGATGAAAATTCCTATAAATGAATTAACACACATTCCATACGAAGAAATGATAAAACCACTAGTTCTTCGTGAAAAATAAATAATATTCAGATTTGTATGCGTTAGCATTTTTTTGGAAAGACATGAATGCACGATACAGTGCATGTAACGTTAGGGTGTTGTAACTTGAACACACGGAATACGTAACGATGAAACCTATTTAGCAGGCGACTGCCCAACGCCCAAAAACTTCTACACGCTCGTATTTATTACCTCAATATATGCTTAATCTGGTAATCCATTTATGGACTGGCAACTCCGTTAACACCAGAGTAGTAGCTTAATTATCGCTCGGTGCATTGTAATTATACTTAACATTGTGCTTTCAAAACAAATACTACAAAATAATTACAAGGGAATTTGAAAAAAAGTTTTTTATGCGTTTGTAATATATATTTTGTCAGCTTTTTCAAAATCAAGAGATTTAATAAAATATGTAGGATAAGGTAATTTTACTTGAATTTGATATAGCTTAAGCCTAACACAAAACGGTGTGTCAATACAAAAATTTAATTTAATTTCAAAAAACGTATATGCAAAAGTATATATTATTTCTGTATGCGTTATTTGAGTAGATATTATTCCAAAAGTTTAAGGCGCATTTTTATTTATTTTCAATGTATATAACCTCTTCATCAGTTGTCCTTGATTCTACATTTTTATAAATCCCATTAATGAACATGAAGCATTCAACAGATTTATGTATGTAGGGTAAAAAGATTTGCAAAGAGTAAGAATCAGAGCGAAATGTTCAGGTCTGGATTAAGGTAATAAGAGCAGTTAGGGGTGGGGGCCGTTCCTGGTTACGGTCCCATAAATGGCCTAACCACCTCCCCTTCTCTACATAAAAACCTCTTTGAAAAAGTAAATAACGTCTTGGTCAATGTTTGTAGTGTAAATCGTTGTTTGGTTAGCCGATTCCTGTTTTGTTTTAGAAATATTAGTTTTTTCTGTTTGGGAGGGTACAGACAGAAAAAATATTATATTTCTCATTTAGCTTGATTTTAACAAAACACTTTACAATAGTTGATAATTGTAATTAGTAATATAATTATTTAAATATCATAGCATTAATACCGAATAGTATTGTTGTCAGAGTTATCAAACCAAAATATATAAAACCAATAACTTTAACGCTCCACTTAAAAAATGTTTTACTTTTATATCTTATCCTGTCAACATTGAAACTACAACTTAATTTTACATCCGTGATAGCACCACTTATAACTTAGCTGTTTTTATTTTTATGAGTATGTTAGTATCTCATGAATTGTGGAGGCTTAGTAGTTTTAAATTTTCAAACTGTATACTCCTATAAACACGAATACTAAATATTCGTAGGCTAATATTGGTATGAACACTCTTTCAAAAATGACAAGTACATAGAATTGTCAACTTCGTATATACATATATCATTACTGCAAAAAGTCATATAAAATTAGCCATAACATAAACTATTAAGTTATTTAAATATTCATGTGTGCCCGTAGGGGGCGAACGTTTGACTGGTTATTCTGTATTCTGTGTGAGCCGACAAATGGTGAATTAATCTGCGAATTTTTAGTCCGTCGCATTTTCATACCTCGTTAATAATTTCTCATATATAAGTATATTTGTTAAAATCCTTCTTTATGAACTGGAAAAACAAATTTATTTATTTACTTATTTCCAACGGATACACCATTATACTATTTTGACCATTCTAAGTGCTTTATAAGTAACATATTAATTGAAAACCTACTTGTTACAAATCTACATACTCAAGATGAATTTCAAAACTGGTAACCAACAAATATAAAGCTTAAACTACAAAGATAAAAATAATAATAAGTTATAAATATAGCTATGTATAACAAATAAATAACAACAATAACGGTAACATGGTAATGACGAATATTTTATATGAATACGTGATTAAAAAAATGATAAAATATTAATAATAATTTAGCAACAACAACAATAACAATAACAACGTGAGAAATAATACCTTAACAATACTGCATGGCAATATGCTTCAGACAAGTGTAATCTTACAGTAATCAAATCACAAGTTTAGTTTATCTCTCCAATAAACTGCAAAGGCTGGTCTTTAAACTGCCAACCAATCAAGTCAATAAAGTCATTGAATCAGGGAAATAATAATTATATTAAAATTGTACTGTCACTGTTGCTTTTTGTCTAAAATAAATTATATACAATTGTAGCGTACATATTATTTTAATGAACTGGACCTAGTATTGTATTATGCTGAGTATCACTTTATCACTTAGACAATAATCCCCTTTGTAGCACGAAACTTTAACAAAAACAACTCATGATTCTTGTGGATCCTTACATTGTTAAGGACGTTATGTAAAAAAAGGTCCATACATCAATTAAACGATGTGTTTGGCCATCCGTTATGCATTAAGCTTCAGTTGCCAGCAGTACCAACCAACCAAACTAAAGGACTTAATTGAAAATATCTCAGTTTATTCAATTTGCTTAGCCCGAATACGATACCTTTTTAAGTTTCACAGCATGAAATAACGAATAGCCTACTTATTGAATTACTCTCTTATTTTGTTAGAAGAGGTTTATTTTGGTTTCGTTTTTACTAATATTCATGTACCTAGAAAATACAGTTTTAATTTACCTGCTCTTAAATTAGCAAACCCTTGTCTTATTTACTGAGGAAGTTGGCACACCAGGTAATATCACTTGACCAAGTTTGCCGGCATTAATGGTCAAAGTTGATATTCAAGTTGCCCACTTGCCCCTGGGGTATCATGGGGCAGGTCTCACCGTGTATTGCAATATGCTTGACCATTACTGAATGTGTTCAAAGCTTCTTAGCACTTCGACTTAAAACTAAATAAATCTTCTATAGTCTTCCATACTTTATATTAGTCATAAAACCATTTTTTACAAAGTAAAGCTGGTAGCACGGCAAAACATTTTCGATCAACCATACTGGTAAGAGAACATAAGGGTTATAAGTAAGTATTCCAATACATATATTTTCATTGAAATATTTTATCTTAAGTTGTATAGAAACGATTAAAACATAAAATATATAAATTTTGCAATCGTATTCCAAGCCCCCATTACTATTTGTAACAAATTAAAAAAATATAGATAAACCTAAATAATAGTCATATTGTGTTCTTCCTGATATAATTCAAATCAAGCCATATAAAATGTCAAAATTGCAAAAGAATTATGCTTATTCTTAAAGATGAAGACTTTTACCCTTAAGGCTATCCTTAGTTCGACTACATTTAACTAACCACGACGAAATTTTAATTAAACCTATCTTAAATATATGCAAGGTGACAATTAGGTCTAAAACATCTTTTATAATTTTAATAATAATAATAATCGTATGGCTTTTAGTGGAGGGAGATCAGCAATCAACTGATAGTTCTCATCGCCTGAGAGGCCTGCACTTTTTTGTTTTCTATGCAGGTGGACCAACGGCTTAACGTGACTTCCGAACCACGGAAGCGGCCGAAAGATCTTTTTGTCCCCGAGCCGGGATTCGAATCCGAGCACGCTGGGTGATAACCCAAAGCTCTACCACTATATAATTTTATAATGTTAAAACCATAAAAGAGAAAATACCTAAGTTAACACATAATTTGTGGTGACAGTAGAATACAGCTTTGTGTACTGTAATGACCAATTATATCTCCTCTTGGTCCAAAAGTTGTCAGTATGCAATTTAAAATTTAATTATAGGTTGGTTTGTCATTACATTAAAATTATCGTTTAGAGGAGCAAAGTACCTCAAATCTGACCTCAAAACGATGACGATCTCAGAATGGCATAAGCTCAAATTTATCATTTAAATAGTGTAAAGGAAATTTTAAAATGATTAATACAATCTCGTGATGCCGGGATTGTAAACAATTGTTTAAAATTTGATGGCCTTTAAAATAATGTGTTGTAACTTAAGCCAACGAAATAGTTCCAATACTTGGATCGGGGATGTCCTTTGTAGGAAGTCTAGAAGAAACATTTATTGACCTATGTCATATCATACGTAATTTTGAAGTCCTGTAAATTCCAAGCATCATTCTAAAAATCAACCATAACATTATTCAAATACCGACCATGTTTTCATCAGTTAGAATACTGCCTAAGCCTATATATATTTTTTATCCTTAAAAACTACTAGACTATTTATGTGACTACAGAAGAAGAGTTTATACAATTTTATTCGTATTGTTACTTTTATTGTCAGTATTTCAACATTAAATTACATTAATTTATTTCATCAACAATCTCTTTCCATAAACATTTTATTTGTGTTTATTCGCAATTCCTAAAAGAAATGTTACTTCATTTTGTGTCATTATACCGTTAATTTAATGTATAATCAAAATTCCAATATTTCTTAAATAAATCTGTGAGTGTTTTGTAGTGATATTAAGCAGGTACATTTGGTACGTTAAACACTAAAATTCATGAATGAAATAAAAAATAAAATTGAGAATTTCTTAGAATTTGTATTGATACTGTAACTTAAGTCTTTAAGGAATTATTTTAAAATAATAATATACTAATTGTATCAATACGCAGATTAAGAAGGAAATAGTCTGTAAATTCTAATTTTGAATGTAAAGTTTATATTATTTCAATTTTAGGTAATCGCCACTTTTTCCTTTTCCGTCGTGTTACCAGAAGAATAGTGAAAAACTACATTGGGATTCCCAAAAGCAAAGTTGTCCTGTTTGAAAATTCTCGGGGTTCATCCCAGATATGTATGTCAGATATTTAACTGCTGTGTAACGATATGCAACATTTTAAAGGAAGGAAATAAATGTTGAAGAAAACAATAAATAGATTGAGCAAGATGACGACGAGGACGGAGGTTGGAAGTAGTACTTCTTTAGCCGCGGTTCTGCGCCACCGTCGGTGGATAGCGACACGTCTTCCAGTTGAGCCGCCAGAGCTCAGTTTGATTTTTTTCAACATTTAAGTTTTATTACGGCAAAAGAAAATGAATACCCAAATAGCCTCTAGGACTGTGGCTGGGAAAGAGTCTATTACCGGTCACACAGTTCACTTTTTCTTAAATATTTTAAGAAGTGTTTTTAGTTCTCGCTATTAATTTTGCAAAATCGTCCATTCATATTGCATAAATCAATCTGTGATCGTTGGAGGACCTGGAAATTCTCCCGCATTAAGCTAGTAGAAGTACCCAGGACCTTTCGAAAAATACATATTATAACTCAAATCTAAGGCCACGTACCAAAGAATGCTGTGGATCGTAGGCTCGATGCGCTGCGGCGCGGTGGCGGCTCTGTTGCATTATGTCACAGAGTAAGGAACCTTTATGTTGAGCTCCACCCGCCGCACCGCCGCCAGTGTTGTGGTTTTAGTTCTATCAAACCATCGATATTTAAAGTATCATTCAACTCAGTTGAGTGGGTTAAAGTAATCAGTTGAAATTCCCTTTATTCTTCACACTAACACACCTATAAGTAGCGGCATACAATGGTTGAATAAATAACACGTTTTAAGCAAAATACATCTTACAGTACTATACAGAGCAATTAACAGATTACTTTTCTATATAGGGTAAAAAGCTTTAGCTATGTGATAATGCATTTTTATTTGTTTAAACATTTTTCAATGTTTTTCCGCTGGGGGGTTATTTGTACATTTGTTTTGGTAGTTTTTCTCTTTTTTTCAATTGGAGCTCGTAGCGAGTGAATATGATTTATTGGGATAGTCATATCATACGTAATTTTTTAGTTCCGTAAATTCTAAGCATCATGCCACAAATCCAACTACAAAAGTTGAATATATATGACTTTTTAATTTTAAAATATCAATAATGCGAATTTTTACTTGAAAAAGGAATTACTTTCTCTAAGTAAATTGGAAATGTTTCGCTGGCTTGTAGCATATCATACATTTTAAGTACCTTCAAACTCTAAGCAATTGTTCACAAACCGGACCTAACCAGGATAAACTCATAGGTAATTATTGTACTTTAAAATTCCATTAATACGAATTTAATGCATCGTTTGATTGCCTGCCATTTTGGGCTAGGACATTCCTTTAAAGGCCAAGTTTTGTGACATTGTACTTTCGAAAAGTAAACTTTATATTCCATAAATTAATTGCTTAAAAAAATATGTAGAATGGGAATTGGTCATTGTAGGATATTATGATGTAAACAGGATGTAACATGTATATGTTTATTTGTGATGTATACGTGTATAAAATTTTTCTTCATATTGCAATGTAAGAAAAGCCTTGGGTTCACTTTTTTTTGTAATGCGTGGAATCTTAACGTAAAGGGATTATTTTGGATTTGAAACACAAGAATATTTAACATATTTCGTATTTTTCATTTATATATGTATAGACCAATAACACTACCATTTATTTTTCAGGTAAGTTCAACACAAGTAGCGGAATTTATTATTGCCGGTAAGTATAATATAGATTAAAATAAAGTCCATCAAATGCCTAGTAATTATATCATATAAAAACTACGAAATAAAATTTTTGCATAATAAAAACATATTAATACATTATATTTCTTACGGTTTCTCACTAAAGGAACTTTCAGTGACCTCGTCTGAGGTGTTTATAGCGGTAGAATTAGTTTTACCATACTCTTAATTACCTCTTGTCACTGAATTTCCACAATCACGAGTCAAATTTACTTTTTATGGCCGGTGGATAGCTGAATTCCATTGCCTACCGAAGCCAACCGAAGCCTAAAGGATACAGAAAAATTCAAGACAAACCAACATCACATGTTTCGATCTATTGTTCCCTAAGCTATGGTCATAGCAGTAATTGTGTGGATATATAACTACGTATAAATTTAATCACATACTGATTCTTACTGATTAATAACTATAAAAGTATTTCATATCTTTCAAAAGTCTATAGATGCACAACAAGCTGAGAACTACAGAAAAAAGTACCATTTAGGAAAGTATGTATAAGACCATGTATTTTAATAGTTAAAGATTTAAAGAAGCTCAGTATCGAGTTTAGGAAAACATCCGATTTTTCAGGAGTATGACCTTAAGGAATACGTCATCATTATAAAGTAAATAAAGAACATATTCTACTTTACACGATGAAGTGGATTCCATTTGTAATAAATCCATGTTTTGTGGCACACTATCACAAAAAATAAAATTAAAAAAACGAAAAGAAGTCAGTCGTAGAACGGCACAAAGTTTCATCAATATTTTACGATTTATCGAGCATTGCTACGTACAAAGTCATTTTATATAGTATGTGTTTATGTAAAATTAATATAATGCTTTCACAATATTACCGTCGTTATTTTTACTATCACGTTTGATTTTGATGTACTATAAACAGAAAAATCTTGAATTATATTGAAACATGGTTCACGCATTGTGACTGGGGTCTTAATAAGCAATATATATCACGAAAAGACACACACAAAAATCACCTTCTATAACTAAACGGTTAACTAAATGTTATATCTAGGATTTAAATATAAACTGAAGTGATATAAAAATGTGATTATGTTTATTATTGACGTAATTTAAATTAATATTGGGAGTCTTATTTTTTACAAATAACAAAGCAAAGAGTTGAAATTTTTTTCAACCAACGTAGACTTTTATTGACGCACATATCCATTTTTTATTAAGACATAAAAAACTAATATTTTACTTCATTTGAATGATTAAATATTTATTTTATCAGTACACCGTCGTAACTAATAAGTTTTTTTCTTTCTGTTCTCAAAACTTATCGTAAGTGTTAATTAAGCTTCGAAGTAAAATAAACGTTAAGTAACTTTTTGTGTACTAGTTAATCATACTAATACTATTAGTAAAAATTATTCCTGGTATAAATTATGTTTATGGTACTATTTTATTGATTTCTGTTTCAAAGTAATGATTATTAGTTCTTAGAGATTATTCCTTACATAATTTATTATTTCACTACACCATTTGAACTTTAATTCCCGCTCAAAATTGGTTTTGGTATTGTACAAATAAATTAAATGGGTCTAATTATAAGTTGGGTTATACATTATATTTAAATCTAAGGGTTTAAATACTCAAATTTTCAGGAAAGTGATAATGTTTTTATGGTGCCATTGCTTTCTAACCTCTGATGGTTTCAAAATTAAGTTTCAACACCAAGTATTCAATTATAACCGTGCGTAAAGTCTTATCCACGGCAAAATTGTTTTATACATATATTATAAACAGAATTTCACTCATAATCCAAAATTTTATCACAGGACTTTTATAAAGAATATGAAAGTAAAATTACTCTGTTTGTAAATATTATAAAAAAAAATATTATTGTTATACATACCGGGTGTCCCATAATAGTTCTCCCCCGGTTAATTTTTGAACGGCTGTATTTAAACGAACTTCGATACACGTTACTAGGGTAATGTAAAGTACTTTGTGGTGGTATTTTGAAATTCACCCCCACCCCTAAATAGTGGCTGCTGGGATTAACTCAAAAACTTTAAATACGAACCCCCAATTTTTATGCTATTTTTTGATTGTACACGTGTTTTTGAGACTCTTTTATTAGTTGGAATTTTTCTTTAAATTTAATGGTTAGGGAGATACGGCCAATTGAAGGTCATTGTTAGTCCCTTAAGAATAACATGGGGCAAACTTCAATTGCATATATTTCCTGAACCATTTAGTCAAATAAAAAATACTTGAGCATAAAAATGTCTTTAAATTATGTTTTAAGATATTTTTTCATAATACAAATATAAAGTTTTTTTAATTTTTATTATTCCTCCGCCATATTGGAAAATTATTTCGGTTATGCCTAGATGAAAATTTTATGAGTGAAATGTTCTTAAAACATAATTTTAAGACATTTTTATACTTGAGTATTTTTTATTTGACTAAATGGTTCAGGAGATGTAGGCAATTAAAGTTTGCCCCATGTTATTCTTATATGACTAAAAAATACTTTTAATTTGCCGTAGCTCAATAACCATTAAGTTTGGAGAAAAATGTCAAAGAATCAAAGAGTCTCAAAAACACGTGTACAATCCAATAATAATATAAAAATTAGGGGTTCGTTGTTAAAATTTGTTAGTTTACTTTACATTACCCTAGTAACGTGTATCGAAGTTCGTTTAAATATATACAGCCGTTCAAAAATTAACTGGGGGGGACTATTATGGGACACCCGGTATACTGGGTATCCACAAAGTCTTTCCTGATAAAATACCTGAATAGTAGGGAAACAAACAATGGTAGAATAACATTTTATTTTCAGTTTTAAAAATTGAATTATTAAGCCTTTTAGAGGTATGTACAAACTCAATAAAACTCAATGTGTGCTCCTCAGGTTACCTGTAAATCTTTTAGGCAACTTTTAAGTTCGTTCCAGGTTTTTTTAACATTTCCTGAGTCACATACACTGCTTCATACACAAAAATGTCCATATAGCATATTGATATTTTTTATACTTGGAGACCTCCATAAACTTAAAACTACAAGGTCTAAATCCAATAATTTAACACAGCTAAGTTAAGAACAAGCTTGCATATACTTTTCATAACTTTAAGCCCTTAAAAAGAAATATTAACCCACCATTTTTTCTGAATTGCCTACACATAATAAGTTCAGCAATAAAACCATTAGGTGTAAAAATTTTAATCTCTTCCTCCCTCAACAAATGCTCTGAGATAAAAACTACTCCCAGCTGCTCCAAGGCACATAAATGTTTTACTTCTAATGATTTATTTGTTATAGAGCGTATGTTTATTGGAAATGTTTAAGCATTCATTAATTTGTATCTTAATTTTTTTTCTATTTGTGGCAGTGTTTTCTTTATTTTCATCTAGTTAAAGATGATATGAAGATATGAATATCTTTATTTGTTAACCAAAAAATAAATGCTCTTGTCCTTCTTTTGCTACATCATAATTAGTTAAATTTCCAATATCTACATTTATATTAAAAGCAGAGGATGCATTTTGATCACTTACACTATAGGATCATCATCATCACTATTTAGTGACTAATAACTGTTGTTGGAAAACACTTCACTGACACTTTCACAAGCTGTTGAAGATAGGTTGTGGTTGCCAGATAGAACACTCTGCCTGCAGAGTAGTTCCTTCATCTAGGGTTGAATCGAAGATAGGCTCCTTCTTAGTGGACGCCAGAGTTGAAGAATCGTGTGCTTTGTTCGTGATATCATGTGCTGGAGATTGATCTAGGAGGTTTTTTCTGGACGTCAGCTATACAACTTCTCAGACTAGTGGAAATCCTGATGACTCAACACCCACCCCAATCTTTCTGGATGCTCGCTTGCCTCGACCTATTATATTTACAACAATTCCAGTTTTGTTCTAGAATTGAACTACTGTACGTTTCTTGTAAAGATTTTGTTTAGATATCACATCGCGCTCGCATCCCATGGACGAGCAGACTAAGTTTTTAATTTAATTATTTGTATATTTACCTGTATCATAACAGTTTTAAACACAGGAATAATTACAACAATACGGTACTAAATAATAAATAGTATAAAATCAGTGCAAAATAGTTATCGTTATGGTATATATGTTAGTTTTAGATCTCCAGTCTATTAATTCATAAAACATAGTAAAATCATTATAAAACATAATTTAATAAATTGATGTGACAAAGCAGAAAAATCTGATAGATATTAAAACTGAACAAGTTTAATAAGACTACTTTAACAATATATGTGATTGTAAAGATAATGCCTGGGCTACGCTTATATTTCAGTTTTATACAAATATGACAAGCATTTTGACTTAAACACAAAACAATTACTAAAACACAAAGCTGTCATTGATGATATCTATTGAACCATCCAAAGTGTTATATTTAACTATTTCAAGTAGTGGAGAGCAAAGTAAATGTTCAAGTTTTTATCTTTTGAAGAATTCCTTTTTAAATTGAAATAACCTATAGAATAATCAATGTAAATAATAAAGTACATATGATTATTGTTATTGAAGAAATATTGAAATATTTTTCTAGATAATGATTAGGACTACTAATATGTTAATTTTAAAAAATAAATATATCAATCCAATTATAAAATAAATTTTACGATATTAAAATTGTTTGTTTTAATCTGGGGCAGAAGTGAGGCATGCTCATTTCCAGTGAATGTGAAAGAAAATTGAGTGTAAATTGGGTATGCAGTTTAGTCGGAAATGAATCCGGCCTTCTCTTCAGCTCCTTAACTGATTTTCTCCTCCACCGTAAAATGCACGTCATCGGAATTCCATTCTTTGACAACAACGTAAGTATAATTCAATATTGTATAAGTGAAATAAAATGACTACCGGATGAGAATACTTTCTGTATGAATTCAATATTATTCATACGGAGTGATTTGTGCATTGTAAAAAAAAGTCGACACATGACTTAAAGCACTATATGGATAAAATCTTTTGAAGTTATCATCACTCAACTAAGTTATGGGAAAACTTATCATCACTCAATGTCCGTCACGGGAAATTTTTGTTTTTAAGTCCCTGGACACTACAGAAATTGCTTCAAAGAATAAACTTAAATTATTGTTAAGTAATATTATTTGATCTGATAAATTATATCGATAAACATTATTACCTAAATTTTTACAATACAAAATATAGGCAACTCCTCATGCCGATGGATTTTCAGGTATTCAATGAGTTCATTCCTAAAAAATTAGTTGTTTAATAGTTTTAACAAAAGTGTCTGAAAAGGATAAAGGATAAAGACTATTTCATAAACTAGAAGTTTGCGAAGGGGTTGGTATGAATAAAATGTAATTATTGCAATACATGTCTAAACATCTAACACTGAATGATACAAAACAAAGCAATGCAATAATCCTAGTGAATTTAACACGTAGTTTTTATTGAGCGGTGAAATCCGTGATGACAAAGGTTTCAGACTAGTGCTGCGGCCTGGCGACCATTCGCACAACTTCTACTGTTAGTACCAGGGTTGGCCGCCAGGGGCGCCACCTTACTGTATCTGAAATTGAGAAACATAACCTCTAAACACTATGTAAATGCAAGCAAATGTTTGAACGGGTTGATAATAAAAATATAAAATTACTATTAGTTTAAACACAAAGTGGATTGCGTTGTGCTTCCACTAAAATCTACTATTTTATAAATATGTACAGAAAATCGCAGATCGATTATTTTTATTGTAGTTCGCCGAAACGCCACAGGTGGCAGCACTGACCAAACGAAAGTGAAAGTAGGCAACGTACTCTCCAAGGTTAAATGAAATGTTTTGTCTCCAATCCTTTTATACTCAAGTCCTTTTTATCCAAGTGTTAAAATATTGTTCAAGGGGCTATTAAAAGTTATAATATGTACCGGGGGTTCTAATCTATTAACCCCACTAAATTCATACCTACCGGTTCTAATACCTTCACCTACTTTATAATACTCATCTACATTTGGTGCTTTATTTAAATTTTCTATTTTTCTATTGTATTTAAAATATTTTAATTTTTTTTAATTTCTCTTAAGCTATTACTATTTTTAATTAAATGAGTAATACGTATAACTAGCAACAATAATAGTAACTCAGATTCCTCATCATTAACTGTATGACTGTATGTTTACTCCAAACTTTCATAGTAAATTAAACAACTATTAGCTTAATCAGTTATTAGAGAACTTAAATTATATTTATCATAAATGTTCTTATATTTTTAAAAGGGTATTTAACAGTTTTGGATAATGTTTCATAGGAAATGTTAAAATGTTACACCATTACTAATTAATTTTGACATTTACATTATATTTATCAACAAAAATGTTCACATTAACAACACAATTCACAGGTAAAGCTTTGTCAGAGGGATAAAGTATAAATTTGCATTATCTATTTGCATCAAAAAATAAAATTATGACGAAGTATATGTATTATTATTAAATATGATTTATTGAAATTACGTTAATTACCATATCGTATGCGGATTAATGAATGAGGCTTATTTCATGAAAAACAATTTGCTTTCTTTAAATCTTATTCCACAAAATTAAAGGTATGCCATGCTCTATATGAGTAAAGTATATTTGTATGCATGCACACAGATCTCGAAACCAGCTCAAATAGTTTTTTTTCAAAACTTTGTAAATACAGTAGCTTTTGTGATAAACATAATGTACATATAGGAACCACAAACCAACTCCAAGTTGGTACCAGCTCTCAACCAAGACCACATGTGTTCTTTTTTAAGGTTATGTTTACTTCTCATAAAAATGGCCATTTATGTTTGTGTTGTTCGTGTTTGTGTTTGTGCGGTTCAAAAAGTTCTTTTAAATGTACTTTTAAATCACCTGACGGGATCTTCATAGATCTACTAATGTAATATGCATGTTTAACCTCAACTGCTGAGGATGCAGCCTAAGGCTGCGAAACGCGTACAGACCTAGAAATCTGTCCTGGATTGCGAATAATTGACGGTGAGTACAATTTAATTATTACACTTTAGGTTTTCTAGTAAGACCATAACACATCCATTAAATAAATCATAATTACTCACAAAACTTGTAATGAAATTTCTTTTTTTACCCATAAATATAGTAGTAAAAACATCTTATGCGAATTAGTGTGTAGGTTTGCTGCAACGATGACTTGTTAGTAAATACATTGATTTCTTTCTTGTAAAGATTCATATCAAATTTTATCAAGTTAAGTTACCTATGGTGACTTGTAAACTAAAAACAAATCAATATTATATACTCCCGCATGTGTAACTGATTGGGGTATCATAAATTGGTCAAGTGTCAGTAAGGCAGATTAAGGGGTAATGCAGTACAGCCGTGGTATAGTAGATCACATAACAGGTTTAGTTTGCGTAATTATATAATTGAACCAATTTAACTACAGTACGTCAAATCGAAACACTATATATTAACACAGACGCTGACTTTCAAAATACGAATCAATTGAATGGCTGCTGCATGAGAGGAACCATGGTAATTAAAATGTTTGCTTGTTGCATAAGACTTGCATAGTTGGGCTGCAACAAAATTTTAAATTTTACCTCCTTAAATAATAGGCCTATAGGTTGATATAATTATAGGATTAAAATTAAATTGTATCGTATCTTGTTTAGCTCTCCCAAGGCAAACTTGTCGAAAGCACATTAAATTAGTAAAATGTAGGTTATTTTTAAAACAAAAAACTCGACATATTGCTGTATCTCCCTCCAAGATATACTTATGTAATGTCATGTAGGAGTTATTTAGTTTTTTTCTTTTTTTTAGATTTATCAACCACGTAGTCCTTCAATAAATGTAAAATTATTGTAGTTTTTCTGCTCTAGCGGCAAAAACGGTTGGGAATATAAAATATTTGAGATGATCTTTTACTACACCTTTGTTTCAAATATGCCAAACTCGATACACAAAGCTTGAAGTAGGGAATGTTTTCCTAATTTCTAGTTTGTTTTTTATTGCTTTTATGGATCTACTGAAAAACACTTTGTTTAATTTTGCTGTATTTAGCTGATTTTTGCATGTTGCTTCCCCATAAGCTTAAAGTTTTGTGTTAACTTAGCTGAACAGTAATATTAAAAGGAAATTCACTGTATTTAGAAGTGTAACAGTGTAAAAAATTAACTGATAAATAATTCATAACTAATGCCAGTTTATATTGTGTGTTTTATAAATACCTTTTTGTTGGTCCTAAACCCTTCAGTACGTTTTTTAACGTTTACTAATTTATTTATGTGGGGGGTTTAGCGTAATGTTTTAATAAATACAGTAATATTTTTTAGATCTTTCAAAATTGCGCATGCACATATATTGGACATCACCGATATAAATAAAAGTCTCAAACGTAAAAAATAATTGTGATGAATGCCAAAATTATGTCTTTTTATTTGCCTACTAGGCGGAACTGATTGTTTTACAATTGTTAGCTACTTACTGACCCAAAACTTTGGTCTCCGGCTAATTGAGGTATATTTGCAATGTTAAATTAATACTTGCCATACTTAATTCAGCAACTACAGTAATATTGTATTAAGAAGCTTGAAGTTTAGTATTAATAACTTAGCTTAAAAGGAAATATACTAGATTTAAAAGTTTAACACTCTTATAACATTGAACAGAGCTTGAAGTACGGAACTTATTCCCAATTTCAAGGTTTTTATTGTTTTTATAGTTCTACTGAAAAACATTCCATTAACTTAGCTGTAAGTAGCTGATTTTTTGCATTTTGCTTCCCCATAAGCTTGAAGTTTTGTATTAACTTAGCTTGACAGTGATATTTAAAAAAATTCCCTATATTTAAAAGTTTAACACTCTTAAAAAAAATTGAACTTAAAAATTATAATTAATGTCATCTAATATTATGTGTTTTTTATCTTACCTGTTGAATATAGACGGATTTCTCTGTTACCTATACTGTTAAAGTATAGATTGTTTATGAATTGGTGACATAAATCTAACTTTTAAACCTTTCACTTTTTGTCGTATCTCAAATCGTTATTTTAAGACCGATTTACAACTTTTATTATTACTAAATTTCATACTACTTGTTTGTAGAACTAACTACAGTTATATTTTATTTGAAGTTCGAATTTTGTATTCACTGAACTTGTAAAATATCCCTGTAACCCTCACTTCGACATAATTTAAGGAAAGTGACTAGAATAATTATATAATAAAAAAAATTATTTCATAACATAAATTTTTATGTTATAACGAATAGTATTTTTGTGAATAACAGGGGTCTTTGGCAGGTTCCAAACCACGTATTCATGTTTTCCTATATTTGTTTCAGTGAAATTGTTTATTTCCTCATTGATCTTCAAAATATTTTATTTAGCTTATTCATTCTACATTGTCATTTTTTTATTACGTTTATTTATTTTATACTTTTTGCGTTAGAAGGGTGAGGCCAGGCATGGCGTCAAATCCCCCATCAATTCGTTGACTACAGTATAGTTGCTTTTAAAATCCTTAACAATTTAATTAAAAATATTATGGGAAGATCTTAAACGTTTGACACTTGGTAAACTACAAACTAATTCGGCGAACACAACGAGGGAGTATGAAATCGGAGGCCTCAACTAGGCTGTTCAGTGTTTGAGATTTTTACAGCAATTTACGAATAGGTAAGGAGTGGAGCCTCCATTCAGCACGCACGAAGCACGATACCTAAAATATTTGCATGGTTGATTATGATTTCACCTCTTTCTCAATTTGACGAATTAAGGGGAACTTAGGAAGTAATTTTAAAAACTAGCCATAGGCGATTTTCAAAGCTTTTAATATTGTTGATTATGTGTAGTGTGTATTAGCCGGTTTTCTTACTGTTATGGTGGACCAGTTTTTCGGTGGAACTATCCTGCTTCAACTCGGCTCTTAAGTAATTTGCGAATGCAGGACAACCCCTAAGGGGGCATGGGGACGGAGCCCCCATCGAGCCGTAGGCGAGTATAACCTCCTATACAATACAATACAAATACTAATACATCCTATACTAGACGAATACAATTACATTCATACTAACTAGGGAGGTAGGTATAAGTGTGATCATTCGTTCAAAATTTATTCAAGTACACAAATGTAATAAATGGCTAATAATGTGTTTATTTTGCATTCCGTATGTAGATGTACAGAAAACACAGGGGAGCAATACAAAGGAATAACTAAAAAAATAAATATGTAAAATTCTAATAAATATTCCCAACTTGGAAATTGTGTTTTTATTTATGAAAGTAAACGATTATAGCATTGTAAAACTTTTGTAAATGTAAAGTATAAAATGACGTAAGTGTAATTGTTAAATTTTGTTTGGGGAACTGATTAAATATCCAAAATTTAAATTGACCATGCTTTTTCAACTAGATCATTTGGTGTGGTTTCATTGAACCTCCTGAATTTAATAAAAGGTCTACTTAGGTGCTTTTAAAATTAAAATTATTTTAATCAGTAATAAAATATTATTTATCTACGAACATGGAAATATCATCAAATATGAACATCATACTAACACCATAAAGAGGTACATAAACTAAGTAGAAGGCCATTGAATAATAATAAGGTAGTCACATTCAGGATTTAAACTAATGCAAGCTCAATATACGCAATATAAGCTCGTATCAATCACTTTTTCTTAATCACTGTTCTTTGTTAATATTTTCATTTGATTTATTGAATAAAACTGTTTATACTGTTACTGTTATACTGTTTTACTCTTTTGTAATGTTTGTAGTTTCAAACAATTTGAAAACAATAGTCTTTATTCTTCTAATCTATGGTAAGAATTTTACAAAAAAAATTAGTTAAATATCATAGTACAAAAGGAATTAACTACTATTGATATGAAAAACAAACATTTCAACATACCTATTTAGTAAATTTATGTGAGATCACAAAGCTATCTCTCAAAAGTTCTAGTACGTACCAGAGGTAATTACATATTTAGCTATAGGCCTACAATGTGTTATGCAATTCTTATAAACCTCAACAAGATTAATGTCCATCAGACTTTCATAACGATAAATTTTATTTTCAACTTCAAATCCGTTCGTGTGATTGTTTACTCACAGGATATTAAATGTTATAGTAGCTGTGTTTGTCTCAAAATCCAGAATGTAAAATTAGTTTAAATTACCTATGTTTAGTAAATAATCAGTATAAACACTGATTTGAAAGCACGAAAACAAATATAAGTGCATTAAAAAACAAAATACTTTGAAGGTTAAATTAAATTGAACTAGAGTGGTTGAAAAATACTAAAAGCTACATTTAATATCGTTTAAATGTTTAACAGTATATTTGAATACATTATAATTGGATCTATCTTGATACATTTTCAACAAATGTACAGTAGTGTTTAACTCCTTTGTAGACTATATGAATAAATAAATTAATTAAACGCTAATGGTTCTAAGCCATACAGAATGACCAATCAAAACTGTCTCAAGAAGTTTTACTTTACCTTTTTTATAATATTTGTATTTAAATTATAAACGAAGATTAGGAGATGTTCAAACATAACGCTAGTTTAAATCTCAATCACTGTAAATATAAACTCATTTTCAAACCCTTGAAATAACCTTCTTAAGTCGAAAAAATTAACCTCATAATTTGAAGTAATTTTACTGTTATATTTTACCTCTACTACTAAGTCGACGAGAAAAAAATACTCTATTGGAATATAATAATATATGTTGGGATACTAACGTTTCAAATTAGTTTGAGTGCTGTTAATGTGTCCTTCTTAGATAAATCCTTCTATTAATATTTTTAATAAATAATCTGCATTGCCGACGTTGGCTAAAATTCTCGCCAATCTCGCGCTTGTAAGGTAGGGCAGTCTAGCGGCAGAATTGACAAACACAGCCTAAAGTGCCATGTTTCTCCGTTAGAGGCCATTTGTATGTAATCTAATTTGAGAAAATTATATCATTAATTCCTAATGTTTATAAGTATACAATATTTATGCTTTTATTGTGTAATTTTTATATTTTATTTGCTAACTACTATAAATCAATTTCTTAAATTAATACTGAATTGAACTTAATTCACTTTAAACAAGGCAATTCTCAAAACATATTTTTATTATTTTACTTATTAAACAATACAAATTAAAACTAAACTAATTAAAAATAGAGTAAACATCACGCATTAATTTATTTTATTTTGTCGTGAAAGTCCAGAAAATCCACAGAAGACTGCCATAAACTAGAAAGGAATAATTCTTCGACTTTAAAAAATTTATAAAATTACTTGACTATCAAAATCGATCGATTTAAAAAAAAAAAAAAAAAAAAAAAAAAAAAATACGGGTGAATATTGTGTTTCGCAACTGGTCTATGGACAATTTAAAAGTGGTTTCACATTCCAAAAGAGTTCTTAATTTGATGATCATTTTACATGTTTTGCTGTAGACAAAATTCCACCTTTGGGAGATTCACTACAATCCAAAACGCAAACATCTTCACATAGACGACACAATAAATATCACACTAATTGGGCCATCATACCCATGACTACACCACGGAGTTTCCAGCCAACTATCGAGATTCAGGTGACTCCCGTCGTTATGTTATCATTGTTGGTGTTAAGAAGTTCTCTTTAGCTCTAGGAAGCAAGAGAATCAGCTGGCATTGAGATTATCAGCTGTTGTTATTGACAATTAATTACATATCACTGTCCCAAGCTGACAAAACCAAAGATGGCCTACATCATTGCCCGCTTATATTGATGAGGTTTGAGAGATTTTCCAACGGATAGTTTTTATCTCATTCTTATTTTCTGAGTCTTAACTCAAGCCAAGTGTAATTTAAATGAAGAGAATGATGTGTCAAATGAAGTGTCTCTCTCTCTATGGTTCCGACTTTGAGCGTAATGATAAGATCGGGGTCTAGGTGGGAGCGTTGCAATGTACAACAGGGAGAATTTAAAGCTTAACACTATTTTCTGTTCTGCATCTGTATACTCGGCTAATTCAAAATACTTATTTGTTGGAATGTTTTGAATGTTGCGGAAGTACTGTTGTTAGTAGTTTAGTATCACCCTCCGAATTCAGGGCATTTACTGAATTTTGAACATTTACTGTCAAATGTTATGTTTAGTTGTGACCATGTCTTTACTGTGGCTGATTACAATCCTGGTGATTTCAGGCAGTTGACAGCTATTGATGACTCATATAACTTCACTACACTTCCCCTTGGACTGATGCACAATGCCGCCAACTACAACACCCTTCCTGTCTGATTGTAGTATCTGGAGCCATAACACATTATTCATCATTAACAACTTATTATTCCCACAATATCTAAGCACGCGCGGCTTCCAAATTTGGTTTGCATTTTATCAAAGCTTTCAATTGCCGGGTTATTTTTTATTTTGATTTTATCAACATGAATGAGATCTTGTGTATAATTGATGTTTTACAAACGCAGTGTCAATCCAAATTTACATCTGTTAATTTAATAGTTCAGGAGCACATTAATGCGATATTATATCTATTTTTCAAGCATTCTTAGATAGTTAGCATTAAAGTTGGTAAATCCTAATATTACCTTACTTTCTTGTCCAATAACATAAATTATTTATAGAGATTTAAAGATAAAGTAGCCAAAAGCTGAAGTAATTCGAATCGACTGCTAATATCTGCTGTATGGTTGAGCCCAATTGAAATCTCTAAAATAAAATTACAGTTCTCCCATCACAAACTAAACCTAGGGCACCTAACAATTGTAGTATACTCAATTTTAGTGTAGGAGTCATCATCGCCTTTGGACTAGTTTCGCAGTCGGCTACGTTAATCATATTGCTTTCGGGCAAAACATGCTATTTTATTCCCCCGTTGAGGACGCTATTTTTCAACAGATTTTCTTGTAACTTGATAATAATGTGGTTGAATTGTTATATTATTACTCTCATACCTAAAAATGTTTGAGATATGAAAACACAACTATTAGTCACGTCGAAAAATAAGTGAGTTGTCTTAACTTTTAAGATTTGTTTGTACTAATACAGGTTACTTTTACTAATACTGTTTACTTTTGTCATGAGGATGTAAAAAAACTACGTGAGATGATTCTACACATAAAAATAAGCAAATGAGGCCGTTTACACATATTTCCTAAAATTCTTCCTTTAGCCGCTTGCCACCATTTTGTTTTTAGTCTTAGTAATTTTTATTTCCGTAACAGATTATGAATTTACTTTATATTTTTGCATGGACCATTATCCAACAATGTTAGTTTTCAGCAAAAAATATTATATTCCGATGTGTATTCTTAAAATTGTGGCCATTTAAATTTTTTAAAATCAAATTTCTCAAAAAACGGAATGTTTTATCAAAATGTTACAAGGGACAACAGAATTAATAAATTGAATGATCTAAACAACAATGTCAAAAAGAATTTTGGTGTCCCACAGGAATCAATCATGGGCACATTACTGTTCCTGGTTATGATCAATGACCTGGTCAGGGTGGGAAACTTAGTATTGATTGTGGATGGCACTACCCTGGTGTCAAAATGGTCCCAGGTTGACCCTAGGCGGTACTAGGCGTCAAACAACACCTTCAAGAAGCTTCAGGTTGTTTTGAACAGAACGGGTTTTCAGCTGAACCAGTAAAAATCTCAGTCCCTGCTCTGTAACCTTTCAATAAATGCCCCAAAAGGTGAAACCGTCAAGCTTCTTGGTTTAGCTCTTGACCCGTAACTGGCATGAAAGGATCATATTGGCCAGGTATGCAGCAAACTTTCAAGGGTGCGTTATCTACTACTCAAACTGAGAAACCTCGTGTCCGAGCCCTATCTGATGAGCATCTACCATTTCATGTTCCATTGCCACGTTATCTATGGCCTGCTGCTCTGGGGGCATACCACAGGAACTGAGGACATTCTTCTACTCCAGAAACGCGCAGTCAGATTAATCACATTTAGTGACCATCTTGCCCATTGTAAACCCATATTTGAAAGGCTGGGTATCCTCAAAACCTTTGGTCACTACATTCTGACATGCATACCTAATGTCCTGGACAACTTACACGACCTGTCCCCAAGAGCAGTGGTTCATGACTATCTTAAAAGCCAGCGAAGCCTCTTAGATGTCCCTAGGAACAAGGCTGTCAAGAACGCAGAAGCCTACACCACTGTTGCTCCCATGTTATACAAAAGACTCCCAAACAGACTATAGAGCCTTGAGAGGAAACAACTGACCAAGAAGCTGGTTTGATTCCTTAAAACGAGGTCTTAATACTCCTTAAAAGAGTTTTTTGATGGTCCCCTTTTCGAGTTGGGTTAAAGTTTTATCCCTATCCACAAAATATTAAGTGTAAATGTACGATATTTTTTGTTTGTTGAATTTTTGTCATAATGACGCCATCAATCGCAACCACGGGGTATGCAGATGAAAAACCGGTAATAAGGTAATCAAGTTTGTAAAAATTTATAACAAATAACAGAGTAATTGAAATTTTTTTGAAAATAAATAGCTGTTGCATTTTAATTCATGCAAATTTAGTAAATTTTCATAGACAACTCGCAATAATTCCGTTATTTGTTGTCGGATACTTAACAATTTTGTATCACTGATAACACATTTTATTTTGATAAAAATTAAATATTCAAAAAACACCGTATAAAACAGGGGAACACGGAGTCATGTTTTCGGTGTTGTACAGGGCTAAAGATGCCTCTTAATTTCACGGTTTTTGTATGTCAAACCCAACAGGGGAAGGCATTTAATAGGCAGTCAGTAACTACGCCATCCAGTTTGAGATGCCGCTCCGCAGCTACATAACTTATAACGTATCATTACTGATTTTTTAGTTCCAATGTTCCAATTCCTGTAACGAAACCACTGATAGTAATTCACTGCTTCCGAGGAAAATTTATCCTAGCTAATACACATTCCTAAATAAATACATTTTTATGTTCTGTATCAAAAGCTATAAACTCTGAAGACTTTGGATGTAAAGGTTAGTGTGTTAACCATTGAGTTGTTCGCGAAGATGGTTTTCGGTATCTCTATTGCCCTTTATTTCGAGTATGAAAGTACGAATCGGTAATAATTGAAAACTAGATAGGATCTTATGTATTCAAAACTAGTGACTACTGACATAACATATTGATTGAAGCAATATGAATAGCAAGTTAAATGGGTGACCATTTTGATTTAGTTGGACCTTGAACTCTCGTATATTCACATCACTCAATGATACTGAAACATTAGGAACAAGAGGCATTGGAATGAACTAAGAATGACACAGACTGTTACATAAATTGAGCGTTTGCTATCTAATTTTTAAATATCAAAGTTAGTTAAAAGCAAAGTTTTTAATTAAAAGAATAATAGATAAAGGTAGGAGGAAATAGGCCTATAAAAAAACATTAAAGTTGTTTTTCAGCTGCTTGAAAAATAAAAGTAAAACATATTTTTGTTAAATTTTCTTTGTTTTCTTATTAAATTGAAATTAATGAGATAGGTTGACTAATTTTTTAGATGACAAGCTCAAATACTTATAGTAAACGGTATGACACCTAAAGATTGCTAAATTTATTGTCGTATTTAGTTGTATTTTATAGGCGGCCAAAGGAAAATATATTTTGAATCACTGTATCACATTAAATTTACAACTTTTTGAAAGCATTTATTTTCAATACAATATTTATTGAATAAATATTGTATAATGTATATAAATAAATATTTATTGTATATTGTAATGAATATTGTATAACTATGATCTGGGATTTAATTATATAAAAAAAAACCTTCCCCTTTCAAAATATCTGCCTATGACTAAGGAATTTGTACCTGCATTGCAAAACCTAATTTAAAAATGTGAGGATAATTGTTTCTAAACAAACATTAATAACTTGTCTGTTTTTTTTTTTTGCAAGTGGCAAAAGGCTTCCTTAAGGAACTTGCTACACTACTTATCTATTTCGTAATTTAACATTTCAGTGTTCACGCGGGGTACATGTTTATACTACACAACAATTTATTTGAACAAAAACGAACCGTGTTTAAAAGAATAATTAGGATTAATACTAATAACAGAAAAATGAATTTAATACACTTGTTTTTCACACGTGAGTGACTGAAATAATAAAAATAAGCTTATACCATTGTAAAATTATATCCATATGGCCAATTTTAAAGCAAAACTTTATATTTTTAACATATGTACACACATTTTCACCCTAAATAATACAGCAGTTCAATAATAATGTATATAATACACATTTGATATAATTTTCATATTAACTCACATTTTCCATTATTCAAAGTTAACTTGTCCACATTTGTAAATTGAACATATTTATTCATTCTATCTACGGAATTTATCGTTGGTGAAAAATTTTATCATATCCTATGAAAATAATAGTATACCTATTCCTCTTAAATCGTTTTAAAATAGCCTATTAATAGTTCTATATTGTACAACATATAAAAAATAATTGAAAAAAATCAAGAGCCAGTTTAGTACTCTATTAATTTTAGTAAAATTCAGTTGGAAAATTGATTGTGTATTTTGTATTCAAAATTATTTTTTTAGTTAGGTTTCTCTCTACATTCGTTATCGCTTTTTTAATATATCGCAATATGTATATAAAAGAAAAATAGCATTACCAATATGTTAACACAAAGAAATTTCTTAACGACATATCACATAAATTCCACCTTAAAATTTTTTTAAATTTCATACAAAAACTTACTCACATAAAATACTAATAATTCAGAGTCGTCAAAACAAAAGGTTTCAAGACATGTTCATAATTCTTCTTCTTCAAAGATTTTATATAATTAATACTCATATTCCTCACAATGAAATTAATCAAACAATTAAAATATTTTATTTGGTACTAAAAATAACATTTATATGCATTTGCCTTTTAAGATAGTTTACACTAAAATTGAAAAATTCATCTTCTTTAGGAAAAAAATAGGTAGGCCTACTAAAGCGACCAACGATTCAAAGTGTATGGTGTTTTAAATAATATAGATAATGTTTCATTATTTGAGAAGATTTTCCTTTATTATAACATATTTTTAGATTCTTTTGATAAGCTAGATAATAATTTATTAAAAATTAAAAATTTCACATCGAAAGAGAAGTTGCATCGAAGAGAGGCACAGAGGCGCGTCGTTGCGTGGAAACACGCCAGCACAGAAAGAAGACATCAAGTTTAAACTGTTAGAGTGACGAGTAGTTAATTAAAAGCATGCACCGACAAACAGGTGCGGAACATAGTTGTAGAGTAACCAATAGGCGGAGGGGGCGTGGTCGCAGGCGGGGCTTTCATTCATTGCTCCAGTTATTACAGAATATCTCGCCGGCAAAAAACTGGATTGGAGCGGAGTGGAAGCGCGCGGCGCCCACCGAGAAATATTGTACCGTACACGGCAATGTTAACAAATAACTGTTGGCCGTCATTATTGCTAGTTTTGCGCCTCACAGATTTATACCTGTCGAATCTTTGATGGAAATCCAGTATAAATAGGATTCGATACCATCTCGGACACTTTTGTCTTTGATTTATTTTCATAGATAGGTGAGGGAATTGAGATTCTTGGTATAAGAAAATAAAAATTGACACTACTTGGAGTTTGGATTACAAGTCGAAAAATAATCATTAACTGTCACCCTGGAAAGTATAGTATACAAGCCAAATACATTTATTTTATTTATTTATTGACGGATAATACTTTTATACGTATGATACTAATTTTATGTGTACATAATGTTTGTCACAGCAATCAACAGTTCAAGCTTTTAAGCTGAGTTCTTAAAATAATGAATTGTAAAGTTAACAGTAATAGTAATACAATATTCATAATACACAAAAACAATGATAGTGATAAATTATTAAAAACATTATAACAAGATAACAATACACAGAAAACAAAGAAATAACAATTACACATAATAATTCAACAAAAGCGATGTGATAACAAGAAACGAGGTAAAATAAAGTTGACTAATTATAATTGTGACCTATCAATGGCAATAACATACTTTGATATTAACAAATTATATTAAATTAGAAAATATAAACGTAACAAACATAACAATTTGATAATGAATATGACATCAGAGGTTGAGATCTTGAAGAAAGCTTTTGATGAAATCAACACTAGCATTAAAAAAAGTCGACTTCGACAGGAGCAAGGTTGGCCCTCCGCTGAAATCTGACCATTCAATTCATTTCATAAGATGTTGTGATGAAAACTGGCGAATAAGTCTCTTGGCCAGTCACTGCAGCTAATATGTGAAAGTTTACTATCTCAAGAAGTATATTTCAATGACGAAATTTGTTGACACATTTAACTTAATTAAAAACAAATTGATTGAAAACAGTTTATTTTTTATAGTTAAAGTGTTTTGAAATCAAATTTACACTGACGGTACCATATTAATATTGAAACTTGGGACGAATTACTCCCCCAAAATTTTTTCGTGGATGTGACAAGTGACAAGATGTTGGCGTGGAAAAACGTTTTTCAAAATCGGATAAAAGGAAGTTTGTAAACTATCTCCATGTTTTATATTATATACCTTAGTGACTTGGCTGGGTGGATTATGAGCTCCTCTCCCCTCTTAGGCTATGAATTGAATGACTCAGACAAATGAAATAGTACAAAATCTTATCGTGTCGCTAATACTAACTTTTGAGACATGTCATGCATTTTTAGCCCCAATGGGGTTGACCCATCAGGAGTTAGAGAAAAATCTTAAAATTTAATCACATGTACATAAAATTATATTGTACATAAATTTAAAGATCTTGGTTAGCTGAATACAAACCTGGCCTGACCTCAAAAGGACAATCGAGCCGAAAATGGCTGGCGATCAAATGTTTCAATTGGATCATATTACAGTAAAAAAATATTGAAATGTAATAACAACCTATGTAACATGTGTCAGTTCTAATGACGTTTCAAGGGGATCTCCAATTTTGATGAAATTTCGCATGAAGATGTAGGACTAGGTATATTTTCATGAATTCGCAATCTAGCACAATCGTATTTTTTTTATTCGATTTAAACGACAGGTTTTTAGGTGGGGTAACTAATGTTTCAAAATGTCGTTATTGGGCACTCGTCGTGGTCAGGCACTCGGCTTGTTTGAAGAAAGTTAAAAACCCTTGATAACGGGGAACGTTTGTTATAGTTTCCCGATACGTCAGGATTAGTTTGGCGTGTTTTGTAGACTATTCGTGCTTCTGTGTCCGTGTAAATGTCCGTGTGTGTTTGTGTGTGTGTTTTTGTATTTTTTTTTTTTTTTGTATTTTTTTTTTTTTTTTATTTGACAAGGGTGAAAATTTGCCGCATCTCTACAAAACTTCGCCAAAAACCTGAAGTTGGGTAGTGCCTAATAATAACATTTTGAAACATAATCGTATTATGAAAATAGGGTCACACTCATTCAAAAGATTCAGAACTGTTTTTCCCCTCAATTTAAACCAATTCAACAGTTTTAACTGAAACCATTTAAAAGATATTGAAAATCAAACAATTTAATATGTTGAATTGATAAATACTTCAACCTAATACTGAGTAGTTTGGATGAGATTATATCGGAGAAAATTCAAAAATGCATTTCGTAAGTTTTTCTCATGGGGGAAATACACAACCCTGTATCTTGCTTATTTAGTGATAGTTAAATACAATTTGGTATGTACATTCATTAATAGATAGGATTTTAATTTTAATATTTTCTTTCAACACCAAACCGTTGGCAAACTTATGGGAAACTTCCCTATTGGGTTTATGGGGAATATAATAAATATAACAATTTGATGCAATTTAATATGTACCTGCATTGGAGAGGGATTATCATATTGGTGCTTACAAGTCACCCATGGCAGCAAACCTACATCCTCATTCCTATGGTTTTTAGTGGCACAGGAAAAATTAATTTCGAACTCTGCTGGATATTCCCTGAGTATGCAGGTCTGTTGCAAAGGGTTATAATGCTAATCCTTTTAAAATATCGATGATTTAAAAATAATTATTTTAGTATTCTGAATGTTTAAAATAGGTTGAAAAGGAAGGATGTAATGAATACCAACCGTTGCAGCAGACCGGCGTTCTCAGCGAATTTCCAAATTAGTAATATTAATTTTGACTAGATGAACCTGTAAATAAAATTTCATTTCGTCCTCATAAATAGGGAAATAAATGTCTATTCTCTTTATGATAAATATATTAAAAGAGTATGCAGTTATGCTGCCATGGGGGACACTAAAGGTAGATTTTAAGCATAAAAAAATTATTTGGACCATATGAAGCCATATACTAAGTTTAATCACTATCTGTACATAAATTAAAGAGTTTTGCCTATTCTCTGTATGATTAACATGGGAAAAGAGTATGCAGGTTTGCTGCCATGATAAGTACAAAAAAAAACAATTTTTTTTACAAAAATGGTTGAGTCTCAACCATATTAAGCTAAATACCAAGTTTCATAAAAAAATATTGGTTAATAAGTGAAATATTAACGCATCCTTATTCTCCATAAGATTAACATTGGAGCCCCAAAATACAATGTACTGTGTTTAGACTTTTTAATATATCGGTAACCAATGGAGATAGAGCAAAGCTTTAAGATACTAAATTGTGTGTTTTTTTGAGCTAATTAAAGCAGTGAAAATCTAAATTTAAAAAATACATATGAAAAATGGAAAATTCCTTTTTTTTGGAGTAAAAAACCCCAAAACTACCCCTTCCGGTAGGTCGATATGTCTGGTTTACGAACTCATCCGAATAAACGCAGGATTACATTTCAAATTTATTTTTCAACTACTAATAGTTTTACAGCGGTATTTTATTGCTTCTTTTTAAATCTCTAAACAGATTCATATTTTTAACGGATGAACCTTTGAAGTGTGGTTTGCGGTATTCTGCTGTTTGAATAAATCTTTTAAAATGATAGGCATATCAACCTATGCTATACCTTAAGATTTTCGACTGACTTGATCATGGGCCGTCCCTTATCGTATTTGAAAAGGCGGCAAAAAGTAAAAATAAAATAGTTTTTACTTACCTAATGAAGAACGGAGTTTTGTTTCTTTAGCCAAGTCAGCAATTAAAATATTAAGCCTATGCCTGAATTTTAAGCGTGACTCTAAATGGAAAAAAATATACTTTCCAACTTGTACTTTATAAGTGGTAACATGTATTCTTCGTTTCAAAAAAGGAGAGCGAAAAGAAAAAAAAAATATATATATATATATATATATATATATATATTATAAAAATATAATATATATATATATATATATACATTTTCTGTAAGAAAATTAAAAGGATTAATTGAATGTGATTGAAATACGATAATGTAAAAGTACATAAAAAATAAGTTTAGTTATTTTTATATTATTATTCAATCTGATTGCATTAAAGGGATTTTTTTATTATAATGGCATAAACAGTTTTTAAATAATTTTTATATAAAATATTTTAAAGACAAACAGGTTATTTCTGATATCTATTTTAATTTAAATGGTAACCTAGCAACGAAAAGATTTAATATTTTAAAAATCCAATTTTTAAAAAATATTTCCAAATTAAATCGTTCTTAAAATTGAAATATTTTTTTAAATATGACATTGCAAAAACTAATTCAAGTAGTTTCGTACTTCCGTTTGAGGAAGTACACGTGTTTATCAAATATCGTTGAATACCTTAAACGAAAATACAAATTGACGAAGAAGCAGTGGATAAATTACCAAAGATCCTTCATCCGCGTGGTCAGTGAAGGGTACATGGTGGTGCGAGGCACGACTGGGCGGCAGTCAACTGTCGACGAACTGTTGGCCAAGGGCTCAAGAAGGACTGAATCGCTATTTTACCAAGGTGAAAGTCTCGATCGATGGCTCCTGCAGGCCCTACAACGAACACAATGCACCAGATGGCGCGCAAGAAGGCACGACTACACAGACCAAAGGATAAGAAGATCAGAGGTCGCCGCCTCAAAACCATGCGGAAGTCAATCACCGTGTGCAATGACAATAAGTGAAGGAATTCTGTAAGTTATTTTAGTATACGTAAAAATTAAATAAATTATATATTTTCAGATTAATTTGATTAATTTATTTTATTCCAACAGTATGATACAAATTTTACAAACATGTGAAATAGAAAGATGATGAAAATATCATACAACAACAATAATTTATATAGCTGAGTAATATACATAGTTAGGAAATGGAACTTACCGATTTGAAGCAACAAGATAAGCAAAAACAACAGGTGCTATGAAATGAGTGTTTAAAAACTAACGTATACAAATTGTTAACTTAAAACTATATAGAATTGCCGAAACATATGTAGCTGTAAACACTACGTTGGAACTGCAGACGGAGGTAAATTATTAATCCCATAATACGTTTTTTTTTTTTTTTTTTTTTTTTTTTTACATAATCTAAAGCCGTGCGATTGATCATTTTGCATTATTGACTATACAAATGTGTTCGGGGTGTTCTGGGCTTCATTAAAAACTATGTATGTTGGCCTTTTCGAGTTATTCATCTTTAGTTTATTATGATCTTGTCGTTGTTTAAGTTTTTCAAGTTACGTTCTAGGCCTATGTTATTTTGTACGTTGTTTGTTTATTTTTGAAAATGGGTAATGGGAGAAAGTGTGATAAACTACATATTTTTGAATTCACAATAAAATTTAGAACCAAATGTATACCTTCAATTTTTTTATTCATTGTGCATATAGTTAGTATGGAGGTCATTAGCTTATTACGTGGTTTACGTTGTTGAGGTTAGGGTACGTTCTACTGTGATTGTGTACGTTGTGTCTGTTTGTTTTAGAAAATTGCTGATGGGAGAAAGTGTGATATACTATAAATATTTTAGATTTCACAATGAAATTTAAAACAAAATGTATATCTTACATTTTTTATTCAGTGTGCATACGATTAGTGAGGAGAGGTGTTTATTTATAAGGTCATTTACTTTTTGTGTAACATCTGGATTTGAACCTACACCACAGATCTGCAATATAAGGTAGACATATCAAATATAGTATTTTTAGATAGCACATTCTATAAACTCAAAAAATATACAACATTGTCCATGTGGGATTTAATTTTCACTTTTTATTTGGTTTTAAATAAAACGCTGCGCAGTTCTAAAAATAGCTGGACATTTTAAGGGTATGTAATGGACACCTAGAGGGTTAAAACATTTTCTTAGGTACTTCCTGACCTCCTATCCTAAAATGGGGGATGACACCACCAGATGACATTAGATAATCTTGAATCTAAGCAAGTGTATATAATTTAAAAGTTAAATTAAGCAACAAATGGAAAGAATGCCACACATAGAAATTCAAAAGGGTTAATTGTTGGAAATTGGGGGGCTATTTATAGATTTTTTCTGTAAAATAAGATATAAAATAAAACTGAAAAAATATGTAGTAAGCTTAATAATTTAATATATGTTTTACAATAATGAAACTTTTGAAATTCATTTAACTGATAAAACTTAATTTCATTTTTACTTTTTGGCAAACTGTCTTACCTCCCCAGGAAATAGTGTGTAGGTCGAAATGCAGTTGTTGGTGGGGTACATTGAAGCGAAAATGGGTACCATAATTTTTATTCATAATGATACGGGAAAATATCCATTAAGGCGTCCAAAGATAACAGATGAGTCGATGAGTTGCCATGATTTCTTGGAATGTTTTAAATGGAATCATCTAGCAACTAATTGGTTCATGGTGGTGTATACTGTAACGAAACGAATGGTATAATATTAATTCATCTAATGATACCGGGACATATCCTTCATGGCGTCCAAATCCATAATGACGTGATAAGAGTCACTGTGTTTCATTCCATCGCCCTTTCTGTTTGATTTTTTATAAAAGGGAGCTTCCTAGAGATTACAGAGACACTAAGAGAATTGGGTATAATGTGCTTTTGATGGATAAATGATAAAATAAATAAATAAAATCCGATTTTATTTAAAGCGTTCTTTATGTTACATGGTTTTCAAAACGATTCAAGTCATACTCTTACATGAATATACATTTCAGTAATAAAATATACAATGTTCAATTAAATACAACTCATGACAAATAAAATAAGTATAGCTACAGACCCTTTATTAAAAATTTAATTTTTATAAAAAGTGGTTACTGTGTACAATAAGTCGTTAAGTGCCTTTTTAAAATTTATTTTTATTTAATCCACTTCCTATCGGGACAATAGCAAGTTCAGGGGGACGAAATATGAAATATGAAAATATGAAATGCCTCTCGTATATTATTCACATATGTTATGGAGGAGGTTTCCCCGGGGAAACCTATTCCTCATATGGGGATTTCACCAGTTTGAGGAGAACATCCCCGTTCTGAGTTCGCCGGATGGACTTGATAATTTTGTCGGTATTTTCCGGTTTGGCCTGCCATCTTATCAAGCCCAGAACTTCGGAAAAAGATCACCCCCCTAAGGGCTTGATGAAAATTGCCTCCGTCCTGAGCTTCTTAGGCCTGGGTTCTTTATGCTTTCTAGCAGACTTGTCAAAGGATCCCCCAACCGGAATTGAGACTTGAGTCCGATTCATCCTCGGTGCTTTTTTCCGAAGCTGGCTCTGCTCTCTTCAGCATCGTACTTTCCTTCTTAGACGGGTGTGTCTGCCAGCACCCCAAAGGTGTTGTGGCAGAGGTAGCTTTCGGGGCGGGTTAAGCCGCTAGAGCAGGAACCCCTGCGGGGGTGGTGGTAGCCGCTGGAACCACAGCAGCGCCCGGGGTGGATCAAGCAGCAGGGATAGGAGTTGTCTGCGATGATGCAGAGACAAAATCAGTATCAGCATTGTGTTCACCTCCCTAAGCCAAGGAATGCCAGACAAGGAACCCTTCTGTCTCTTCGGCCTCTTCGTCGATTTGGTTTCGGACCTGTCCTGTGAAGCTTGAGCTTGAGGACGGAAGAAGAGGATCCTGTTTGCGATCTCTCGCTCCTGCCTCAGAGCGTGCAGCCTCGTCATCCGGCATTGTTTCATTTCACCGAGGAAGTCCTCGAGCTGTGGAATTCCACTCTTGATGGTGCTGTTCACATTCTTCTGAGTTTGGAAGGTTTTTGCCATTTCTTTACCAGAAGTGTCATCTTGCTCATTTAAGAACGCTCTTCCTTGCCTGTGTCGTAATGCTGCTGCCGAAGTAGCTGAACACAGGTCAAAGAGGGCTCTATTTTGGAGGGATTCCTTGAATTACCTTGATGCCCCCCTCCCCCTCCAGTGGATGACGATGAAGACAAGGTCTCTATTTCCTTTTCGCCGTTTTCCGTGAAATGCTGGTCTTCGTCGACTGGGGATTTCCCAGAGGTGGAAAGTCCTCCACATTCCTGAAAGGTGCCGGCGGAGGAGAGGCAGTAAGTCCCCTCGTTGTGGTGTCCCAATTGTCAAGGTCGGAGACCTCTGTATCAGAGATCTGCGCTTAAAAGCGGTCTGCTCAAACTGCTTTCCATTATACGTGTTTACGGATTTATTGCCCGTGCCTTTACGTCACTAGCACATCGTGTGGCATTTTGGCCCGTTCATTAGCATTGAGCGGGTGTACCCTCGGAGGTCCTCCTCCCATAGGAGAAAAGACACCCCTATCCCAGTTCCCCGGGACCCGAACTTTCGTTTGCCCAACACTGATACACACAATATGCCATACATTCTGGGTCTCGCCCGTGGCAATGCAGAGTCCGATCTCTGCATCCATGCCGCACTTCCTGACCAGAAACCAAAGTAGCTGGCTTCTAAAAACACACAACGGCAGTGCGAGGCACACGTCAGTCCCTGCAACACAACAGGGACACTCCCAGGACCCTCCAGGATGCACCGGTCGTAATAAGGGGAAAAACATTCGCAATATTGGGTCTAAAGGAAGAAGAAGGCGAGCAAGGTTAGCTGAGAAAAGAATAAAGACGGTGAGCTAAAGGCCTTAGCTCTGGAAGGACTGTGAGGAGAATTTTTCAGCTCGACTCGTTAAAAAAAAATTAAAAATAAAACAATGATAATCCTGGAAATATTTAGTTTCCCCGATAACTTACCTACAGCAACGCATGAGTTGTAGATGTGCGATAAAACCTTACATAAGTAAGCACTGCCAATTTTAGACACTTTAGAGTTAATTCCAAAATCATTTTAATTTTCCAAATAAGAAAGTTCAAATTCATCGTCACTGATTCCTTTATATCCACTGTGAAGCCACGACAATTTCCACTACATTAACTTAGAAGGTTCTGTAGCGATTTAAGAGCAGGACCGCATTTTTGTTCTTTACCGTTCACCATAAGGCAAGGAAGACCTCAACACCTGATTTGAATGTTCATTTTGAACCTCAGCAGATAGGTCCCTAAGGCCCCATGCCCAGTGACAATTTGGGTTAGAAGAGAGTTCAGCTTTATATGGTCTAAAAGTATTTTCTGGATATTTGGAAAGTACACCGTGCCTTCCAACATAACCATTCCATTACTGTTGACACTGCTGTTGACGGTGCACTCTTCTGGGTTTTATAATTTCAGTTTTCTCTCTAATATTAGGATCCAAGGTATAGTTGCAGATTAGAGTACATGGTACTTTTTGAGATGGTCCTTTACGCCCCTGAAATTGCTATAAATGCTGGTCTTTTTAACGATCTTCATTTATTTTTATTCGATTTCGTAAATACAATCATTTAGTAAATGTTATATTTTTTGGTGCGGTAAATGTGCGGTGCACTAAAATGTGTCAATAAGTTGCAATGTTTGTCATGATTTTATGGATTGTTGTAAACATAATCTACACCTAAGTATAAATTTTTTTCCCCGAGATACATTGTAGCAAATGGGTGATATTATATTTATTCATATAAGGATACCGTAATATATCCATTATGGCGGAAAATTATAAAATAATTTCAATTGCAGTTATTATAAATAATTTTATGGCATGCTGTAAACAAAATAATCACATAATTATTGTAGTATATGTTGGGGTAAATTGTAGCGAAACGGGTAATATGATTTACATTCAAATAATAACACCGTAATATATCCGTCTAGGGGCAGAAATATTGAAAATATGTTGCTAATTTGCAATGATTGGCATGATTTTATGGCATGTTGTGAATACAATGCACACCCAAATATTTAAGGGCAGGTCAAGCAAAGAATAATGCCTTTAATCGCACTTTGAAGGTGCTATTTTGTTAAAACATATTGGTTTTCAACCTATAATTCTCCTTAAGAATATCAACAGTCTCCTCCTGGGACGTAGACGGTAGAAAAATAGTTTTAGCTGCAACTATATTTCCCAAGTTTTTTTATTTAAGGAAAATTATAATAAAATAATCAAGCTGGTTCAAATTTTTATTTTATTTTATATCGTGGCTTATTTAAAAATCTTTAAATAGCCACTACTTTTTATCTGTTTATCCTTCCGAAGAGCGGTTACATCTTATCTTCTTTCTTCTGACTATACAAATATTCTTACTATCCTTATCTTCCTTACTATAGCTATAAAATTATTTCCACATCGAAATAAGCTCACTCTTAAGATTTTCTACCTACTCATCGTGGGGCCGCTTCTCGGAGTAGGTATAAGGAAGGTAAGAACTTAAAAAATCATTCTTTCCCTACAAATTGAATGTAAAAAGTTAGGTCTATAACAAAATTAGCAATAAAACATAAAGCAGTTTCCAGACGTTCCAGTATCCCTGTTTTTAATTATTATTTTAGAAATTCCTTGTATGGGTTCAGAGATATTATTCGCAAACTAACGAGGGATAGAGGACAAACGTTCAGGGCAGATGTTGTATATTAAAGCGCATTCCCATATGCTTTTGTAGCGATCTCGAATACCATCATCACTCATTCGTGATAGAGTGGGCAGCTACAGTATATGTTTTGACCTCACGCCCCTGTACGCCCCCCGACCCCACTATCGCTCGAGCACCGACGAAATAATTTGATCTAATCAACGTGCAGGATAACAAGGGCACTTCATACGGCAGTCAAATTAAAACAAACGCCGGCCAGCAATATCGTCACTCGTTAATCACCGATTAATTTGATGAGATATTTAGTTCCCAGTGCTGCCACCATTCGTGCATCTAATCGAATTACATTACTCGCTTTTGAGCCGAATGCCTTAAATATTACTGTACGTAAACAATTTAATTATATCGCAACCGGTCCTGATCATTTGAAAGTGTTTCATCCCTTGCCTTAATTTAATATTTACTCGTCTGATTCAAAATGTGAGAGTATTTCGTTTCTGAGAATTTAGAATCCGGTGCTTCGATACAGATAATTTTGTGTTTTACGTTTGCATGAATATGTGCATATACGTTTAAGCAGTGCATTTAGTCTAAATTTCTTAATTATATGGATGTACAAAACAAATATGTTGGTTCATAAATTTTAAATGCACCATTACTTGGCAAACAAAATATCGGCAATATAACAAAATATACATATGAGTGCATTATAGTGTAAATTCGTATGCCAACAAAGATTAAGTTCCTTACGGTTTGCATTTATTTAAAATGTACTCCAAACACTGTTTTTGTCTGTTACCTTTGTAATATTTAATTTGAGATTTCATCAACTCTTATATATTACTTGCTTTAGATGTTCGTTATTATTTTTTAAAACATCAACATAAAACCTAAAAGATTTATAAAAAATGTCTGATTACAGAGATTAGTTTCTCCAAATTAAAATATTTGTGTAAAAACCCGGACTGTTATTATTTTTGGATGATTTTAAATATATATCTTTTGAGAATCTAATTTTAAATTTATTAGGTCAACAACACCTCTCTAACGATTGTAAGTATGTGAACTACTTAATATTTACTTATGTGAGATATTCTGTTTGTAATTGTATAAAAATATCCCTTCCTCTCACTTAAATTTGTTTATTTTTTAGTAATATATCTTTTGGGGAAAGATCGCAACCTAATACGAAGAATCTTTTCGAAAACGTTTTAGTTATGTTAGGGTAACGGCCCACAAGGAGTCACAAGGAACTATTTAATGTAATCATATGTTTAAATGTTCTTCGAGTAAGGGACTCGCCTGCTAGTAGTACAATTCCACAATCCGGACTTCAAATGGATGACGGAAACGGAAATTGAAGGCAAGCACACTTTCCATTAAAATCATGTAACGTAGAAAACTTAAAACTTCAAGAACTTTTCTAATATTCGGCCTTTTGAATTTGGATTTGTCAATCATTATTCTAAATACATATTATTTTTAAAGATAGTTTAATACATATTATTCACTAAAGTATGCAATATATGTTTTTTAATTAAATTAAAACAGACTGTTTGACAGAAAAATATATATTTTCCCAATTCATTTTCAATTTATTATGTTTATACATTTTTACATGTTTCTTATAATATAAAACTTCTATGCTTATTTATTTTCGAATTAATTGTTACATTGAGCTTTGTCTTGGATGTTTAGTAGAAAAACTTAAAAATATTATATAATAATAGAGTATGAGCTAAGGCTTTTGATTATATTGACCACGTAAATCTCATTAATAAATTTAAGTATTATGGTTTAGTTTGTTTATGAGCTCTCATTTTCCTGTTGTACCTTGGTGACGGTCTCAGTTAGTTATAAGTAATTTTGAGGTATCATCTTGCTTATCACTTTATTTAAGAGTTTCCCAATGCTTAAGCCTTGTTCCATTACTTTTTCTATAGCCATAAATTATTTGCTTTTTATTACTGGGGAAAATGTTTAAGGTATGCAAATTATACAACTTTACCCAATGTAAATAACGACCTAAGTATACAGAAAAACTTAGATACTGGAAGATGCATCTGTATCGTTTAGGGCAAGTGGTTTACTTCTAAATGATTCAAAAACCAAGCAACTGGTTTATAACTTAAGATCTACTCTTTCTGATGAAAATTCTAAACCGATCATGTTTAGAGTTTTTTTTATTATTTATTTTATTTTTTACAAACAGCTAACTTGGGCCCCTCATATTAATTTGATTTCGTCTAGGCTATCATAAATTATATTTCTATTTGGTAGGCTAAGACCAACCAAATAATTAAACTATTAATTGTTTAATTTATTAAGCTATGGCTTGGTTCTATGGGGTACCTAAAGTAATGTTACAGAGATCCTTGTTCTGCTAAAGAAAGCCACTCGTGTCATCACAATACTAGGCTAGCGTTAAATATACTTGAAAATTGTACACCATTATTTGCAAAGTTAAAGTTCCACACTGCGATAAATCTGTATAAATTTGAAATCCTTAAATATGAGTTAAAACGATCTCCTAATCTATAACGTTTGTCATAAACTGAAATTTCTTGATTATCATAAAAATCCGAACAAATTGTATACTTTGCTACTGCTGAACCCATTTTATTATTTAGATGAATTTATGTTGCTCAATAGTTCTGAGATAAATTCTTTAAACATGTGCTGTTAAATATTTTTTTGTGTGATCTGTGTTTGTTACATCTATCTGGGTAATTTGGTTCTTTTTCCTCTGCATTATTTGTTATTCTATTCTATTCTGTTGTACTGATTTGTACCTGATGCACTAAAGGGGTTTTTGAGTGTATATTTATACACAAGCCAAGATATAAATAAAATTAAAACACATTAAACAGTCTCATGGCTGCATTCTAAATTGTTTAAACTAAATAACTTCTTGATTAGCACTATCTTGTTGGTGATATCACGCATTTCGAAATAGACTACGTCATCCAACACTACTCAATATTTAGTAAGACAATTTTCGAAGGTTTATTGACATCTTTTTATTTAACACAAAGTCTTTATGGCTCTTTTTCGTGCTGGCTAAATGTGTGATAAACCCCGAAAAATCTTATTACTGAATTTTTATCAGGTGTGCCTGCGTTAAAAAAACTATTGCAACAACGAAAAGCCTTACATGTTTCAAGATATTTTATTTCAACAACTTATTTGATAAACATCTTTCATGAAGCCACATCACAGGCATCTCTGAGACAATAACCCTTGTATAATCAAGCGTCCATGCTAACCGAGCCTGGAATCTGGAACTTGAAGCTTAGTTTAATATTCCTGAGTAATGAAAGATAATTGTTATAGTAGGAGTGGCGGGCATTCAAAGAGATTCCTTTCTAAAGTAAATTGCACTTTGATATTATTATTTAACCATTGTTTATTACTAGTTATACTTAAGTTTAAGCTTAAACAATGCATTGAACTAAACATGTAACAAAACAGTTTTTAAAAATGAATTGAACATTGGCTTATCGTACGCATGTGGATATTGGATATGCCATATATGTTGTTTACTGCTTAATAGTTGTATAGATTTGTTTGAATCAAAAGCTTTCAGCATTTTACAGTCGATTCTGTGCAAGCATACGGGAAGATAAAACTCGAAATAAAGAATACTAGGTTACAATACCTTTACGTCTACAATCCAAACATAAGTCCGTAGATGGTTGTTTCAGGGCGTACGTCCCATTTTAAAATCGGACGCCAAGAGTTAATAAACACTGTCAGCTTTCATCAAATAAAAAACATACTTTATACTTACTACACACAACACGGACAACGAACATACAAAAGAAGAACACTTAATCGCGATTCACGTGAGGCCAATGACAAGTCCAGACTGCGCGGCGCGGCCGCGGCGAGGATAAAGTCAGCCGAGGCCTGATGACGTCTACTCTGGAGTGGTGTTATCAGCTGGACTTAACTATCTATGGTCCTGTTGTTACCTAGCTTTCCAATTATATAAAATAAAACATTCGGGCCAAAGTTTAGTTTTTAATTTAATACATCGTCGGGCAACGACTTTATAGCTTCATATTTCATAGCTTTTAAGCACGTTCATCATGGAGCCCTTATTAAATTTGTCCAATACTTTTTAATCATCAATACAAATGTCAACATTATAATTTTCATTAATCAGGACTTCTACAAACTTAGAACGCTGTGTCTGCAGCTTTGGTTAAGCAAATGTTCCCTAAACCGTTTTCAAAGGAACGCCCAGATTGGCATATGTATACTTTTTGGCAATCCCTACACTATAATATACGAACTCCCTTATCGTCAAGACTATTAATGCTATTGGAGCAAACTTCAATTATAAGTGACGTTCAAGTTTATGTGCAGTTTTAGTTGCCAAAATGATGTCTTTATTCCATAATTTATATCACCTATGCTTCTCTGGTAACCATTATTAAGTGCAATGTATTTAAAAATTTTGTATTCGTTATTATAATCATCCTATTATAATCAATATTGTATATAGGTCAATCTGGGCGTTCTTTTGAAAAAAAAAAAGATTTAGTGAACACATGCTTAAATCAAAGTTGCAGACACGACGTTCAAAGTTTATAGAGCACCTAATTAATGAAAACTATGATGTTGACACCTGTATTGATAGTTTAAAAGTATTGCACAAATTTAATAGCCTAGGGGAACCGTTATGTACCTGCTTGAAAGCTACGAAATCTATAAAGCTATAAAGTCGTCGCCTGATGATGAAAAACTAAACTTGGGCCGAATGTTATATTTCATAAATATGGAACGCTAGATAACAACAGGACAATAGATAGTAAAGTCCAGCTGATAATACCACTCCAGAGTATACGTCATCAAGCAGAAATAGGCGGACAGTATCTTCACCGCGGCCGTGCAGGCTGGACTTGTTGTTGGCCAAATCGCGATTATTTATTTACGTTCGTTCTGTCCGTGCTTTGTCGGGGTACGCGTTGTACTTCAAGGCGATCTACCCCTAGAACTGGAGTGTTCACCACCCACAATACCAGTCCTAGAACTGGGTGAACGGGCGTGGCCTCCTTTAACATTGAAGTAGGCATCGTGTCTCAGGAACGGAGACTTTGTTTAGCCTTCGCTGTGGTGGCTGTAATGGCCAAACAGCAACGGGTGTATGTTGTACTTCAGGGCATGCATTCTTAGAACTGGGATGTCCACTTTCCAATACCAGCTCAAAGTACCGAGCTGGGCGAACGGGCGCGGCTCTCTTTATCACTGGTGAAGGTCAGCTTCGGCTGTGCCGAGCCCTGGCGGAGGTGGCTTTGCCAATCGCGCGCTTACAGGGTGTCTTACTCCAGCTCCCCAAAAGGGGAAAATGAGTCAGGATGTCCGGGATCTGGGCTTCCGTGACCCTTGGGCGTGGTTGCAGTTTAGCCGGCGTCTTTGACGTGCGGGTTTCCAGAGACCTAGTTATTCCGCTTGGGAGCTACCAATGACCCAAGGAAACCCTAAAATGGGAACCTCGTGATCCGGTTCAAGCCCCTGGCTTCGGCCAGTCCGGATATTGTGTTGGACTCGAGGGGGCAGATGTTGCTGGAATGCTTGGCACATAGCTTCGGCTATGGGGGGCCCTCCAGCCTCATATAGGGGCGTTGCTCCCAAAGGAAAGTTGAGAAGTAGTTGGATAGTGCTGCCACTGACACTCACAGAAGTTTGTCGCTTTTAGTTTCACTGCCAGTTGAGTACCACAGGCCTAGTTAATTCCGGGTTTTGTGGGTGTCTCTTCTACCTTAATGTTATTTGGGACACTTATTCCATAATCCCCCTGTCGCCAGACAGACCCGGTATGTCGAAAGATAGGTACAGGTCCCCCGTAAGGATAGGGGGACCACCATAAGGCTACGGCCTTATGGATGGAGCTCAAATAAAAATGGTAATGGTAAATGGGCCCGAACCTCCGTTTGATTGAGTCCTAACTATCTCAATTTTCTCTGATGATCTAATTGACTGAGACACTCTAGTTTTTCGTTTTTGTCGAATTGCAACTTGTCTTAACATAGTGAGGTGCATTAAATTTTATTCTAATCCACAATAGAGGCCAACGGGGCTAAATTAAAGTGATTACGAAAAGCATGCTGGGTTTCACAGAAAGTCTGCTTGAAAAGTATTCCTCAACGGCAACCACACGCTCCTCACTGTTTCAACGCATGATGGCTACTGAACTGTGCCTCACCAAAACTTTATTGCTAGGCCTCTTGAAAGAGATTGCTAGCGCTCTGCAACGACATCTACCGACCAAATGGGCACATTACAAAAAAGGAAAATATGCTGACCCACCCTGATAGTTGGCATAATGAGAATTGTAGAGGGTCCTCTAAACTGTTGTAAAATAATTTAAGAATAGCTAGTTTAGTGTTTTGGTAATTTCTCCTACTAAATAACATGAATATATTATTGGTAAATTAAACATAATGTTTACCAACTTGAAGATGGGGGGTGAAGATCTCTAAACAACACCGGCAATCAAACTATTATGAATAATAAATTGTGATGTTTTAAGGTAATTACGTAAAATATATGTTAATAAATATATATTTTTTTAATTGCCAAAATCGTTAGAAAACCAACTCGTTGGTTGTTTGAGTCAATATGAAAATGAAGTCCAGAAGGAATAGTTTTGGTCTATAAGACAATACTTAATAATCAGCAGCCAATATAAACTTATAAGGGTTAAACTTAACATAAAATGTTTGTTTCAGGTAAGAGGGAGACATAGAATATAAAATATGTAAGTTATAACTATAAGTATATAATAGGTATTATAACTTTTCATTTTAACTCAATTTAAACTGGATCTGTACCAAAAGCATTGAAAGACTTTGTAGCCTCCACTTTCAACCATGATAAAATCAATACTATGGTCTAATTGTATTCAATTAGACACATGAAAATGTTATACAAAATATCCTTTCTACTGAAAATTTAATTTCTTCTTCGTCAAGGACACTTTTCAGAGTATCATTTCTTGCAACAAAATCTAAGTCTATAAATGTACTATTATATTAAGGTACCTTGAAGAAATGAAAACAAACGTCTACGTGGTAATAGTTGATTTATTGTCCCAGACGTCTTATTATTACCAAAATACAGGGTGTCCAGCTTCAACCTCTACAAACTTTTCCAGGATATTGCCTATGTCTAACTAAAAAAGTACTTGTAAACATATGTCCTAAAATGCTTCATTAACCCGCTAGCCGCCATTTTGTTTTTTTACAATAAATAATTTTTATTTTCGTAACGGATGAATGTATTAAATTAATATTTGGCATGAAAGTTCACTATAACAATACCCATTTTCAGTAAAACAATAATTTTTTTTCAAATATGTATTTCCAAAATGGCGGCCATTTTAAAATTTTAAAATCAAATTTCTCAAACACATTAAATGTTATAAAAATATTACCAGAGACAAAAAAATTGATAAATTAAATTATCTAAACATTGATACCAAGTTTGTAAGGATCCAACAACAAATAATGGAGTTATTGAGATTTTTCACTTAAAATAACCTAAATTGGCATTAATCATAGTGCAAAATCAGTGTTTTTAATAACTCCGTTATTCGTTGTCGGATCCTTACAAACTTGGTGTCACTGTTTAGATAATTTAATTTTTCAACCTTTTTGTCTCCTGTAACATTTTTATAAAATTAATCAGATTTGAGATATTTGAGTTTAAAGTTTTTAAATGCCCGCCATTTTTAAAATACACATTGGGAAAAATAATTTTTTTACTGAAAATAGATATTGTTACAGTGAACGTTTAAGCCAAATATTAACTTAATACAATGATCCTTTACGGAAATAAAAATTATTTAGTGTAAAAAACAAAATGGCGGCTAGCGGGTTAACGAAGCATTTTAGGACATATGTTTACGGGAAATTTTTTGCTTATTTTGACGTGGGAAATAACCTGGAAAAGTTTGTAAAGGTGGAAGCTGGACACCCTGTATATTGATTCTTCGATACGATTTTCAAATAGCAAAATTATACTGTAGTTTTATTTCAGATATGGAAACTTCTTTTGCAATATTTTGTGAGGAGGATAAAAAAAATAGTTTATCAATAACCAGGTTTACTTTGGGATGTATGCTATAATCAAGAAATAAAATTATTACCCCTAAACCATTAGAATGTTGATGTTAAAAAAATACCAAAAAAATTTATATCCTCCGGTTATTACTTGACAAACTAACAATCTTTTGTTTATATATTTTTATTTCTTTCAGAGCAAAATACCCAGTATACTACAAACAGATAAAAACGCTAAAATCATCAACGCTAAAAATGATTAGCTGTTAAACGAAACATGATCCATTCCGAGTATTACCATCGATTTACTCATCATTACTAATTAAATATTTTTTCTTGGATAACGATTAAAATGAACCATGTAATTGTAATGAATTTTTTTATGAACTACGAGTCGTTGTCCGTCGATACTCGACGGATACAGCTTCATAGTCATGGTGAGTGGATCGCTAGGCAGATGGTGTGAAACATGTATAAGATGTAGTTTTTAAACTGGTACTTCCTTCAAATTAATCAGCTTCTTTACTTAATTAAGTATTATTAGACAATTTAACTGTCAAAACTCATTTTGTATTTTACACCAGATATGAAATTGAGTAGTTTAAATAGTATATCACTGTATTTTTTTATTAAAGAATAATTATATATAATTATATAAGGTAAATTATATATAAGGTCATTATAATTATATAAGGCTTTTGGTAATGGCCGTAATACACCAAATCCTTCTTTAGTGTTTGCTCTTCTACTGTATTTAGAGAAATACCTCGCATGTTTACAATAAGCTGATTGAAAGGTTGTAAGATAAATTACAGTTGCAGGTGTTTTCAATTATCAATTTGTGTAATATAATGAAGTAAGATAACGTTAAAGTAAATACAACTTTCTAATATAAGAATTTTTTGGTTTTATTTGGTACAAACTGGATGTAAACCGGTACAGTGGAAGTCTCAGATTATCTATCCATGAGGTTGGCAAGTTTACTTTATACCCCTTGTTGAATCTCCATAAGAAAAGTTTATTTTTAATTTTCGGCCAATTTAATGTAGGCTAAATGTTTTAGAAATACATATAAAACCTGCTATTATAGGACCAAAAACATTTGTTTATGTACGATTCCCGTGTTAATCGGCCCTGTAGGATGTCTCAGGTGAACTGCCGAAAGATGATTTTAACCTTACTATTTTAAATAATATGTAGATGAGAGTGTATTTTATTACTGAATTACATGCCCTAAAATATTGCACAGAAGGTTCACATAAATAGTTCAACAATCACGTCTTAAATATTCAAGACTTAAAAAGTATATTGAAATAAACTATGGCCTAAGTATTAAGTTTTCGCTAATTTAACAAGTTTAATACCATAAGCGCATTGCCGATGTTCAGTGCTGCAATTTACTTGAGAAGCACTTAAGGATCCTTCTCTTTCTAATTATTGAAACTGTTTCCTTTTGAGATATGCCTCTTTTTAATGAGGTAGGGCTATTTGTTATGAAATAATTTAAAGCTTTATAGAAGACAAAAATATTTCAGCAATGATAAAAAATATATTTTGGTACAAATAAGATTGCAATATTAATATTTAGAGCGCCCCGTAGTATTCTACAAAGTTGAACAAATCTACATTTTATCAGTTTAAAGTATTTCAAATTTTTTTTATTTACTTAAAACTATTGCATCCATACAATCGCAAACTGCGTTGATGAAATACAATTAATTGTCTAAGCATTTAGTTCTCGCTGGACCCGCCGCCGCGGTCAGCGCTAGCGTAGCCTTCGCGTTCGTTGACTCACTTTCGACATATAAAGTGCCCTATACATTTAAAAATTTATAATTTTTTCAAGGTTTCTCCACCTTCTAAAATTAATTATTTTTTATTTTTTATTTTTATAAATATATAGTCATAATAACTACTGTAAAAACTAAAGCTGCACATGACACATTTAAAAATTGAATTTATAATTTTAGTTCTCGGTCGTAAAAAGGTGTTTTTAATATTACATAACGATAGAATGCATTTGACCGATTGGCTACCTTAATATGCCCACTATCTTCAATATTTAAATCGTACTCATTTATTCATCAGTCTCCTCTACAATAATGGGTTATATTCAATATCTCTGTTTCGTCTTATGTGTCCTAGGTTTTAGTCACAGTTGGTCGTTGCTTTTAACTATCGATTTTATTTCTTGGTCTTCCTCGAGTTACACTATATTACAATACATGGTTTGTGTGTTGGTAACGTTGTAGGGTTGTATTGTTCTAATTCTATTAATCAGTGTATATATGTATAATTATATTTTGGGATTTCATCAGCGTTAAACGATTTCGTTGTATTCATTGATATTTTAATAAGATCGTTTCCTCTTTTATATGATTTTAAATATGTTAAACAGTGTATTACGTAATATTAGGAGTGTAAATTCTCTACATTCTTATCAAGTTTTGTTGAAAAGGTCTTTTAGTTTCTATTTATAAGTAAACAACAAGGTTTCTCGTACGATTGCCTTGTACCTCTGAGTGTTCGGTTTCTGTTTATTTTTGGAGGTTAAACGAAAATCTTGATTAAACACTAACTCTGATCTAGGGTTTGCATCATATTTAACTGGTTGATACTTCTTCAGCTGTTGTTGAGTCGGTATGTACTTCTTCAGCGCATCATTGAGATGCACTTCATTAATTTTAGTAAATAGTTTTTTTCGAAATATGAGACTGGATTGTTTGTTGTTTGGAGCTTCGATAAAAGAGATCAAATTTTTTACTTATATCTATAATTGTTTGGACTTATTTTTTACTCAGTGGGTATACTCTGAAGTTGACAACTTACAACATGTTTTACACATATTTTCCTATTGTAAGTTCCTCTTGTTTTTCTTTCGTCAGTTCCTCGTGCTGTATATGTACGTTAAAAATCTGTCATTGGGACTCGGATAAGATCGCTGTCATTGAGCTCAGAATCAGTAAGATCGATCATGGTTGCTTGGTTATCCGCTTTTCACTGTTGAGAAAGGAAACATAGAAGACTGTTCTCCGGATGTACTTATGCAGCCGGCTGTCCAGATGTAGAAGCACGTGGGTTCTGATCATCTTCTACAGCTTCATTTCATTTATTTAATGTCACAGTACATTTGATTTGACAGAAAAAAATCTTACCGAAACAGGTGACTAGTCAGCATATGATTTTACTTAAATCTAAAATCTAAATTCAAACAAAATATATTACGAATGCCTTGTACCTCTGTGTGTTTGGTTTCTGTTGGAAGATAAACGAAAATATTGATTAAACACTATCGCAAATCTAGGGTTTGCATTATACTTAGCTTGTTGATACTTCTTCAGATGTTGTCGAGTCAGTATGTACTTCTTCAGCGCATCTTTAATATGCACTTCATTAATTTTAACAAATAGTTTCTTAAAATCCATTGTATTAGCTCCTGAACTGCTATTGAATAGTAATAAATTATTACACATACCTTCTGTCAAGCAGCTCAAACCTTGTTGGAATAAATCACAACATGTTTCACCGTGAATACGGCATTTTCATGTGACACACACAAAGAACATTTAATATCCACCGAGGGATTCATCAACGGTTAAAAAACGACAAGTACACGAACACAGTTCACACTTCATACAAAGTTCAGTAGGCCTACACATATTAATTAATCACACCGCGGCACGACCCGGAAGCAGACTGGACTGGAGACGATTGCCCTAGGTAACTCCTCCCACCCCTCCGTCGTTATCAGAAGGACAAAAGTTGTTATGTTGCAGTCTGGTTCCATTATTTATTATTGCGTTAAAAATAGAGTGTGATTTGAAATTGAGTTTTTCATTCAGGATAAATTCTTTTCTGTTGTTGTCATGGAACCCTTTGTATATTTCGTATTGTTCTAAAGAGTTTAATTTATTTCCTTTGCGGCAGATGTGCATTACTTCTAGACCCTTATCTAATTCGGCCATGGTGTGATTTTTATCAATTAAATGTTGGGCAAACGTTGACTTCTGTTTGTCTCTTCTGGGTTCGGGCCGGTGTTCCTTATATCTTTGGGAGAATGTACGGCCAGTCTGTCCAATATAAAAACTAGGACAGTCCGCACAGACTATTTTGTACACACCGGATTTATCTATTTTATCAACTTGATTGGTCTTAGATGATAACACATGTTTGGTCCTATTGGTTGTTCGAAACGCCAGCTGTACATTATGTTTTTAAGTGGTTTTCTAAGGTTATTTTTGGATAAAACTGCTATATTCCACACATACGTATTTTGTTTCCTGTGTGTCATGCATTGTGGGCGGTACATTATCTACTTTAGGCTTGCTCTTATACTTGTGTAATAGCCTCTCGACCATACTGCATTTATAACCGTTGGATACAGCAATATGTTTAATTATATTTAATTCTCTGGTGTGGCGGGTGATAATGGGACATTATGCAATCTGTAAATAAAACTGTTGTAGGCGGCAAGTTTCTGTGACATGGGGTAATATGAAGTGGCGTTGATTGTTTGGTCTGATGTAGTAGGTTTTCTATATATATGCTGAAATGTAATCTAAAATAGTTTCTTAAAAATAGGAGACTGAATTGTTTGTCATTTGGAGCTTTGATAAAAGAGAGCTGTAATTTTTTTTATTCTATCTAGGATTGTATAGACTAATGTGTAGCTCTGTGAGTATACTCTGAATTTTATAATTTACAAAATTTTTCACACAATTCTCCCCATTGTTGGTTCCTGTAGTTTCAATTTTTAGTTTCGTTAGTTGCTCGTGCTGCAGATGTACGTTAAGAATCTGTCATTGGGACTGGGACAAGATCGCTTTCATTGAGCTCAGAAAGATCGATCATGGTTGCACTACCTTTCTTGGTTATCGGCTTTTCACTGTTGAGAAAGGAAACATTGAAGACTTGTTTCTTTTGTATGTACCCAGGAATCCGGCTAAGTATATGTAAGAAGCACGTGGGTTCTGATAATATTCTAGAGGGTTGATCTCTACAGGGATATTCTCATCTACTGGGAAAATAATTTTTGCACTCAAATCTTCACTACCACCTTTCGCTACCTAGTCATTTCACTTCTGGTAGTCACTACCTGGTGAGAGGAGGGCTTCATTGAGAATTCTGGTGAAGCTCTGCACCAGGGCATCCTTTCCACTTCTCGAAATTTTATTTTTTTTGTGAGTTTTCTGTCTTGAAAATTCATTTTGACGCTTCACCACCACACAGGTTACAATTTTTATTTTGAAAATTAATTATGTAAAATTTAAAAGGGGTGTATCCTTCTTGGGTGGTCTATGTCACCCGGTATATTCTATGTTGTATATTAAATATAATAATAATAATAATAAAGATTATATTCTATAATTCCATTACAATACAATATACAAATACTTACAGTAATATGAACATACAAAAAGCATAATCCTTAAAAATACTTTTTTTCATACATCGTCTGTACTATAGCAAAATTCTATGTAAATTATTTGGAAATGGTCTTGCCACTTTTCTAGGTGGGGTCATCATCAGACCTTCCCATCTTTTATCAATTTCACTGGAAGTCAAAGATGGAGTGTCTTGAGTGAAATCCACAGGAAGCTGCTCAGATGTCCTCCTCATTTTTGTGCGATCACGGTCTTCACTTATTTCGTCTATTTTGTCTTTTATCCTTTCTCATTTCACTGCCATGGTTGACTTTAAGTTTTCTTGTGATGATGTTTTTTTGCCTTCTTTTTTCTTTTTATGCCCACAGTTCAAACGTTTTTCCAGATCTCGTATTTCATATTTCTGTAAGACCACTTTTGGGGTTCCATATGAAAGCTGTCGAAAGGCCTGCTCTGCCCTTAGTTGTCCAAAAGCAAGTTTTTGTAACTGTGTCTGCAGATCTTGTAAAGGCAGAAAGTATTCTGAAGATTCTGACACCCACTTTTTGAAGTCCTTGTTTCCTATTTTTGATTCTATTAAAATTGTAGTAATGCCACACTCCTTGATATGTGTGGGCAGCCTTAAGAACCCTTATATGATGCCCAAGGCAATGCCCATTGTGCTGGAATTGGTTCTACGGAGTGGGTATATCTGAATTGTTCCTCGCAACCTTAATACTACATATTTCATAGCAGTGTTCTTAGATTTTATTTCGGACACATGCCGCCATACATGATAAGTTTATAAATACAGTCTTCTTCGTTTCATAGGATATTATGGCTTTGCGGTTCAACGGATATGCATAATATCAACGTATGTTATTTGTTATAACACTGCACAACTTGACTAGTTTCTTTATTCGCAATATATCATTTATAAATGTTTTATTATGTAACGTTTATCTCCATCTCTCACCCAACTAGATCTGATCTTACAACCTCTCATCTAAGTATTCTGTATCTTGATGCCGAAAATAGTTTCTATCTTTCCAACTATAAAATCATTGAGTTGTTCCTCAGAGCATTAATACCACATGATTGATATCATTATTCTTAGATTTTATTTCGGACACATGCCACCATACATGATCAGTTTATAAATACTCTGTTCTCTTCGTTTCAGAGGATATTATGGCTTTGCGGGTCTAAATTTGTACTTCTGGTTCTCTTTGAAAACAAGATATGGATGCCTTAATGTTTGCTATCTCTCTTCCTGGACACTCAGGATAGTTTCCATGGTATAACAATAATTCCTACAAAGCTAAGCAATCCAAAAGTTCCTACAAAACTCCCTTTTGTGTAATCATAAAGGAAATTCCTTAAACTACACATGTGGCTCATGCGGGTCTTAGATTTGGACTTCTCACATCCCTTATTCACATCAAAAGTATCCAGATGAACCTTGTATGTCCATGTTTTCCTGAAATTTTACCAGCCGACTATTCCAGAACTTTTAATCTCTTTTTTTAATAATAAAGTCACGACTGAGAAAAAAGTTAACCCAACTGAGTCGTTACAGACTTTGAAATATATTTTGTATATTTGGCAACCTATTTGATAAGTGTTATATCAAATATAACAACTGAAATATTATTCCTTCATGTAGTCTCTCTTCAAATAAGTGAATTTATAAAGGATATTAATATTTTATACACTGTCTGGTTCGAATTGCGAATTGAGCTTATTTTGAAATAGTTCGGTGTTATCTTATTCCCGAAGTATGACGAGATTTAATAGTAATTTACTGTAATCTGGACCCGAAAACGTGACATATGTAGAAAGTCATTGCATTTAAAAGTTTTCTCAATGCTTTTAATTCAAAGTTTGAAGGTTAATAGTTTGTTTCTTGACACAGTTGTCTCTTTGAGGTTGTATTTTCTTGATTGCATTTAATAAAAAAGAAGATTATGTGATATCCTGTGATCCATCTGTTCAATAAATAAGTCATTGTTGACATTTTCTATAAAATATTATTTCATATTCAATATGAATAGTTGGTTTGTAAATTTAGAGGGTCTCCTTAACTTAAGAGGGCCTCCTGGAATATTATTTATCAACTGGTACATATAAGATTATCTTGATATATAACTGTGTATATATATATATATATATATATATATATATATATATATATAACAATTTATAAGAAATAATTGATTTTGAACAATTCACTCAATATGCCGATGATACAACTCTCAGTTTTACAGCAGACACAGCTGAAAATATTGAGAGGGTTTTGTACACACAGGCTAATTGTTGTGTTCAGTTTTTTTAACAGTTTAAACCTAAAAGTAAATCATTCCAAATCAACCTACATAAATTTTAATCTTCCTAATATCATAGATTAAAGTAAGAACACAGTAATAATGATTAATGAACATATTTTAGATAAAGTTAATTCTGTAAAATACCTAGGATTAAATCTGGAGCAAATTTTTATGTGGCAACATCACATTGACTATGTATGCAAGAAGATCTCCTCAGGTATATTTATTCTCCGAAGAATAACAACCTTTTGTAAACAAAAAATTTAAAACTGCTTATTATGGCCTAATTCAGTCACATATATCATATAGGTTAGCTCTCTGGGGAGCTTGTGCTAAATGGAAGTTTTCTGGAGTATTCATACTTCAAAAGAAATATGTGCGAATATTAACAAAGATAGGTAGAAGAGAATCATGCTGACCAGCTTTTCGCGATATGGAAATTTTAACACTCTCTTGTCTATAAATTTATCGAATGATTAATTTTTTCTGACAAAATGCAGTTCAAAACAAGGTACAAATTAACATGACTATGACACGAAAAATAAAAACTTATTTCGAGTTGAATTTCCACCAACAAAAAATTTGCCTTACTTAACCATGTTATACAGGGAATAAACGTTTTAACCATCTACCTGATAACATTAGAAAGATTAACGATACTAAATTATTTAAGAAACAACTATGAAATTATTTGATAAATAATGCTTTTTATAGTGTTGAAGAATTTATAAATCATAACCATGCACACGAGTATCTATTTATTATTATGATTTTTATTTATTGCTTATGATAAACCAGCACTTTGGTATCAGTGGGATCAATTTAAACTGGTGGCTCTGTCTGTTTAAGACAAAATAGGCCTATTGTCAACGCAATATTAACACTATTGTACATGACTTAAATAAATAAATACATCTTAATTTTATGCAACACATATATTATGTCAGTTTCTCCAAAATAAGTATCAAAATAATTAAACTTATGCTGAGTGTATCTTCATGTGAAAATACGAATAACATAGTTTGAAACCACTTACTTATCAATAATTTTCAAATTATTCATTTATAATGGAGGGACAAAAGCGTTTAACACAGACTTATAGTTTAATTGTCTACTAAAACGATCGATTGATTATAACCTAACGAATTGTAAACATATCACAATTTAACTTTCTGTCTTATTCCTATTTTTATGCATTTCAGAGGATTGTCTAAGGTTTTATGTATACAATTTTTAAGTTTTATAGGTGTGTTTTCTGTTTCCTGTTCTGGATTCTCAGTTTATAGTGAAAACCGTTAATATACAATTTATACAATTTAATTATACAACAAGATATACAATTTAATTTGAATTACTGCGCACTAGGCATAGAGAACTTTACCTAGTGTATGAATAGTTATAGAATCGAAACGTTTATTTAGGATTTAAACTTCACCCACTTTGCTCATAATTGTATATACAGCATAAGGAGTGATAATACGTAACACCTATGTTTTTTTTTATTTAGTGGCTGTATAAACGAAACATAAGCAACAAAACATTTTTCTGAGATCTTTGCAACTTTTGCAAGATTTCTTTGGCGGTGAGGAACACCCCTAAAGTGATATTTATTGTTCATGATTTTCTTATTGCTTAGGTGCTTTCTGTATGTTATTTTTCTGTAAAGAGGACCCAGAATTCTTCACACTTTTGAAAAGCTGGCTTGACGCTTAGTATTGTATTGGATTATGAAGTTTGGAATGTTTCTTAGCCTTTATGAAGAGAACTATAGCAACGAAGGTGTATCAGTTCTCAGACAGGTATATAAATAACGGAAACAGAAGTGAAGTCATTTATAGTGTTTCTCACTGAGGACTAAACTTGTATCTATATCATTGGTAGCCTTCTGCAATACACCTATATAAATTCAACAATAATTGACTATAATTGAAAATAACAATATATAATAATTTTACGGCATAAAACCGTTTGTTGTAGCACATTGTCTAATGAATTTTCAATTATTGAATCAACATTTAAAATTCAGTATAATGTTATTGGTTTTTATAACTTAATTGCTAAAACTTGCATGTTTATTATAGAAAATCACGTATTATTTGGTTACATACTTATTATGTCTATCATGTTCACTGTAAACGAATAAATATCAGATTATATTTGGATCAAAATATTCTATTTTTAGACTTAAGTCTTAAATAATTCATAAACTTTATATCCATTTGTGTTGAACAAAAATTCTGTAAATTTAACTTTTTATTACTTTAATAATATAATTTTAAAAACCTTTTTTACTTTTATTGGTAATATAATTGCTTCAATGTCCTCAAGTGAAAGCCTTATGTTAAGGAAAGCCATCATTAGCCATGTCTAGTTTATTCCCAGTAGGCCCCTTCATGGATGAGGTATATGGTTTCAAAAATTTATCCAGTGGTTGAAGAACTTCTGAGGATATTTTTAACAAAATAAAAACAAGATACAATAAAACTTAAATTTAATGTCAACCTTTTTATTAAAAGCCCTATAGTGAAAACTCTTTTTGATCATTTAGCACTAATTCTTGTCTAAAAAAATCCTTTAATTGTTGAATTTTATTGTTATATAATTTGCCCTTGTTTTACTATCTCCTTCAGATTATAAAATACATATGATTCATTTTTTAATATTTTTCTTAAAAATTATTATTTATTATTATTTGTAAATATCAATTTTATTAATTAACTTTCATATCTAATCAGATTAGATTTTTTTTAATATGCCATATTGGTACATAGCGTAATTTTGTCACATGTTCATATACACCCATAAATGTAAAAAGGTTTCAGAAATTTCAATACGACAGTGATTAAAATTGAAGGAAGTTTAGGCCTATGCTGAAACGCAAAATAGGAAATAATTTAAATTCAAATCATAACTCACTGATGACAAAATCCTATTAAATTATATGAAATAATACATTTGTAAATATGTCGGAATAAAATAAACAGGTTACATTACACAAGATATGTTTTACACCAAAGTATGTGTTTTTCTCAAATAAGAATTGAAGCATCAACATTAACATCAGAGTTGACAGCGTGGGACACAGCACATGACGTGTCTAACGAGCGCACGGTAATTGAACTGTCTTGCCAACCAAGGCACCGGCCGTCACTCGCACCGCGTCGATACTTTAAACATTATCTTGTAGACATTGAAATTCTTTAAAATTAACTCTCCTAAATATTTAACCGTCATACCAACCAAGACACTGGCCATCAGTGATACTTAAAACATTATCTTGTAGACATTGAAATTCTTAAAAATTCTCTTTCCTAAACATTGAAATTTCTTGTCAACTGACCGTCAGACGTGTCAGTCGGTACATACCCAGGCTCAAACATCTTCAGTCATCTTCACCCCTGTGCCAGTAGCCCATTGTTGGGCAGTTGGCAGTGTTAACCATACGGCTTTTATGCAAAACATGGTATTTTATTCCCCTGTTTCAAACGCTGTTATTCAACCGATTTTCATTAAACTTGATAAGTGTTTAGTTGAATAGTTACATTAGGTTCCTCATAGCTCAAAATTTTGAAATTTTAACAGATATTACTAAGAGAAATCGAGTTACTTTGCAACGTCACAGAGAGTAATATTTGTTAAAATTTCTAAATTATGAGCTATGAGGAACCTAATATAACTATTCAACTAAACACTTATCAAGTTTAATGAAAATCGGTTGAATAACAGCGTCCGAAACAGGGGAATAAAATACCATGTTTTGCTGAAAGCCGTATACACTAACGTGAGTAGACTTCTCATAGCATAGGTGTGTGTGAAACCTATTGACGGTGGTGCGATCTCGTGCGGCGTATGGTTAAAAATGCCGACTATGCAACAATGGGCTACTGGCCCAAAGGTGAAGATGACTCCTAAGACTCTTAATAATCCAATGTCTCATTGACCGCAGCCATAATCTTCGGTTGATGATCAGTACTTATACTGTGTAACCTTTAAATATTGTTAACTGAGGTAAGTAAGACCAATCGGCTGTCAGTCTTACTGCATTGATACCACCTTTGCTTTATTATTAACTGTTTGCTTAAACATTAACTATGCTATGAATTTAGGTATCTTACTTCCTAACTCACTGGCTGTCAGTCACATCACATCAATACCTACTCTTTTTATAAACAATAACACCTCTAAATATTCAAATCTTAAAGACCAATGCAACAGTCATCATCCGTATCTCAACGATACCCGGTCAGTGCTTAAAAATTAACGATAATTAACATTGAAGTTTCTTACCAAGCAAAGTAAAAGCTGTCAATGACATCATGTCTATAACTGCACAATGCTTAAACATTTATACTTTTAGTTGCACCACATCATTGATTAAACATTGAACCGCCTCTAATTGAAATCTTTTAATAATATGTGCTCCAGTCATATGTTACATCGCAATGATGATTGTTTAGTCCTTAAACATTAACACGCCTTAACATTAAAGTATCTTATACTACCTCTCTAGCTGTCAGTCTCATAGCATCCCTATATATTCATTGATTGAACATTAACACTCCCAAACATTGAAGTGTCTTACCTACTCAGGGACCGGCCGTCAATTACATCGCATAAATCTACTTAGTGTTTTCATTAAAGCTCTAAAATATCAGTGTTCATTCCTTTTTGAAACATGCTATTCAAAACCATTCAAAATCACAATTAACACAACAGAACCACCATCATGAGCATCGCACCGATAGCAAAACATCGAATTAACAAAACCTACTATATGAACCAATAGAAGGAACACAGTAACGGACTATTCTGATGAGTCCATATGGAGGTGTGGTTCCAAAAAACTAAATTGCGGTACCTTCATTATTCGTAGATTAACTTAGTTTCTGACTCCAATATTCTCATGAAAGCTTATTATGGCTTCATGCACCCACATTTTTCCTATGCAGTTGCAGTTGGTGGGGGGGGGGGTAGAATCCCCCCAGAATCCTCCATAACAAAAGCAACTTTTCCGCCAAAAAAAAAAAATATAAACAATAAACAATTTGACTGTTTCTTTTGTGTTCGTTCACTGATTCGTGTAGATGTTTTTTTTCTAGAAAATAAATTCTAGCCTTTTCTTCTCTCTACATATTTGAATGCCTATCCTTTTACATACAAATAAGCCTTCTTTTCAGACCACAGACACCACCCGCTACAATCAGATTATTCCTTTACATAAGACAGCCAGTTTGAGAATTACACTTATTTTTCATCTAATAAATTGTTCAATATCATACCCTCTTTCTTAAAAAAAAGAAAAAAAGTATCAGACGTGAGCAGATTCCGGTTGAGTCTCAAGTCTTATTTGTTGGTTAAGGAGTATTATAGCGTAAATCACTACATGGATTGTAAATGAGAACTTTTTTTTATTTTTAGACATATGCTATCATTTTCATTCTGTAGTATATGTAAATAACGATTGTTTGTGATATGTTTTTTGTAGGAAGAATATTGGCTCAAGCTGAACTTTACTAGTGAAGCATATTAATAGTTGAAGTATTGAGCCATTATACAACTAAACTCAAGTTCAGAAAAACTTTTACTTTTAAAATTCTGATAAACTACTTTTCACCTTCGGTTTATCATTAATTCTTTGCCTGAACTAAATCACTCTCTCTTGCTATTTTCGTATTATTTATATCTCATATCGTGTGTTATCTAGCAGACTGTGCATTTGTTTATCTGTGATGATAAAAATTTTTATGTATATTGTTTCCAAATATTGATCTATTTTTAAGAAAACATAAAAATAAAAAGTTTTAAAAAACTCAATCTTTTTACTCATCGTGAAATTGCACGGAAAAATAAGTCATTAAGATGACATTAGCTCCTGGGCGCTCGCAGGGCTCGGGAACTGTCAGGTGCGGGTCCTAACGACTTGCCCTAATTACCTGGCCTACTACAACTACTGTATTCGTCATGCAATACAATTGCCTATTTTAGGCAGGGGCAGTAAAACTAGAATGCTTACAAAAACGAGTTAAACATTCACGGTTTTCTTGGTGGCATGTTTTATGACCAGGCATCAGATATTGTTATTATACACATGTTTTCTACAGAACATTTAGTTTTTAATTAATATTATAAATTTACATAGGAATTCAATTGTTTTTTGTTTGTTTTTTTTTTCTAACAAGGAGTTCTACTTTAAATGTTATTATAGTAAGAATGAACTTAATTACATTTGAAAATTTCAAGTTTACTAGGTTTCCTTATCAATGTTATACATGTATCCTATAAATTGTTTTTTTTTTTTTTTAACCGTTAGTAATATACATATAAATGAAACACAATCATCAAAATAGTGCTAAAAGTATTGTGCATTTTGAGTTTTACGGTAGGAGATGTATCAATATTCCATGTCAAATGGTCAAACTTGTAGTTTATTTGAGCATCTTCCCATTATTTGGGTCAGATTTGTTTATAGCACAAACCGTTTGGTCGTGAGCGTACAAATAGAAAACACAATACTTAAAAATTGATCGATTGAAAGATTGAATCTTTCGTGTAGGGAAAAAGGTTTAAATGTACCTCTACCAAAATTTTTGGCAGTTTAAGTATCTTTGGAACGCACGCATTAAAATTATACTATGACCCGTCATTTGATCGTTAGAGATTAAAATAAGAAATCAATTATAAAAATAATACCAAAATATTATAACATTTTTGATAATTAAAGGGGAGTTCATTGCCGAAATGTCATATGATCAAAAGTTTTGTTGGTTGGACAACAAATTTCATACTAAGAATTAACAACCAGAACAAAGAGCTAAAAGGTAAATAGTAATTGATCTTGAGGATTAACGGAGGAGTCGGTGCAGGGAGATGGTTAAGTTGTATTACAAAAATTCCATCTCGTTTAAATCTTTGGTTTGGCTGCTAGAAAAAGCAGAGAAAAATAAAAGAACATTTGCAGTTGTCGAAAACTCTTATAAGAACATATGATAGGGTGTCTCTAGTATTAAAGTACAAAAAGTCATGAGTTGGAAAGGAAAAAAGGGAATATCCGGCAACACTAATCTGCTTCGTAATTCTTCCAGGTATAAAAAACCATCAGAACCGGCACAATGCTAATTAAGTAGATACATAGAGACTACCTCCAATAGTAAATTTTTAATTCATTTCTTCCGTGAAATACACCAGTTGAAGAAAACCAAACGCAAGAGCACTCACCGAATTAGCGATTCATTCGATGTTACTTCTATAAGAAAATAATACGATTAGTGACTTTACCAGTGGACCACGAACTTCAAAAGACTAAGGCATCCAGCATACTTAAAAGAAATCATTGGTTTATCACTTCAGCTGCAGACACCCTATTATATTAAACGAGAAAGTTTTGTAGTGGGGTATGTGGCTAGGAATTATTTCGCAAAGTACAAGTGGGAAACAGTTCCGGAGAGCAAATAACCATCTCGGGTACAAAATAATGGCAGTTTAATTCATCAAAATGCTCCGATTATTTCTTACAATCGTTAATAAAAATAATTTTTTTCATAAATGCATTGCAAGGATCACCCGATTATAAAACTTTCTCTGAAATGTAAGTCCCGTGTTTGAACCATGTAGCCAGTTTGTTTATTGAAAACGAGAAGAACTCCCAGTTGTGTTGGTGATTGGTTGATCTCCAAAAGTACGAGTGGAAACCCGGTATTAAGCAATAATTTCTTGGTTATAAAATAACGGTAATTTAGTTCATCAAAACATGAAAAACCTTGGATTACACAGTAAGGTCATGAATAACCGAATAGGCAGGGTATTCATTATGGGGAAGTAAGAACGCCACCCTTGAAACACAGATAGCACCAAGATGTAATTTTGATTTATGAATTATGCTGATTGGTTAAATATAAACAAATGGCCTAAATTTTGCAGAAGTTAGTTGTTGTGTTGTTTTTGGGAAACAAATATGCATTTTGAAATTTAAGAGGTAGAAAGAGTGCTTCCGTGACAAAATAAGGAGAAGTAATCCCATTCTATCAGCGTTTTATTTTCCCATGGTTTCAGAGTGACATTCTTTAATGGAATGTCCGAACGAGGTTGAAATAGATATAGAGTGATGTTAATTCAACATGATTAATTTGCCAACATGTTAATTTGTTGCCCTCTGAACATTCATGCAATTTTACCTATGATTTTCGCCGTTTCCTTCGAAACCACTCACATTTTACCCCAGTTTCAACGGTGACCCACTATAGGTATCCTGATTTGTTGCAACAAGCTTTAAAAATCACAGATTATACTTTTAAACTATCTGATCAATAATTGTTGTTTGTCTTTAAAATTACTTTGATTTGAATGGTCTTTGATCAGGCTTCTGAGATTGGTTACTATAGAATCTTCGTATTGTGGGTAAAATGTTTAATAGCAAATGGACAAGTGTAAACCAAAGCATAATTTACCAAAGAAATATTGGGAATCGTTGGTAAAATGGCACCAAACAACAGCCGACAAAATTCCCTATCATAGTAGCACTAAAATGTACATCTATATCAACCTTGTTGGGATGACTATGCTTAGGCTCTTTATAAATTAATATACATTGGTGTTTGAACAATGAAGGCAGTGTGTGCCTTAAATTAATACATATTACTATCTGACTTTCCCGTGCTTTGCAATAGTTCTCAAATTACAATGCCAACCCGAGAAGTTTTATGCCCTTCAGGTGAGCTCGTTTACCACGCTCACTCGCCTCAAGTCCATATTATAATATCCTTTTGTTTTTTATTACCAATATTCCCACAATACTTTAAATGAGAACAGCTGTTTATTAAAATAATATTCCTAAATAATTTCATGTGTTCATCACTAAAATGTTGCTTCCATAATAATAACATGGTTATTTTGAAGATGTCTGGGGCAAATCCCTATGTAGGTTGGTAGGATATTGTCAAAAGAGCCTTCAATCAAATATAAGGTTTTAGTGGTTTTGACTTCTGGGAATGCTGAAATAACTGTGTTACAATTTCATATAGGTCTGTTACGATTTGTATAGTGTTTACACGTTTAACTGGATATAAATATTTACCAAACTAATCGAATGCCATGAAGATTAAATTTTCAACAGCTGTTTATTTATATTATTAAATTGAATTGAAGAATTTTAAACACGACGTACTTCAAAGTTGCCAGTTACACGTTTGATAATTCTGTCGTATACACGTTGAAACATCTGTAAGGCCACCAGGACAAAGTCCAGAAGCTTATGAATAACAGGAATAAACCTATCTTAACCTTCTCCTAGATAAACAAAGTATAGTTTTACAAAATATCAGGTCAATCGGTGCAGTAGTCTTTGCGCCTATTCAGACACACAAAGCTTTAGTTTTTTAAAGATACATACTTTCGTTTTTATACATAGAAATTGAAAATGTAGCTTAAGGAAAACTGCTACTCAAAAACGACTATCACATGATTAAGTTCTTTCTTTACAGTTTGAATACATCACCCACCCCTATATACTCAAGGAAAATCAAGTTAATTTTTTTTTAAATTACCTATAAACATGTTTTTTTATATTCGAGATCGCTCTACATAGAATACAAGTTCCAAATACCTAGTTCATCCAGAGTAGTCAATACAATCAAATCACTAACTTATCAGTTACACCCGGGGTTGTATCGTAATTAAATAATAATTATGATTTTTTTGTATGATTCATTTGTTGGATTTAATTTTTTATGCACGTGCATAGTATATACAATGCATAAGGAAAAGTTACCTAAAAGAGAGACATTAACTATAAAAACTTATGTAGGTAAGTGAAAATGTACCCAAAAGCTTATTAACTTAGGTGGCTAAAACACTAATTTACTTAATCACTTCATGAATTATCTCTAATTTTTCTTGCTGGTTTAGAATACATCTAAAATAGCTTGTAATTTTGAAGAAAAACATATAAAATACAAGCAAACAATAAGTGATTATGGCTATTAGAGCCATTTATGGAGGACACTAGGCAAATCAATAATGATCAAGTTAACTTATATGGTCCATCACCATCGAATTAACAGGAAAAAATTCTTTGTCAAATCGAGTGATTTCATAGCTGACACTTTTGATCCCAACTTAGAACGTTAAGTTTGCATACATTTTTTGCATTGTTTTGTATGGAATATCAAATCTGCAATGAATAATAACCACCTAAGGCCTGTAAACAATTTTATTTTATATTTTTTAATGGTTATAAGAACTCAAGCCTTTTTCCATTGTTGAGCAGAATAGCTTAAATTAATTTATGCTGTTATGCCTCGGTAGCTTTAGCAATACTACTAAAACGCAAGTCCACGGCAATGGGTTATTTCAATCTTAACTGTTAAGCTTTAGAACCATAACAGCATGAATACAGCTTCATCAGCTGATAAAAGCAACCAAGGACTTGTGTATCGTATTTTACTCGTGAAAACTGAGCCTGTCCATCGTAAGTCCAGCTGTGGACTTGCGTTTAGTATTATTAGTATTATTTGATTTACGTTTGGTAGTATTGCTGAAGTTTTCACTTGTAAAATTCGACAGACAAGTCCTTGACTCCTTTTTCTTTCACATGTTCATTCTCCACAGATTTTATGCTCTCCTAAAAATCTGTCTAGTGTGACTTGAGTCCGTCTGGTTTTGAGGTACATCATTTATTTTATCTCGGGTACAAGGAAACGAAAGCTAAAATATGCAATGGATTGTTTCAATCTTAACTGTTCAAAGTTAATTATTGTTATTATATATTAATCTAAAAGTTTTCCTACTACCGTGGGATTGGTTTTCTCTGTTGTTGTTAATTCATGATTTAAAGTAACAAAAGAATAGTTTCTTCTAAGATACATTTTAATATTTACATTGTATGAATTGCGTTTAGCAAACAGCAATGATGATGATAAATGATTTAGAATAAATGTTAATGGGACTTTATTTGCTTTTAAAACTTATGTTACATTTTACAGCATAGAAGAGTATTTTGTTATAAAATATTTTTATAACGAAATTCTGTTTTTATTTCAAGAACTTTTTGAAATCGATCTACAAACTACACACTTAAGTCTAAGGAGTGATAGATGTCGTTTTAATGTGAAAGAATTCATAAAATCCCTACTAACATAGTGAACATTTAATAGTAATAATTTACTACACATACCTTCTGTCGAGCAGCTCAAATTTTCTTGGAATATATCACAACATGTTTCGTGGCGAATACCGCATTTTCAAGTGACACACACTAAGAACATTTATTATCCACCGAGGGATTCGTCAACAATTAAAACAGAACGACACGTACACAAACACAGTGCACATATGAACATATTGTACAAAGTTCAGCAGGCCTACACATATAAATTATATCACATCGCGGCACGACCCGGAAGCAGACTGGACTGGAGACAATCGCCCTAGGTAACTCCTCCCACCCCTCTGTCGTTATCAGAAGGATAAAGGTTGTTATGTTGCAGTCTGGTTCCATTTTTATTGTGTTAAAAACAGAACGTCTAACTCATAATGAGCCTAGTAAGAAAACATTTTAAGAAGGGTGGAAAATACTTTCATAAAAATATTCAAAATCTATACAGTACATAAAATCTGGTTTTTATTTCCAAAAGAGGACTGGTTTTCGTTCTATATCGAATGAATCAAAAAGTAACGTGACGTGACGCGATGGCGTAAAAAAACGGGAACATGATTTTTCCCTGACCATCTTCGTTTACATTACAGTTCATGAGGCTGAGTTCATGAGCTTTGATGTAAAATTGTTTATGTTTTGAATTTATGTAGGCTAATTTACATATCACCACATAGCATGCTCATAAGTGTATTTCTAACTATTATTATTGCAAAAAAGAATTGATGCCCATTTTCTGGAAACCTTTGTATTATTCTATGAATGTAGTTTATTCTACTGTTGGAGAATACTTAAAAATACCATAGGTCAACAGTAATATTTTGGAACAAAAAAAGCTTGCTAGTCCCTAAATACAAAGTATCTTTAGGCTATACCTGTAGCCTAAGAGGAATCAACATTATTTTGAATAAACTCTCAAATGGTTATGTTTTGTATATAAACTTCCAAAATTTATGAGTGAATTGCCTTTAATTACCTCTTTCTAGACATTTTTCGCTCACCTACATGGGAAAATACTACTTTAATAATTGAATTCCACTCCATTCATAGTGAAAAACTCTACTAAACTCTCTAACATATTTACACCCAAAAGAATTACTGTAAAACCGAATTTGAATGAATTTCCTCACTTAATTGGGAGGTTAATTAGTTTCTTGTTATTACTTTGACTCCAGTCGTCTACACAGAAATTTTAATGAACTTACTTACTCTTTTAGTGGGTGACTGGGATTTGTCTTTTAAGTGGATGAATTTTTATTATGAAAGAGTGGCCCAATTCCAACTATTTAGAAAAGTGGTAAAATAGCTCAACAAGAGTAAAAGACCTACTTTCCTTTTTACATTGTAATGGAATATTTTAATAGAATAAACTTTTGTGCCTACAATAATTACATCACTGGATCGTCATTTTTTTGTTGTTGTTGTAAAAGGTATAACTCAACCAAGTTTACATTTTCATTAACATAAAATAAATAAGTATTCAATGAATGTTTAAGCAATATTCGAAAAAGAAGATGGTAACTGCGATGTCTTATTTACCGAAGCGGTAGTAAAATACTTCAAAAATCAAAGTGAAATAAAATTTACATACTGCCCTATAAAAATGTTGGCGGCCGAATGAAAATCGCAACAAGTGATGATACCTCGTCGGCGATGGTTGTGAAGGGAGGGTGAACGCTTTGTTCGGTGTCCATGGAAACACAGCACGCCACGCCGCGCCGCGCCGCCACCTGCCCGTTGCTAGGCAACGGCAAAACGCCTCCCTCCTCATAAACAGGTGAAAACACAATTTACATAGGTTTTAAATCGACCCTGCCCTCTTCACATCACGGTAGAGAGAGCCAGGGTAAAACAATGGTCCGATGTGGAATCAGAGGCGAGGTCCGGTGGACACCTACGGCCCAGGGTTTACGTTCACAGGGCGCGGCGGCAATAGGCTTGTAATGGGTGATCGGCTTGTTCCGTCCGCCCCGACCGAGCTCCCTTCCGCATCGGTGAACACTTCAACTATGTAACTTCAATATTATATTCTATTTTCGTATCGTGAACAAAACTTCACTGCCTTCCGTCATGAATATGGCAATAAATACACGAATATATTATAAATTATTAACTTTCTTGAGAATTTTCCAAAAGATTTTGTATTATAATAATATGTTCTGTTTATTTTAAATCGAAAGTTCAATTAATACAATATTTTAAATAATGAATATTAGCTGTGAACTAAATCTTTCTAATCATATGTCATATATGTCATTATATTTCATATATGTCATATACTAATATAATTGAGGTAAACGATGCAAAATTTTAATATCACGTATCACCGGGCGCAAAATATTTAATATATATTCCAATTGATTATGTCTTATTAAACAAAGAAATCATGGCTATTGCGTAACATGATTTTTTTATAATTTTATAAATGGTTGTCTCAAAATAAGTGTATCAATTAAGCGATTGACAAATTTATTTTACACCGCCAATAAAATAAGTATTATTTCAAAGAAATCATTGTTCAATTACAAGGTGATTTTTCATGTCAATGCTAATGTCAAGTAAGCAGTAGTTTGTTTGAAGACTTGAACAACTAAAGAAAATTTCCTTAAGTCTCGTCATTTGCTAAACTTGATGAAATAATAATAAAATATGCTTTTGTATAAAATTATAGGTAGAACAAAATTTCAAACTAAAATATCAATAGTAATAAGATTCTATAATATTTTAATTAATTAATTAATAAAAAAAACTTTATTTACAGTAAACCCCATTTAAGACGTCTTTCTATGGCTTTTAACATGTTATTTGATATTAAATCTTATACAAAATTATATTAATTTAGCTTTTATTATTATATCTTGAAAGGGTTTATCTTTAAAAAGGGCTTTTAATATCATTCGGCTTAGTCTGCTATCCTTGATTTTAGATTTTAACATTGCATACAGTTATTATCATTTATTTTATGTATAGGTATATAAATATTTAAGTGTAATAAGGTTCGTTATTACTTAAAATTAAAAGTAGCCCTCCATGGTGAAAAAATAAAGTAAATATATACATACCATAGTGTAAAGGAAACCATTCCGTAAGAGATTAAGTGTATAAACCGGGGTAAATAATCAGTTGCTTGTTTATTCGAGTTTAAACTAGACAGTTAAGTCTTAATTTGTCAAACAAACTCAGGACAAATGTAGCAAAACGTCCCTATAATGAGTCTCATTAAAAGTTGTCCTGTGATATTTAAACAGTCGATTTACAAGACGCCTTACACAAACAAACAGAGTTTGTATCATATACATAGATGAATTTAATATAAAATTTTCCTCCTTCTATTTATACACACTTTGTTGGGTGGATTTCCATCATCAATAATACTTTGTGCGGTTGCCTCTTAAAAAAAATTGGCACGTTTCTCTATTTTAATCGAACACTATTCTTCGGCATACTTCTGACCATTGAAACAAAACTAAGGGGTACTGAATAGCCTGGAAGCTTTACAAGTGGCAGGTACCAAATTACCGACAGTATATTGGATTTAACTTGAAACGTAATTTGATTGGTCACAGCGAATGTGTGATGGCGGACTTCAAAGGGACAGACAATGCGGCTCGACAATGCCCGACATAGGCTCTACCAGTATTACAACTAAATTCCACCCGTTTCGAAACCCTTTCATACAACTCCGTTAATGACGTAATAACAATAGAAAGAATGCAATTCCATTCAACAAGATTTAATTTGGTCAGCCACAAATCCTATGCTAAAGGTAGCAAATAATAATCATATGGAATTCAAATTGCTTCTATGGATAATTTAGTTACGAATCTATTAATCCGAACAGAGAAAATCAGCTCTTATAAAGCAACCAAAATTAATTCCCGGGATACTCAATTGTATTACATAGCATATATTATGTATAATTAAACAGATAGAAACAAGATTTTCATGCTTTCATGAAAAGTCTTGTAAACGTGATTATGAGGACTAGAGTCCTAGATTTAGATGACAGCAGATTCAGATTTCCCCATAAAAATAATTTACTCGCAAGATTGCGGGATATTTCTTTTATACTTATTTATATTTAAATGTCCTTGTTATACATGCTTTATTTAGTTATTATACTTACAGAACTCAGTTTTGAACTTTGGTCTGTCATTTAATTCAAATTATATTTTTAAATTTTGACTTCTTTAATTATCTCTCTTTGTTGTATCATATTTTATACAAAAGTATCTTGCGTGTCAGAATGTGTACGCCTTGATTATGAGATAGTGCAGTCTTGGAAAATAAAATTGGAAATTTGGGAGATGGACAACGTTCCTGTTTTTAGCATTGGTCAATTATTTTTCTCTTTAACCTGTTTATAGGGTGACAAGAAGAAGTTTTAAAACAATATTCCTACTTCAAACTGACTTACAGGCAAAGAACAAATGATAATAAGAATTGAAAACTATAGTAACAATCAACTAAATTTACCCTTCTAGACAATGAAAATATCTCAGAGTGTCTGATATAGTATGAGTTTGGTTTTGACGTAGGTAAAAAAATAATATATCTTCCTACTCCACTTGATGTTCATTTGCTGACGTTGATGTGAATTCCCCCACGTTAGTTCTGGTTTAGTTCAGCATGGAACATAATACTTGTGTTGCATGATCTTCAACTCAGCAGCACCTTAAATAAAAAATGTAGAACACTTGGATGTGTAAAAAAATAGATCTAAGGAACGCCTGTTGAACAGACGTTATCAATACTTATTTAATACGCTAAGAGGTTATTGCTACAAGAACTCCTCCTACAATTTTCAAACCAATTTAAAAATTTTTGGTGTCATTGGATAGGACTTGATCTGTAGATGTTTCCACCAAAATACTATGGGGATCGGGCCTAAACAAAGGTGCTATCAATCATTAAAATTTGAGATTTTCAAATTAGCATAACATTGGGTTCAGCTTTAGTATTTTAAACATCTGGTCATTCACAGCTGTAATTAAGTGTATATTTAAAGATTAGGTACTGATAATCGCAATAGTAGATTGGTAGGATGTTAGTGATTTATTAAACGTAATATTGTTAAGCATTTACATGGTATACTCAAGACTGAGTTGCTCGATTTCGAGCAACATGGTAAACTAGTTGCTTAATAAAAGAATACCTTGAGGAGACATTGGCCAATACAAACCATTTTTACAATGGCGCAGTTGTGTTACTGGGAAGATATCATCAAGTAACAAGTAAATAAAAGAAGGAACTCTAAGGTAAAAATACGTAGATAATTCAAACCGATCGAAACAAAAAATAATAGTTTATTTTCATTATATTAGGTGGCGTTACTACAAAGTTTAAATAATTTAACACCTTTTTTTAACATTTATACTTGTTAAATACGTAGGGAATAATAAATTATACATTATATAAGATTATAAAATGGCAACCGCCATCAAACAACCATGGTCATCAACATATCTATTCTAAGACAACAACCAAGATGTCTTGCTGCATCCTATTATACATGGTGTCCCTGAACTCTCTACTGACCTCTTAAGATATTATTCCTGACCAAAAAAGCCAAAATATCATATCAAAAATATTCAAAACTTGATTGTTAATCATACCGATACCATTTTCAATCTTAAAGAATTTTTTATCTAAGAACAGCTTGTTGTAATAAGTTAAAACTTGGTAGACAACTTTTTGGGGCAAAAGTCTAATTAAAGAAAACTGCTAACTTATTTTTTTTTATTGTGGCTCTTCTCTAACCTTGATTTGCTTAAAACTAGAAAAGGTAGCAAAGTTTATGATATTGATTAACGATGTTAAAACTATGGAAATCGGTTCATAAACAATAAGATAGATTGATTTAACGGAAGCTAGTCATGGCTGCACAGCTTCTCCGGGAGCAGTTTGGGTATAAGACCCATCGTTGAGCTGGCGCCGGGACCACGCTTTTCGCAATTAAACCCTCTCAGATTCGGGAATATTTGTATTTAAATCATTCTATCGTGCTTATTTATGAACCGACTTCCTTTATTGTTATATAGTTGGATTTTTAATTAAATTTCCTTAAATCAGATGGGAACATACATTTTGGTATACCTCGGGTAGTTATTAAATTTAAGTTTAAAGATTTTAAGCAACTGCTATTTTAAAAGTATTAATTTTAAAAGTGGTTATTTTTTATCTATTTATACTTTTACCCAGAACATTTTTTTTACATCTTACATCCCTCGGCTCTCAGTGATTCCACCGAAGCCGCGTTGACCTTGTCGATTCTTGCCTGACGGAGTCAGGACAATCTAGGCTTACGCTTAGACTAGTTTGTGGGTTGCAGGATATGGTTGTTGACGTACCGGATATGGCCAAAATATCATATCAGTGGAAGTGGCAACTCAAAAAAACTTTCTGTGTTGTAAAAAATATGTTCAACAAGGTATGACTTTAACATAAAAAAATAAAAAAAAACCTGTTATCTTTGTAATGTCACACTCACTTGGCAGGGATTGAAAGAGTTTCCCCATATATTCCGGTGTGCGTTTATACAGTAACAGTTTATGAAGTTCCGAAAAGTTTGATTTAAAACCAGTGTTGTACTTGTAACCTTTAGCATTTGGGAGTTTATTTTCCTTTTTAATATGCATAGTACTCTCAAAAATAAAAATGTTTGGAACAGTTAAAATGTTTAGCTGCCGGTACCGGTAAGTGTCTTAACAGTGAGCCCCTGGGGGCAACTTCGCCATGGCCTTAATTGCCTTTTTTGGAGGAGAAAAATCTTTTTGTGATTCCATTGGACTGAGCCTCAAAGGGTTATTGAATAGTTTATGTGCGTTTCAAAGAGGGAAAATAAACAGTCCTTTCAAAGTGATTGTTGTTAAATTTACAAACTTGTCTTAAGATAAATAGGCCCTTTGCTAATTTACCCTCAAGCCACCCCGCATACTCATTCCAGGTCATGCTCATGTTTTTAACTTGTTACAATTATTGACCGTTCTTAGACTAACAGTTATTATGAAAAAAAGAGAAGAAAGTGGTGGCTGTGTTAATGAATCGTTTTTGGAGCAGGAATAGGACGGTAGAGAGTTCAGGGACACCATGTAGTCATCTCGAATTTGGTCTGATGAGGACCAGAGTGACCTTTATTGTACGGTACCTTCTTAGAAATGTATTTGTCGTCTTTTAAATCATTACAGTTTAATTGTAAAATATCTCGGGGACCGACGACATTGGCCATCAGCCTACTAAGATAAGTACTACCTTAGCGGCCTTTTCCGCAGTGCGGAATATCTGATCACTCCTGCTTAACTTGGTGTCCACCATAACCCCGAGGTACTTGGCAGCACGAGTTGATTGGATCACCTCCCTTCCCACTCGAAACGGTACGACGGTGTCGATTCTCTTCTTCGTGAGGATCACAATCTCCGTCTTACGGAGAGCAAGCGAGAGACCGTGATCGAACATCCATGTGTTGACCACACGCATGACTCGGTTCAACTTTAGTTGGGCCAGCTCAACGTTGCGTGCGACAATGAGAGCTGCGACATAATCGGCGTACCCTACCAAAGTGGTTTCCTCAGGCATCTAGGACCTCAGGAGGCTGTCATAGGCAATTTTCCAGAGATCCGGGCTGAATATTGAACCTTGCGCGGCACCAGAAGTGACTTCCATCGTCCGCGTTCTGTCCCTTGTGTCCTAAATCAGGCTTCGAGAGCGGACTTAATCCTCGATGAGCCGCAACAGATATGCAGGAACGCGAAAGGTGTTGCGAAGCGCTTCTAAGATATCGACCCACCTCACCGAGTTAAAGACATTCTTGACATCAAGCGTAACAAGAAGCACTAGTCGGCGAGAGAAATGGTTGTGGCACTCGGCTCTCTCCACGGCTCTCTGGACTTCGGTGATAGCGTCGATCGTTGACTGTCCCTTTCTGAAGCCGAACTGACGGGGGCATAAGTCCCCGGCAGCTTCCACGGCAGAAGTCAGGCGGGAACGGATCAGCTTCAGGAACAGCTTCCCAGCCGTGTCCAACGTGCATAAAGGCCTGTGGGACGACGACAGCTCGGGATCACCTTTGTCCTTGCTGATCAGTACAAGCCTGCCGGTATTCCAGGGAGCCGGAAACACCCCTTCTACCAAACAAGCGTTGTACATTCTCAACAACAAGTCAGCATTTATTGTAAGTACTTTCTTTAAAGCCTCGCTGGGAATCCCGTCTAGGCCAGGAGCCTTGTTGCTCTTCAGGGAGAGAACGGAGGTTTCCAGCTCCTCGAATGTGAAGAGTGGAACGTCTTCTCCGCTGTGGATGTTCAGGAAACAACAGTTTATATATTACCTATCTAACAGTTTCATTGATTGTAAGTATTTAATAGGTTTTAGTCTTAATAGAATGCTTTAACTTAATAAGCTAAAGGGTTGTTTTTTTTTAATTTTTATTTGAGTTCCTCTTACAATTTAATCCACGGATGCACATAAGGGTAACATTTAGCAGCTGCTTTTCTTTTATCAGGCTAATGACATATTCAAGCGTATTGTGTACATCGTCTTCCCTGCTAATGAGATAGCTCTTTTTTAATGCAACATTTTTCCCTGTCATGATACTAAATGCTAATACAAAAAGTTGTGCATTAATACACTCAAGTTGTGCACAATAAGTGATCAATAAACAATAATTTACCTTTTGGATTTTCACAGTAAAAAGAAAAAAATCATAAAATACGGGACATTTATAAACTTTGGCATATGTAATTTTGAAAATAAAAAATTACATTATTGTGAGAATATCTTGCGGTTATAGGCAATTTTAATAAATTTAATAGGTTTTAATATTTATAAAGTTTTAATTTATTATTTACAATAGCCACTTTAAATCTACAAGTTTTATATAAAAAAAAATAAATAAAAAAAAAAAACTACATAAATGGTATATTACGAGCCAGGATTAACCCTGCCACAAAACAGTTTAACGAACGGTTGAGGTGCTTTGACCGCGGTGGTGAAATAAAATTCCCATTTTCCCTGCCCCTGGGAGGTCTGGCGGTCTCTACCTGGCCGTGGCCATGTGGGTGTCCAAGCAGTCCTCCCCTCCTGGATTCGATTTTAATAATACTCACTAATGCGTGTGGGTATTCGATCAGCTCGAGGAGGCCTAAAAACGTGTGGGTATTTGATAGCAGCTGATCGATCAGCTAGAGAAGGCAGAGGTACTGAATGTATACAGTGTATTTTAATTTTAGTTGGTAAATTCTCCGCTATGTCCAAGTTGCAACACTGAAAAGCATGGAATTCACAACCTATTAACAAAGAACGGAAATTTAAACTTGAAGATTCCTCAAACAATACAAGAAATTTTTTAAGTACTGAAAACGGATATCTTCGGAAACACCTACTAAATTGTGTTTTTAGTATTAATAGGAAATTTTTAAGTCGAGGAAAAAAATTCTAAGACGACTTTCTTAGTGGACTTCTAATTTTAATTCGTGTTTTTAATAGTGCTTAATTGTATTTTGGGTGCATCATATGTGTCATGACATTTGTCAAACCTTAATGAAGAATTGAAAAAAATCAAATTTACAAATTATTTTAATAATGAATTTAAAAAATATATACTAGTTATTGTTTTTCTAGATGAGTGATTCCTTTATTAATTCATCAACTGGCGAAGTTCAAAGATTAAACCTTAATATAAAGTGACAATCATTAAACAAAAAAGGATACTCCAAGGTTTTGGAATTCAGAGAATGTGGCCTAATAAACTCCCTACAACATATTTATGCTTAATTAGTCTGCGCTATGCAGACACTCTTGCAATCCTCCCTTCGCTGCACTGTGTAACATCATAATATTATCGTTGTCTTGGAAGAAAAATACATTAAGGAACGTAAAAAACATTAGGTTTCTTTATTAGCAAGGTTTTTTAGCACTGTACCATCTGTTCGTACATCTTAAGATATTTGTAGTACCAAATTATATGCGTTTAATTATAACAGTAGTCCATGAAAAGTTGTAATAATTGACAGTAATGGATGTATAATCGAAAGGACCAACATTTCTTTAATATTATTTATCATTTTTAATTTTTAATCTTTTTAAAATTATTTTTATTTATAGTGTTGAAATTGTTTATTATAAACATACGGTATGTAAAAGTGCTCGCGCTTAAGATAGTGTACATGTCATGGAAGAATGTTTTTTTTTTTATAGTAAAAAAGTCTTAACTTTATTGGTTATTCTTTTTTTAAAAAAAAGCTTGACTAGGTTTATCTGCCAGTAAATAATTACAACTTATCTTGATGGATATAGGGAGGTTACTACACCTTATCAATTACTAATTTTGAAGTTCATGTAAATATTTTGATATTTTGAAGTTGAGGAATACAAGTTATTTTTTAATAAATCAATCAATAAAGGCTATTAATTCATCAACAATAATACAGTACATACATTACATTAGGTGAATAAATTAACAGTGCTATTCTTCGAAGCTGACAAAGAATAGTCATTTTGTCTTGCATTTACATAATTGTTTGGGAAAATGGTATTAAGGAGATTGTCAGGTCGAGTCCGCAGTTCGGTTTTTTTCAAGTCTCTTTAGTTTGGGCATTACGTGATAATTCACTGATTAAAAGTTATTACTTACTTGGATCTACTGCCACTTAGTACCCCATTGTGATTTTTTTTTGTTTTTAATAATGTTACAACATATTACTCGATTGAAATGTATTTATAACTTTGACCTAAGATTTTAAATAATAGAAATTAACATTTTTTTACATTTATACGTTGATAAAACACTAGTTAGTTACGCCTCAAAATAACCACTACAAGTTTAGGCCAGATAGTCATTGAGAATACTTTTGCTGCAATTGCTAAATATTTTTGTTGTCTTTCTATTTATATTCCTTGGACAAAAATATAATCTTGTGTGTTTACGTCCCACATTTTGAGCTATCTCTTAATGTGCAAATTCTAAAGTTACGTCCAATCCTGGTCTTGAAGTCCCTTGGTAGCGTTAATATTTGACTAAAATATTATACCCCTGTGTAATACACACAAATAACACACTAAGAGGTGAACTTGAACGAATGTATAACCGGTAATTCGTCTAATTCACGAAAGATGACAACAGCAGCAATTAAAAAAAAATAAAATAAAATAAAAAATAAATAAAAAAAATAATAATAATAAATAACAAGAGAGCTTTCGCGGGGTAAAAGATTTCCGACAGAATGCAACGCATAAAACGTAAAGGAAAGCAGAATGCTGCTTTCCTTGGCCATCAAGGACACACTATTGTTATGTGTTTCCAAAAATAAGCAGTGGATGAGTCGACTTAAAGGTAAAAGAGGGCGGGAAGCTTTGGAGAAGCTCTTTACTTATCGTCCATTGTTTAAAAATGGGCTTGGAGAAAATTTACCCCTTGCGAGCTCTCTAGGGTTTTAATGGTGTTTCAGATTTGAAGAATAAAAACTATTACCTACCTAACATCAATTAATTCCTCCTTATTGGTCTCGTACCCACGTTGTGAAATTGACTGCGTCAGATGATAGTGCGTTAAAAAAGCCTACTTTAATTAAAAAACATACAAACGGAATTACAAGAGGGATTTCGAGGCTTTAGACTTCCGGTCGGCTGCAGGAAAGAGAAACGTCATCCTGGATGAACTCATCAATGGTGATAGTAGGCCTTCCTATTGATATAGCTGGTCAGTGAAGCGTTAAAAGAACCAACCCCCAGTTGTTGTACATAAGCTGTCAACTTATTTATTTATTTCCCAACGGCAATCACCAATTTACAAAGAATTCGTAATGATGGTGGTTTTCAAGTACAAAACATGATGAACTAGCAAAGATTGTGCAGAAAAGATAACAGTACTTACTCTCTATGAAAGAGAAGTTAACAAGAACGAGTGGAATTACGAGATCATACAATAAATTCGATATGTGATGATAAAGCAACATATGTAACAGTAACATAAATAATAATAACATAAGCAACATAATATGTAACAGCAACTATATATACAACGATACATCCATCGTCATTACTTATTAACTTATTAAAGATTTTAATAGCTGATACAGTGACACAGCGTATCCGGCTTGTGATCTTGCCAGGCGCACTCGGGTCGTGTCCAAATGACCAAGCTGCCTCGTGTTGTACTGGTGTACATCTCCACGGACTAGTATATCCTGCAGGTGCTTCTTCACTTTCAAAATGCAAAGAAGGATGTAATGGCCAACGACGATGAATATGTTGAGCATTGCAAAGGTGGGTCGGTACGAAATTCTAGAGTCGCTGGCAGAGATGATCCAGCAGCTTCTGCAGTTTCAACACATTGGAAACCCTACATGGGTGGACCCAAAGCAGCAGTCCGTAGGCAGCGTGGCAATGGAACAGTGCGTGGTACACCATGACGAGGTAGGATTCCGTCACACTGTACCTTAGCTTCAAGAGCAGGAAGCAGACTCTGGAAAGCCTATTGAAAACCTGCTCAACATGGTTCTCCCAACAAAGTCTTATTTTATTTTTATTTATTTATTTGATAATGACAAATCCGAGCAGCTTGACTCAATAAACTGCAACTCCATTTGTTGTCTGGACAAGCTACAATACACTGAATCCTAGCTCTGTGTAGAAAATATGATAAATGTGCAAAAAATATGTAAAATTACAAAAAATTGGCAAAAGTCATCAGTTTTACTAAGATATAAGTAGTTTATGGTTTTTGTATTCAGAGTTGATCAATGCTGTAAAATTCACCATTTATATTGTAGGAATATAAAATGAATGAAAATATACAAAAATAGCAAAAAATCTATTATAAACTAAATATATGATATCTATACGAGGCATAAATAACCGAAATTATACGAATCATTCAATCATAGTAATTTAGTGAACCATTTAAACATTACGTTTTAAAATTTAGTATAAAAGTCTAGTTCTATTCACTTTATTGCCCCACTTCTTATCTTCCCGTCGTCCATCAAAAGTGGTCACGTGGTCCCCAAATTTAAATCTGGTGATCTTCCGAATGTCAGGAACTACCAGCCAATTGTAATTCTGTATGACGTCACCAAGGTGTACGAAAACATCGTTCTAGACTTCCTCTACTTCGATCTTCGGAAATTGTATCTCTCTTTCTCAACATGGCTTCCTACGCTCTCTTTCAACAGTTACCAACCTGATGGGTTTCAAGAATACACCATGGCTATTTTTGGCGATGGACTGTGTTTACCTTGACCTATCGAAGGTTGTCGACGAGGTCAATCACGGTCTTCTTGTTGCCAAGCTTGTTGGATATAGTGTGGGGGGCTCTGCTTAAATGGTTAGTGAGCTATCTGACTGACAGAACTCTTTAAGTGAATATTGACGGCTGCCTCTCTGCACCTTCCAGTGCCAAAAAAGTGTCTCACAATGGTCCAACCTTGGCACTTTTCTGTTCAATCTATTCATGAATGATTTTGGTGAGGTCATAAATTCCAAGTACCTTACCAAGGTGTTTAATAGAGTATCCTCCGCCCCCGACTTTGAGCACCTCCAGCTTTCTATTACAAATATCAACGCTTGGTAAAAGGAAAACCTCACGTCTTAAAGTGAACTTAACGACTTAAAGTGTGTTGTCATTTCTTACAAACGCGGGGCTACTCTAATTCTACACGATTATGTTATAAATAATTACACTTTGAAGAGAGTGTACAAGATCCGAGATCTCGGAGTGACTATGGCCCCTCAGCTAAACCCTCAAGAACATATTGCCCACATCACAGCGAAACCTAACTCCATGCTCGGGTTTATATTCAGGTTGACCAGGAACTTTTACTCGACTTCCACCTTAATCACCCTCTACAAGTCCCTGGTACACCCGCTTCTAGAATATAATGAACTAGATCATGACTTAAAGAAACCAAGGCTTTGCCCTTGAACGAAGTCAATACGACTGGGTAACATGTCCCACAGGTGCAGCAATCGAGATATTGGTGCACTGTGGGACTGGTGAGAGGTATTTGGTGCGGTGCACTCTTTCGGCGAACATGTCCTGGGAACCGATCCTGAAATGGACCCGGATATTAATCTATCCCAGAAGCTCGGGACAGTCGATGTATCCAGCCAGAAGCTGGAACAGGAAGCAGGCGTCAAAAATCCTTCTACGAGATACCAGTTTGGGCAGATCTAGGTGAGCTTCAATGGTGTCGACTGGCACTTCTACGTAGGAAAATCCCATTCGGACCCCAATCATTCGCACGAATTTCCTTTGAATTGCCTCCAGCTTTTTACAGTGTTCGGTAGTAAGGTGACCAGACAGCGGAGCAATATTCGAGGATCTGATGGACCAGGGTACATTAGAGCAGGTGAAGAGTGTGGTTGCTGAAGGGTTCCTTAGAAACCCTGTACAGTAGTAGTAATGTGCGGTTGCCCCTAGCACATGTTTCTTCAATGTTCAAGGATGGAGTAAGGTCTTGGGGAGAGACAACACCGAAATCTCGAAAACTGGACACTCTTCTTGTTAAAGATGTTGTAGTCGAAGATAATGGGATTTGACTTGCAGTGAAACGAGAGGACCATGCACTTCGACACATTCATTGCCATGAAATCGTTGTTAATCCATGTCAAAACGGTATTAAAACGTCGCTTGCTGAAGTCTACGGCAGTCCGTATTGCTGGAAATCTACGAAAACAACTAGGTGTCATCCACAAATAGAAGGCAGTTGGAGTGGATGAATGTAGCCAAGTCATCGATGTAAATGTTATTTATGTTATTTATTGCTGTATAGAAGAATTTACAAACTTCATCTGAAATAATCTGATTGCATTGAAAGTGTGACTAAATCTCAAACTTGTTATAATACTTATGCTTTTCCTATTTAATTTTGAGCTGTAAAACAAATATTCGCCAATTGACTCATTTTGAATTGATCTATACCACCCTTCTTTTCCTGATCTTTCACACAGAATATTGAATTTGTTCTGATGTGTCTCTTGTAAATCCAAATTATGTCCATATTCATTAAAATTTTGAAGGTCAATATGTATTAAGCTTTTGTTTTCTGTCAATCTAGACAATTCTCTGCAATTTATTTACACTCCGAAATGACCGAGGTTCCATTGCATAGTAAGGCTTTTAACTCGCATGCATTTGACATAATTTCCCAAAGAAGACTATCTCTATTTTCACCAAGTAATGTTTTTTCTATCATTTCAATCGCTACCTTGGAGTCTTTAAAAATAACCTACTTCTTATTATTGTTTCCTTGTTCAATAATAAAATCTGTAGCTTTGTGAATGGCCATCACTTCGAGTTTACATTTGAAACTTGGCTATGCATCCTGAAACCCAATTATTTATTGTCCTGAAAATCGTAAACACCAATTCCCACTCGTTCTTCCTTCTAAAAGCCGTCAGTTAATATCTTGTCGGAATCGGAAAACTGACCATGGATTATTTCATAGGTCAGACTTTTTAAAATAAGTGGGGAGACTGCTTTTCTTGATATGGCACAGCACTAGAGATCCTTAATTAAAGTTACATTGTGTAAATTTGATAAGATGCTGTTTAACATTTCACGACATATAATCTATAAGACATATGTAGGGGTAAAAGTAAAAAACACGACTTTTACAGTCATGCATGATATTATTTTTTTAATTTTTATGAAAAATATGTGCATAGCACCAAAATCATACAAAAAACATAATTATTCTGCAATCATGAATTTTATTAATATATTATACTCTAGTTATTTTTCAACTTTATAACCTTAGTGCATATAATCTACGTAGTATCATTATTGAGTTCATATAGTATTTACTCAATTAACCACCCACCTATAGGCCTATCGACTATAGGCGAGCAGAAAGTTAAGGATTTTATAAAAATAATTAATGTATTATATTTATATTTCTACTAGCTGTTTCCCGTCATGGCTTCGTCCGTGAATGAATGTCTATTATGGGTAATTAAGGTCGTTAGCATGGTCACTCGCTGTTACGCTCACCTTATGTATAAGAAATAGATGGAATACCTGACATTAGAATTTTTCATTTAATTTGTTTCTTAGCAACCAATAAAAATAGATAAATTAGAGATTTTCAGATTTAAAATAAAATAAAAACTATTTTATGCCCTCTAGGTCAGAGCCCTTTGGACAGATTTGCACCAAATATCACACAAACCACCGTTAAATAATGCTTGAATAATGCCTGAAAAATTCATTACAATCTATCGAGCCTTTTTGGAGTCCATACATATATACTTTCTCTTTTATATGTATGGATTTATATCCTTCACATCATTTTGGTTGTATCACCCTAAAAGACCAAAGGTAAAATTAACTGACTGAAACTGAAATGTCCAGCCCAGCATTTAGGAAAGGACCAGTCAAGGAAAATAGCAAAGCAAGGAGCTTTGATAGATTCGTCTTTGTGAAAACGTAAACAGAAATATCCGGAAACAGGGATACTATCATGCTATGACAAACAGGGGATGGAAAGAAAGAAAACAGGGTGACATCATGAAAGATGGAAATTTTACTTTTAGACACTCCCCAACCATGAGGTTAGTCAAGATTTTCTACTGCTTAACGTCAAGGAATCTTATGGCTGATGTAAAAAAAGGCTTTACTGAGTTGACACGATGATCAGACGAAGAATCTTTTGCAAACCTTGAGAGATGCTGTCAGAGGTGCCAGGTCTCAGTTTTTCCTGAATTTCTACATCCTTAATTTATTAATTTATTCCAACAGGATACACATAACAATAATCTTTACATGATAATAACAACAACAAGATAAATTGCATAATATACAATAACAACCAAACGCTATACTCTATTGATAATTTTTGTACTATAACTTTGATGCTGCAGTTCAAATATACAATATAAAACAATGAATCAGCAATAATTATTGGCATATTACTATAATGATGATGCCTATATAGTAGTTAAAATATCCATCATTAGACAATCAAACAATACCGATAAATAATAGTAATCAACAATAACAAAAAAAAAAAAAAAAAAAAAAAAAAAAAAAAAAGAAACAGTAACAAAAATAATAATAATGTTGGCTATAACTTATTTACAGGAGGAGCTCTTTATCCGCAATTTATTCTTCACGACTGAAGGACTGTCAGCAAAGAAATCAACAAGATGACATTCTTTATTTTCTCAATCTTATGATTCGATTGTTCTGTTAGCCTCATAGTTGGTGTTCACCTGCCTTCTAGGAAATAGCTTAGTCGACCTAGTTCCAGAATGACAGTGGAAGCATACTTGAGCCAACAACTCTGGGCAGTCCATAGCAGCATTCACTAACTTTTGAAGAAATACCACTCCGCTAATATTTCTCCTGGCTTCTTAGCTCTAGAGATTGAACTGCTAGTCAAGATACCTGACAATAACATCTCTGAAGTTGTACCCCATCCGGCAGCCCAGAAGACCCAGGAATCTATCCTGAATGGTTTGCAGTTCCCGAGCCAGAGTTTTTTGATGAGGCGACCATATTTTTGCAGTTATGTATTCAAGTAAAGGACGCACAAGAACACAGTAGAGAATCCTCAGAGATTGAAGATTTTCAAAGTCACTGGATGAACGTGACAACAAACCCAGTGATTTTGATGCTCTCGCCCAGATATTATGAATATGCACATCAGGCCTCATATATTGAGCCAGCATCACTCCAAGGTCGCGGATACACTCACAACGCTGCAATGGAATACCATTCATCTTATAATAAAAATAATTGGTGGCTTAGTTTTAAGAAAAGTGATGGACGTGCATTTATTCACATTAAGCGTCAATGCATTGAGCCTTAACTTCCAAATCAGGGGTAGGCCTACAGGAAAAATAGGCCAGCTGTACGGAGAAGTAAACTTTTAGTTCACCCAGCTTTTGTCAGTTCATGAATACTTTAGACTGTATCCCACTAAAGTGACCCAACCGAGGTGCTGTGAGGCGTATTTATCTAATATACTAATTAATATTTTATTTGGAGTATAAACAGAATCGTAAAAACCTTTTGTAAGAATAATTACAGAGTAAAACTCAGACATATCACGTCTAATTGGACGTCATATGTTTGTGACGTCATGTCATATAATCTTGTATGAATAGTAAATTCCCATTCGTTGCTTGGATCACTCCATGTGGCCGATGTCCAAGCCATCCCCCTCTCCAGTGAGTCCAGCATCAACCTCGTTCCTACCCGGTCCGCGTAGCCTTGGGCTCTATCGATTAACAATGTAGTGATTATTTGTGACTGGAGATTCCCAGTTACCGCTTTACTATGTATACTTCGGAACAAGTATACAACATTCTGGCACTGCAAATTCACCAAATATGACTTTTATAATAAATCTTGTTGTTTAATATTTTCATTTCAATATTTTATTGAATTCATTTTTATTCATTTCATGTATTTCATTTTGAGACATCTAGTGAGTACTTGAAACAGAACCATATCTTTGTATTCAAATAAACTTATTTCTAAAGTACGCTAGTTTCTTTCGCCTGTGCTTTCTTATGTCAAACTATTCGTTATGCCTTCCTACCTGAATTCAGCATCTAAAGAGATCTCTTGTTTTAAATTTTTCTTCGGTATCATTATTTCTATCCAGAGAGGTGTTGAGCGAATTCAATAAAAATAACAATAATTCGTTCATGGAATTCTACTAATGGGGGCTACTGACAGAGGTTTCACATGTGTCAGTCAAGGTGCGCAAATATACTTTAAGAAGGTCTTTCTCATCTTGGATTATATGTTATAAAAACCCTAAAAGATATATATTAAAATAAGAGAAAATAAAAATAGACTCCAAGAAGTGCCATAAGAGTTTAACACGGCGAGGTAATGAATAATTTAAGTTCAAATTTCCCAGAGTTTCGCTTATAAGTTTGTTCGTTTAGCCCACTTTACAAGAGGTTCGAATTTCAGGTAGAAGAAAATTATAGAATTATTTAAAATTTTCATTGTACAATAGGATGTTGTTGTCAGTATAAATGTTGGCAATAAAAAAAAATGTTGGCTTCGTGAAATAAAAAAAAATAGAAGGGAAAATCTTTATATAGGGCTTCCAAACTGAAAGAGTTGGGTTTTTCTTTACGATAATGGTAGGATCGTCGATATTGCCTCATTAAAATATCTGTAATAATCTATAACACCCTAAGTAAAGTGTTCATTTCGGAGTGGGTTTAAAGACTTGTGTAGGAACATAAAGTGAGCAGGAACGCCGCCTCTCCGTATCGACCTGAACATGGACCTCCATGGAGATCGTCGCCTGGATACAGAAGAGGAGGTCACTAAGAATATCAAACCTTATCTTGATTTCATAGCTTGCTTTTGATCTCTCGAGTACGCATTTTGCGTGGGAGAGATTTTATTACTTTTGTCATCATATTTCAAAACACCCAAAAAGAAACTCATTTGTCCAAGGAAAGCAATGTGTATTAAAGGTTGGACTTCCATTATGGCCGACTCAACCTTACTAATAGATCAAAGACTGGGTTGGCGAGTTTTCATGACATTTCATTTTCAAATTTTATGTGTTTTTAATGGCTTATGTATTTTTAAAATAAAAGAACAAACCTTTAACTTAGCTTTGCTTAATGAGGAATGTATGATTGTGAAACATTATTTATTTACGAACGATCTTTCCTTAACATTTTCAAGTTAGTTTCAATGGATTTAAAGGATAATTACATAACGAATTATATGGTGTAAAATAAAATTGCAATAACAATAATTTTCTATCATCGCGTACTGTATTTCTTTTTCATCTTTTTTTACTTCTCTTTTAGAGAATATTTTCAATTATTTTCTTAGCATAACTCCTTTTCCTCAGATTTCACATAGGCCTGCGTTCATAATTTACACGATTGTAGCGCCAAATCGATTGGAAACTAGCTAGATGGTTAAAAATATTATCATTGTTCATTATATAAAGAATTTAATCCAAATAGTACTGGAAGTACTACCATTTTGATGTACGATAATATTAGTTGAATCGAGATAAAACCTACAAAGGCATAATCAGTATTAAGCGATGCAATGTTCTGGTTTGCTTTAGAACAATGATTTTAGCTGGAACCGCTAATACTATGAAGCACCACTCGTATAGCAATAATTCGTTATTTTGCAATATGCTGCATATGTACATATTTTGAGCAGCTCCGGGGCGGCGGCGCGGCGCTTGTTCAAGGGCTCTCCAGTAGTTATCTGCCCACAGAGCATACCAGTCAGAGTGTTTGTGCAAAATCTCAAACATCACGTTTGGTAACCGATCAAGAATTTATATTTGATTACATCAGCGCTAATTTTGTGCATTTACACTCTTATTTTGCATTCAAATATATAATCAAATAAATTATATTGTATTAAACATAAAATATTGTGATGGTTTGTTTGAGACTGGAATTTATTTTAAAAAAAATTATTGTAGTAAGTTTAAAGAATGCGGACAAATCCTATCTGTGCTATAAGAGGTTGAGTTTGATTCATTAAAAAGTTCAAAATACATACATTATTTCGTAAAAACATTAATTCATTCATATTTTCTTTACAATAATTATATTTCTACAATCAGGTGACATTCAAAACGTAAGTACGCTGATTTAAAATGGAAACAGTTTTTTTCTTTGTGTCTGTAAGTTTAAATGATTCAATGCAGACATTGATTTCTCAATAACGTTTAACATAATCAGATTTAGAAGAAATAATCCGAATGTTCAATTAGTTAGTAATCATAATATTTTGGCTATTTTCCAAACCAAAATAAACTAGGCAACATATCTTTTCCCTTTTTTCAATAAAAAGCAAGTGACTTTCAGGACTACAAATATCTGGATATTGAAATGCCTAAGACGTAAAAGCTTGGAAACAATAAGCATCAGCATTACAATTGTATAATTTTATATTGTTTATTTTTATCAACTGACTGGATTAGTTTATGGTATTTAAGATGTAGTACAAACTTAATAATAGGTCATTCTGATAAAATCAAAACGCTCGTTCTTGAGAAAATCACATAATTTTCAACGCAATCAAACTTTACTGAATCCTTTATTAATTTATCGAGGTGTAATATGTCAAATAAAACACACAATTACATAAAAAACAAGAAAACGTCAAATTCGTTTTGTTAATTTAGAATATGAAATATTATTAATAAGTAGTGGTTTGACTAAACAAATAATTTTCAATAATGAAAATTAGGTAGCGAACATAAATTTATCAATTAAGGGTGCGCTCTATCTCGGTGTCAAAATCGTCAAACGAGACTGTTAACTGCCGCTATACGCGGAAACTCACATTTTGGAAAATATATGACGGGTCATTTTAAATTTTTTTACTTTAATGCTTTTTTGGTTTCAGTGCGAAATCGATCGGTGGTCTAATAACGATGTTTTTTTTTTTTTTTTTTTTTTTTTTTTTTTTTTTTTTAAATTGCAGACCTTTCGCATCTCCCCTCTCGCATCGTTATCTATAAACTTTTTACCAATCTTATTGCAGATTCTTGTTCTTAAGATTATATTGTAGTCGTGTATCGTCTTATTTTTCTTAAAAAATTGTTTTTAATACGATAAAACATGACACAAAAACACTTATTTCAACATTATTAGCAAGCACCCTGCTTAGTAATTTAAATTAATATCGAAAGTTTTAGACGATAGTGGAGTACAAAATTATATTACGAAAAGAATGACACCAAAATATTTTAAATCGGCTTACAACTGGGGCGACAAACACGGAGATTCTAAACCCTTGCATCCGCGCGCGGCAGATGGGTAGAGCGCACCCTTAATTTTTAGCTCTCCTTATATTTTCCATTTAATTCATGGTCGAATTTTAAATACTCCACTTTCAGTTTAATAGCCATCTGAAGAATAAAAAGAAAATAAATTTGTTATGTTATATAAATAAAATTAAAAACTTTTAAGCCGCACTTTTATACACAAATATTGCGATAGGCAAAGTGATGAGTCGGGTTCTGTTACTATAATATTAATAAAATGAATTAAAATTTGTGATTAAAAAGTGTTGTAAAAATTTACAAGAGAATGCTGCGGAAATATTTGCAGTCAACTACATGTTGATGAACTACGAATCGTAAATTTGTAAGAAGAATTTAATAATAAAATTCGTTGAGAACATAGTTTAATATTTTTTTATATTACCTGAAGCTTATATGAGTGTTTGTGCAAAAAGAATGTTTAATATCTTTTAGCATTATTAACTTAATAAAGAATCCCAGAGAGTTTGGATTCTTTCATGAATATTCTACAAGAATATCTTCTAAAGAATATGGTGGATGAAAATATATTTTGATAAAATTTACTTAAAAATAAGTGTTCCTTATTGTGTATTTCAAAAATTTTGTATTAATTTATTATCATTTGAAACTATAAAGACCGATATTTTCTTTATTTTTTTCACATTTAACTGTAGAATGCAAATAATATTTTGTTGTTAAGTTGCTAACTTTTGTCAGTTTTTACCAAGTCCTGATACAGACTACAAACCTTTGGACAATCAGGTTTTCACGGCTACATACCAGTTTTTAAAGAAGATTCTTCTTCACTGCTGAGTCTACAATAAATTGTTATTACTACCCACTCGGATTGGGATAACACCATTATTTTATTTAATGATCTCTAAATGTAGGAAGTAAATAATTAGATAGACTATTTACTATACGATCTTTCAATCATTTCCGAGTGAAGCAGAAGATGGCCATTGGTTATGGCCTAAGGATCGAACACTTTACCTTATCTCTTATCAGAATAGTGGACCTTTAATGATTGCATATCGTAACTTGCATTTATTTCAGTCTTTTGTACCAGACAATCCACTGTTAGCTAGTTCCAAAACGCCTGATCTGAAGAGAAGAAAGATATATTCAATAGATATACATTGTGTTTATAAAAAACATATCTTATAACCTTTTTAGGGAAAAGAAACAATAGTTTTACACACAAAGGTCACCAACCTTTAGTATGGGACTCGGTAGTGTTTCAGTAGTATTCATTGAATTTGCATGAACACTGACCTTAAAGTGCTATTTCTCGTATTTAGCATTAGGGAATGAACAATGCCGCTCTAGAGCTGGAATGAAACGGAAACCGGAAATCAACGGTTTTGCGTACAGTTTACAAGTGTGGAAATGTGATTCTTTTCTAGTATTGGTACGGCAAAAATTCTTTACAAGAACGGAAAGGTTTTTTCTATTCTTGATGACATTTACAAGCTCGTCTTCGTCTCGTTAAAAAAAAGGAATTTTTATGAAAACTACTCTTTTATAACCTTAAGTCATGAAAGAATTATTTTCCAGTCATTGGTTAAAATAATTAGTATCTTACAATGTTTAATATATTAAGTATAAGAATACTTAACTTTAAATTTGTCTGGAATAATAAAGTATTTTTATTAATGTATAGATACAAAATTCTACCTTAAAAGCTCAGAACTGATACTTTGTAGTTGAAAACTCTTTGGTAACAAGTGACACCAATCAACAATTTAATAACATAAACTTAGTTATAAAGTTTAAGACATTAGTACCGCAATTTTAAAGACCCCTGCGTGACTTGTAACTGTCAATAATTAATTTGGCTGTTTAAAAACAATAAAATACACATATAAAGGATGTCTAGACAAACTGAAACCTAAAATGCGTCGATAGCTCGTGGAGTACAGGTCCTTTGGGAGAGGTTAACGCAGGACTAATTGATGGCGAGAGTTAGGACTGGAATTGAATTACGGGACGATTATGTATCAGCCTTCATGAACACCATAATCCCTCGACATCTTCTAGACCTCTAGACACGTAGTTCCTTAATCTTCATTAAACAGAGTGTGTCAAAATAATAATAAATTTAAATTGGTATGTAAGGCTGAAACGAAACATTAAATGTAGGATCTTCCTAACTATAGACTAACTCATGTCTTCATATCCAAATACAACTAAATAATAAACCATCATTACCACGATTTTCTTCTAAACCTTCCTTATTTGTTTTCATGTGTTTTGTACTGTTCTTTAACCGTAGAAGAATTCAGTTTAGGATTATTATTATGTTTTGACCCATTTATAGAATTGTTAGCTATGTACAGCACCGCTCAAAATAGCATCGAACACTTGAAAACAGAGAAAAGAGACATATTAAATTAATTATAGTTTTACTCCGAGAATGAGTGAACCTGTTAGGTATGCATATACATTTAATTTATAAGGTGTGAATGTGTCTTAGTAAAATAGACAAAAAATACAAAAACAACAACTGGCCAAAAATCGGGATAGCGCAATACGGTTTAACAAAATTGTAAATGTTTTAAAATACTTTATTTTTTGTGACGTGACTACTGGTGTTGATGTTGATGTTACATACAACTTTGTAAGGCGTGCAAATGTAAATCAGCCAACTAAAATGTTATGTTTGGCAAAATAAACCACCTGCGTCTAGATTCTTACTATCTAAACTCACATAATGCCAAAACGGTAATTATTAATGGGAAACATCATTTTCAAATGCTTACTAATTAGTATTTATCTACGGTAATTAAAACGTATTTGTACTCCACTTTTAATTTGTATCAGCTCTAAGTTATTCCTTTCGTTTTTCTCAAAGAACTTGACTGTAATTTGAACTGATGCTAAATGTTTACTAAGATACAGATGAAATAATTTGTTTATTCAATACTATTGTGGGCTACCAAAATTAGGCACAAGCGGTAGGCAATCAGCTACCCCATGCCACAATCAGCATGGCTCCACTAATTGAGTTCGTCTTAGATTAGCAATTGACTGTTTCTAATCGATGCTTGATTGTCATCAGGCAACTTCCGACTGTACTGGACATCCGACCGACCGGATACAATGTCCCACCGCGCCGGTACCGTTACCGCAATACCGGTATCGGTCCTAATAGAATAGGAAGGTCGCCAATAAAACATGTTCTATCAATCAAAACTTGGATCTACTGAATCGAATTAAGCTATAGTCGGGAGCAATAGAATAGGCGGGTCAAGGTCAAGTCTTTTAATAAGCCAGCTGATTTTTGCACATTTATCTACATGTTAATTAGCTTGACCTTCACCCGCCTGTTCTATCGCCCCCGACTATAAGTGGCTGTACATATTTTGTGTATTAAATGGACATGAATGTTTCACTTACAATAAAGTAAACTAATAGTGGATAAATGATTAATTTTCCCAAAAAAGGGGTTGCATACAAAACATAATTGGATGGCTTAGTCAGCTGACAAAAATGTTGACTTGAAGTTAATTTTCTAATATTTAATGTAGTCAATCTATAAGTAGATGTTTACCTTGTGACATTTACTAAATATCAGAAAAATTATTTCAAAGAAAATATAAAGGCTTTATTATAAGATTATAAGAAAAAATTGTAAGACATTTTAGTTTAAATTTTATTGACAAAATATTTATAAAATAATTTTTGAAAAAGTTCGTTCGTTTTTATGAATGCAGATATTCCGATCATTTTAAAAGATTACTGTATAAGTATCTTATATACTAACATTTAACCAGACATTAAGTTATAACAATGCCGTAAAGTCTGTATTTAGTTTTGTTTATTAGTTATGATACACTATAGTATTATTTATTTAATAGCAATGTATGGGTACAACTTTATTTACTATTTTATTCTACGTTTATGTACGGACAATTTACTGAAATAATATTTTATTATATTATTTAAAATATGTAAAATAATCCAAAATATATACTCCCACATGTGTAACTGACCCACTCATTGGGGTATCAGAAATTCGTCAAGTGTCAGTAAGGTAGATTAAGAACTCTTGATGCATTTGGTAAAGTACAGCCGTGCTATTGTAGTAGTACAGCCATGGTAACGTAGTATACTTCCTGAGAAAAGTTAGTGCTTTTTGATGGTTCTATACTGTACCCAGCTGCCTTTAGTCAGTAGGCTATTAATTAATGATCCTGCCAAATGAAACAGCTGATATTTGTCAGTAACAAAGCTAAACCTCATCCGATCCATTACAATCATCACTCTAACCACTTTAGTAATAAATACTCACCTAAAAATACGCACCACAGAGTGCGTCGGTGTTTCAAATAAAGTCTCTAATATCTCTAAAGCATAGTTGTGGTAACGCAGACCACGTACCATGTTTAGATCTCGTACTTTTTTAATGAACTAATTTAATGTACACTGTGGTATATACTTAACTATTGCTATCCGTAGGTGTGGTTGCAATTAACAATATTTAGAGATGTTGTTAGGGATATTGTTAGAGATATTGTTAACAATATTTAGAGATAATCATAGGGCCTTCTTTGTTATTCTAAGATAATCTTTCTGTGTTTATGCTCAATACTAACTTTTACAATTTAATGGCGTAATGATGACCTTTGTTCCTTTCTGACAATTGGAATTTTCACAGTAATTTTTTAATCCTATCTGACAATGTTACATTTTCACATTAAACTAATCATTTCATTTTTTCTTTCATACACAAAACGGTTTAAGTTACTTTAGTAGTACCTTGGTTTTTACAAAATCACAACATACCGGGTGTCGCAGACCACAAGTATACCCCTTGTAAAACGTACAGATTAAGTTTTTAAAGAATAATTATTAATTTAAGAATGGTTTGACGTAATAATATGAAAGTAACTCCACAGCTTTTTCAATAAAGACCTAGCTGTGTAAAAAATCTACTTTTTATTATTCATATTCTCAAAATGTCGGTTCCTAAAATCTTTAACCTTAAATTGCATAAAAACTACATAAGGTAGCAAACTTTATGTTATTATGTGTTTTCGGAAAATTTAATTATTTAAAATCCAACAACCTAAAAATTAAGAAAATTCTATATTAATGGAGGTAAGATTGTCACGATATTGTAATTTTGGGTTTATGGTATTCCAAATATAGTTAGATTAATTACTCCACAGAGCGGAATGAATATTATTATTTCGTTTTTAATCAATTTTTCATTTGTCCGTCTTATTGGTCAACGAAGTATGAAAATTATACTTCTCTTTTGGTCACTGAAAACCACTAACGAAACAATATAAATTATAATAAATTTGTTTGCTTAAGAATTTTATTTATTAATCTATATTTTAAGTCAAGACCAAGCAAGTTTGTAGTTATAAGAAATCTTATTTCCTGAATTTGTTTAACAATGAAATTCTCCTTACTAGTTACTAAAATGAGAAAAGACTTTATTTAGGTTTTTCTTCAGAACAAGGAAAATGTTGTTGAGTTGAAGACAGGCCAACGCACAAAACGAACTTATAATCAAACGACGAATTCACAAATAAACTCGAACTTGGTTTAAATTTAACTCTACATGCAAATTGATGGGTTTGCTTCAGTAGCATAAAAGCGAAGAGCTAAGACGCACACGTTCCTCCTGAGTCTTCTACTTGCGTTTTCTGTATCAGAATAGGATTTTCTACCATGAACTTCCCAGAAAGCTCTTTTACATATAACTCTCTCTACCAAGGATTTATTCCGTCTTACATTTAAAAACTTCCTTTGTGTACCTTCGTTTTATCAAAAAGCCAATTTATATTTGCCTTGTGTGACGTAGAAATACTCAAAATCTTTGAAAGCCTTCTTTTGATCATCGATAACAAGTCTTCTTTGATCGCCGCCACAAGATACATACGGCGTCAATAATAGCCTAGCCTGAACAGATTGTGTAAACAAGTCTGGCAGGTTACTTTCCTTTTTGATGATTCGAGAAAATCATGTAATTTGTCTCACATAATATTTAAAATAAATTGATGATTGTACTTGAAATTTACATTACAGTTGTCAATATTAGTTATGTATAAAAAGTATAGAATGTTTGATAAAACGTTAAATAAAAGAATAAAAGAATTTTCAATGAGGTCCAGCCATATTTAAATACCTTACTATCTTAGCCACATTTCAAAACACTATTTACCTGTTTGCTCAGTAACTATTCTGCTTGGTTCCGAAAAAAAATTTATCACTCGTTCTATCCATTTTTTATGGAAACTACATAATAAGAACGTATCCAATAAACTTAATTAAAATAACCTTTAATTAGTGAAACGATTCAATAATATGGTCAATCTAAATGGATAAATTCAGTGACATCAAAATATTTAAATAATACAATTCAAGGAATTATTACACATTTTTCGTTAGCAGTATCTTAAATAATAACTCACTGACATTCGGATTCATTTAATATATTTGTAGTTACATCCCAAACTTATATATATCCAATATTTGTATTTAGCCTTTAGAAGTGAATAAGAAAGACAAAAATCTTACAGTGTAGCAGACTTGTGACAAATTTATTTATCACTACTCTAGGTGGTCGGCCGCTCTGGCAGCATACACGGCGCGAGGGGTGCATACGCAGCGGATCTAATTGAGTCAAAATATGTTGTCGGGGGCTTATTAGGTCGCATTCCGCGAATGCCCTGCCCCAAGCTCACCCCTCTTTTATAAACTGCACATGCAGGGGATGCTTTAATTATTGTCAACCATATTTATTCCCAACATTGTTTGTCGACGTGAACATACAATTAGTCTTTGTTTGAATTTTCGTGCGGTTGTAATAACCAACTTTGAATGAAATTAAAATTTTGTAAATAAAATGTATCGTTTTATATTCATTAATCTTTGTTAACATATTTTTTATTTACATAAAAATGCACTTTCTAAATACAAAGAGTTGATGTTTTAAGTTTTCAGTATATTTGAATTTGTGTTTCAAATATCTATAGCACTGATAGTTGATGTTATAGTATAGTAGCCAATTGTGAATACTCGTTTTCCTTTTAAAAGTTATTTGAGACGAATTATTAATTGCAGAATGGTATTTCTAGTAATAAACTAGTTTGATCTCGTAAAATTTAAATTTTGTAGGGCAATGTTGTTTGCTATTAATGGCATGTATTCAAATTACACTGATTCCTATTTTACCACCTTTATAATATAATGGAGACACAAATTTACCATCTACTATTCCAAAGACCCCTCTTTAAGAAACTTGCAATTTCTTATTTTATATGGTGAGAAAAATGATTTGAAATATACAGAAAATACGTAAGTTTTAATTTTTTTATTGATATAAGGCCGTAATTTAGAAACTTCATGCTCTGGTAGCATGAAACATCTTGTAAGTAAAATTATTCTATCCCGCATTGCAGTAGGAAACCATCCTTTAGTCATAAGAAGAAAATAATTACGGAACATTGTAACTGGTCGTGCTACCATACCATGAAAATATGGATGAACAACCACCTTCCTACTGCTAAAAGTGGGTATCAACTTCATGTTAATTAATGTGTTAGAAAAAAAAAAACTGCGTCGCATTAAAGTACAATTCATTTACTGTCCCTCCGAATCATTTACAAACTTAATAATACTATGTTAATATTATGGCTCGAGGAATCTTACAGATTGTCAAATTTTCGAAATTAGGGGGTTCATCTTTCAGTAGTACAATGTTTTACCATGGTTACATTATTGCAAATACCAAGATTTCCAGCAGAAATGTCATGGTGGAACTTATTAGTCCTTGAACTGTTTGAACATATGAAAAATCTTTGAGAATTGTAGTAACATGCAGTAATGCTGGTCCATCCTATTCTGTAATACCATTCCGTTGGTAATTGTAACACTACAATAAGCGTGTTTATTTATTTTTTCTCATGGTAAATGATACATTTGAATGATAAACGACCACATTTAAGTATATTTCACAGATGGCATGCTAGTGTATCTAGCATTGTTAATTTTTCATAATGAGAAGAGTAAGCAATTCTCTCAGTGTAATTTTTACAAAGAGAAGTCCAAAAGACTAAAATATTTGGATTTTAAATGTCATAGAAATATCTAGAAGATGAAGTAATTTTATATATTTGGCCATTTTGAACATTGTAAACAATTATGGTTTTTCATTAACACATCCTTTGATATGATAAAACCTCATAATCTAGTCCAATATAAATTAATAGTCGGATAACTAAGGCATAACAATTATTATTCCTATTGCCTAAACTTTCTATGAAACCCAGCATACAAATTTCCAAAACACAATGTAAAGAAGTTTTTATTTTATACAAAAATATATTACCATTTAAAAAAATATAACAGGAGACTTTTTAATTATCAACGATAAAGTACAGCATAAAATGAATCCCCACATCTCCTCTGTCTTTTGATAGACAAAAACAGAGAAGACCAAAGTTATCGTTTGGACAATTTATAAATCGAGCGGATCTTTGAATATGATGCCCAGCGGGTTCTTTTAATCTTCAGTCTGACAGCGCGGATGACTGTGGACGGGCTGTCCTTTACATTCGCCGAACTCTCTTAAAATGTGTGTCTGTACAAATATAAACCAGTGTAATTATTTGCACTAAACAATATTAATGTAAAACATGTTAGAGCATTCGTGTGCTAATTAGCAAATAAATAGTATCTTTATTTTTAAAGAAATGTTAATATTTTGTTGTTGTTATTATCTGGATTGCCAAAAGTTAATATTATATACTTTTGAAAATATAAAATACTATTGAAATTTTAAAGTAATATTTATTATAAAATCTTTGGTTTAAAATGAAATGTTAAGTTGGATTTTAAATGCATGTTGTTTATTTTAAAGAAAAAAGTGCAACACTGCCAACCTCAGAAATCAGTATATATATTATTTTTCTAAGTATTATACATGTTTGGTTGAAAACAACATATGAAGCTGGGGCTAAACGTATTAAAATATACATTGCAGTCCCAATATATATCGTATCTGGCCTAACAAAAACAACTTCAAAAAAATCTAGATAATTGAACAAATAGCGACCTTAAATGCTAGGAAGTAGTAATACATACAACTTTATAAAGATCTATTTAGTACGTTATTTATTTTTAATTATTTAATAGATTTCTTTTTTGTGTTTTAAACTAATTTTTAATTTATTAATTACAACTATTTATAAATATATCCGTTTAAACATAATATTTAGGTGAAATTAAGTTTAAATGGCTTATAATGATTCCTAGAGTAAACATGTTGTCAAGTAGAGCACGTAATCGACCATCAAAATAATACAAGAGCAAATATTTTAAAAGAATATAAAGACTGAAAAGGTCCGGCCAGTTGAAAGAGCTGAGAGAAGGAGGACCTACCCTTGTCCACGGTGTATCGATGTCAAAGATTCTGACAAGAACAAGATTAAAAGAACCCGCAAGCGAACACTTTACAAGACTTCATGAAAGGCCCTTTAACATTGTCGGCCTTTTTTACGTTTTTTATAGAGGAATAAGTGTAACAGTTCGGGGAGGACGCAAACAAATCTTTGCAGTCTTCTGGCTTTGTTATTTCAACGAAAATATGTTAGGTTGCCTTTAATATAAAAACTATTTTAATCAAGGTATATTAAAAGTTGTTTTGTTGAATTTTTTAATAAAAGAATATTTTACAAATATATTCCATTTAAATTAATAGTAAATTTATTAATTTACTTTTTATTGTATTTTCTTATAAGTTATCAGATATAGAAAATGAATTGAACTTCGATATTAAATATAATTCTCCCGTGTAGGATAATTACGTGGGAATCCTCATATGTTGCTGTCATTCTTCTTGTGTACTCTATGGCTTCGAGTCTATCAATGATGGTTAATGTAATGGAGCGAAAATTAATTGCAATGTCATTCCTCTGTGGATGGCAGCTACGCATCGGTCCTGATGGAATTCTTTCACAAGTTTTTATGGGCGTTATTGTTATTTTTTAATTAAATTGCAGTTCTATATGTTTTATGAAAGCTACATTGTTTTTATTGAAATTCTAGCAAAAAATTTGATAGCAAAAGATTGAAGGATACAAAGGTTTTCGTTGGATTAATTGATCAATATAGAACAAAAATACCGACATCAATCAAGAACACTGAATATTTTTATTCTTTGTATAGAAATGTTATATTTATAAACATTGTGTCCCGAAACTTTTTGGAGCCCTTTTGTTTATTTGTTCCTTGCATTGAGACAAGAAATAAATACTGTACAATTAGGGGTCTAAAATGCTTTCAGAAGATATCAGCCATTTCATTTTTACACATAATAATTTTACTCACGTAACGGAAGGTTGTATGAAGTTCATATTTGGTGTTATCTTCATCACACCAATTTACTTTTTTCAGCAGAAAGATTATTTTTTCCAATATGCATTTTCAAAATTGTGGCCATTTAAAACATTAATCTCAAATATCTCTAAACCGGTAAATTTTATAAAAAACTTTCACAAGAAGCGAAAAAGTTGACATATAAAATTATCAACCCTATGATACCAGGTTTGTGAGTATCAGCCAACAAACAAGGGTTTGTTTTTCTACAGACTTACTGTTTTTTTTTCTATTAAAATAACCTAAATTTGCATTAATCATAATGCAAAAGTAATGGTTTTATGCAGAAAAATCTCAATAACTCCATTATTTGTTGTTTGATCCTTACAAACCTGGTATTAGTAGTAAGATAATTTTATTCGTCAATTATATTGTAAAATCTTATACTCTAAAACGAGCAATGTTTGAACGGGCAACTCTTTTTTCTCCTCAAGGATTTTTGAATTTTTTGGTTGAATATGAGGGTTTTGCCACTAGAAATCGATTGACGATGGTCCCATAGCTTGGAAAAATCTGGTTTTCGTCCTAGAGCCATTCAAATTTCCTATATTATCCGGATAAGGATATTTAAGTTGAAGAAAAATCAGCTAATAACCGAAGATATAAACCAATGTGTTACATCTTTAACCTGTGGATTAGGAAAATTATACCAAAGTGCAGCACCCTCCAGCGTGGTGAGTGAGCGAAGCGAACGAGCTTGTCTTAAAAAGGAAGAGGGCGAGTGAGCGGAGCGAACGAACTTAGTGTGAGAAACGATAACAATAATTTTACCGAGCGTAAGATCAGTCCCCCTGGTTCTAATGATAATACCCCCCGTCGCAGCAGACCTGCGTACTCAGCGAATTTCCAAATTAGTAATATTAATTTTGACCACATAAAACTGTAAACCAAATAAAATCACATGCTCATAAATAGGGAAATAAATGTCTTTTCTCCTTACGATAAATATAGAGAGAGTATGCAGGTATGCTGCCATGGGAAACACTAAAAGTAGGTTTTTAACATAAAAAATATATATATATATATATATATATATATATTTCGACCATATGAAGCCATTTACTAAGTTTCATCAATATCTGTCCATTGCTAAAGAAGTTTGCCTATTCTCCATATGATTAACATGGGAAAAGAGTATGCAGGTTTGCTGCCATGATAAGCACAAAAACCAAGATTTTTTTACCATAAATGGATGAATCTCAATCAAATGAAGCTGAATTCCAAGTTTCATCGAAAAATATTGGTTAATAAGTGAAATATTAACACATCCCAATTCTCCATAAGATTAACATTGGAGCTCCAAAATACAATGTACTGTCTTTAGACTTTGTAATATCTCGGTAACCAATGGAGATAGAGCAAAGCTTCAAAATACTAAATTGTGTGTTTTTTTTAGCTAAATCCAATGGTAAAAATAAAAATTTAAAATTTTTAAGATTTACATATGAAAAATGCAAAAAACCCATTTTTGGGGTATAAAACCCCCCAAAACTAACCCTTCCGGTAGGTCGATATGTCTGGTTTACGAACTCATCCGAATAAACGTAAGATTACACATCTCTACCAAATTTGGTCTCGATCGGACCATTTTTACGAGAGTTATTGTGTCTAGGGACACATACATATATACACACACACACATATATATAATATATATATATACAGTATATATATATATATATATATATATATATATATATATATATAAAATTTTTAATGACGATTATTTTTGGTCTCTGGGTCCCTAAAAACGAAAAAGTAACATGGTCCCGGGCTTAGGTCTTACCATGAGACCTACGGTAATAGCTTATTCCCTATGGGAAATTCGCTAAAATTAACCGGTTTAAAAATAATTGAGTTTAAAAATTTAAAATGGCCGCCATTTTAAAAATACGCAATGGAAAAAGTTTTAAAGTTACGCAATGGAAATTTTGAACGCCTAACATTTCCGTCTGAGTCTAGTTTGCAGCATTGTACTCTGCCAAGTGAGAACTTTAATTTGATGTATATATCAATCTATGCTTACTTTAAGATTTTCTTCTGACTCCATGTGGGTTATACCCTTAACATTACTAAAAATGTTTGATATTGTCAAAAGGTACTTTGTGTTAAGTCACCCCCCAAACGACATTTGTTTAGCTGAACAAATAAAAAAAAATAAATAAAGAGGGGGGACTGACTTTTTTACGCCCTTTATATTATTTTACTCAAATGCATGGAAAATATTTACTTTCTATGAGGAAACAAAGTACTTCGAACTGTTAATACCCTCTCTAGCTTAACAAATACGTGTGTTATCTCAACTGCATCTGAATAATGAATACAGTGTGTTGAAAAAGCATCCCAAACTTTTTTTATACACATTAGACGTACTGATAAATTCTACTTTTTTCAATCACATAGGGAGAAAATTTTTAATTTGGCCTGTGAATAATATGTATATACAATTAAAGGTTTTAATCAATAAAGAAATACAACTTCTAACAAACTCAACTCATTAAAGCCGGGATTTGATGGGGATGTTGAAATTATTTTACTTAAAAAAAATGTATCAGAAAGTTTTTGGTTGTTAATTTTTTAGTTTATATTTATTTTTAAAACCAATGCCCTTATTTTGTACACAAAGCAAAATTAATTAACACTACGGGTGAACACTATCACTATCGGTTCTTTTTTACCTTTAATAAACATGGTGTGGCATACAAAAGCTATTGAGTTAGTTTGGAGTTTTTCAGTGGAGTTTTGCCCGTTACAGTGGTTGGCTTTGTAATGGCGTCAGCGATCCATTGATAGATGATCACAGCGCAACACAACATGGAGTACATGCAGTGCCGTGTTCACTGTTCACTGTGCAGTGTTCACGCTGTGATAGTGATACCAGTTTACCGTGGCCCTAGCCTCATGCGTAAACAATCCTTGTACCGGCCCTGTGTTAAATGTCCCCTTGCGTCACAGTTGCACCCGACTAGCAATTTATACAGGGAGTTGCATTATTATTTTTGTTAAACAAATAGTTCAAAAGAATTTAGTAAAAATGGGAAAAGTACAGTAATTTGTGGCATAATGAAATTATTATATAATGATGAAGAAAATAGTTTTTACCCAAGCCAGTAGCAGACAAATTTTAAATTTAAAATTTTATTTTGGAAGCCGCAGTTCTTAAAACTAATTATTTCACTACGAGGGATGATTTAGGTAATGAAAGAGCAGATAATGATACTTAAGAACGAATTTATATTATAAAATATAAGAAGTGCTTCGTGCAAACACTACAATCGTTTTAAAGATTTTCGGTAATTTTCTTCTGTGTGGTATTAATAGGACGCAGTTGATGTTTAAACCACCTCTCTTGCCATTTAAGGCTCTGTTTTTCATTGCAGCTAATTTATCTTGCCTAAGGACAGAAAATAAATGGTGAAACAAATATCCTATGGCATTTATAGCCAGCCACCAACTTCTGATTAATATAAAACATTCTCTGCGGTGCATAGCACCTGCGTCAAAACATTTAAAACTAAACTAGAACAATAAGTTATGATCTCTCTTTATAAAGCTAAATCCAGGGCGTTAAGCCATTGCAGCCCAGCTTCACTTGCACAATGCAGCCCAATCAACCCTTCGGGGAAGCACTCAAAGGGCACTCATTGACTATGTGAGTCATAGTCTGGAACTCCGCTCTAAAGCCGCATGACTGGTCTTCTATCATTCCCTATTTGTATTTCCAATAATTAGGCTACATCTTCCCACTCCAGTGCGGAATCGATTGAGAACAGTCCACTGCTTCTAAAGAAGATCCATATCACTTACTGCTAAGTTTGGTTCAGCAATTAAAAAGTGATGCCGACCTTGGAAGGAGTCCCAGGAATAAGTCCAGTCGGTATTTATCGAAAGGTTTGTGTCCGTCAACTGGGATGCTGTCCGCAGTGGTGGTCTTCGGGACCTCAATCTGCCCATCTCCTGGGGTACGTAATCTGAATGGGTAGCTTTGGAGCAGATAGTTCTTATTATATTCCCTAGTAAGTGCCTCCCTTCGTCTTATTTCAGGTGGAGCGTTAGTACACAGCACCGGGAGCCAGAGTACAGGGGTTGTCATGAGTGTACCACTAATAGCTCTCATAGCCCTGTTCAGTTGGACGTCGATCTCTCTGACATGCACACTGTTCAACCACACGGGAGCACAGTACTCAACAGTTGAGTAAATCAGGCACAAAACAGTGGTTCGCAGAACTTTTGCATTAGCTCCCCATGTGGAGCCAGCAAAGTTATAGACAATCTTAGTCCTTAATCTTACTTTGGCTGCTGTCTTTTGTAGGTGGCTTTTGAATGTGAGAGACCGATCTTAAGTGACTCCCAGATACCGTGGGTTGTGATTGTGCTTTAGCTCAATACCGTCAAATACGATTTTAAGCTTTTGGTAAGTTAGTCTATTGTTCAAGCGAAAGCAAGATACTTCAGTTTTAGTAGGGTTTAGATTTAGCTTCCAGGCCTTAAAGTATTCACCGAGGGTCTTAAGGTCGTTTGTTAGTACTTCCTCAGCATGTCGGCATTCCTTGTGCTGATAAGCCAGTCAATAACATTCACATAGGCAAACTTTGAGGAGCAAGTGTCAAACATGTCGGCAGTATACACTTTAAACAACAGTGGTGCCAGCACCGACCCCTGTGGCAGGCTATACTTTAGTCGCCTAAAAGTACTTTCCTTGCACAAAAATATACTTTAATCATTCTGTTGGAGAGCATCCAGTTGAGGAGACGCAATTCGAAAGGTCAAGGAATCAGGTTATACAGGTTATACAATTTAATGAGAAGGCCTTTTCTCCAGACAGTGTCATAAGCTGCAGTAAGATCTAAGAAAGCAACAGAGGTTTTCAGTTTTCGCTCAAACCCATTCTTGATGAAAGAAGTAAGAGCTAAAACCTGGTCACAACAGTTGCGCCCAGGCCTAAACCCAGCTTGTTCAACGGGGATGCTGAAATGGAGAACAGGGAGGATCGTGTTGTATATCAACCTCTCAAACAGCTTTTAACAGACACTAAGAAGAGCTATGGGTCTGTAACTTTCTTGCGGTTGTGGAATCTTTATTTGGCTTCAAGACAGCTATTATTTTCGATCTTCTAAATATACCAGGCAAGTCGCTGGTTTCCTTAATAGAATTAAAAACTGCAAGGAGCCACTGTCTAGCCTTTTTACCCAAGTGTTTTATGAACACAAGGAAGATTTCATCCAAACCCGCTGCTTTGCCAATTGGCATCGCATCAATCGCCATATCCAGCTCATTGCCTGTGAAAGGTATGGACACTTCCAATGGCACTTGCCGACTTTCCTTTATTTCACTAAGCTTAACATTTATTTTCCTATCTGCAGACGTAGGCGCCGGTTTAAACAGACAGGAGAGGCGTTTTGCAATGGCACAAGTCTGAGAATGCAAGGTTGCGTGTTTTTCATTTGGCTTACCAGTGGAGAGCTTTCTGAGCAGAGACCAAGCTTTTCGACTACGTCGGGTGAAGTTCAGATTTTCAAAAGTTTTCACCCATTTCTCTCTCCTGGAGTTGTCGAGAGAGTTAAGGAGTTGGCCCACTACATCTCTGTCGGCAGTGTCAGTAAACTCACTGTAAAGGTCTTCGCACTCTTGACTCCATCCTGGTATGTACTCTTTCCTAAAACCTCTCGGAATAGACGCTTTAGTGGGAGACAGAACAAGTCGTGTGAACCGATCATAGTTTTTTACTTTAGGAGGGATGAACCTGATGCCTTTGTCAAGCCTGGAAGAGAAGGCCTCCCACTCAGCTTTGTTGAAGTTCTAACTAAGCCGAGGAAAAGATCTTACTATTGGAATTTGGATTCCCAATGATATCAGTACACACCTATGCCGAGAGTGAGGAAAAGCATCTAGGACCTTCCGCAAGTTGGTATGGGTGTTGCTGACCGGTTACGAGAACAAAAGCACAAGTCTGGAGAGTACCCACGACGCCATCGGGCAGAATGGAAAGTGTCCTTGGCATTAAATACCATGAAAATGTTGTTAATTTCAGCCTATCTTATAAGACAAGTCCCATTTTCAACATCGGACGAGTATCCCCACTGTGTGTGATGACTGTTAAAGTCACCTACATACACCACAGTATGTTCAAACGTTGGGAGAGCTGTATCTGGCCACTGGATGTTCGGTGGCTTGTAGACATTTACAATGGTAGTCTCAGATACCTTAACAGCAATAGTAAATATGCTGTTCACACAGCTTTTGTGGGAGACTGATGCATCAATATGTCTTGCCCAACGTAAGTCGCTCCCCATAGACCCTGTGTCCTAATTCATCCACAATCCTATATCCTGTGATGTTGCCCCTCGCACTGTTCTCTAAGTCTTCTACATGTGTTTCTTGTAGTGCGAGGACATTGACATTATTTTCTCGCAGCACCTTGCTGAGGCAGTCACTTATTGATTTGCTCAGACACTCTACATTCAGATGACATATGTTTAAAACTCAGCCTACATTTCTAAAATTGTCCTGGAAAGAGCCGTTTGAATTTGGTCTGGCAGCTGGCATAGCTGAGAGATCAATCGCGTGATAGTTCAGCTGTCAAAAATTGTTGTTTGTTTAGCACCACCCAGGGAGTACGTTCAGCTTTAATGGAATGCTGCGGACGCGAACAACATCACTCCCCCGAAACAAATAGTAATATGAAATGAGAGTAAGTTGAAAAAAAGCTAATGATATGACATTCATTAATCATTATAGAAAGAGAGTATTACAAAAACCGAATTCCTCATTAATTTAATCAATCAAATGTTATATGATCTGAATGTGAAAGGTCTATCTTTTGTTGACATGTGTAAACAATAATAAAATCATCTCATGCTCCATATTTATAAGACTAGGGTAAAACTAACTGTATTAAATGTAAATAAGCTAAGATGAAGTTAGATCATGTTATAAGTAATTGAAGTGCGAATAATTCAGCAAGCTCCCGCAGACGTTTCCAGTTTATTATAAAAAAATAAGATCGTCCCCTAAAAGCTGCAAATATGAATCTTCTCAAAAACAAAAAACAAATCTAAAAAAAGATTTACAATATGATGGATAAATTTTATCATAGCAATATGAACTTAATTTTTATTTTTAGATGGTGAAACAAGTGTGTTACTCATAACTGTGGTTTTCTCCCAACACAAACTGTTATATTTTAGCAAATGATTTTAAAACCATCTCTGGTAATTTAACCTAAATTTAAATGTAAATTTAAGAGCGATATGAAATCTCTCCATGAGTAGCAGATATATTATCATTATCAAATTATGTACTATGAGTGCAAAATAAGGTTATCAGACACGCTTTAACATTGTTATTGCGTTCATGTTACACGAATAGCTTCACTATGAATGGTGGAAGGAATTCCATTACACTGGAGTTGAATTAAAATGTATATGGTCATTGATATTTTAATGTAGTATAAACTACATATTTTGCTAACTAATTATTGACAAATATTATTAAATATTCTTTATTTCTTAAAAGTAACATGAAACTTGTAGAGGGTGAAGAAAGTTAGATAAAAAGCAGAAGGTAAGATTAAATAATTTTATAACTGGAAAGCTTAGCAACTACGGTATTATACAACTACTTTTCACAAAACATTTTCAATTGAGTAAGTAATTCTCTGGTGTTTCTTGAAATGTATGAAATACCCTAAGCATTTTTTAAGAGAAAACATAAATTAAAATTTTAAAAATACTTTTATTTTATTACAGTAACATAAATTATAAAGATGTAAACTATATGAGCTACCTATAATTGAATGAGTAGTTTTAAAAAATGTACATATGCATATACAGTTTCAATAAATGTATTGATATTTAGTAGCGATCAGGTCAGAAAATAAATAATAAAATTTATTTTACTGTTAATCATGTAGCTTTGATTCAACCAATAAATGTTTTATTAAAACTAGACAATTTGAGTCAATATGAGTACAAATATTAAACGTATCGAACAAATCGTAGCCAAATTTGGTTTATGTCTAGATTTGTACGGTGATAAACAAAACCTAATTCACTCTCAAATAAAAAATGAGCAGCAAATAACCACGAACGGCTCAAAATCAACTAATAATGTACAGCAGCGTGTTTACTAGTAAATATGAGATGGCCGAAATCTAACTAATGACGGGGAACAAAAGCGATGCGCTTCCCTCGCCGAAGCGCACACAGTGCAGGCAAACACTCCGTCACCAACCATGCCTTTGATACCGGTCCTATCGACATTTATTGCCATTTTTGCTTTGACACAAATGACCTTAAAGTTTTTGTCACTTTTAAATGTATATATGAAAAATTGAAGCAAATATACATTCTTTTAAATATTTTAAGTAGGGCATTTAAGTCATAATTAATAACAATAATGCCTAATATACTGGTACCCATTGCTTTGTTTTTATTTTTTGTTGGGTAGCTGAAAACTACCACTCATAAGTAGCAGTTGAAATTTTAGAAGTACTTATGAGCTCTGGAAACTTTAGAGAGGAAGGTTTTCTCAACAAATGAAGCACGAGAGATTGCTGTTGACATAATCTCAGTTTGGTTCATTGGACTGAGTGGAGAGTCCTATCACACTGTTCGCCTCTGCTGCTAGCTCGATCTCGGTTCCCAACTACTTTCGTGTTTGTTATAGCTTTTGTATTTTATTTCTTTATAAACGTCAAACTACTTAAAAGTGCTGCATTGTAGAATGCTTCACGCTATGCTACTCTTATGTAGCTGGTCGGTAGTTGTTGACGATTTATACGTTACTTTATCTGAACTTTGACGTTTTTTTTTGACATTTAAATATAAAAATTCATACTCCACAAGTAATATTTCATGTTGTAATTTTAAAAATCCTGCTTGCAAGCTGATTATGTATTGTTTATATTAATGAACTATATAAGACTGTTTCAGAACTTGTGCAACCCGAATTGAATACATTTATATTCTCTATTTAGTTACATTAAAAATAAAATAATTTTGACAACTCAAAGAAATATAACATTACACACGAGAGATGGACGGTTTTAATGAAATAATACTCAGATAATTTAAAAATTCATGCATATTTATTTAAGCAAAATCAATGTGTATTATTTACCATTTAAATAACAAAGCCTTTTAGTTATTTAAACATCTGCCATGTAAGTAATTTTTGAAAATGAATGTCATCATGGTGATGCTCATCATTTCAGATACAGGACTCAACACCTTAATCACAAATTACAAACATCTCTGAAAGGATGACAGCAATATCTTGTATGATTGCATGCTTCAACTCAACCAAATTACCTGGCTTATAATTATATACACAGCTCTTTAAGTGCAATACAGTAATAAGTCGCATACTGATAAGACTGAAGTCGGAAGACATAGGAGATCAAGGAACATTGCCAAACCGTTAGGTAATCTGTTCAGGAAACATGGAAGCTTTTTTATTCAGAGCTTAATGAAAGAGGTGATTAATAGCTAATGTTAATTACTCTTTAATAACGAAATGTGGAAGAGTTGCAAAATGCAATCATTCAAGAAATTGTAGTCTTCAGTGCATAGATGTTAGTCACACCCCTCATGGCAACCCCTGTACCCTGGCTCCCGGTGCTGTGTAATATCGCTCCACCGAAATAAAACGAAGATATGCACTCATTAGTGCAAAAATGTGAATAATTGAATAAAGCAAACTATGGAAAACTTTAAGGGCCGGTTTTCGAGTCCAGGGTATCTCTATTCTTAGACTAAAATCCAGTATAAACAGTTTTTTTGTCTAGGACTACAAAAATTGGGTTTCAGAGCTCAAGGACACCTAAAGTGTAGGAATATCGCTAATCCGAGAGTTAACTCGGATATTACCGGACTTACTCTAGCGGGGATGTATGTAATCTTCGAGTTAACATTTATTCTTACGAGTTTCGGAGTTACGATTTAACCCAAGACTTGTTAGCCGTGGACTATCTTTTTTCTAAGTCAAGGAATATGTTTGGAAATTTTTAATCCTGGTGGAGAGCAGTGTTAATTTGAAGAATTTTTTCTATTAGGCGCTAGATTCATGCTATTGCACGCTATTACAACGTTAGATTCACTCAGTCCAATGTTGACAGTCAGAGGCTAGACGCAGTGCTTTGGTTGTTTATAGATTAATATGATATGGAATACCTCGATTATTGTAAATTCACCATACCTCAAATAAGCGTATTGCATATGTATTAGATGATTTATTAATACCTCAGTTATGCGCTTCCCCCCTGGACTCAGATTTGAGTACGAGCTGTAACCCCATTATACGACTCAAAGTAACAAAAAATTTAAACCCCGTTTAAGTTGTTTAAGAAAGGGTTCAGGAACTTGTGAGACTGATTGCCTATTGGCAATCAGTGAATTCTCCTATATTTAGGATTTCTGAAAATAATCACAGGGCTCCCCATGGCATTCCACCTCGGAAGAAAGCACTTATAGCATTGAGTTTTTTCGCTGTCACATCATTTTATAAAGAAATTTTTTGCACGAGTCAAAAGCATCTGCTTGTAAAAGTGTACATCGGGTAGCATTGTCTATTTACATATATATAAAAAACGGGCAAATTAATTTTTTACAGCAAACAAAATAAATTCTTTAGAAAAATGGGTTCTTTGGTGTTCCATAGGTGTAGTTGTTTTGATCATCATACCAATTGCATGGTATGTCGTGTCAATAACAACAAAATTGCTACTACGGCCAAGACAAAGAATAGTATTTTTAAATATAATATTATATACGTGTTCCATTTCTTTAAATTTTTTTAATCGATGTTCATAACAGACTTACAGCGATGTTTAATAAGTATTGTTTTTTAATGCAGAGTTTTCATAAAGGTAAAGTCAAATGTATGAAAAGATCTTTTTTAATGAAGTGTTGGTAGAAAATTTCATTTCGGAAGACATTCAGTCAATCTCAATTATCATTTGTTTCTATTCCACTATTTGAAAAAAGTAACACACTGATAATGTTTTTAAGAAACGAAAAATATCCTTTTATTTTTCAGTTATTCCTCTACGTTTTCACCACACGCTACTTGTTCAATAGTAAAATACCCCGTCGCAGCAGACCTGCGTACTCAGCGAATTTCCAAAGAATTATTGTTTCAACATCAAAGAACTTTTTGGCTATCTTATATAATTAATAATCTTTATAAGGAAATATAATATATTTAATGACATTATATTTCTGAGTAAATGGTTTTTATTTAATAGTTTATATATTAATATTTTATTGCAATAAATGACTTTTTTAACAGTAATAAAAGTGCACATCCAAAGCTTCCATGCAAAAGGAATGATTTATTTACAATAGCGAAACATAAACATTTCAAATTTGACAAATATGTAGAAGACAGCTGATCAGCTGATTATGAACAGATACCTTATTATCTCCATCTCTCTTGCTCCCATTATACACTTATTTTCCATGGGAATACCATGGGATTTAGCATGTAGGTTTGCTGCCATGTGGGTTTTTAATCAAATCTTAATTACTCACCACCTAGTGAAGGTTTATAAAATTTTTTATCAAGATATGTTGATAAATAAGCGATATATAACTTTTTAAAGATTTACCCATAAGAATAACATGGGAAACTTGATTTGAATTTTCTCTATAACCAGTTGAGCTATTTTAAAGATTCAAAATACAAAATTGTTTGTTTTTTTAAGCTTTTTTAAATGTTTTTCGTTAAAATTGATGAATTTTGAAAATTTAGTTCTAAAAATGCCAAAAACCCATTAAAAACCCCATAAAACCCCGTTCCCATAACCCGACAATGCTGGTTCGCGAACTCATGAAAATAGATCTGGTCTTACACCTTCATACCAAATTTTATCAAAATCGGAGGTCCCCTTCAAAAGTTATCAGTACCACGGACACACACACACACACACACACACACACACACACACACACACACACACACACACACACACACACACACACACACATATATATATATATATATATATATATATATATATATATATATATATATATATATATGAAAATGAACGAATGGTGTTTTTGGCTTCTGGGGACCTCAAAATGAAAAAGTAAAGTGGTCCCGGGCTTAGGTCTTACCATGGCTACTACGGTAATAGCGTATTCCCTATAGGGAAATTCGCTAAAAATACATTAAATATAATGTCTCGCAGAATTTTCATACACACATACACAGAGAGCACATCACCAAGACAGAACGTTGCGTTATCAATTGATAAGGTATGGTGTAAGATGGCTGTGGCCGAAAACGTAAAAAAAATCCTTTGACAGGGTTAGGGTGTCGTATATAGCCTGTACGCCATGCACACCAATACTCAAAACATAAAGTTCCCAGTAATTCCCTCATAACCCATGGCATAAGTTGAAGGATAAAGTTATCCTCGGACTACGATAACCCGAGGGTTAAGTAAGTTATCCCCAATCTCCGAAACCCGATTATTTAATATTTTTAACCCAACGGTTATTTTATCCCTCGGTTTAAGTAACTCCAGGATTAAGTATCCCCGGACTCGGAAACCGGCCCAAAATGGTTTAACTAAATTAACATTAATCATTTAACAGGAATTGGTGTGAATTTTCCCGGTGTTACAGACGTAAATGAAAGTTGACTTAATTTTAAGGAGAGTTAATAGGGAGTTATCGGAAGCAGTGATCGGTGGCAACAGCAACGGTGGTGGGAGTGCTACAGTTCGCCGATACAGGCTTACAGTTGGCGCCATATATTCATCAGGCTGGCCACCTTTGGCCCCCCAACACTAGATCTGTCCAACGAATCCCCTTCACAGAACGGTGTGCTAATTTATTAGCCGTGCTCTATAAATTCGCATCAACAAATAACTTTCCTAATTGTGTCTGCGAACCCCATTTCTGAAATGAGTATAGAATTGCTTAAAATATTTTTTGGTTAGTGATGTCTTAGTTTAGTTTCGCAATAATACTTTCTGATAATAAGTAATATGCTATGAAATTTCAAATAATAATATAATTCGTTACTATAGTTTTATACAAATGCTTTAAACTTTAGTTGAAAAAAATTACTTTAGAACAATGATTCGCATAAATGAGTAGAAATTTTTGTAAACGTTTTGGAATGTACAAATAATGAGGAACTTTGTAAAAACTCCTAGGTCAGTATAGCAATTTGTTACAAAATAAGGGTACTAGTAAAATATAAATTATCATACTTATTTTAAGATTCGGCCAAAAAAAGAAATATCAAAATATTGATTCAGTCACGATACCAAATTATAGTTTTTTACAAAATACACTGCTAACTAAACTAGGACCAGAAGTTTATTAACAAAAGACAATATATCTTGTATTTACGGTAAATTTTAAAGTTAAAAGAACATCATTATATAGATATAGATTATGATGATATAGAAAATATATGAAAATCGTACTACTGAAAATAATCATATCATAAAAATCAAACTAAAGAATCGCCTAATGCTGTATAGGAGCTCGACCCCAATACTCCTCCGGAGTAGGTTGAACAGAAGTTGATAGTTGTGTTTTATATTATTTTTAACACGCTGATAGTTTAATTTATTGTATTCGAAATTGGCAGAAGAATTAGAAAATTAATTGCTTATTTTTCTCTTCAAAGTTGGTTAGACTAAAGTTGTTAGTTGTGAATGATATTATTTAACCTGCAGATAAAGTAATGACTTATACAAACGGAGTTGGCAACTGTATAAAAAAATTTTATAGCAGCTAACTAGGAAAATGTATTAATTATAGCAGAAAAATACTTAAAAACATTGATAAAACCGTTTTTGAGGGTTACACATTCGATAAACAGTCGGTACTGTACGGATGTTGAAATTTGTGTCCATTAACTTTTGGTGTGTGACTAAACTTGTGGCCGCTCGATAAAAACAACTAAATAATAAAGATTTCCCGATCCTGTCATTGTTTATTTTTTTTGGGTCGATTTAATTAAAATATGAAAATTTTCTAAGTTTCTCTTTGTATTAATCCTGCACAAAAATGGCTATTGACAATTTCACAGCGAATTTATGATAATACTTAGATTACTTTGCATGTGAGGTAAAAAAATTTACTTTTAGTTCAACTCCAGTTAAGATAGAAGAATATGGTGAGCAAAATAATAAGGCACATATTAAAAGTAAACTCCTTGTCTCTCAGTAGATTGTATCATTTGCATGTTTTGCCATTCATATGTGCATTTGATGTTTCTTTGTGGTATAGTAAAAACAATAATATAGTTTTAATCCCTGTTTGCCTTCTTCGTTAATTTTTAACCGTTAAACGTGTATTACTTAGATTTTTATGCTATTTAACAACTAGGAAACAAAATTAAGATACGTTTGATACCTATTAAAAACTAAAAGCATGTGAAGAACTTTTCAATAATTTATATTATACTTTTCCCTTTGACTTTTCCATGGCGTATGTTCATGTATCACATTCGTATGTAAATTTAACCTGTATGCAATTGCACATTTTATGTTAACAATGACAAATTTTCAAAGATTTGTTTTAAATACATTCAGTCACCTAAACCTGTATAACGTACAGATAAAATAGTATTTTATCTCAATGAAAAAAAAAAATCACATGTCTTTTCCAGGAAAACACCAACGTCAACTACAAAATTTCAAATGCCTTCCACCAGTGTATTTATTTTTTGTAAAATATGCTTTTTTTGCATTTGTGTTTGTTTCATCCCGGTCTTTAATCCTCTTGCATTTTGCCAAGCTAATCTAGAATGGTTTTTCGTGATAGTTGTCTTTTTTAATTCCAAAATCAAATGTTCAATAGCCCAACAAACATAAAAACATTTCACTCAATATTGAATAACAAACTAAAAGTTTTATCAATAGCAATATTTTTTCAAATGTTCAATAGCCCAACAAACATAAAAACATTTCACTCAATATTGAATAACAAATTAAAAGTTTTATCAATAGCAATATTTTTTATAAAGAGTATTGGACTTTTTAAAGAAATAATATCGTATCAACGTATTGTTATTTTTTCACATTTCTTTTATTAATTGCTTGATTTCAAACATGAAGCCTGATTATTTGCTTTACAGAAAGGAAAATAAATTTAACCTCAACTTAAATCTTATTTTCTAACCAGTTTGGGTTTATCGGAGGGAAGTCTACCACTTCTGCTCTGTTCACCCTTATCTACATGGCGAAGGCCCTTCATTCAGGCGACAAAGCAATAGGCCTTTTTGACCGGAGCAAGACCTTTACAGTCAACCACACAGTGCTCATAGAAAACTTAGTTTGATTAAAGTGAGAGGTCGGGCACATGATTGTTTTGCTTCCTATGTGCAGAGAAGAGAGCAGGTTGTGCTAATAAAGGGGGTGTGTAGCTCTGGATGCGCTCGAATATGCGTGTCTTTTCAGTTAATATATTCTTGCGGTGTTCCTCAAGGATCCTTTATTGGTCTTGTGCTGTTTTTAATATATATTAACGAACTGCCAGCATGCGTTGAAACAGTTTAGGTTTGCCTTTTCGCTGGTGATACGTCGGTAACCCTGTCTGGCTCATGTGTTGGCCCATGTCAGAAGAATTGGAAAGAAGAGCCTTCGTCAAGGCATGTAATCTGAAGCAGTGGTTTGACTCAAACCTGTTAAGTCTCAAACATAAAAAAACCATTTGTTTGTTGAATTTTTTTCACCACAAAAGGCGATCACACAAGCCTCATTTTTGATGATGTTCTTCTTGACTCATCAAACGAAGTTAAATTTCTTGACCTCACACTGGACAATCATCTTCGTTTTTTTTTGTTTATTGAATATTTCCATCACAAAAGGCGAACACACAAGCCTCCCTCTTGATGATGTACATTTTGACTCATCAAACGAAGTTAAATTTCTTGACCTCAAACTGGACAACCAGCTTCGTTTTCACTTCCATATCGATTTTCTGTTCTGTCGTCTAATTAAAAGCATTTTTAACTTGAGACGACTCTCTAAATTTTGTTGGCCTAAGATGTTCTTTTGACTGTCTACTATGGCATCCTCTACGCCCTTTTAGTAGGGTACCGATATGGGGTTGTGAAATTCAAATAACCCTCTTGATATACAACCTAGAAAAGAAAACAATCAGTGCACTTCACGACACCAATCGCAAAATTTAATGTAGAGATTTTTTTCAGAAATATTAACATTTCCTTAGATCCATATATTAGAGCCCCTCACCTTTTTCAAATTAAATTCTCTTTTTTCAATGTTGAAGTTTCAACTTGCTCCTACGATTTGTGTAGTAGTTTGAATTTAAAATCCCCTAGTCACTCCACAACTTTCTTTACTAAACATCTTCAGTATAACTGTATCTTGGTTTTTTTTTTTTTTTTTAGTTATTTATCACACAACCTATTGGCTGAGTCAAAAACCTTTAAAAGACAATCAACTCAATGCTCCTTTCATGCTGCTAATACAGTGTCCGGGATTATATTGTTGGAGGTCAAAGCTGTTTTTAAACTATGTAAGGTAACTGCACCAGTAGTGGACACTGTGCCAGTAGTGGACACTTTCGACTTTTAAAGGTAATAATTACCTTATTTTTCAACTAAAACTTGATGAATTTTGTTGAAATAATCTTTAATTATTGCTTTCTTGTTTATAAACAAAGGTTATAATGTATGCTTTATTTTAAAGCGCTTAAGAGTATTTTTATTTGAGGCTCACTGAAATTTGCGATGGAATAGGTCACCCTTATACAAATTGATAAGGAGGTGAGTTTGGAATTGCTTAATTTAAGTAAGGCTTGAAGATATATAAGTTTATAAACTGTATATATCTGTAATAACAGAAAAAAACTGGGTAACTTTTTTATGTACGCTACTGGTACATGCTTTTTTCTAACTGTCCACCACTGGAACATGTGCATCACTTTATTTTATTGGTTCATACAAGGTTATTTTATGCTGGAAACTACATTTATTGACTAATTTACAAACAACATTAAATCAGCTTTCACCTCGATGTATTAAAACCATATTAGGTAATAAAATTTACCGGCAATTAGGTGTCAAATTCCTTCCTCTCCTTATACTGTCCACTACTGGTGCGTTTACCTTACATGATGTAGTAGTTTATTTTTTATTGTTTTATTTTTGAGTGTTTTGCAATGTTTTTGTATATCGAAAAATATATTTTTTACATAGCCAGTGCATCAGTGTAATTTCGCTTCTGCCTAAATAAATAACTTGTTACTTAAACTAACTTAGAATGTTAAAAATTGATACCTTTACAATTTATAAATATATCCAATGTAAGAGTTCTTTGTCAAGCTGCAGTAGACTCCTTTATATCATAGCTTGGAACCATATTTATTGATAAAATTGATTAGAAAGCAAACTAGATAACACTATAGATTTTTCAGTTGTGTTTAAGGGGTGCATTTAAAAACACTATCGTTTCCTATTGAAATGTGTTTATTGCAATGTGGTGATTCAAAATAAAAACCGTTATTTGTACTATATGATTGTGTTCTTTTTAATTTATTATGACATACTCCCAAACTCTAAAGATGCGCTTCAATCAGCAAGGATGCTGTAAGATCCTTCCCGAGCCCGAACCTTCCCGCAGTGGCAACACAGCTGGGAGTACGACACCCAAGGACGATGGATCGTGCGACTCATCGAGCAGGTCCAACCATGGGTGGAAAGGCGGAATGGCGAGGTGAACTACTACCTCATTCAAATCCTGACGCAGTTTCTATAGCAGTCCACGGCTATTTCAAGTCGTACCTGAACCATATGGCAAGACCGGTTCACCGGATTGCATCTACTGCCCGGGCGGTCCCAACGACGCAGAACACACCTTCTTCCACTGTCCGCGTTGGGAAAGGCCCCGCCTGGAGGCAAAAAGAAAACTTGGGGTTTTTCGGTGAACGGTCCGCCAAAGTATAATGGAGATTGAGGACGAATTTGATTGTTTATCATAAAAAAATAAAAAATAATAAATAAATAAAAAATAAAACTCTTAAGATACCCCATAAAAATTGTTACTAATAAAAAATAACATAAAAATCATCCATTCAATACGTAACACCCTTTTATCTAAACTTTGTAGTTCTCCACATTACCCGAGCATCGTGCATAGGCAATCATTCTTACAGTTATTGTAAATAAAGTAACTTACACGTTACTTGCTCTCTACCGTGAAGTTTTGGATAACTAGGTACTGTTGATTTGATTTTTAAAGTTCATAAAGGATAATAAAAATATTTTAATACATAAGTAAATCCAAGCAATATTTCAAAACCAAACCCGACTGAATCTTTAAAAATTCATATTTTAAAATACAATAATTCTTTGATTTCTGTTGCTAGTGTAATATCTTATGAGGAGGCTGAGTTGTAATGGAAAACCGGAAGTTACGACGTGGCCGGAAGACCTAATTGGCCGGGGGAGGTCCGGATATTAGCAAGGACCGCTGTGCACACAATTTTTTCTACCATTCCATACCATAGTACCGGGTAGCATGTACTTCCTTGGTACAGATTAGGGTTTTTATTATTAAAAAACTCGTGTGTATAAGCAATAAACCGGTGTAAAATGCATTTAGATGCGTTTGAATTGGAAAACTTAGAAAGTATTATGATTATTATTTCTTGAAATATGGGAAATATATTTATTTCTTTGTTTGATGGTTATTATTCGTGGTTTTGTTTATTAATGTTTAATTTTTTTAGATTATTATTAAACTATTTCGCAAGTTATACTAGGTTAAATTACGTGTAAAATGTAGCCTATTTTAAAATGTTAACATTTATATATTTTAAACTTATGTTTAAAAGTCATAGTTAATCAATTTTTACATCCATATTATATATGTATTTTATGTATATATGTGATACACAAAGTAGATTAATTTGTAAATAGATTTTTTATATTAACTTATGTTTGATTTTTTTTATAGAGGTTGGCGGACCCTCTTTTTGCTTTACTTTGCCATGTTCACATAGACTATTGAACTGTGCTTGGGTCGTATAGACAATGTAAGGGGGTGAGCCGCTACAGTATAAGGTGGAAGGTACTGATAAAAGTCACTGGCAGAACGCGAATTCGAACTCACGACATATCTGCCATGGTCCCGAAGTCCGTCGTGCTAACCACTACGCTACCGACTCACCCAAATTGTTTACATATAGAAAGAAAGTAAAAAACTTAGTGTGTACCTAGACTAAAAACTATGTTTTACTATTGGGATTTATGACAAATATTGTTTTGTTTAATTCAAATTATTGAAACCCGTTTTAAAAGCCTAAAGCAAGACTGTCAAGTAACTAAATGAGTACCTCGCGTGATTGTTTTCCCCGAAGTCTAATTTAATTTTGCTGTTTTAATATGTAGTGTTTGAGGTTCAGCTCTGCATGGCAAGTGTATTACCCCGGATTGTGTGACGTCGTTCAGGCATGAGTTTCATTTCAATACAAATCATGCCAGTATCAACAGGAGTGTTTACGGAATAGCCAATAAACGTTTATTATTGGACGATTGGCAAACAATGAACTTCCGTTAAAAGTAAATATAGGTAAATTAATCTTCCAACCTTGTTTGTATGGAGAGCATATTGAATTTGAACGAAAAAACTGTACCTCCCCCGGCTACTCCGTGTATGCAGACCGACGAAGAGCGAAGACAGGCGATCGTGTCTATTGCAGGAAATGGCAAATGTTTGTGGATCGGCCAATGCGAATGTTAGTTGACCGAAGAAGCGCTGTTTCAAAACAAACAAAGTCCTCATTCGAAAACTAATAACAGTTTCATGGGAAAGTGCCAGGCTCGATTCTACGATAAAAATATATATTTATGAAGTATTCCGTACCTTTTTCGATGAGATAAAAATCACTATAATAATGCCGTTTTAAATACATATCGAGCTCTGGACAGGCTTCCTAGGTCAGTTAGGGATTCGGTGTACAGTTTGACATGACACCTCTCCTCAGAATTAAAAACAAACATTATAAACAAGGAAACCACTCTAATAATGTTTGAAGTCTTTGAAATAAATCCAAATGAGAAGTTTGGAAATTTTCGAGAATTTTCAAAGTAATAGTATTACTTTTATATACTTTTTAATTCCTTCAATTTGTTTTTTATAAAAATGGAGTTTTTCAATACATAACTGTAAACTATTTAACGAACATAAAAATAAGTTTATATTGCCACAGAGCATTTCAAGCAAATCAGAATCTAACTCCATATGAAATTACCATGTCAATAGCTAAAACATAAAAGAACATTGCATAACCAAAACATTTCCAAATAAGTTATCGTTTATTTGGCTACAGGTACCAAACAGTTAAATGCTGTGTTTATTACAAAACATATACCTGCCTTTCGTTTGGTAAAACTCTGAATGCAGTGATGCAGTATACAAGTCATTGTTATAAGGTACATTGTTATCTAACTACGTATTGTTAACCTAAGGTACAAGACATCTGCACTAACAAGCAAGTTGGGTGTAAAGGGAGTCCCTTAGGCTACCTTGTCATATCCTCCCACCCCTCTCTTCCAATTATGGAGCTTGCTGTATTTAAAACTTATTTCAGGCATATAAGTAAAAAAAATCCTTTGTCAAACACAAGTTTAAAGCCAAATAAAAAGTATTTTTTTCTACTTGCTAATAAGTCATAAATCAAAGGAATTATTGATTTTGAAGTAGAAAGATCATTAATATAATTTATTCCGTATTGCTAAGTAGGGATATTCTTATTCTCATATTTGTATTTGGCCTAATACAACTTTGACGTGGGCGTACACGTTATTGTTCTTCAGGGACGTTAATATCATCAAAATATATAAAGATAACAAAAAATAGTCAACTATCGTTTTGGAAATTCAAAAGCTTGATTCAACAATTCAAATAGAAACAACAAATCGTGACAAATGACGTGAGGTATGCAAAATATTTTAAATATCGGCCATATATTTATCGGCCATATTAAAATATCGATACTCTAAGCAGTTGTTATACATTTTTTTCATGTTTTATATACGGAGCTTGAGTCTTCAAAATATTTAGATTCTGTTGCAATACTTGTTACAGCTGTAAAATTAATATAAATTTAGAACTTTTGTGTTCAACTTTCTATCTTAACGAATTGTCTAAAATAGCCAATAATAGTTATATTTTATATACCTTTAGTTTCTTAATAAATGAAGAAATAGTGTATTTATTATTGCTATTTCATCTATTTAAAGTAACTGTCAAAGAGCACTTAGTAACCCGAAGTTATGCGAAACTATAAGTAAAATGTTTAACACCCCAGGCGAATAAAGCCTCTTGATAAAGTATTGTCATTCTCAACTCTTCACTTGTGGAGTTCCCGGAATCACTCAGCTTAAATCTTGACATTTGTTAGTTCGTCAACTGAGCTGAGCAGGTATTTTTAAGTTGGCGCGAGTGTTGAAGCGAGGCACAGAGGCGGTGAGGCACTCATTACAGGCATAAGCTCCTTACGAGTCACCCGCAGGTTCGGGCTTACGTCGGTTCAATTTTGCTCACGGAGTGGAAGCACCCGGCAAAAGACGGTAATGTATTTCATTCCACATTGATGCACAAGGAAATACATTTAAACAGAGTTCAATGTGTCATTTGTTTATTTACATAAACGGCGTAAATTAGTCCAGCATTTTGGTTTTGTGCTTCAAGATACACACCGATGTTCTTGCTTCGTGTACTAGATTCTAGGCAATACTTCAACAAACAAGCGAATACAAATCAAATCTAACCAATTACTAATATGCAGTAGTTGTCATTCACATGCCATCGTTTATAACTTAGAATGAATCGTGCTTAGTTAGAAAGAACTGCAAGTTCATACAAATAAGGATTCAAAAATGACTAAGATCTAAAAATGTAATGGGACAGTAAAAAAATAAGGTAAAACCAGATAAATATTTCCTAACATGCATGATTGGAAAAAATTTCAACATTACAATCACACACATAATTTACTATCAGTTTGGTATTTGAATTTGGTATATTTACAATTTACTTAGCATGCAATGAGATATCCTAAAACAAAATGTTGCAACAAAAAGGAATAACATGTGTTCAAATTACGTGAACATGCTCAAGTGAAGCTCTAGATTTAAATCTATAATTTAAATCATTCAATAATTTGATTAATAATTCCTAAACTATACAAGCAAAACAACTACAGGGATTCCCTACATGATTAAGAAAACAGACTTTAGTTAGCATAAAAATGTTCAAGTTACCTGTGCTCTGTCAGTGATCCTAATTCGGTTTCTTGCGCCCTAGGTTTCGAACCTCAAAGGTTCATTATCAAGCAAAGAACATCAATCTTGATTGGCTACTTAATCCAACTTGGAAGAAGCTTCGTCATGATTTAACACACATACGAACATTTAAAATACGAAAATTAACAAACATTAAAAAAACATGAACTGCAACGTAAAACTGTCCAATATTAAAAACCACGTTAGACCGGTGCTGCGTCCCCACTTCGGGATGTCCCCTCATTCGGGGACGATGGATTTTTTAGGGAGCTAGAGACAATCGAAGTTCATTTTAGTCCTTAAAAAATAACAAGAGGCAAACATTTAATTGCCTATATCTCCTAAACCATTCAATAAAAAAATACTCAAGAGTAAAAATATTATAAAACGGATATTTCAAGAAAATTTTATTTCGTAAAATTATAACTTATGCATAAATGAACAATTATAAATATGGCAGGAAAATAATAAAATTGAATTTAATTGAATTTTTCAATTTTTTGAATTGAATTAAATATTTAATTTTTTTATTAAATTTAAAAAGCTCTTAATTGTTTACTCAACAAGTTTACAATATTAATACAATTTACAATTTTAAAACAAAATACAAATACTAATTATAATAATTTTCAAACTATTTTGCACATAGAAAACTCATCATGTTTTTTAACAAAAAAGCCCTGAGGTTATAAAACCTGTGTGGGAGTATATATATAACTTTAACATTAACTGTCTCGCAGTGAGAAAGTATTATGCCTGGTTGGTTACCAGTACCATCAACTAATTATCTTAATCTTACAACAAATATAAATAAAAACATACATTGGCTTCATTTAAAATTTAACAAAATTAAGAGAAAAATCAGTTATTAACTAAAAACAGTACAAGAGTGAAAAGGAAACACATTAATCTAAGCAACAGTGAGTAGCCTATAATACCATTCTATAGTATAAAGTAATTATAGAAAACCGTTTTTACATATGAATAATAAAAACATATGCATTAAAACATTCTAAAATGACAATACTAAGATGGTAAAAAATCTGATAATATCAATCTCCTTCAACAGTCGATTTAATAAATTTATTGTTACTTGAACATTCTTTAATATAATGTGGAAGTAAATTATAGAGGGTAGGTGCTAAATATAAAACTTATTTTTTAATATAGATCATTTAAATTTGGGAATTTGAAAAAACTTAGATATTTTTTATGACAAAAAATATCATAAGACATCATTTTAAGACATTTTTATTGTGTAGTAGTTTTAAATTTAGATTAGTTAGAATTTGGATTAGGAGATATAGCCAATAACAGTTTACCCCCATGTTATTCCTACGCAATTAAAAATTAATTTTTAATTGCCTCTAGCTACCTAACCATTAAAAATGTCTTTAAATGATGTTTGAAATCCAAAATAATAATAATAAGGTGTTTATATTTAAAATATTAAAATAGGACGCCATGTTGGAAAATGGCAGACTTTTTGAAACACATAAACTTACCATTAAAGGCAGGAACAATGTTCAATGGAGTTACCATAAATATTTCTTACATCATTTACTTTTTTTAAGTAAAAGAGCTGGCACACAAATCAATAACCCAGTTCTATAATTCAGTTAGAATAGTATATAAATAAGTTCAGTTATTGGCAATATACGTTTACATTTACGATTTATTACATACGGATGAGTGATAGGCAATTCGTCTTTAAATATTACAAAACTACACGGTAGAAGAATATTTTAAATGGTGTTAAAATATTGTTTTACCTTTTATTTAATACTAAAGAAGGTTTGTGAGAGGTTAAATATTTTACCGATAAATGTGTGTTTTCATTGCACAAGGTCTAGTTAATTACGAAAAAGGTTATTAAATCAATTAAATCAAACACTTTTTGTTCCTCAGAAAATTATTTATTCCACTATAACGAATTTTTATGATTAATTTTTTTTGTAATTAAATTAATGATATATGTAAGTAGTAATTGAGTGATTAATTAAAGTAATATCTATTATTACTCATTGTGTACTATCAAGTTTGATAAAATTGTTAGGTTTTATTTATAACAGCAAAAAATGTTCTTTACGGGGCCAAAAACTTAAAACGGTATTTTAAGTATTTCTAGCAATTGTATTACGTAATTCGGTGCTATAAAATAGGTTAGTAAGAAAATTAAAGAGCAACTCATACAGTTCTGCTAGTGCATTTGCTATGTTTCATTTTAGCACATTTTCTATTGTATTTCGTGAAAAATATTAAGTGACAAAATGCAAGACGAACATAACTCTTTTAATTTCTGATATAAGCTAATAATAAATCTATTTTAGATTATATTTCATTTCATTTAATTTATTTCCAACGGCAAAGCCAATTTACATGCGAGATACATACATTATGAACTTGTATTACTATACAGATGAAAAAGATTACTTGTGACTAGAGTGATATGCTAATAATAATAATTATGCTGAACAAGTAATTATAACAGAGAGTATTAATTTAAATATATAACGAGAGATAAATAACATAAAAAATAATAACAATAACATAATTCAATAAATATTCTATACAGATGTTAACATAATAATCTAATAAATATTTAACAATGAGATGATAACAATGATAAAGCAAAATGGTAACGAAAGTACAGATATCAACATTCAAAAACAGAAAAAAAAACAACAAAACAAAAGGACACCAGCTGGCTGAGGGCCACCGATCACCGGGTGTGGTCCTTTAAGGGCACCACTAAAAAACAAAAATCACAAACACCAAAATGCATGACCCTTTAAAGGCGCCATCAAGATAACTGCACAAAACTATCTATGATGTAAGCTGATAGCTCGGAGGTCTCTCTTGAAGGAACAGTATGACATTCTGAAGAAGTCGAAACATGGAGGCAGCGCGTTCCCGTGTTGCTGAATTCTCAACATAGTTGAATTAGCATGGTAAGCAGTGGATGTTGAGGGTTTGGCAAATAGAGAAGTGGATCTCGTACCAGTAGGAGTCCTGAAGTTGATCCTTTGAAGAAGTTCCGGACAGTTGAGATCTGAATTCACCAAACGGTAGAGAAATAGCACATCTTGGTTGAACCGCCTGGCCTCTAAGGATGGAAGCATCAGTGCTACCGCTACTTCTTGGACCGGTGTCTCAAGGAACCTATAACCAATAAGGGTTCCGGCAAATCTTAAGAACCGCCGTTGGATCCTTTCTATTTCTTCACGTAAATAAAGTTGATGAGGAGACCAAATTATAGAACAGTAGAACAGTATTACTTTCTATGCTTATGTTAATTTGTGTTCCTAGATTAAACATCAACTTCCATAGGTGGTCCTAACCCGTTAACATTTTGACTTTTTTTGAGTAAGGGATGATAAAGACTTTAGACTAATTTAAAATAAACTGTAACCAACCACTACACTGGTCAAGAGAAACCCGACATATCTTGGTTTTCAATGCCCTACATTCACTAGATTTTATTATTACTGATTTTTTTTATTTGGGGCCGCATAATACATCTTTTTAAATGGTGTTACTATTGAAAAAAAGAAGCAAATAAATTTCTGTATGCAGTTTTTCAGCTAACAGACCCACTAGGCATCTAAGGCCCGTGGTCTTTACGCAGTAGAGAAACCTCACCCGGTAGTGGCCCAGTTTGATTGTTGACATTGTTGACCTCATCCTCAGAAAGTTCGGGAACCACGATCTCTAATTGCCGATATTTTGTCGCTTGATGGAGAATTTGTGTGTTTCAATGATTTTTATGGGTTAAATAGTTTCTGTTAGATATACAGATCTTTGAAATTAAATCACAAAAAGTTAGAAGTTCAAAGTTAAAAGTTAAATCCATCAACCACAGTTTTTATTCGTTAGATACCTGCCCTGGAATCTAGACGCCAATCTCAGGATTATATCTTCTTATTTAAAGTAGTGAATGGCATGCTTGACTGTCCTGATCTCCTGCAAAGAATAAACTTTCAAGTTCCATGTGGCACCAGATCTAAAGCTCTCTTTATCCAAACACCAGTCTCCACATCTTATGAGGCCAACAGAACCATAGTACGAATTCAACGCCGAGGAAATATGCTGCCAGATCAAATCAACCTATTCTGCACTACACTAACTTCTCTCAAGTCTGCACTTCGGAAGCTGCAAGTGTAGTGGTGGATCCTGGTGTTACAGTGTTTGGTGGTGCCTCTAAAGGGCCACACCCAATTCGTGTTGTTTCAGTTATTTTTAGTTTACACAACCACATGCACGCACAAACAAGCACATATTAACACACAAAAACACGTTACATTCATTTGGTGGTGCCTTCAGAGGGCCACGTTTGTCATCGTGATCTGACAAACACATATTTCCCTGCATTCGAGTGTGAGAAACCTGACTACTCAAGTGCATAGTGAATAGTTGATCTTTCATGCATTTCTTTTACTGTTGTTTTTTCTTATATAGTTTATTTATTGTTATTTATCGCAATTGTTGTTGTTGTTATTTGTCATCGCAATTGTTTATTGTTGTTATTTATCGCAACTTATTATTGTCAACCTTACAATATGGAACCTCATTGTTGTTATTATTGTTTTCTCTATTTATTATTACTATTTATTACTATTTATTACTATTACTATTGTTTTTTGTTGTTGTTATAACTGTATTAATATTTATGTGTTTGTTTACCTTTGAATATTTTGAGTTTATTACTGCACTAAAAAATTGTTAACTGATTGTTAATTAATTATTAAGAAATTATTCATTTGTGAAACTCTTTTGTTGTTAAAATATTGGCTATGCCGTTGGAATTTAAATAAATAAATAAATATGTCCAGGATAACGCAACATTTTCTACTCAAACTTCACCACATTATACCTTAAGTTAAAACAAAGAAATTGTATCGTATAATGTATAGTCTTATTTCGCTTAATTTTCCGTATATTATCAGCCTGTATGTGATGAAAAAAATATTTTTATATCCATTGTTGATTAAATATCAAATTTGAAATTTTATGTTTTATACTTTTAACTGGTATGAGTTGCATTTTAATACAATTAAAAATGTATGACTTCTTATTTAAGAATGGCGGTATTTTTTTTTATATTAATATCTTAAAAATGATTATTATTACAACAACATAACTACAGACTAAAAAGCTGCAAAATTTAATTTTACAATAGAAGATACAACAATTTTAAGGAGTGGACATAAAAGAAGAAAGACAAATAATTTTTATTTTCGTTACTAAAAAGTCAGATGACCAGAAAACTAAGCAATATAAGACATTACATACATTATATGAAAATTGATCGCTTTTATCTAAGGAGTAACGTGGTGAATTTTGAGTTGATAATTTTGAAACACCCTGTAGAGCCGAAAGTTAATTCAAAATCCGACTAACTTTAAAGATTCCTATAATAAAACTAGTAGACCTTAATCAAACATTTTTGTCTTAGATTGTAGGAAATGTAATGTAATTTTAAAATGGTAATCATTGTAGTGATGCAAAATTTTTTCATGATGGTCAAAACTGGAGTAAAAGTGCTAAATTCACTGCACAACATACCCCAACCCCCATTTCATGCAATTTTAAACTGTATCAAATTACTCTTAATGAATGTATCAGTCACTTATAGCAACTAGCTATTCTTCCTATAACTGTAGAAAATGCTGAAACCTCTTAAGATAATGAAATAACAATATTTTTACAAAGATTAAATCGGTAGGAATTGTACAAACAATTAAAAATCCTGGCACAACTTGTTACTTCTATTAAAGTTATGAAGATTTTGTGCACAAAATGACTAAAATGTCTAATTTATTTGTTAGTGGCATGGCAGTCGGAGGAAGCCGACGTTTTTATGACAATGGCATTCTTGTTTTGATTGTAGATGAAAAGTAACCAGAGAAAATGAAAACAAATGTGCAGGTGGATTGGTTGAGCGCGCAAACACCAAACTGTAGTAAACAACGTTAATTGGATAAACGCTGGGCTGGATAAACAACTGTAAATATTGTACCGAAACATGAGAACTTGTTTAACTCTTAAAACTGTTTGAAAATCTGTTATAGCTGTGGCTAGCCAGTGCAAATATTGGCGTTCATCCCTCTGCAAAAGATGAACTTGCACATATGTGTACCTTTAAGCCAGAGTTTATGAAATAATACAAAACTTTATATAATAAGTAAATATACTAATTTAAACTAGAAAAGGTTTTAAAGCACTATAGCATAACCATTTACAGTATTTGGTATAAGGTTAAAATAAAATAAAGAATTTTATATACAAAAGTTTTTTAAAAAATGTTAAAAACTACAGAGTTTTAAGGAAAACAATGTTATATTATACACTATTATCTTGCAAAATGTAGTGTTTTAAGATAGAAATACAAAAAAATGTGGCATTCGGGGATGTGGAGAAATTAATATATCTGTAAAGATTGGTGCAAAACTACATAGTTTTTTGACTCTGAAACTATTTGGCCACGGTTTGGCCATGATCAAAATTAATAGCAAATCAAATACTAATCTCATATTTCTTACAACTCTTCGCATTGACCACTCGTTATAAGGAATAATACCATGTTATATTTATTGAAATTAATTAGTACGAACTATAACAAAGAATTCGATTTCCTTCAACAGCACTTGTTCAATACTCCACCTCTACCTTAATGCAGATTATAATAAAACAAAATGACTATTTAAAAAAATCTAAATCCCCGCTTTCAATGGATTTATCGCACTAGTCGTTTCTACTATTTGCGTAGGGGCTATTAAATCCCTCAAAGACGGGCTATTTCAAACTTTTATTCTGAACCAAATATAATTCATATCTCAGTATTTAATCCTACTAATATATTTGATCGAATGATTCATTATTATGAAATGTGATTTGTTTGAATAAAAGTCAAATCATGTAACAATATATTTATTAAAATGTGTTAATCGTGTGTTTCAGAGTATTAACAGATCCCTTGAGTAAATCAATAAATCTTGAATCTTCCCTCTTTAGTCATATATTAGCAATATCAAATCTAATAAATTATTAAACATAAATTATCAACAATTAATTGAAAAATTACAAAGGAACTTGTGACTCCATGTTGATACAATCCACAAAATCGAAAGCTTGGCAGGCTAATCAGTATTTCTTATTTTGTCATGAAGAGTTTTCTGTCAGCGATTAAATACTGTCACAAGTATATAAAAATATAATCAATTAAAAGTTAACTAAAACTAATCTAACTTCTTACAGGGCTTTATGCAATTTCAAATTCTACTTAAATATCTGAATGATATCTGTACAGTCGAGCACTTTTCATACGCTAAACATATACCGTAAAGCTATAACATATAAATAAAGATATAATGTATATATTTATTTTCAGGGTTCTGTAATCAGATGTAACTTTATAAAATCCATAAATGTGATATAATTTTGTAACTGTAATAACATTATGTTGGTCGATGAACTGAATATTATTCAAAACAGACTAAAACATTTTAGGACATAATTAAAAATGATTTTTTTCATTGAGCTGACCAAGTCCTCTTTTGAGTGGGTCCTGAAAAGACTATTTCAATATTAATTATTGACATATGATAGTAAATCAAAATTATTAAACAGATATATTGTGGCAGAAAAGACTGTATTTATACTGTATTTTCAAAACCGGTATTTAAAAACCAGATTTACTTTAATAACTGTTTTCTGGATACATTCTTATGTCACAAAACACCAAAAACTTAACACTATAGATCTTCCATTTATTTTTATTTTTTTTTTTATAAAACAACATAGCAATATAATCTCAGTAACTTTAGACTTAAAATCGACAAATCAAAATTTTTCAATACATTTTCAAAATTTGCTTTGAATATTATTGTTTTTTCTATAGCAGCTCAGTGATGAGATATATGTTCTCATTATGTAGATCGGTGCAGCCAGCCAATATTCTCGGTCACGTGGCCAGTCACGTGACTCTTGCACAATGTGTCACCACCTCCTCACATGCCTGCTTCCGTTATGCAACCCAGGTTGGGCGAGTCGATCCACAGACATTCTTGGAATGCACATTATAACATATTTCTGGTAATATACTACCCCAACAATTTTCCCTATAACCTTCCAACAGTGTCAAGTATTCAATATCGTTTTTCGGGTAGTTAAATTTTGTGGTGGATTTCAAGCAAAAATTTTTGGCGCATGGAATTTTCAGTTGAAATGTACTTGATTAGATGAAAGTGATATATTTAATCGTTAAATACAGCGTACTTTGTCTTTTACTTCAAAGCAAGTTTTTCCTAAAGTTTAAAATACTGTTAACTCTATGATGAAATTCTTCTAGTGTATTGAATTAGCATAATGAGGAATAATCAAAGAAAACAATTACACTAATATCACAGTGCATTTAATTTGTTTTAAATGTAGAAAAATCTAAACATTTAGTAACAAATCATTTTCTTCTGCGAAACGATTTTCAAATTATTAGATTAAACTATATCTTACGCATGCGTATTATTCTGAATTATTGTTTTATGCTTTCCGAAAGCTTTACGTAGCTCTTAAAATATATTTTTAGTTACTGTATGATACAGTAAAGTTTTACTCTCAACTCTGCTTTTTCAAGTTTAAAAAATCATTATTTTAGTAACGATAATGATTACATTAAAAGATTGAGACATTATCATACGTGTATGTGCTGATAACATTATAATTGGTTTTATGGTGTGTTTTTAATTACCTTAATCGTCTAAAGTAAAGCTGTAAAGTTAAACCACTACGTGGTTGCAATGTTATTTTGGGCCGATTTAACATTTTTAGACAATATAAAACGTAAAAAAACTGGCCAATGTAGGTAAGTATTTAGAAGTTTTTATAAACACATTACAATATAACAAACCCAGAAAGAAAAAACAACACTTGAGCGCACGTACGCACGGACGGACGGTTTGATTTCGCACTTTATACTTGGGTTGTTCCATCTCGGCAGCGGCAGTCTGCTCAAAACAAACAAATTTGTTGTATCTCATAGTCTATTTACTAAAACTTTCAAATACTCAAGAACGCCATAAATGCATTTTTTATTTCTCGGTGTTGTAAATTGGTCTCACATACGTGGATTTGGTAAAAATAGAATTTAGTATCTAAACTTAGTAGGCCTACCTCAACACCACGGTTTGAATTGGAGATAACTAACCTATTTCATTATTAGAGAAATTATCAGTCATAAGTTACCTGTTCGGGTAATAAGCAAATATGAAATACAACAAGTTTATTTTCATGCAAATATATCTTTGTAAATGTATAAAAGTTTAAAGTTGTCTTCAATTTCACAAGTGTTATTGAGCGTTACTTTCTTTATATAAAAAAAATCTTGATTTAAGTAGTACTGAATTTACTAATCGTGTAGTTTATTTTTGTATATTTTATATACCTATCTAATAATTAATTCCTAAATTAATTTAACAACCGACTTTTTGCATTACCTAAGGTTTGATAAATTTTATTGCTTTATTTATAATATTAGTTGTCCATGGGTTTTAAGATACCATTAGTAATATTATAACAAGTTTTTTTTTTCGGATTTCAGGTGAGTACCAAGATGATTTAATCTCAGTCTTTGTCAAAGGTAAGAACTACCCCATACATCAGAGTAGTTCGTAAGCCCTTTGTCATAAAATATGCATGTCTAAAGTAAATATAATGAAGGAATTATAAACTATGGCATATATCACAAACATCTTTATTCTGCTATCTGTTATGAATTTAAATGGAAAAGTTTTATTCAATTTCGACATTCCGTTTTGGCGTTAAACTCAATTGTTAATCAGTTGTAAATGATAATAACTACACACAAACTTTCACTTATTACATATGTCTGTGTAAAAACTAAGTGTTTGGTTAAATTGTGTCCATACAAATTTATTTTTTATTTTAAGATAACTGTAGGATTCCTAACAAGCGGACACGTGGACAACTAGTGCAGTAGACCACATGTTTTTGTTAAGCTTATAACATTTGATTTTTTTTAATATTTTGCGAGAAAAATCTTAGAAGATTGCATGATAAAAATCTCTGGGGATTATTGCTTTATTTGTTATAAAAATAAATTTTTGTTTTTCTATTTGACTGTCAGAAGTAACAATAATGCTCCACCTTATCATTATTTTCAGGTAAACTTTTATGTGTTCAGTTTAAATCTATAACAACCTCTCTTGAACTAGATTGTTTTTAATATTAAACATTTTCAAAATAGTTTTACTGTTTTCGCACTTTGATTGAAATATTTCCCCAGATCAGTTAAGTGCAGGATTATAATTTATTCTTATTTGGTTGGCGTTTATTAAATACATAACGTCGACAAGTACAAATCGTTGTTAATACAATTCATATTTTTAAGTTCAGATATTTAAGTTTGCTTTGTTTGGAAAGTAAAATATATTTAATTGCAAAACAGCATAATTTCGGATAAAATTATCATCCCCTCATTAACTGCATTGCAAATTTATATAAATTAAAGAATGTAATTTTTTATGCACTCTCAAATTTTATTACAACTTAATTTAAGAAAATTGTGATGAATTAATACATGCAAAAGGTAAAGCAATAATCGGGGATAAGAGGGAGGGTGTAATTCGAGATGGAAGGTTGCTATCTGGTCCGGAGCCAAGCGCAACAGGCGAGCAACTGTTGCTTAGTGGAAATAAGTGGACAGACCCCATGCAGCATAACTTACTCAAGATCCTCTATGAGTGACGTTCTCATTTTATTTGGTGACAATTTTCGATTTCCCATACTGAAAACTTTATGGGTTTTAGTATTTTGTAATCTTATTATTCATATTCCATCCATGTAAGTACTAAGTTTAACATCACTTTCACAGTACTAAGTTTTGTATCACTTTCTCAGACATGGAATCTATTCTATAATGTAAGCTATTATGGGTTTTTTATTTATTTATTATATTTGAAACATAACTATATATAGATATACAGTTTACATATTCCATAACTATCTATCTCACCACTTACAATCACAGTTTTAGTTAAATTTCACATTATTTAAATACTCATCGCAATACAATTTGCTTTTCACATCAAACAAATAAATCAATAGTGAAACAATAAATCAAAAGTAAATCAATAGTGTTTGATATACTCAATCACTAGATTGAAAGTGTCTTTAAATTGATGAGTTAAGAGCAATCTACTTTAATGTTTATTACAAAGCATATTACCTCAAACCTACTTAACTTAATGGCTCTACGTATTCAATTGTACATGAAAATTTCCCTTTTGTCACATAAAACCCTAAAACTCAGTTTCAATGACCCCATCTTACAACACACAAAAACTTTGGTTTTGAGAGGCCTTTTATTAGGTTAATGTTAAATGTCCGGGACGGCCTTCTAAGGGTATCGGTATAGGTCTCTCGGACATTCATCATCGATCTATAGTTTAAATTTCCCGTCGCAATAATGTTATTTTCAAAGGAGGAATTTCCCTTAAATATAAAATATCTATATAAACGATATCCATGTCGGTAAGCTCTTTGTTCAATGAGATTTTAAAAAATTCTAAATAGTTAAAATTCATCGTGGCGTATTAGAAAAATTTGTATGCATATGTCTACTACTTATTTGTATTTTTATCTATACTTATTTTACAAAAATATTAAAAATTATTAACAAAAAGTCCTGATATATTGGAGTGGTTTAAGCATATTTTTAAATGATTTTTTATTCGTCGTACTATTTATTCGCTTTTTATTAAATAGATAACTCGAAAGAAGATGTTTATGAAAAAATATTCAGTCATTAAAAGTTATTGTAATAGATTTAGCAGAAACGAAGAGGTTCAAATTGGTGGCAATAATAGGGTAAGGGCTGTCTAATAGGTTGAGATAAGGTGTTAATACTCTCAAAACTGCTTCCGAAATTCGTTAATCATTCAAGCACTACTAAATGTTTTACTGCTATAGGTTCTGATTCATAGTCACTACTTACTTAATGATATCAACACACTCTCACACACACATACACTCCCTTTATTTTGGTATAATAACACTGAGCGGAGTCCTGTCAACACCTTAATGTAAACGTTTTACTTAAAAGTTTCAAAATATGTTGTAAAAATTCCCATCGGAGCAAAATTCTTGATGTTTATTAAAATAATTAAGTATAAATAAACTTTGGTAAATGGTTTTACTGATCTGACAGATTTACAGGTTTGCGGAAGTCTCTAAATTCCTCAATATTTTTTTTCATTAATATACAAAATATTTGGCAGAATCAATTTGGCGTTTAAAATCTTATTTTTTATGTTATTACTGACGTCCCACATCCAATGGGGTCGGTCCATCAGAAGTCAGAAGAACGTCTTATATGTAAGCATAGTTTGAACTCAAATAAATAACTGAGCCGTAAATGTCGAGCGATAAAATTCTTATCTAAACTCATATCGATGTAACATTATAAAATACACTAAATCCTGCCATATTCATCTTATAAGTTTGGGTTTGTTTTATGTTATAAAAAGTTTAAAATTATGTACTATTTAACAAAGGAATACAATTGTATTCAGGACTCACTTAGGGAGTTCACTAAAAAAGTGTTTGAGAGAATTTATTCGCTTAAGTCGTAATTAAGATAATTTTAGAGGTCTTTAAATTATAAGCAGATCACCATAAATCCGACCTTAAAAGGTTGAATATGACAGAAGTTATTGTATTTTGATCTTTGAGGTTGGGGGTTCTGTCTCTGTAATATACTAATTGAGACCTTTAATTAGATGTACATATTAACCTAATCTTACATATAAGACTTTCTTATAACTCCTAGTTTTCCAACCTCCATTAGAGGTAGAAAGTTAGTAACAACGTTATAATGTTTTTTTATATAACTCCCATCTATTTTTTGATTTTATTCCAAATGGCATAGGAACTTTACAATGCTCAATACATAATGGCAATTCTAATGTTAACATTTGAACGTATAAATAGATAACAATATAAATATTAAATATAAAACATAACAACGATTTAATGTGCTTTCTGTAAATAGTAAAAAGACAACCACCAATAGATATCCATTGTTCAACTATGTAACAAAGCAAAGCTTAAGTATTATACAGGAAATTGATAATATTTAAATACATAACGTTGACAAGTACAAATCGTTGTTAAAACAATTCATACTTTTAAGTTCAGATATTTAAGTTGGCTTTGTTTGGAAAGTAAAATATATTTAATTGCAACACAGCATAATTTCCGATAAAATTATCATCCCCTCATTAACTGCTTTGCAAATTTACATGAATTAAAGAATGTAATTTTTAAGATTAATTAATTTGTAACATTAAGACTGGTCATAAGTTTGTCCAATTTATGATAGAAATTTATTCAAGTATTCAGTTTTAATGCTTGAGCGTGAAATTAAATAAAAATGCAGTGAAGAAGGATATCGACCCTAAAATATTCAAATCGAAAAGTTAACATCCCAACATTATCGATTACTAAGTGTACAGTCGAGTAAAAAATTGTAATTAACATTGCTATAAAAGAATTTTTATGTTTCGGTATATACTGTTTTAGGATATACTTGCATACTTCGAATTTGATTGAATTAAATTTTCCCTTCTAACCCTTTAATAATTTTTTACATCCTGAAAACCATATTTGAAATAATTAATGAAACGAAGCACATTCTAAGTGTTTATAAAATAAATATAATTGCTATTATTTTAAATATGCAGTAGAAATTCTTGTGTGAAAGGCAATAGAAGCTATACGACATCAAATAACAAAAACCTTGTACACCTAAAGCTTATTCTTAAAATAAAAAAAAAATCTTAAATATTTTTCTTCATTTAATCTCAATTGATTCCATTGAGTGTTCAACCCATTAAGGATAGAAGCAATAAAGTTGAAGCAGATCGGCTTAGGTTTTTAAACTGAGTCGCGTTGGTTTTGGTAGAGTTTGATCTCTGTAAATGTTGTGTCCACAGAGCAGTCCATTAGTATTATTAAACTACACTGCCTTTACCTGGACCTCTCCCCCCACCAAGCTACCTTGAATTTACTGCCTCTCCCCCCCTCACCCAAAAAGCCCAACACCACTACCACAAACGTCAACCGTCCCACACTCTTGTGACATCAACTGCTGTACTCTATATTCTTGACAGCAACAAATGTAATTTATGTTCTAAGAAGATTACATTTATCTTCATTTTGTTGATGGATAATCATATTGTGCATAACCGGCTGTATACATAACAGTTTTCAGCAGTTTTACAAACTTTATACTTTTTATTATATGTATTATAGTCACATAAAACTATTATTATTTTCCTACATATAGCTCTAATCCAGAAAGTAAAGAACGTTTGCTACTCACGCATAGCGATTATTCCTCAGAACTGCGATTGCGTGTGTGTCAGTTACGTCTATTTCGTCTATATGTGTCGAATTTCGTTAATGTGTGGTCTTGTCATTGTTATGTAACATTTCAATACTGCATCGTCCAATGAAACTTAAACAAAATGTGTGGTGAATTGTGACAATTACTATTTATTAATTTGTTTCATCGGGAAAATTAAAAAAATCATAGAGTACAAACAATTGTTACTCCCTTTTTTGTTTTTATTGTTTGTTTGTTTTTTTTTTTTTTTTACGGAGAGACAGGAAAAATGCAATTACGCAGGTGGCCAGCCTGAAGAGTGGGACTACCCTAAAAACGGGTTTTACCCATTAAAAAACCTCTTCTACACTTTAAGACCTGGAATTGTTTATCACATTACGGCACGCTAAGCTCAAATTTGGCTTACGCCCATGGTGCTCGCTCCTTATGCAACGGCTTGGTCAAGGGATTTGTGCCACTTCGCGGTCCAGATAGGTTTTCTTTCCAGGAGGATGCTCCGGACGAACTGTGATAAACATTCCCAGTTGCCCTCATCGTCCATAATCTTTTCACATACCATGTCCAAAGATAAAAGCACCGTGTCGTCTTGTAGCCTCCAGGTGGGGCCTTTCCAAACGAGGACAGCGGAAGAAAGTGTGTTCCGTGGTGTTAGGAACGGCCGGGCAGTAGATGCAATCCGGTAAACCGGTTTTGCCAATCCGGTTCGACTTGGAATAGCCGTGACCTTTCAGGAACTGCGTGAGGTAGTAGCCCACATCATCACCCCGCCTTTCTATCCATGTGTGGAACTTCACGATGAGTCGCGCAGTCCATCGTCCTCGGGTGTCGTAATTCCAGCTATGTTGCCATTGCTGGAAGGGTAGGGAGCGCTCTTCGGATCTTGCTGCATCCTATCCTATCTCACCTTGTCTGACAAGAGCTTGACAGGGATGACTTCGGTAACCACAGGACGTCTGGCTTAGATACTGCCCGATGGACAGAAAACACCCGAAGCGCAGCTTAACACTGATCCCGGGCGAGTCACAACCTATAGAATTTCTTGGTGAGAGTGTCAGCCCACACCTCTGCCCCATAAAGGAGCACGGACTCGACTGTGGACATCAATAACCATCTTATGCTAGATCGAGGACCCCCGATATTGACCATTTGCTTATTAAGATAAGGGAACATCTTACCAGTCTTGTCCGCCGTACGGTAGACCTGTGCCTCCAGCTTAACTAGTTGTCCATAATAACTCTAGGGTAGTTGGCGGCATGTGTTGACTGGACCACTCCCCTTCCTACTCGCAAAGAGACGACGACGATGTCAATTCTTTTCTTTGTGAGGATCACGATCTTCGTCTTGCTCAGGGCAAGCGAAATACCGTGATTGGACATCCAGGTGTTGACCACGCGCATGACCCGGTTCAACTGTAGCTGGGCACGCTTAACGTTGCATGCGCCGATTTGAGCCACAACGCCATCGCCATACCCAACTCAGATGGTTTTATCTGGCATTTTGGATCTCAGGAGGCTGTCATAAGTGACATTCAAGTGATCCGGGCCCAGTATCGAACGCTGCGCGGCACCAAATGTGACTTCCGTTGTCCACTCTCCATCTCGAGGGTCTTAAATCAGTCGTCTAAGATGGAGATAGCCCTCAATGAGCCGCGACGGATTCGTTGGAATGCGAAAGTTGTTGCGCATCCAACATATTGACCCATATTGCATTGTTGAAAGCATTTTTGACATGAAGCATAACTAGAAGCACTACTTGGCGGGAGAAACAGTTGTGGCTCTCGGCTCTCTCAACAGATTTTTGGGCTTTGGCAATAGCGTCAATTGTCGACCGTTCCTTTCTGAAGCCTACTGACGAGGGTAAAGGTACCCTGCAGCTTGGGTACTGCAGGTACCCAACAAGTTGCAGAAGTCAGAAGGGAACGAATTTAACGAATCTACTTTTCCAAAAATTTTCCAGCCATGTCCAACATGCAGAGAGGTCTGTGGGAGGAAGGCAACTCAGGTTAACCTTTTCCTTTGCTGATAAGTGCACGTCTGGTGGTTTTCCACGAAGATGAAAACACCCCTTCAACCAAGCAGGCATTGTACATTCTCAACAAAAATCCGGGATTAATAGTGAAATTCTTCTTTAGAGTCTCTTTGGGAATCCCGTTGGGGCCAGGAGCCTTGTTGCTCTTCGGGGCGAGAACGGAAGTTTCCAAATCGTCAATGGTGAAGAGCGGAACGTCCTCCACCCATTTGAAGACATTCTGCAGTGGTCACCGAAGATGTTCAGGAAACATGGCAGTGACAACTCTCTCCATGATTGCGCCCTACATTATGGAAGGTCAATAGTCAATAGTCAATAGTCAATAGTTCTTTATTCAAAAATTTCATACAAAGATGAACATGAATGGTGTCATAACTACCACAAAACTAACTTAAAGCTAAAACAAAATTTATAACACTTTTACTAGCAGCGAACTTTACAAACAACCGCCAAAAAACTCTTTGAAGGAATACAGAGGTGTTTGCAACAGGAATCGTTTAAGCTCTTTTTTGAACTTAATACCATTTTTTATGTTGATTATTTCAGTTGGTAATTTGTTATAAAATTTAATTCCAGCGTATGACGGTTTCTTTTCAAAGAATTTTAAGTTGTGGATTGGAAAAGCTATTTTTTCTCTATTTCTTGTTGGGTATGTATGAGAGGAGCCTAATGTGGTGAGGCTTGAATAGTGATTCCTTACATGCATACAAACTTCAAATATGTACTGCGAAAAAACAGTTAAGATGCCCAATGATTTAAAAAATTCTTTAACGGAAACTGTTCTCTGAATGTTTAATATCATTCTAATTGCTTGTTTTTGTAAGACAAATATTTTTTTCAAGTTTTCAAAATTAGTCACTCCATATAATACTAAAACAAATGATATATGTGAATGGATCAGTGAAAAATAAATTGTTTTTAGTGTTTCTTGTGGACACAATTTTGACATTTTTCGTAATGCGTATAGGCCAGATGAGACTTTATTACAGACATTTTCAATGTGATCATTCCAATTCAAATGTTTATCAATTTTCAATCCTAGAAATTTAATGACGTCAACCTCTTGCAGTAGTTCATCTTCAATAAATAGATTTACTTGGGAGGATAATTTACTATGCGCTGTATTAAACGAAATGTATTTTGTTTTAACAAAATTTATTAAAAGGTTCGAGTTATTTAAATGCTGATGAATTGAGGAAAGTTCTTCAAATGCCAGTCTTTCGACCATATCATGTGATTTGCTTGAAAATTTTAAATTTATATCATCAGTATATAGGCAAATCCTCCCAGAATCAACTTGTTCTGGCATACCCTTTAAATAACAGATAAATAACAATGGTCCTAAAATTGAACCTTGAGGCACGCCATAGTTAACATTTTCAAGAGAAGAGGGGACATTTGTTTTATGGTTGAAGTTATTGATGTAGTCTACATCTACAAAATGTCTCCTATTTCGCAGATAGGAACTGAACCATACATGAGCTCTGCCTCGAACTCCTAGAGAACAAAGAATGTCAAGTAGTTTATTATGGCACACACTATCAAACGCCTTACTGAGGTCCATGAATACTCCCACAACATTTTCGCCATTTCCAACTGAATCAATTACAGATTCTAAAAACTCCACCCCAGCGCTAATTACGGATTTTCCAGAGCGGAAACCATGTTGTACGTCATCTAAAAGTTTGTTGGACTCTAGGTAATTTAAAAATTGTAAACTCATGGCCTTTTCAAAAATTTTAGAAAATGTAGGTAGCAAGGACACAGGCCGGTAATTTTTGGCTTCAAGATCACTTCCATTTTTATAAAGAGGTCTTATTTTGGCTACTTTTAATTTTTCAGGGTAAATACCCGTAATGAAAGAAGAATTTATTAAATGAGCTATAGGCTTTTTAAGGCTATCGACCACAAGTTTTATAATTGGCATGGGAACACCGTCATAGCCAGATGAAAATTTGTTACTAAAAGAGAAAATAATATTTTTAACATCAATTTCGGAAACAGGTGTAGGAATAAAAACACTGGTGGTGTATGATAGTTGATTAGACATACCTCTATGATTTACAGAATTCAATTTAGGCACTATTTCTGTTTCCACCATTTTTGCGTAGTACTTGTTTAAACAAGTACCAACTAACTTTGGGTCATCAGTAATAATTGAGTCACATTTTAAAAATATGTTCTTATCAAATTTATTTTTATTACCAACCTCATCATTAATAATTTGCCAGGTTGATTTGCAAATATTATTTGACCTGCTTATCTGTTTTTTAAAGTAGTCCTGCTTTGCAGACAATATCTGTCTCCTTAACGTTTACTTCTCTTTTTTCAATTTTACATTTATATTACCATTTTGTTCATTGTTTAATCTCTTTGACATACTTAACATCTGTATATTTTCTTTAGTTTTTACAATCTCCTCCGTAATCCATTTCTTTTTGTTCAACTTCCGCCTGCATTTTAACAACGGGAAACAAAAATTGAAATAGTACAAAAATAAGTCAATAAATACATCATACTTTACCTCAACCTTAGCATTAAACACATCTAACCAAGTTTCCTTAGATATCATGTTTGTAAAGTTCGCTTTATTGGAGTCCGTAAACTTCCTTCGAGTTTCAACAAAATTTTTATTTTTTGATTCTTTTACTTTAAAGTCATTAATTTCAAGCAGTTGGCCGTCATGATCAGAAAGCTCTGTGATGATTCCAGTTATTTTGATTTTGGTTTTCTTAATATTAGTTATGAACTGATCAATAGCACTGTTTTTAGTTTTACCATATCTCGTTGGAAAGTTTACGGCACAATACAACATATGTGACCTTAAAATACAATTTAACTTTTTACTCTCAGGGTTTTTTTCAAGAACATTAATATTCACATCACCAGCAACAATAATGTGTTTATATTTTTTATTTAAAATTTCGAGAGCAATATCTAGTTTATCTAAGAAAACATTGTTATAACAATGGCGTGGTGTTCTATAAACACCAGCTAAAATTATTATTTCATTGTTAATTTTAATTTCAGCCAATGCAAATTCAAACTCTATCTTTAATCAAGTTCTGTACCGCCGGTATTTTTATCTCTCTGGCCTGCATCAGTGGGTTTGCCACAATCAACACACCACCTCCATTAGCTGTACTTTTAGCATAGGAAGAGATTGTTTGAAAATTGTTAATATTCAATCTGTTTAATTCGAAAGAGCTCATCTTATGTTCAGTTAAAATTAATATGTCACATTTAATTCCTGTTAAAACCAATTCTAAAATGTCTGTCCGCGATTCAAGGTGTTGTATGTTATGGTGAAATATTTTTAAATAATGTTTGTTTAAAAAATTATTGTTGCTAGTATTTACCCTTTAAGAAATATTTATGCTATTTACATGCTTTTCATTTCGGTAACATCTAAAAAAACTCTGATTTGATTCTTGACTTAACTCACTTAACAGACTGACATTGGGACCAAGCACCACACTATCACTGACACTGACACTACCATCGACACCTCCAACCATTGGCCCACCCTGCAAGCCGGTAACAACAGGCGGTGAAATGATGGGATGTGCAGTCGATGAAGCAGAAACTCTCACAGCACTTGGCGAGTCAGCAGCCGACCGAGGCAAAGGAGCGTCGAAGGCAGAAACAGCGTCAGCAGTCGGTGAAGCAGTAGATACAAGGGATGATGCTGCGTTGGAATCAACAGATGCAGGTTGCGAGACGTCTGTATCCGGAGTTATGGAAACTGTATTGGATGGCTGAAATGCAGGTCTTGAGATGTTACTGCCTAACCCACTGGCAATGTTATTCCTCAAAAGCTCCACAAACTTATCATGATCCATGCCATTTCTCAAAGTTCTTGTTGCCCTCTCATCCCTCACAACTGCGGTAACTGCGGCACCAGTTATGCAATGAAATTTGACTATGTTCTTAGCAAAATGAATAGGTGATATCAAATCTCGCATACATCCCATTGGGGGACAAATTAATCTCGATAGTTGTTTTTCTTTAAAAGCATCAATCAAGTGGTTGAAAGATTGGTCGTAGGAGAGCTCACTAGGTTTTCCGGAGTACACCTCCTTCGTCACTAGCCCATAAACAGCAGCTTTATTGTTAAATCTTTGCAGTGCTAAATGATTACTCAGACAGTCCTTACGCAACGGACGACCAAACATCTTTCTAAAAACCACTGCCACCCCCGCAGTCATTTGACGCTGGTCCTCAAAATCACCCGATATACAATGGGCGAATGCCACTGATGGATCGTCTTTGAACTTGTTGATCATATCTTGCATTTCGGCATCTATCACTTCAATTGTACAGGGCTTGTTTGCAGGAGATTCCATGGAGATATTAAATGTTTTGTTTATTCCTGATACTGCAACAGTAGTGGTCTCAGATCGTGGCGCTGACACGTCAGGCAAGACAGAACACACTAATTTGGATATTTCTATTATGTTGCGTGCAATCTTTCTTTTCCCACTGCGGTTTATGTGTAAACCATGTCTTGTGTGATACCATTTCTGGAGGAGATGAATATCTAGAATTTTGACATGTGCTTTGTTATATGCAAGATTCCTAATTGCCATATTAATTTCTTTAATAATTTTGTTCTCCCTGCTTTGTTCACTGCGATCATATCGGTAAGGAATGGTTGCCATGATTAGGTTAGTGTGTTCAAATGTAGATTACTGTTTTTTGATATAGTCGGTTATATCATTGAGAAATGATTGTTCATTTGGTATCGAGTAACTTGAAATGTTGTTGGTTCCTGCTATTATTGTTATACAATCAGCCTTCGAAAACCTTTTGAAATCTGGTGAGTTAATTACTGATTCAAAAATCGGTTGAAGCAGGGCTCCAGGTTGGCAATGGTTGAATATAGTAAAGTTGTTGTTTATTTGTTCAAGGTAAGCAGAAAGGTCCCTCCCTTGGCTATCACTGGCCACTGTCAATCTCGGATTCATCGGAGATGCAAAAATCTCTTTCGATTGTGTTTTTGATTCGAGTAATAACTTATTTTGTTTGGATTGCAGTTTTTTTATTGGTTTTTTACTTGTCAAAGAAATAGTTCTAGGCGTAGAAACTGCGTCGGAGCAAGATTCTTCTTCATGTAGTTGATTCAATGTCTCAAAACGGTTTTTATTCACAAAGGTGTGAATAGTATTATTTGGAATTGGGGGCTTCGTACTTTTTAGAGCTGTTTTGTGTTTTACTTGGACCAAATCCCATTCATTGTTTTGTGTTTTGTTTTCAAAAATTCTCTCTATACCACTTTTGTCATTATTTATGTTCCCGGGCCCCATAGAAAACCATTGTATGAAAGGAATGTCTTGTTGACCATGACAGTAATAATGAGCTATGTAATTCGCATTTGCTAAGACGTGAACTCCACACTCGAATGATTGTTTTTGTTGTAAGCAAGGGATTTCAATCACTCGACTATAATCTATACCCATATTTTTTGCAACTGTTTTGGCTGATTCATAATTCATTGACTTTATTGAGTCAAAATGATAGGCAGAGCTTTCTAATTTGTTTATAAAAAGAAGGCTCCAATGAGATCCACTGACTCCTTTCCCAGCATCTGTACTGTCATTTATACACAAGAATACGTATTTACAGTTATCATAGTTTGTAAGTTTTAGGCAATCAACAGCACTGTTGGGTGTTCCTAATTTAATCTTTAGTGTTATTGAAGGTCCTAAAAACAAAACATTGTTATGGTTCATATTATTAGCTAAAGCAGAGAAATATGCCTCTATTATGGTGTCATCTACCCATTTGTCCTTTTCCCATGACAACTTTTTGGACTCAAGGTCCTTTAAGTTTGCTGTCATTGACTCTAAACAAAATTTCATCCTGGTTATATCTAAGTCCTTTTTATTATTCTGTTGTACTAGTGACTCATTTATATTTGCTGATTTTTTAATTTCTTCCTTTAACGAAGTATTCTCGGTCAAAAACAAGTCACATCTTCCTAGACATTCGGATAATTTATTTTCCAAGACATTGATTTGTTTCTTCAGCTTTAAATTTTCTTCAATCTCTGCGTTTTGGGCGTGAAAAGATTTATTCAAATCTAGTTGTCTCTGCCTTTTTTCAATGTCCAACTTACAAACCAGAGATGCTGTTTCCCGAAGTGAAGAATCAAGCTTGTTCTTTTTTTCTTCATTATCCACCATGATCGCATCGCAGTGTTTAATTAATACCGAAAGCTTGGATACTAGTTCATCTAAATCCTCATTAGGGTAGTTTGCCTTTAACTTATTTATTTCATAACATATAGATACAATAATTTCCTCCGACCTTTCTTTGTAGTCTGTTGACTCAAACACTAGCTCTTCCAAACCATTCATAGTACCAATATTTTAAATGCTCGTTAATAATAGTTTTAAATAAATAATAATAATTTATTTAATTATTTTACAATGATTCATGCATCACTTTTAATAATAAACCGTTCCCCTCTAATTTATGCAATTTGCAATACATGAAGGAGTCTGGGTTGCAGGAGAAAGATTGAAGGCGTTTCAATAATTCCTCACTAGTCGGACACACGAAGAGAAGCAGGCCAATTTGTAGCCCTCGCCAGATGTGCTGTCCACACAATCTAGCGGAAAGCAAGGAAACTACTTGCAGTTTAAATATTAAAAGTCACTGATGGTTAATATTGCATCAAAAAGTTGCGCCTGAACGAGGACTCGAACTGAAGTTTTGAGATTGACAGTTCAGCGTGTTATCCACTGGGCTACACTGCCACTTACAAGTAGATGATAGCGCCAAGTGATAAGGCGCGTGGCCGATAGGGCGCTCGAATGTGGACCTCGTGCTGTATGCCTGTTTTAATTAGTCGGACCTTATTTTAGGTTAGGCAAAGCACAAAAACGTGTGGTTCACTTACGCTCACTTGAACATATAAATAGATTCTCAGTAACGTTCACATGGCACTAAGTCACAAATAGACTAAGAGTTAAACAAAAATCTTTACTGTTATCATATACTTTAATCACAAAATTGAAGACGATCAGGTTGCACGTCCACTACATTAGCGCCTGCGCGCGCAACGGTGGAGAGCGTCCGCCAAGTTTCCGATTAACCCCAAAGCCCATGGACTGGAATTGACGTCGTCCCGAAGTTTCCTTCAACTATTTGTCTTGCCCCTATCAATGGCCTGGTGGAGAGACTTTTTCACAGCTTTGTAAGCCTCCGACTTACGAACTCTATCTACAGGAATTCTCGCTCTAGTGGCGGCACGTTTTGCTCTTAGCCATGTTCTTTTGAATTCCACAATCTCTTCAGTCCACCAGTAGACGGGTTGCTTTTTGCGACGGATCTTCCTCCAACGAGATACAAAGCTCTATCGTGGATGTTCCAAAGCCTCGGTGCTAGCCTCGCCAGGATTCCTTTGCGCTCCCCAAGCAACTAAACTTGACTAAACTTTGTGGTAAACTTGACCACGTCCAGTTTTTTCCACTGGCGTGGCACTTCCTAATATGTGGAAACTCTACGGTCTATGTCATGGACGTAATACAATGTATCGGTACAGTACAATGGTAACTACAAGTGTAATCCTTCACCACCCTCCAGCCTGAGATCCTATAAAGAAGCGACTCAGACATGAAGGTCACGTCAGGGATCGTGCCTCTCTGCCCAGGGTGCCGGAAAGTAGGCGTATCGCTCTGGTTGAGGACGACGAGCCCGGCCCTGGCAATAATGTCCAGGATGTGTTCCTTCCGGTAGTTGGTAGAAAACATTCCCCAATCGACAGCCCTCGATTTGAAATCGCCGCCAACGACGACGTTCCTAGTTGCACGCTCTCCTCCAGAAGGTACGGGAGGAATGACCAAACGTAAGATACCGGAAGCATCGTTGCACGATCACCCTTCGTTTTTCCCTTCAACTCACCCATCCAACTCTCAGGTGCTGGAGGCTAAGCAGCTTATTAGCATGCTTCTCACCCATTTCGGTGACGACTGCCATACGCTGCTGGCTCTAATTTGGTTTGGTCAACCAGACCTTCAGACCTCCCGTTTCCACCGGTAGTTCTGGGAGCGAATTCCTTAACGCCCGGATCACCTCGTTCTCTGTGGAGAAAGCGTCGAGATCTTGAATCACCTGCGAACTTTTTAGTTCAAGAGCTCATATTGATCCATTGTCACCAAGAACGGTTTTGAGGGAAGCAGCAAAACCCTCCTTGTCCTTCTATCTTTCTGGTCTCAGTCTTCTTTTGTCTGGCCTCGGTTTTAATCTGTCCAGTGACATAAATGTTTAACTTTCATATATCAAAACCTGTAAATTAAAAAAAAAATTAATAGACAAAAAGTTTACAAATTATATGATCTAACCAATGACACCGAGTTTATAGGGGAATGATAAGAAATAACACAGTTATTGTGATTTTCATTAAAATGCAAAATCAATGTTGTCTGCCTGAAAATGCCAATAAATTCGTAATTTGCTATCAAATCCTTAGTATCATTGGTTAGATATTTTAACTTTTTAAACTTGATTTTTGAACTAGATTGATAAAATTTATTTTGTGATATTTGCGTTAAAAGATTTAAAATGGTGGCTGTTTCAAAAATACTAATCGGAAAAAATATTTTTTCCTGAACATGATCATTGTTTTGATGAGGGATCATGCCAAATATGAACTTGATAGAACTATCTGTGACAGAAATATAAATTATTATGATTACAAAAAAAATGGTCGTCAGAGGCTTAATGAAGCATTTTTGGACATATGTTTACATGAACTTTTTTGTTCATTTTGATCCAAGCAATCACCACACGGAGCTTCCGAAGAGAGTTTCCAACCACCTAATAAAAAAATTTGGTAGAGGTGGAGTGGTCACTTGGTTTTCGTTATTGTTTGATTTGCGTACAGGCTGTGTCCTGTGAGGAGTCCATTACTATTATTAAACTGTACTGCCTTTACCAGGACCCCCTCCCCCTAGCCCACGTCCACACAATCATTCGCTACACAAACTCAGGACAGACCACTTCAAAGCTGATATACCTTTACGAGAATTTGAATCTTTTACCATTCGTAGTCATTGATTTGGCTTGTTTCATAAGTAAAAAGGTCTTATGAAGTTAAAAATTGTACAGTATGCTTTTAAATACAACCTAAGAAAAATTACAATGAAGGGATTTAAATTTTAATATTATATTGTTTAATTAAAATAATTAGTTTTGTTGACAAATATTTTTATATCAACTCGGCTGAAATATTTTGTGTTAAGTATGGGTGGATTGTTCACGACATGAAGTTCACTTGAATACGTTATAAATTGTTATAGAATAAATTATAAATGTCTAATGAGTGTGAATAATTATTTTTTCTACTTCTTTACAAAATACACATGATTAAAAATTAGTCAAAATATTATGACTTCTTCCTTGCTGTAACGGTTTTATTCAATATTTAAAGAAATATGGCCAGTAATCATATCCAAGTAAAAAAATAGTATGAACTCTTTACACCGGGTTTCTAAGCTGGTGGTATCGTAAATATTAAGTGTGGAAAACTTTATGATAGATTACCTTAAGTTGAATTGTTGTCGCTTTCAAACTTGACATACTACGAAAAGTGTTAACCGTCAACTCAAAAATTTGAATATTACTGTCAAAACAAACAAGTCTTAAAAATTTTGTAATCAAGAGGAGTGACCCTGCGCCTCTGGCAACTGCAGATTGTACAATACATAATCACATACGTGTAATTTTTCTACATGCTTGCTTTCAGCTGAAACAAATCGCATAGGTGTTGAAATAATCTAAATTTCGGTCTGAAACTTATAAAACCGTAAGAGTATGCCAAACAGCAACGGTTAATCAACCCTCATCAACCCTTTTGGTGAGCATTGTTGTCATCTGCATTGTTGTCGCAGTTGCTAGACGACAGGTTTAAAACAAGTTTTATCCCGAACGGGAAATTTTCAACAATATTTCAGGTATGGTATCATAGCTATGGTATCATTTTATTAGTAGTCTATAATCCTATGAGTTTCAAATAGTAGCTTTCAATTATTAAAGGGAGAGTGTTTTTTATTTGCTTAGCAAAAGCAAGAATTCTCCTATTTAAACAATTTGTATATGTATTTACAGCTCCTAAATTCAGTGAAATTTTTGAAAAAAAATTGCTACTGTCAATAGTTTTATAGTCGACTTGTCTTATTTATAATCTCTTCTTAACGAATTTCCCAAAGGGGTTACGTTAGAAGCTATGGCAAGACCTAAGAATGGGACCAAGTTACTTTTTCAGTTTGAGGTTCCCAAAAGCCAAAAAAACCAGTAACCCTCAAGCGGGCGCGTGTGGAGTTTTTCTCCACACGTGTAGTTTTTAAATATACCATTTTAAAAGCTTAAAAACAAACAATTTAGTATTTTGAATTTTTCAATCAGCTTTAATGGTTATGGAGAAAAAACAAAAATACGTTTTCCATGTTTTCCTTATGGGGAATCAACAAAATCCTCTCCTGTATCTTGCTTTTTTAAATAGCCAAAGCAAGATAGAGGGGTCTGTTATTGTTAAATTATACTTATTGACATAGATTGATAACATTTGGTATGTAGATTCACTATTGAGGGCTTAATTTACATTTGCTAACCAAACCCATATGGCTGCAAACATATGTTATCACCCCCATGGTGTTTATATGAGAAAATTTTTAAAATACCAGAACTTGATAAAAAATGGTATGTTCATTCATTGGGTAGGGATAAACTGATATTTGCTTACTAAACCAATATGGTGGCAAACCTTCATACTTCTACCCATGGTATTGATGGAGAAATTGTAAATTACGAAAATTCTCTCAGAAATGAAAATTAGCTGAGTATGCTTAGGTCCACTGCGATGAGGTATTTTTTGCATAAAACTTCTATAAATCATATACAAAAACATTGCAAAAAACTTTAATTGCATCGGTTCTACAAGTTTTAGCACTTAAAATGTTTCCAACATGTTTTCAAATGGCGCAAAAATGGGGATTGTAGGGAATTGTCTATTTTATTAGATATAAATTCACTGCCACGACTCTGTATTGTTTATTAAGCATATTAGTGTTCGAAAGAGCCCCGGTATAATTGTAGGCGTCCGTGCCGGAGCCCTTTGATGGGGTATTATATCTTGCTTACCCTCCCTGTCCGCTTTTAGAAACAGTGCTGAAAAACTTTCAACTCGCAACAATTATTTTGTAGAGCCTTTTATTAAAAGTATACTTATTTTGATCAACAATGATTAAGTCAAAATTTAATAAGTGAGTTAACAGTTTTTTTCTGTTTATTACACTTGTGTTGCTTTTTTTTGGATGATCAAATATAAAATCTAAATATTAATAGACAAGACAAGCATGTTTCTTTTCCTCCTTTTCTCTCAACTTTTGGCAATGTAGTAGAAATCCGCGTATACAGTTAGAAAGGTAGAGTCCTATATATGAGCTGAATCCCATTGTAATTCACATCGGCCCCCAGGGCTCCGCCCTAAGGCTTTCAAAGTTTCAATGTTAATCTTATAGTAGAATTATATTTTATTGAATCATTAGACAGCTGTTGTAATAACAAATGCTAGTAAATCAGCAATAATACATGTTTTGGTTTTAAACCATTTCGAAACTAATTAGCTCAAGATGAACTGAATGTTTTTTTTTTTTTGTCGAATTTCGACCAGTGGGCGATCTCTGGTTTAATAGAACACAGACGTTTAGAGTACTGTTAAAGATATTTTTCTTCATATTATTTCTACTTTATCCTTAGAAATGTTTTTTTTTCTTTAATACTATATTTTTTTAAGTAATATATTTATTTTTGACCATATAAAAACGGTTGGTGATGGATTAATTAGTTATTTATAAATAACTACTCACTTATTTAAACATTTATATTTTATTAATATCTTGTCTTTATACAAAATACTGAAAAATCCTTAATTGATTTGTCGCAATATATAAAACAATAAATGAAAAGTTTCCTTACCTTACCAGTTCCAGATCAATTCATTTTTTAAATAGACATTTAACCCTAAAATAAAACAAAATTAATTTATAAAATTTAATAATTTACAAAATGTTCCATAAATGTTTTAAAACTGTACTTCCAAATTAAACTTAAAATTCTATATTTTAATTTACTCAACCAGATTTTTACTACGTTTTAGCGAATTTTCCTAAATCTAATACCAAGCACTGTAGTAGCCACGGTAACACCTAAGGTATGAAGTTGCTCGACCAGGTCTACTTCCATGAGTTCGCGAACCAGCATTGTCGGGTTATGAAAACGCGGTTTTATGGGGTTTAAAGGGGTAAAAATGAGTTTTTTTGGCATTTTTGGACCAAAACTTTTAGAATTCAAGATTTAATTAATTCATTTAAATTTAACTAATTCATTTAAAAGCGCTTAAAAACCAAACAATTTAGTATTTTGAAATTTTTTATTTAGCTTAACAGATTCCGGAGAAAAGCTAAAAGTAGGTTTCCCATGTTAATATTATGAGAAATAAATAAAACCTTGTATCTCGCTTATTTATTGGCATGACTTGATAAAATTTGGTATGTACATTTACTAGGTAAGCCATAAATAATATTTGCTGACAACGCCCATATGGTGGCAAACCTAACTCACCCCCATAGGGTATAAATTGGGAAAATTAAAAAGTGCCGAATTTTTATACAATTTGATACGTCTTACCTAACCCTTACATATCCTAACAACTAACACTTTCTAACTACATCTCATGGCAGCAAACCTACATACTCATTCGCATAGTGTTTATGGGGAAAATACAAAATCTCAAATTTCCTTGGGAATTCGCTGAGTACGCAGGTCTGCTGAAACGGGGGTGTTTCATAACAAATAAAATTTCATTTGTTTGATTTAAAATTAAATTAAAAGAAAATACGTCACCGCTCGAACGGCTTATGAGTCACTATGCAATATGCTGTATGTTGTTGGGTTGTGCTTGCACTCTGAGGCATTGATCGGCAGCTGCAGCGGCGCGGCGCGGGGCGGAGCGGCTGGTCGGTAAGCCTCGGGTCGTGCCGAGGGCCTCGCTGCCGAGATTAAGGTGTTTACCTGGAACTAAGGACGTTATCTTTATCTCAGGAACTTTGCAGTCTCTCAGTCTAAGAACTTTTTAAAAAATAATACCCCCTGGAAAATATACAGCTTCAATATTTGAATTTTGTTTATTAAATACTGTCTCTAATCAGCCTTGACACCTATATATTATAAAAACTATTCTATTTTGTTTTATTTCCATAAAAGTAATATTAAAGGTCAAATACTTTCTGTCTGCCGTGTGATCCAAGTAATACCATGTTGGACAACGCGTTTCGACGTCCTAGGTCGTCATACATAGGTCCGCACAAAAAACTTAAAAATCTTTACTACATCTCGTGATGGCCGCGTCAAAGTTTAAAAAAACTCACACACAAACACAGAAACATAAAATTACGAATAAATAAACATAAAACCTGTAACATAAACATAACGTGATCTTAAAACAACTCAATATGAAATTACATAAAACTGCCTAAGGTGTGAATAGATTCTTTTTTTTTCATGCAGTGCATGTTTTGGACAACTTACTGTCCATAGTCAGCTGAAATGAACTAATCTAATCACACACACACGCTGTTCAATGTTTATTTATGACAATAATCGAACAATTTGAGAGTGTGATTATTGTAGTTCATTGCAGCTGAAGATGGACATAAGTTGTCCAAAACATGCCATGCATTAAAAAAGGATCTATTGACACCTGAGGCAGTTTTATAAAAACTGCCTATTTAAAACAAATATAATACTTTTGCATTAAATACTGATTCTAAAATGTGTTAATCGTGCTTTTGTCATAGAAAATAGTGCGTAGTCGATGATAGCTGTATTCTCAGTAACTGGACTTAGCCTAAGCTACTGGTTACTTGCAAAGGTCATTAGTGTCATAAAAACGTTATGAGTATACAAACCGTTTCTGTACTGACATATGGCCTGACGGCGTCTTGTGGTCCTATGATTTTTTTTAACATTTTCAATCTTAAAATGGCTAAAATTGTAATCATTCTGTTTCTAAATAACATCCTTAAATAATAGACCAAAGCTACAAAGGCACAACTTCATGGTTGTGAAGTAAGAAATAAGGCTACTCCATTTTCTTGCTTCAAAGGCGATTCCAGGTATTTCGAGCATGCATTCTTCCTATTTAGAAATATTTTTTTCACACTCTTGTTCTTTATTTGTTGTCTTTTTGTTTATTTGACACTTATATCTGTAAATAGATAACAGATGTTAATGGGGGTAGGAAAAAGAAAAAAGTACCTAAGGTTATATGGAAGTTGTATGTGTGTTAGTTCAACACATTTTCAGTTGTTCTCATCTATTTATTTTTGTTTATTTTCTCAAAATTTTAATTCATTCAAGATTATTATGTCGAAACAGGACAGGAAAACTCAAATATCTTCTAATAAATTACTGTTTGGTATGTGGAGCTGTAGAGTCGTTTAGTTCTGTCATGTAAATAATGTGGACATTCAATATAATTATCTCCGACAGTTTCTATTAAACCTGAGTTTCATTTGATAATGATGAGAAGCAAAGCCACATCTTGTTACTGTAAATGTCTTATTTACTAGCACCTGATTTATTCTCATGAAGTCAATAATTTCCCAACCATAAAACTTGCTGACCATGAACCAGACAAGGGGATTGCTAAACAAAGTTGTGGGATTCCCTTATACTGCCGTTCTCTTGGTGAAATTGCACTGAGTTCAGAGACCTCTAAAAGTTATATTATATCATAAATATTATTAAAATACTTCAAAGAATCACACCAAGAAGGTCCTCAACAATTGTAAGCTTCGTTATACATTATCATAAACTATTTCAGAACAATCAAACGCTGACGACAATTTTTCCTTGTCAGAAGTTGTTAAATTTGTAATTGATTTGAATATGCTTAAACGTAAGATTTGGAAAATAACTTTTTAAATTTATCCTCTTACAATATCGTTTAACACATTGCCCCTCGCTGATTAATACACATAATACCGGGTGTTCACAAAGTCTTGCCCTGATAAAGAAATCGAATAGCATGAAAACAAATTATGGTAGAATAATGTTTTATTTACAGTTTTAACAAGTGACTTCTTAAGTTTTATTTACATATTTTCAAACTCAATAAAATTCTGTGTGTCGCCTTGGGTTGCCTGTAAATATACGAGGAGACTTTTTCTTTTTTCCCATATTTTGGTTAACATTTAATGAGTATCAGACTGCACTGCATTTCTCATTCTCTCTTTTAGTGACTCTAAATCAAGAACTGGGGTGGAACACACTACGTCTTTGACAAACCCTCACATAAAAAAGTCTAGAGGGGTAAAGTCTGGTGACCGAGGAGGCAATTTAGTCGGGCGATCACGCCCAATCCACCGTAGCTTCAGTGATGCGCGGTCGTCAAGTTCGTTTCTTGCCACAAACACTGCCCCTGTCCCAAAAATATGGATAGCACCTCTCGATACTTTTTACATCAGGTGCAGTTGTTCTATATGTTTGCACAAAAAGTCTTTGGACAGTACCGGTAATGGGGGACTGGGTTTCATAGAACCATAGGACACACTGTTACTTCTTCTGGAGGCCAACCATTTCTGATTTGCTTTTGTACAGAATTTAAAGAAAACTGCATTGTTGTCAAACAGCTAAACAAAGGTGTTACCAACTTAATAATAAAAAAAACTAGATTAAATTCTCTTCAAAAGAAGCAATGTAAGATACGTGTGGCTCTAATGGTTTCTGTACAGCAAAGCTATCAAATCAGGGCAAGACTTTATGAACACCCGGTACCTATAATGTGTACACATAATATAATAATGCAGTATCAAAATATTTCTACATATAAGATTTTTATTACTTTTTACTGCCTTCCTTAGGACCTTTCCCTTTTTATACGAACAAACATTATAGTTCATACTTAAAAACTAACTAGTAGTATTTAAGTCCGGAAAACGTTAATATTTTTTATAATATGAAAGATGAAGCAATCAAACTTCAGGTTACCATTATGACACTTAGACATTTTTTAGATGATTTTCTTTCACTTACGTTGACAGCCCTCCATGAGTTGTAAGAAAATATCAAATTGAAGCATTAGTCGACATGTACACCAAATTACATATGGCTCACTTAGAATATTATAATGCCGCTATCTGGTCCTAAAATAAAAGTCCGGCCCAGACATTGCAGGCCTTCAAACTTACCATTAAACTTATATGAAAATATATATGACAAACGTAAATTAAGTCAAGTTCATAAATATTGCTCTGGATTCAAATATATTTTAAATTATGTATGATACTGCAAAGGCCAATAGCTTTTTATGCAATACTCGCTGTAATAGACGTAGGCTATCTGAGGGAGTCTTGGATAAAACCTCTTTTAACTTTGTCTTATTATACATAATTTTATGTTTTTCAATTCACAACAAAAATGTTAGAAACAGAATAAAAAGTCTAGTTTCTGAGGAGGTATTGGATTGTTAAAATCGATAATGTTTGCACCATTGGGTTGTCTTATGCCATGCAATGTTCGAAAGTCGCATGAAATATAATTTGATCTGTGGGGAAGCTCATCAAATGCTAACTTAGAAAGGGTCTTAATTCTCCGAAAGAGGTTTAAGGACTATGATGGGTATGAGAAGGTATGACAGTTGTAGGAGAGTGTTTTTGGACTGGTTCATAATGACGGTAGTATCTTGGTACATATGTGAAGTCGTAACTTCAGCAGGTGCTAGAGGACTTAGAAGACATGAACATCTTCATGGACACAATACCCGCTTCGCCTCCAACTTCAACCTTCCCGCTCAGAATAGCACGTTGTTTGAGAGGAAACCCTGGTACGCTTAGGCCAAACTCCACAACTTTCTTCCAACCGAACTTAAGGTGCTTGATACTGCAAGGCTGAAACCTCGTCTGAAGGATTGGCTCTTATCTCGACCCTTCTACTCGATTGGCAAATTCTCCTGCTGGAGAGACTTCCAAATTTGACATGGACACTTTTTAGTGTTATTTTTATTGACACGTACAATTCCGCTTTACACAACTCATTGTAATGACGGCTGTCAAATTCTTAATATTTTTTACTAAAAGTTCTCTCCCTCCCCCCCCTCTCTCGCTCTCACACACACTCTCACATACACACACAGACACACACATGTTTTTTATGAGAAATTTGAGTACCTGCCATTTCCTGCTTGATCACCTATTCATAGTCATTGCTTCTTTTCTTAATAAGGTCTTCAATGCAATATGCATATCAACCTATGCTTGTATTTTTTTCATAAACTCTTGGTGCGTCGTCCCTCTGGTATAGTATTAAAGAAATCGTCATATAAAAAAAGAGATTGTAGAATGTCGTAATGGCGTCGTACGAATTTTTTTATTCATCCATAATGACCCATGAAATATCAACCCTGATCTGGTTCCCTGATCTGGTTTCTTTTTTTCTGTTTATATGCGTGTGCATTCTTAATATACTATAACATTTTACTGAATACATTTAATTTTAAATATAAGTTCAATAAACAATTCTATAAAGCAATCCTCTAAGCCTCTAACCGGGAAAATGCCATTGACTCTTGCATTTCATGATTAAATATATTACTTGATGAGAACCAATGAAACTTGAAAAATTATTATAAGACGAAAAAGTGGTCTAATCATAGTATTATTGTATTTTACATTTGAGAGAGTTGACATCAAAACCTGTCACTACAACAAAGCTGTATAGCCCGTCTGTTGGTTAGGAAGCCAGGAAGTCGGTTAGAGTGGTTCTTTGTCGAGCTGACACGACTCGAGTCCGTGTTTGACTTTATCAAATGCATAGTTATATTATTGATCACTCCACTTAATTTAATCCTTGACACTCAAATAATGTTCATCATACCTGTTATTTCAAATTAATATGTATTCATTTTGAATAAATCTAAAAAAGGAAAGAAACATAATAATCCACATTTTTATATACAGTTTATATCAATTTGATAATAAAAATAGTTCGTTTTAAACTCCCGAAGAGAGAAATTACGCCGTTGGCAGGTGAAGTAACCCAATTGTTACCGTTGCAAACCCCAAAGAAGAAACGTCAAATAACGACTTCGGTGGGCTCACAAGAGGAAGAAAAAAGCGATGGTAACACTTCAATCTCTAACCACAATGGAAGGAAAAGTGAAGGGTTAAAAGAAGAATGGTGACATTGTTAGCGTGGCCGGGGATGACCCCCAAACAACCAGTACATACACCCATAGGAATAGACGATGACTTCACAGAAGCGAAGAGCTAGTCTGCCACGAAAACGGAGTAAATAAGGCATAAGTTTCCCAAAAAGCAAAGAAATATAAGGCACAAGTTTCCCAAAAGGCGGAAAAAATAAGGCAAAAGTTTCCCAAAAAGCAATGACATCACCCAACCGTAGAGCTTGGGTTCAATAGCCTCACCTACCTTAATCACATCAAGAGCGAATGCGAATGGAGCTGAAATGCTCCCAGCATTTGTTGGCCTGAAAACCAACGTTGGCATACCAAAACAGGGAAAGTGGAAACTGCTGCTGTTAACAGCACAGGATATTCTGCTTGGAGATTTGAGAGTATTCGAATAAATCAAATCAAACATCCTGGACTCGCATTCTCACTGTGCAGCGGCGTGACGCTGCGAGAGTTATGTGAGCGTACAGAACGCTCTCCGCAGCATCTATACTGATCATCGTAGGAGTCTTCGTGGCAAGTGCACCAAATGTGGAAATGGCGGAGGCCATAGATCTGGCCCGTGGAAAAGTAACAGCCACTTGGTACTGTCGATGGAATGAAGGCTCAATCGGAAGGTGTACATTGTGTCTCGTCAAGGATCTAGAATGGTGGCTTTGAAGTGAACACTTCTAACTCATCCAGCTCCTTACGGATCATGGGTAAGGTCAACTCACCCAAATGTAGGTGCTGTAAACACAATGATGATGATGTGGATTGCACATTGTGTGTGATTGTTTCAAATTTTAAATAATCTCTTTCCTGAAACCTGTTAGGAAGTAATTAATTATGAAAGAAGCTGGAATGCAGTGGCGGACTTTGTTCTGTACATACTGCATCCGATAAGAGAGTGACAGTTGTCTTGAATTATCATGTATAAAAAAAGGAAAAGGATCGATGAGCACAGAAAGAGGCCAATCCTGAGAGATACAGAAGCCATACACTGCGGTGTCGGAATGAGCATACGTTCTGGTTGATCGAAGGGACATAGTGACAGTACAAAGGGTTTATTACAAAGTAAGCTTAGCCGGAACAACACGGGAATTTCCTAAATGGAGCTTGTAACTCTAGTCACTGTTTGGATGCGGTGTGCAGGGTGCACTGCAACAAGGACAGGGTGCAATTTATTTTTCCTATAAGATCACAAGAATGAAAGACCTAATGATCTCACTTAAAATTTTGACAAACTCAATTGGAGACTCTAGGACCAGCCAGGACCGTCTGCTCGTCTTTATTGTGTTCGGAGACTTTTTCAGTGTAAGTACTATCAGCCCAAATCTGAACCAAATTTGAACATTTCACCCTATTATTATCAAAGTCATGTGAACAACAACACAAGACTCCAGAAAAGTTTTTGTCATTTACATTACTTAGATAGTCTAACTTAAACGGTACTTCATAATACTTATCTTATGTTAGCCTCCTCATAACGGTTTAGGGTAGGCCTACTTACTTATATGTATATCTTCGTCATCCACCTATAAATCCCGATGCCTAGAAAAATGGTTTTAATTGTTGGCATTTTTGAAAGTAAAAGATTCATAATAAAGGGCACTGATAAAAACATACCAATGCTGACCATTTTTAATTAGTTGTGGTTTTTGTTTGAAGAGGATATCAGGAGGCTTGGTCAAAGTTTTACGTTAAGTTCACCTGTTGATACTGTACATACACTGTGATTAGAGTATTTACATAAATGAAATAGGTAGGGCAGGGTCTGTACGTACGCTTTGCTTCATAATTGCGAGAGATACGGCACCCATACAAAGGTGTGGCATGATACAGAGCCTACTTGGATTCAAAAATACCGTATACCTTTGGAAACACTACGACTACTGCCCACAAACTTCTGTCTGAAGGATAGAGTTTGATCACATTTCAAGAAGGCTTTGGGGTGCCGGAAATCAGCCTTTCTTCCAAATACATGAAGAAATATCTATTTGTCTGCATGAGCTGGGACCAAAATTTGGTATACATACTCAATCTAGACATTGGAGAGGAAAGCATGAACTAAGAGTAACTAAGTCATAACCTGTAACAGTTGCTGTGATGGAAACAATGTTTATTTTTGTACTCGAAAAAATCGGCACTGAAAAGAACCTATCAGTGCAAGAGGGTGAATATTTTATCGTATAAAGTTTGACGTAGTTCGTTCGCGACATTTTTCTGTAGTGCCTGACAAAGGCACAAATAGCATAAGAAATCAAACGGAAATAGCCATGAAATGAGCGAAAAATTCATCAAATAGTGTTGTATTTTTTCATATGAAGCTGCGTGAAGATCGGCAAATATTTATGAGCTTATTTAAAAACCAATAAGTACAGTTAAGTCTTTTTAGTTGCTAAAATTCAAAAGGCCCCCAACAATAATTGCGCACAATTTTGGTTAATTCAAGATAAAAACAGTCTTATGGTAATTAGATAAACATTAATATTGGTAAAAATACGTATATACATACAAAATAGTTGAAAAACTAATATAATATGATTTTCAATATATTAAAAATTAAAATCGCAAAATGAGCCAAAAAAGTTTTTATGAACAAGCTATAAAATAAATTTAAACAATTCTTTAGTAAGATCAGAGTCTAATCTATGTAAAATTATACTGGATCCTTGTAAACTAACGTGAAGAATACATATATGCTGGCCTACAACCATTCCTAATAGATGTGATTCATCCATTGCAACATTTATTTATATTTTAATAATCTAGACCTATATAAACATTATTATTCTTAACCCTTAAAAACATAGACGTTTTCGATACATTTTTGTTAATGTACCATATTGTACCTTTATGAATAGGCATGAAGTTAGTACTTAAATTAATCGTGCTAATCAAAAGGTCAACATAAGGAAATAAAAGTTTTCTGTACAGAAACTTGATTAAATGAAGTCTTACAGAAGTCCGATTAAAGAAAACAGCTAATTCACCTGTCATGTAGGTTCAACAAAAATATTATGTAGCTTAATTTCAATTTTTATAATTAGTTCATTTTCAATAGCTATAACTCATGATAAAAGAATCATACGAAGATGTCGTTGGGGTCCGTGAGCCGGTGTTCAAAAACTCTGAGAGTTCGCTGTCCGTCGGGCTGCACTTGTTTTTGGAGTCGCAGAAGCGCTTTCGAGCAGTGAGCAGCAATTATGAGCAGTTGACAATGGCAAGCCGCCGAAAGCGCTTCTGCGACTCCAAAAACAAGTGCAGCCCGACGGACAGCGAACTCTCCGAGTTCATGATAAAAGAAATTAAAAATAGTAAAAAAGAAAATTATAAGAAAGCCAATTCGAATTTATCTTAAGATGATGGTTACAGTAAAACCTTGAAAGCTGGCTTTCTTACCGGAATTTGTTGACCCATCAGTTAGTAAGCTTAATTAGTGTGCACCATTATCACAAATCAGGTAAAATTGTAAAATGTACATATTATTTAACTAAAAAATTTGAACGCCCATTTAGTTTATATGCAGAATTATCTTTTTGTTATAGAATATTATCGTTTATACAATACTTTCATGTTTTCAACCTTTGTTATTTTATACGATTTACTATGAGTAGTAGTTAAAAAGTTCAATTATAAGTGTCGGTGACTACTGACAAAGTGTTTGGTTTTATTGTACCTAAGTTATTTTGCATTCACCCTTAAATACAATTAATCACAAATTTAATTATTTCACTCATTAAATGATATCGGTGACGTATTATGTATACTTACAATTTATTTTTTAATTTATTGCGGTATGTACAATTACGATTTAACACGCAATCAACACTTTGTTTAGTTTTATAATATCCAACAATATTTTGGATTTATATATATACTTTTTTAGTACACGATGTTTTATGTAAAGTAATGATTAGTCTTTATTTCAAAGTATCCTTTGGAATAAGTGAAAAACAAACGACAGAACCCGGAGGGCCCAAATCCTCGAGAGCATTCAAATATCATGAGTTCTGAGAGCCGAGGGGGGGGAGTGTGTACCAAATGATCCGAATACTGATAGAACAACATCACTAAATCAGCGGAATGGGGCCATCTCATGGTATCGACTGCAACGAACGCCCTAAGAGTTAGCAAATAGCTTCCTGCACACCATACTATATGTACGCATAATTTGTTCCAAAAACAAATATTCAATATTTGAAAAAGTATAAATATATACACTAAATAGAAATATTAAAACGCAACAAGAACTACTATTTTGTATTGTTGTTAGGTTTTGAGTAAGAAACCAAGATGATTAATAATATTTGTATGTTGTAGTGAAAATTTTCGGTTATGGGGTAAAAATAAGCTATTGAACTTTGAATGATTTTAAAATTTCCATTAAAACATGCCAGAAACGATAAATAAAATAAAATTTGTTTGCTCCGTGGGAATCGAGGGACAAAGTTCTTATTTCCATTTTGTTATCATGTATTTAATCACCTGATACTACAATTTGTGTTAAATATTTCGCTATTTTACTTAGAATTACTTTTCTTAGGAAAATATATCTTGCCGTTGAACTTTACCGGATAATTTTAAAACTAAATTTCCAAAAAATCTAACTTGCTACAGTAAAAAAATAATAAAAAGTATTTTATATTTTACATACTTATGTTTATTATGATAAATATGGTGCTTTTAATGAATTATTTTGATATATTTACTAAATGACAAATTAAATTTCTACATAAATTCAAAACGACAAAATAATGAACACAGTAAAGTTAAAGAATTACTGTAATATAAATCCTTGTTTCAAATAATGGTTCAGGTATTATTTTAAATTAAATTTAAAACAACAACAAATTTTTTTAAATATTTTTTTTATTTAAAAAATATTGGTACCTGTGAATTAATTTTAAATTTATATAACAAACAATGAAAAACACAATGAAAACCCAAACAAAAGGCACCCTTTCGAAGATATCTTTCTTTTTCTCTTTTTATAATATTATGTTTTGCATCTTTTTATATCTCACGGAGAGCGTCCAAGTGAGTTAGTACAGAGCACACATTTTCAACTAAAAAAGAAAAAAATGTTAGGTATTTTTTGCATTAATTTAAAATTAACAATTTAGATCAATTTTTAATAATACTAACGATATTACCTTAATTAATCAATGATACAAGATGATTTAAAGTTTTTGTAATATTTACTCCGTTAACCAAAATGTAAAATACATAAGACCCTTAGACCTTTAACATATATTACATAGACCCTACCTATTTTCATACAATAGACCATTATCATAAGTTCAATAAACAATTCAAACGAATTACGATTCTATTTATTTGTTATAAACGTTAAGAGATGTTGAAAATTTTATTTTCATGTTTGTAATCAAAATACATTAAAAGTCGAAAATAAAACCTAGAAATTTAATGATTTAGCTAATGTTTCTAAGACGTTTAAGGTCTATAATCTTCCAAGTTTGAAAATTACAATTAAATTTCACTCTAAATCACTAATCAGCAATAACTGCTGCGTCCCCAATAACCTAAACCCCTAGTATGGTGTATTTGATAGTAGTCCGAATTGGGAATTACACAGTATAATCAATTAAGTATAGTTTCGAACACAAACTTGGAGTTAAAAAATTGCTCTTCATTGCCTGAACTGAAAATTGTAAGCTTGCACACTGCAAGTAAGTCTGGGTTTCGTTAATACCCTAGTAGTTAATGCCCTATAAAGATTGGTATATTTTAATTTGCAATTTTGTTTAAATTTTACCAATTGCAGATTGCTTAACCGTAACTTCACATTTTGTAATATAATACTAGGTTATTTTTTTGCTGGATAATAAACACAAGTATAGTAGTAAAGGCCATGTTGCATAGATATCGTGCGTGCGGAAACCGTCCATGGACTTTTTTGTTTTGAAAACTTTAAGGTGGTTTATTTTACTACAATTTACATTTCGTTGCTCTTGTCGACTATGATCCACCTAGTCTTATTATTTTATTTATTTGCATCTGCTTATTGACCAGTAAATGCAGTAAAACAAATTTTAGGAATCACCAAAATATATTTGAAAGATAAATGCTTTATAAAATAAGTATACCATTTTCCTTAAGTAATTTGGTGTTACAACGACTATATTATAAGGATTTAAAAAGTTGAGGTCTTAACAGGGCGCACTAGCTAACAGTAAGCCCAGGCGCGTGTTCAGGGACGGTGCCTAGAGATTATCGTGTTTACCTCCAATTACTAACGCTATCTTCCTAGTTACCCCTCGCTCATTCGCAAACTTGACAATCAATCGTCTATTGAGATCACTCGTGAAAGCTACATTCATCTAGGATATTTAAAGGGGCAAACAGATAAGAGGACTGATAGTTAATACTCAAACAATTAATAACTATTACAGTTCTTGTGATAACAAGGACACTGCAGGATAATTCAAACTAATTAATGTTTTATGTTTTAAACATCCTTTCAATCTCTAAATATATACGACGGATTTAATCAATCTAAAGTTCTAAAACCTATTTAGTTTACTACTTATCATTGTTCTTTCTAATTAATTAAACGTATTTCGTCTTGTTTTCTGAAGACAACATCCATCTTCGTTCAAGCCAAGTGGAATTAATAGAGCATTTGATAAATTAAAAAAAAACATATTTTTCTGTTATTATTAGAAAAAAACTCATTCAATTTTTTATCTATTTATTAAAAGGTTAAAATCAAATAAGCCTATTTTATAACTGAACTCATAATTTATGTTTTACACAAAGTTAAAACTTATAAAAGTCGCATGCAGATAATGCATCGTTTGCACAGTGCATGTATTCCCAAAGTGACCCTGGGCTTACGCTCAAGGGTGAACAAGTATACAAAATCCATGTGGAAAATGTAAGCTTTGTTTCATTGAAATTGAATTATTTATCACGTTACTCGTGTTATCATGATGTGTAATAAAATATTTTGTTTATAATGGATGTTATTTGAAAATTATTGGATGTTAAATTATAAAAATATATTTAATAAGTTTTTAAGCTTAATAAGAGGTTCGGTATTTTTCGTTTATAGGCACCAAAGATAATTTTACGGTTTTATTGCAAAATATGAAATATTGCACTATACCACCGAGTGCTGACATTCTTTAACATCTTTGACCACATTTTAGGTATTTAGTTTAATCTTTTTTATAAAAAAAGTTCTAGAAGACAGCATTGTGAGCGAAGAGAATGGGGAGTGGGCCAATGGTGCTTTTAGTTACTTAGATTGAAGAAGTTCTTACAACTGAATCTTGAAGACTAAAAAGTTGACATCAAGACGGTTGAGAATGCTTCGTTAGTTTGCATAGTTAGGTTCGGAAGTCCCGTTAAGACGTTGGTCCACCTGCACAGAAAACCAAAAGGTGCAGGCCTCTCAGCGGCGAGGAGAACTATCAGTTAATTGCTGATATCCCTCCACTAAAATCCATACAATTATTACAATTTAGGTTAGGTCAGGTTAGCGTTGTAAAGTCAAAATTGGTTTATTTAGGTTAGTTAACTCATTTTAAAAGTAAAACTTCAAAACAAATATAATCTATATCGTAAAACTGTTAAGCACGTATACATCACGCATAGTAGCGGAAGAGCGAGATTATCTAATAACGTTCTACCTGGAACGACTTTTGGATCAATTGTTGTGTAAACAAGAAGCATTGTTGGCAAACAATTGATAACAATGATAACGGAGCCTAGGTTTATATACGTATTGTAACCTTATCTAACAGGTGGACTAAAATACATTCAAAATGGATGAAGCATCTGTAATTTGGTGTCCCTACCAACAAAGCCATATCGAACAGCCGATTTTTGACAGTACTGGGGATCCACTCGGCATACGGCTAACTTGATGCCCCTGTTTTATAATTGGAACAATAACTTAATCTACATTCTCCACACGCAATATGCCAAATCAAAATCTGACTATTCTGCTGAATTTAGTCAGTGGTATGATTGACTGATCATCTACGACAAATTAACATTGTCATCCCAAGAGGTACGAGATCTATGATAATCTTCGTTGTATTGTATCAACCAACAAGTTACGCTTGTAACAATGGTTTGGTAAGGCTCTTAGATGGGAAAGAGTAGCTGCTTAAAAAAATATTAATAAATATTTTGTTGGCGAACAAGCGATAACAAAGATACTGGAGCCTAGATTGATATTTTCCATCATCGATTTGAGTAGGCTAGTCTCAACAAGTGTCAGTAACAACTAACAATTGTAAAATTCGATCACTATTTTATAGATTCTCTACAAATTAAATATCTTAGACAAATAATGAATTATTGACCAGGACTTCAGGCTAACGTAGACATCATCGTGTGATATTAGTTGCACTAACGAACATTTTAAATTTACTACTAATTAAGGTGTCAATAAACAATTGGCGTAGAGTACTAACAGCTTATTATATACGAACGAACGAGTCCTCTTACTTCCTGCGTTTAAGATTAAAAGATATTTTCTCGACTTTTAATTAAATGTGATTCCTGGGCCAGAAAAAAAGATTTAATGTGATTGTTAAGACGTCGTCAATTTGTGTCATAAAACTTTGACTCATTAAAAGTTAGAATTAGCTCTTTGTTATTTTGCTGTAAATAAAATGCTTTGGCAGTAAATTTTAATAATTGAATGTCTAATACGACTTTAAAGTATACGTATTATTTTCATCCTATTTAAATATTATAATTATTTTATTGAAATTACGGTATGTAATTAAAATATCTTTAACGAATAACTATGTCAGTATTAACATTAAATTAGTTAGTTACATTTATCGAACATATATTCAAAAAAAAAAATTAATTTTCTGTTTGAATTTTAACTATGGCCGTAATTCCGTTAATTAATATATACTTTAAATTATTTTCGCTAGATCTTTTCCTAAACAGATGTACTAAACATGAGTTTGGCTTAGCTCATATTAAATTTTTAAGATCGCTCCACGAGGTATGCTGTGGGAGGTATTTACTTATTCGAAGCCCAAAAATTACCAAATTAAACTTCGTTGCAACACCGGGAATGATGTAATACATTTTAGGAAGCCACGGAAATTTAACTACCGGCACCGTCCCCTGTAATACAATATCTTTCATGGGATGGAGTAAATATAGTCTTATTATATTAATTCCTTTCGTTTGGTAACATTCTACAGGCAGTTTACAGGAAAAGTTATAAGGTCACTAAACCTTATAGTGTTAGTAATAATATGCACATTATTTATGATTTTTTGGCATGAAAGCAAACATTTTAGAAATATAGCACTCGAAATTCGTTTAGACTTATATTCAATGATATTTAATTTGCCATTAGTAGCCAAGTCTATGTCGAAATGGCAATTAATATAATTTGATTAAATCACTATCATCCTAAACACAATGCAAACCGTAAACCGTTAATACTTGCGTTATTTCCTTTAGGTATCAAAATAATCCCAGTCATTAAATAATTACAGTACCTTAAGGCAATTACGAAAATCATAACTTAAATTAAATTCATAAAAATTTATGAAGGTTGTTAGAATAATAATCAATTTATATAATTCTTCGTGTAATAAAACCACAATATTAACAGAACCTTAAAATTAAAAACAATTACGAACAAGCCATATGAAAGTTAAAAAACCCTGTTCCGTGGCTGCATGTAATAGTTTGAGATTTTTAGGTTTTCTCAATATTGTGGTTTTATTTGTTGAATTTCAACTCATTTTAAAGAAATGTATACTTTAGAGAGTTTTGTCTAATAATGTTTAAAATAATTGTGTGTCCAAAAATGTATTGCCTTTCACTGCATTAATTATTTAAAACGTCACAGCATTTATAGGCTTAAGTGAGCAATGAGTTTACTTTACCAACGCTCACACAGACTACAAGTAGAAAGTAAACAAAGCCCTGTCTCAATCTTACAGTTTTCTGTTTACGGATATCCTGGAAAATCTTTAAAGAAACATCCATCTTTACCGATTATTTTATTCCAGATATGTCCGAAAACCGAATACATCGACTCGAAAAACAGCAGTGGGAGCCCGCGCCGCACCGTGCTGGTTACGTATTTGTTTACCAGTAGAAAATCGGTTTATAAGATCATAAATTTCATATTGAGCTGTTTACCAGGCCCGGCTTATCTAACCGCGACGGACGCCACCGCACAGTAAATAATAGTAATGCCTAGCTATTCGAACCCGAGCGACATTTCGTCTTATTTTATTTTCAGTTTTACAGATTGTATGTTAGTTTTGCAAGTTATTTACATTAGGACTGCTCAAGTCCTATTATGATATATTAAGCGAGTGGTATTAGAAGTTTAGTAAGAAACTAAATAGTTTAATTTAAAATATGGTAAACCAATACTGTTAAGAGATTATTTTATATTTTAGATTAACTATAATTTGTTACAAAAATATTATATAAAAATATATAACTAACATTGTTTATAGACGAGGAATTATTTATTTCAGAGTGAATAATTACCACTGTATTCAAGTCTATATTAATAGGCTAACGTGGGTAGCTTAAATTTTTATATAAAGTTAAACTTAACGTGTATTTTTATTTATGTCAATATATTCATGCATTTCTTCGAGAAGTGGAATGTGTTACAGTGACAATACAAAAAAAAACTTCAGCTAAATTTTGTTATTTATTCCTGGAAATAATACAACACAAAATTTCCTCTTTTAGATTATCAACTGAGATATTTTACAAGCCATGTAATACGTTTTATTTAATTTCATTCAATTCTCTTTTTAGGGACTAATGCAATTTTATTTCATAACTAAGAGTACTTATTTCAAGTTGTATTGAACATATTTTATACACACTAACGCTCACTTAACATATACTAAGCTCACGACGTATTATTATTAGCTCAGTCCAACCGACAAACTTATACATTTATCCGGCCCATAAGGATCTGTCAATCATGTTCCAATTGTAATGGGTATAAAAACAATAACGGATATGTGGCTAGTAAATCAAACGGAAGCCAGGACATTGACGAATGCCATGCAGCCGGCTCCGTCACTCATCCGTTAAAGGGGATTCTCTGGCGGGCAGTCAGTGTTATTTTATTTAAAACGGAAGACATAGAACACATAAGTTACATTTGTTAAGTAAAGATCCAAGATACAGAGATCTCAAGAAGGAATCGCAGTAACTGAATAACAAATATTGCAAAAATGTTTTATTATTTGGATAGCTTTGATAAAATAAGATATTTTCAAGTGTTTCACTTTACAATGAACATAATTGCAAGCTAATTAAATATAACAGACTATACAGAAAACAAATATTTAATTACGGCACACTAAAATATAGGCCAAAAGACAAAAGAAATTGAGCATTTTGTCTGTAAATACTCACGAAAAGAACATAGTGGTAGCATTATATAATCTAGTATAAGTATATTACACAAACTATATATTGATTATAATCAAGCAATTTATGTCTGTCACGACGGATAACCGTTAAATTATTGAAATGAAATTTTCAATAAAATATTATCATTTTACAATACCTAGTTTTCCTTGGCAATTAGTTAATACATAAACATCGTCGTTAATATTTAGTTAACCATAATACAAAAATAAGTTTATTTTCATCAGATTTAATGAGCTGTTCCCTTTTATGTTTAATAGTGTAGTAAAATTAGTCGGGAAAAATGAAATAATTTTTGGAAAGCTAATTTCTTTTGAAATGTGTTCTATGGCATCCCCTGACCTTCCTCCGAAAAGTCCCCTGCAATCCCATGTGGGGATCATGCTCAAAAATGAGGGGTTGGCCTATAAGGAGTTAAAATATATTTTGATATTAAGCATACTAAATTTGAATAAGTTCCAGAAGGTTGATATATATCAAATTAAAGGTCTTAAAATGTAGAGCACAATGCCGTAAACCCGACCTAAATATAACGGTCGAGGGAAAAATGGCAGACGTTCAAAATTTAGAATAAAATAATTCTATCAAAACTTTGAAATGCAATAACTTCCGACATATTTGACCTTTTGAGGTCTGGTTTTCGGCTATGTACTCTCCTTATAAAGGCCTTTAAAATTATGTATAGCATGGCTATGGACTAAGAAAAATTTTTCAAAACTCCCTTTTTGGGACGTCCATGTAGAGGGTGGTTCAAGGGTAATATGATGGGCATATGTCAAACTATCCGTATTTGCCAAGGTAATTGTACAAGCAAACGTTTGCCGCAAACCGGACCTCAAAAGGTCAAGTATTTCTAATATTATTACATTTTTAAGCGTTTTGATTAAAATTTGATTTTTATTCTAAGTTTGACAGGCTGCCATTTTAGATTCAAGCAACCTTTTGAGATGGGGTTTGCGGCATTGAATTCTACTACTTTAGAGCTTTAATTTGATATACATAAACCTATTGGTCGGCGAAAGACTTATTTCTGACTCCACGAGGGCCATCCCATCATTTTTAAGCATGTTGCCCACTGGGGATTTCAGGGGACTTTTCTGAGGGAGGTCAGGGGATGACATAGAACACATTTCAGCAAAAATTGGCTGTCCAAAAATTTTTTCATTTTCCAGCCATATTTTGGCTTAATTTTACTACACTATAAATAAACTTAATGACAGAATGGCCTTTATTTGTTCTAACCCACATTTGAAAGTGGTTATATATACTTCTTCTTTTTTACAAAAAAAAACAAAAAAAAACAAAAAAAACAAAAAAAAAACAAAATAAAGAGGGGAGAAGAGACTTTCTTACACACCGTATACTAAGCTCGTGCTATATTATTATTAGCTCCTCAGTTTAAATTCATAACATCAAACGACAAAACATTTTTTATTCTTATTATTGCTCTATTCTTTATTTACGACCGTTGCAATAAGCACCGATAATTATATTACAAGTAAAATCGTAAATATATGCATGGTTTAACAAGCGTTGATTTATTAAACACACTTTAAAAGCGTAACTTAATTATATATTTAACGTATAGGATTCACATTAAAATACAGGTGTTAGACCATGAGAGCTCCGCATTTGACGGATGTTTTTTAATTAAGTAATTCGCAAATCAGATGATTGTTCCGTTTACGATTTAGGTTACAGCTACTTTATATGAATAACCTCAAAAGATTTTGATCATATGTGAGTGAAAACGACGATTTGATGAGACGAAATAATATTTTGACTACGTTTTGGATTGGTGACAGTCTATAACCTTTACATGTTTAACATAATATTGCTTTACTCAGTTATGTTGTCCGTTTTTTTGTGTTTATTTATGTTCGTGTATTATGTATTATATATGCTCGTAAGATATTTATACCCCCTTCAAAATAAGTGTGCGGTCGAAAAATAGATTTTAATTTCGCACCACGAGTAAAATTTTCACAATACCTTCCTAACTTAGCCTATTTTCTTGACAATCAGATGTTTTTTTTTTTTGTTTCGCCCTAGAAATTACAAGCAAAAATAGGTCTCATGATCGTGCTACTTCCCATAGTTGCCGTTGCACTCGCTTCTTTTAACATCGCAAATGACAGAATAATAACGATTCTTATTCTTCACCTTCTTGACGATCCTCTTCATTTATTGTCTAATAAATCCTTGGAGAAAGGAGTTTTCCCCCATTACTGAAGAATGGATACATAATTCTATTGCCAAAATCTGGTGATTCAAGTGACGTGAAGAACTTACGTCCTATCACTATAAGTTCTACTTTTGGTAAGGTGTTCGAAGGACTTGTAATGGAGAGACTGAACCCGTATTTCTTCAAGCTAATACATCCCTCTCTCCACGGCTTTGTCCCTGGCAAATCCACTGTCTCGAATCTGCTTTTGTTTCAAGAATTTGTTCTTGGAACCTTTAGCAAAAAAAGCAGGTAGATAGATTTATTACATGGAAAAGCCTTTGATATGGCTGATCGTAGTACCCTACTGTCTAAACTGGGAGGATATAGGGTTGTGAATCCATTGCTCTCTTGGATTGCAGGTTATCTTTTCGACCGTAAACTGGTGGTTGAAGGAAATGAGCTCACTCGCATTAGTCCAAAGGTTCATAAAAATCTCGTCAATTTGTGCATGCCTCAGGTGTACCTCCGTGCTCAATTCTGGGCGCATGCCTTGTAAATATCTTCATCAATGACACTGTGAGTGAATCTGGAGCAAATGTGTTGTTGTTTGCCTATGATATGAAGATTTTGCCAGAGATATCGACCGTAGACGACTGCAAGGCTTTGCAAGCGATCATGGAAAGGATAAAGCAGTAGTGTAAAGTTAATAACTTGTGCATAAATCCTGGTAAAGGTTCCTTAGTAACATACCATCGCATAAAATCGCCTATTCTTTTTACAGACACCATCTTTGGCAATGAAATCCCCAGAGTCGATAAGATCAAGGATCTATAGTCCGTTTTTTTAAACCTGATCCTTCTCGAGAAAATTGGGGTGGGGGAGGGGTTTAAACTGTAAACAAAAAATTTAAACTGTAAACAACACATTTAAACTAGTGACAAACGTGTGTCGAGTATCAGATTTCCTCAAATAACGTTTTAAATAAGTTATGATATCTTTCAGTAACTCCTAGTCAGCTGTTATATTTTTAAGCCAAACCTATTCCTTGTTAAAAAGTAACAGTTCTAAAGTAAACTGATTAAAAATGTCTGCTACCAATAATATTGTAAAACTGATACACATTATGTTGTGATGTAAAATTGCCAGCTGGTGTGCAACAGTAAAATAAAACAAAAACAACAAAAAAACCAACAAAAAAACCAAAAGGCTTCAGCCGATGGGATAGTATCAAATATAAACAAACCCCCTCCACCATCTCTCCCTTGAAGGATCAGGCTTAAAAAACGGACAATATTTTTTTACCGTTACAGCTCTTTTTTTTACCGTAATATGTCGTTTAATGGTCATATGGATACTATATGCAACAAATCAAACCGAATGGTTGGATTGCCAGAGTTACACGTGGCATCAATAGTCCTGCAGCTCCAAGAACACTCTACTACTCCCTTGTAAGGCAGATCTTGGAATATGCCAGCCCACCTTACAATGTTGGCGCCAAGGACCGGTTGGAGGCTCTGCAGCGCCGTTTCATATGCCTGGTCAGCGTCAGAAATAGTTACCACTACAAGTCCCTATGGAAGCTTTGTCAGCCAAACTTAATTTGCTACCCCTCACTCTATCAAGAGATGTTGCTGACATTATTCTGCTGTTCAAAATCCTCAATGGTCACCTTTGCTGTCCAGAAATTCTAGCAGAGATTGACTTCAAAATTCAAACAACAGCTACAAAAGATCTTCCAAGTCGCAGGCACCACAGAGCAGCTTTTGACTACTTAAGTCCATTATCCATATTTGTTTGGATTGGAAACCGCATCGCCTTGGATTGTGACCTCTTCTGCAACGGTAGATGTCACATAAGAAGCCGCTCTTCTGCTAGAAGTAGAACAATCAACATTGCATGGACTCTTTAACTACTAATTAATTATTCAAAGGAGCACAAATGCATTGTTAGTATATAATTTTATTTTTGTATATTCGAAACTATTTATTTTTTTCTATTATTGGTAACCATTATGTGTAAGCATGAGAAAATATTAGAAATTGGCATGTAATGAGCTTACTCAGTAAATAGTATATGCAATCATTTATTTTGTACTGAAAGCATTTTTGAATTGTTTTATATGAATCTTCTTTGTATTGATGATTGGAAATAGCTGTCTTGGATATGTATTTATTTATTGTTGCTATACTAGTATTTGATTTTGTCACATACAATCATCGCATATTGTAAACTTATGTAGATATGGCTGCTGTCGTTGGAAATAAATAATATTTATTTGTGCTTCTAGGGACTAAAGTACAATGTTTTCTCCCTGAAGGGAAACTGTTGTCGCCCGAAGGCGAAGCCGAGGGCGACAATTTCCCTGAGGGAGAAAAGTACTTTAGTCCCTTGATGCACAAAACATTTTTCCTCCACCTACACGAATAACATTTAGGCCTGATAGGCCTATCGTATATAATTTAACTTTACCTTCATATGATCCCTTGCTCCATGAAGCTGGATCAGTCACATAAACATATAAAACACACAAGTTAGGCTATATAGTTTTTAAAGAACACAAAAAAACAAAATAGAATTTAAGCCTAGTCAAAAGTTATACAATTAATGTTTGATTGATTGATTGATTGATTGACAACTTCTTAGATTAATAGCCTACCCAAGCGAAATGTAAACAAACACGTACACTGCTCACTCACAGTCTAATATAGGTTATTGGGAGATAAGCTATATTAGACCGTGTCTCACTGCTGATAGAATGGTCAGCAGGTGAGCAGCACCTACAGCTGATATTAGTAAACAACAATGAGTAACGAAACAAATACAAGTAACAGCTGACTGTGGCTCATGTTCTTTTTTATCTCTTTTTTAATGTTATTTTTATGTAACTAACTTTAGCCCTGTGGTACAAAAAGAGTTGTGTTTTCCCTAGGTAGAAAAATTAAGTATTCAAATCACATAGGATAAAAACTATTACTTTAGTAGGCCTACTCTATTCCAAGGAGTAAAATACGGCTTTAGATAGTAGGTGGAGGAAAATAATATTTGTTTACGATAGAACAAAATATTTGCATAAAATGAAGTAAGATGTTATACAGCTGTAATACAGTTCAGTGGTTGTGATTGGTTGGATTCTAGGCAATGGAAGGAATGAAAAAAATGGGGGGATGAAAATTTGCGTTTCGACTTTACATTTTTATATGAACCGGGTAAAAAAACTCGCTTCGCTCATATTCTAACTTACATCTCACTCGTGGCTTAAATGCTTTCATAGTACAACCAGTGCTTAAACTACTAATATACTTTATTTCAATGCCCATCAATTACTAGCTAAAATTCTTAAACTGTGATTTTGTTTAATAAAAAGTATATCCGTCAATACAATCCTACTACTATTTACATTTCAGTTAATAATGTTGACACCAAGATTTTATAAAATTTTTTTGTACAATGTAATCTGAGAAAAATGTCACTACATTTACAGAGTAAGAAAAGTACATAAGTACTTATTATCTTGGAAATTTCATAGGAGGTTTGTGAAGACCTCATATTTGTTTCCCTGTAAATAATTATCAATTTTGTGTTTTTTTATGAATTTCCACCATGGATTAGTTATTTTTCTAAATAAATGCATGTTATCATTACAGTAAAAATTTACATTTAGTATTCTTATTCCATCGCAACTATGATCATTATGGTAATTTAACCATGTTTAAAACTGTTTAAAAGTTATATACATATTATTTTTTTTGTTAAAATCGTAACAGGAAAAATAATACCGATCTATATTTAACAATTTGAATTTTTTTTAAATCTCAATTTAAAAAGTCAAAGAAACTTTGATTTTTTGTGGTAACTGATAGTTCAGTTCACATCAATAGGTACGCCGACAGGAAATGTTTTGTAAACAGCAAATAGACTTTCAGCCGAAAAAAAACTCATTTAGGAAGAACAGATTTGGTATCAGTATTTGTTATATTTTGGTTATTCTTGAAAGGCGACGATTTAACATAGTGCCTAAGAAAGAATAACCATTTTCGTCCATTAAGGAATTAGAACGAACTTTTAAATTATGCAAATCCTGTTTAATCTAGCATTGAGTTTTATCAAAGTTTTAGTATTAGATTATCATCTTCGTCCTGATAATGTTAATAATAAATTTCCTTTCAACATAATTTTATTATTTCAAGTAGATTTTGTTCTTATAATGTCAACTTTTTAAAATAAAAATCTGAATTTAATTCTAATTAATAAAAAGCATAATTTTTATTTACTAATTATACTTATAATTTAATCAACATTTCAATCGAAGAAAAACATTTATATAATTTGTAAATTATTAAAAATATTGTAATTTATAAATATGAATGTTACGTACGAAATTGTAGGTTATATTTAGGTCATGGTAGGTTTTTTAACAACATGGACATTTATAAATATTTATATAAAACCGTTTTAGTATGTAAAAATAATATAAGAAAAGGTTTTTTAAGTCACAATTCATTATCCTACTGTTGGATATTGAATTTCAGACAGTTTTTTTTTAAGTGATTTAACTTTATTTTGATTTTAGAACCGAAAATAGCATCCCAAAAGGATTGATACGATGGGTTTTGGTTTGAACCATCTGTTAATAGTGCATGAAAAAGTTGAAATATTTTCTGGATTAAAGGATTTATCTCGTTGGAATGGCGCGCCGTCAGGTGCTGCCCCTAGTGGCGACCGGCGCAAATTAGTTGTAACCTTGTTTCTTTCTACCCTGTTTTATATTGATTAATTCTGGTACTGAATTTGTTTTTTCACGCTATTGCTTTAATATGTTCTCTTATTTCAAAAAATAAATTATTACAATGAATTACTACTATTAACTAAAATTCTTAAATCTGTATTTTCAGAAATTAATTTTACACATTTTATCATAACCTTGATGATATTCGTGTTTTAGCTGTGGATTTCTAAAAGGTAGTTTAGTACTTTTTGAACACTAAACACTATATCTTTAGCAACCGATGTTTGAAGTGTAATAAACGGAAGTTTACGGTATAATATTTATTTTGTACATTAGTTTTGCATATATTTTCCAAAAATATAACGTAATGTTTTATCACACATGGCTGCAGTTACTAGTAGGAGTTGTAAGTTTTCGAAAACAAATTTTCATTTAAAATATGCAATATTGATAAAATTTTAACGAAGTTACTGACTAAGTGACAAAAAGAGTAATAAATAAATTATATTTTAGATTATCACATGGTTTTATTTATTTTTTATTTTTTTACTTTTTAGCTAAACTAATCAATCGATTTCGAATTAGTATATAAAAATGAATAATATATTATTGCACTTGCAACATATTGCAACATATATTGTAAAAATAAAGTGTTCTAGAATATAGGATTTTACTAACCTAGGGTGGTGGGACTTTAGAATCGTGGAGTTACAGAGTTGCCGAGGACTAGACACCCGGCGAGGCTGTCCGTTAACCTAGTCACTTAGTTTGCGAAGGATATTTGTTTTGGTTTTAGTGTTGATCTGCAATGATTGATCCACTAGCTGGTGGTGCATGTCTGCGTATACCAACTATATTGCTATGTACCGAAGGCGCACAGATGGTTTGCTCTGTTACCGACGAACGGATTTGGACCCTCCAAGCGAATGTTTGGTCTACTAATTTACATGTATATAAGGGCTATTACATAATTTGGTATTGGAATCCTTCAGGACATCTCATACCTATTATTTGTGCTCGTTTGGATAAATATTATTTTGTTATTCAAGAACTATTTGTTATATTTTGAATAACTCAAAAATATATATGAATTTGTGTTATTTCTAAATGATTGAAAGATGTTTAAGATAATTAGATACTCTTTTGTTTGGTGTTTGAGTAGGATTGATTTATTGATTCAATATATATAACATATCAAAGCTGCAAATAGTCTGTTCCATGATAGATTTTTTTCCGTTTGTAGATTTTTTTTAACTTACAGGAGTTAAGCATACTTTTAGTTAAATATTAAGTTTAAATTAAATTCTATTAACTAAAACTAACACTCTAAAGGCATATAATTTGAAATAAGCAATCATTATTTTGATCTAATTGTATTGTTTATTGTGTAAATGTATTGTGTCTTTTCCAAGTATTTCAAAGGAGTAATTCGAGGACCTAACTCAATAAAGTGAATTTAACTATGAAAGGAATAACTACTACTACAAAACATGACTGCACACTTTGCATATCTATACAATTAATTTGTTTTCAGTATGATGAGTACCAAGCAAACATAAACGGACACACGTCACATGCGAAAAAATAATTAATAATCAAATATATAAAAAATTTAATACAATAGATATGTGGTTTGGTTATATAAATTAAGAAGAAGAATTACTAATTTAAGTTTCTGAATTAACAAATTGCTATTTTCAGATTTACTTGAGTTAAATGCACTCGTATTGGATACATAACCATTGCACTCTGTGCACCGTGTAGGCCTAAGTAGGATTTTACAGTGCACAAACACATGGAGGATCATTGCGGTGTTAAGTATGAACTATAATTGAGACATACAAGTAATATAAAGTAGAACTCAGTTGTCGGCAATCGTAGAGCCGGGCTGATTAGACCGGGCCAATTGTTTCGGTTTCCTGGTCCTCTTTCAATGGGTGTTCTGTTGTATTCCATACTAGTCCGTCAGGGATTCATTGTTTATATTGTAACCCCTAACCTGCTTATGTTCGCTGTTCTTCACTAACCGGCATGCTATTATATATCCGCTAAACTGGGCGATTTAAGCTCAATTGTGATGAGTGTTTATACATCGTTGTATTTTTTCATTACTAGCCGAATTAATGTTGTTTCATCAAAATTGTGTTTAAAAAATTGTTCTTATCAAGTTGAATATATATTATTGTTTTTATTTGTTACGGAATATAAACACAAAAAAATTATAAAATAAAGAATGTTTTAAATGTTTTATTTATTTTCTATCTTTAATATTCCTGTCGTTCATTAATGTTAAATGTTATATTTATTTTCTGATGTTGTTGCTGCTGTTGATATTTTATAAATACCGACTGGTTTTAAGTTACATTTTTCTTTGGTTTCATGATTGCAATGACTATTCTAACCTTGATGACTTCCTCTTAACATTAGAACCTAGTTTCAGATATTAAAATATGAAACTAATCTGCCTCTTCAATTTATGATTATAAGCATCCAAGTTTACTCAATTGAAAATTAATTCCTAAATTTATATTTTTATTGCGAGGTTTTAATGGAAATACTAACAGATTTTCATTGGATTTAAGAATACAGTGTATAATGCTTATGATAGTCTCAATGATGTTTTGTTTCATTGTTATACTACGGAATGTGCCAATTGCTATCTATTCACTACTAATTACCTTTACGTTTAAATGATACTGTGCTAACACCTAACTATTTTAACGATTTTAATAGTGTTTATTTATATTTGTGGTTAATACTTGATTACTCACCATAGTATTTGTGTGTATATCTGATTTTATGCTAACAACTTTTACCAGACATTAAACTTGTAATTGTAAAACACTACACCACAAAAGTTCAGTACGTAGCTAAATCAAGTTGTTAGTTAATATTTAATGGGCCTTAAATTTCACTATAAATTTCAATGCCATTCGTTTGTAAATGAGGCTGTTTTAATAGGCAGGGATTTATAGATTTAATTCGTTCACTGACAGTAATGTCAGGAATTCAATGTTATTGTTGTATTTTACAGCTTCAACAATATAGTGCATCTTCTTTGTCATGAAGGCTTCGTGGTTTCATATGGCTGCTTTGGTTTGAAGAATATGTAAGAAACAAATATAATACATATTGCTTGTTTAACAAGATTTTCTATATAACATAATGTCAGAAACTAATCTACACAAGACTTCACACTTATTCTACAATGATCAGTAATTCATATTGACTCAAGACTCAATTAGATCGCTTCGGTGTCTTATTACGTATAGTGATAACCACACCTTCAAAGTGGTTTCCGTATTTAATTCATAACAAAATATATTCAGTATTAGTAATTAAAGGCAAAAGTTGAATTTAAGTTTGATCAACATTTTAGGATTTTATGAGAACACCGAGTTGATAATCGTCTGACATCCCTTATACCATCCTGGGGCTCGTCTTCTGGCCTGACCCTCGGACCCTGAGTAACCTGGCCATGTGGGGAGTAGGCCATATGACGAGTTAACATATTGTCGGTAACATGTAGAGTTACAATCGATAGAGTATAACGTAACAGTATTAACCGACAAATCCAGTGGAACTCGCGTCGACTGTGGTAACCATGGTAACGGAGGGTACCAGGGGGGCGCATGTGCAGCCCCGCCCCCCATGACGTCAGCCCCCCGCTCGGTAGGGGTGGTCACCCCCCGGGGCCTGGTCCCCTCAGTAACAGTCACGCTTGCCCTGCCTACACTGCGAGCCGCGACTGCTCCACGACACCGACCACATCCCACAATAATCGCACAATCGCATACCCAGCCGCATCCCGACCGTCGACAGACTGATTCCACTCATCAGATGGACTTCATTTCGGACGACTTTCCAAATTCAAATTTCTAAATGAGATTCAAAAATTCTTTCCCGGAGTGACAGACACTTTTTGTCGTGTGATCTAAACGAGTTTACATTTCCATTTACCCTGTGCGAGAAGGGGTGATATAATATCCGGCCATCTCTTCTTGCTAATCTGAAAGATCGCTCCCGGGTCTTCTTCGGAAACCCTTCTTCCTTCCTCCACTCTGACCGTCTTGACTCGCAGCGACCGTCGTTCATGAGAGTTGATAAATTCAGGTAAAGTTTATGTCATTGATGTTGAGTGTTGATGTTTTCGATGTTCGACCCTCATCATCATTTATCGATAACCGATCATTCGACATCATCAGCTATGACGCAATCCCGACCACCTTCACCACAGTCCCTCGCGAGCACGTCGGAACACGTTGGCCCCGGCTCCCACAACCTCTCGGGTGAATACCATCGCTCAGGGGACTCGCGATCCGATCAAATCACCGGACGTGACCTTTGGGGCCGGATTACAGCAGAAGCGTCGTTATCAGTATCGCAAACAAAATAATGCAAACGTAAAACTTTATAAATACTAAACTTGAAGGAATAAATGTGAAACGATACACCCTAGGTATAAAAACATATGGTTATGTATGTTAAATAACATAATAATCCTCTTGATTATTCCCAGTTGAATATATCATTAAAAAACTGTTGCATATTCAAAAACCCCCAAAAATCTTCCAAACATTAAAAGCTGACAGCAAGTTTTTTTACGACCGTTTGTCATTTCAAAATTATTTTAATATAAAATCAAATTATTCGTTTATTTATTTACATTTATTCGTTTTTAGATAAAAACACAAATTCTAATGTTTACACCAACAGATCACACATTTAGGTGTAACATAACGTTCTTGAAACTTATAATAATTTATGAACATATGAAAACATAATGCATTGCGTATACAAGCAAAAATTCACTATTCATTTCTATTAAATCTACATTCTTCTCATCTATCTTAAAGAATTAACTAATAAGAGAGCCAAGAAATATTGGTGCTAAATATTTTTCGTGCTAAATATTAAAAATATTACTCCATATCAATAATATGTAGTATCAATCATAAAACTAAAATATATTTACCTGTTTTATTTGTTTATTAAAATATTAAATACGTTCACTTAACTAATACAAGTTTAAACCCTCATAATTCAATATAGTTCAATTACAACTCCGTATCAAAAATCAATAATGGCGAGTCAATTGAGAGATTTCTAGGTCTGAATTACATCGTCATCTTCAAGTAGAAATGTTTTAAAAGCATTTAGAAAAGAGGTAATCTAATTTGTGATATTTTGCAAACATTCATTCAAGTTTGTCGATTTTGAGAAGGACTGACCCAAATTGGAATCGATTTTAAGTGGCATGGGAGACGCGTAAGGTGGCGCTCACGCCCCTGCCCTTCACTCACATTTTACACAAATCACCACATTTTCAAAGTGCTAGTACGTACAAACCCAATAATTGAGGACGTACGAGTACGTTTTAATGGCTGTTTTAACTCATCTTTCATTACTGTAAGGGTCACCTTGCTGACCTATATGTATTATGTTATACTTGTATTTTCGAGGTTTCACTCGATAAGATTTTGCAACAATGTGTTATATTCAGTAAGTATATTCGTTCAATGTATTTGTTTGGTTGACGATCTACGGTTAAGGTAAAACCTATTTCAATGGTTTGTGCTATTTTACATAAAATGCTACTATAAAGTATAAAAATTAATATATATACATATATATATATATATATATATATATATATATATATATATATATATATATATATATATATATATATATATATATATATATGTATATAAATCAAACTAACTATATTTTTTAATATTTTTACGAGTGTTGTTGCTAAGCAACATGCTAGTTGTGAGTAATAACTGTTATGTGAATTTATACTTCAACATAAGCCTAACTGTTTTCGTATTTAAAATAAGTTTTACGATATTATGTAGTAGGATAATACAAAAGATAATAGAAAGATATTAAGGTAAGAAAATATCATCTTAAAAAGTTTAACGAATTCGAAAGACAATTTTGTATCACCAACATTCCAAATGGGCAGAAGGTGATGTTTCGTTTACCATACACGAATCAATCATCAATCCATACCTCTTTTACGTGTAAAATTTTAAGTAGATATTACCAACATTCACTATATTGGCATATCGATTTAAGTATTCAGTCAACGCATAAACAACTAAAATGCACGAGAAAGTCAAATTATATTTGTTAAGTGTTAAATGTATACATCGTAATTAAGACGGTTGATTGCCAACTTGGTTTTCGTAGGCATTTAATGTTCTATACATTCATAAAAATAACATAACAGTCCAAATATGTTTTCGTAAGTAAAGTGTTTTGTGTAATTAATCGTAAGTGAATAATTAATAAATGCAATATAGATTTTTAACTTAAGTAAAAGGTATACTTGTTACGCTTTTCCAATAAATCGAACATGTTAATATTGCTTGGAAATATATAAAAATAAAGATATGGAATATTCTTTCTATTAGTTCTAAAGGCTCCTCTAGCTTAGTAATACCTATTTTAATTTAATTACGGTGTTTGCCTTCGAAATTCATATTAGATTACAATACATGACTGCATTTTCAAATTAGTTTTATTTACGTTGGTGAGTATAAATTAATAACATTTCTTTTTATAATATGTAAATTACCCGTGCAAGTATCAAACTTTATTTCTGGGTCCTTTTTTTACAATTGTTAAGATGTAATAAATATTATTTTCATGCCTAACGTGCATTTTAATAAAAATACACATTGAACTTTTAAACAACTGCTTTATTAGTTAAAGTTTATATCTAATATGGTAGTAATATGACACCAACTTAAATGTATCATCAATCAATCACCTTAAAACATAGGCAGGCAATATTTTCAAAGATATTTTTGTCGTGGTATTTTCTCGATCTAAATGTGAAATATTATGAAATTTCCTTATAAGCACAAATTTTGAAATATAATGTACTTCTTTACAATAAATATTAACATGAAATTAAACTCAACGTGAAGATTTATTGCTTAAATCATTATTTTCATCATCATAAATGAATACCTTAAAAAGTACATATTGATCGAAGTGTACATATTTGATATGTAAACCTCCATTTTAAGTCGGCAAATTAGCTTGAATAAATTGGCTTCCAAAGAATGTGTGTTTAAAATAACACTGTTTTTAGGTCAGAAAAGTAATGACCAAAAAATGCCAAGCAAAGTTGTTAAATACGTTAAATTATAACGCATTTGTCTCCTTGTAGTGTTTTTAAATTTATTGCAATATAAAGAACTAATAGATAATAGTTTATTGAAATGAAAAGCTGATTTAACTAATACCTAAAAATGTTTAGTTTTAGACACGAACACAGACATATGATAAAACAGTTAACAACGACTCAATCCCGGCGGCCGTAGGGTTTAGCATAATTTTTAATACAGATAAAAGGTCACAAATAATGTTCTTTATATTTTTGTAGCTTTGAAATGATTTATTTTTCTTTGTTTTCAGGTTACATTATGAAAAAAAAAAAAAAAAAAAAAAACGCCGATAAATTGGAAGTGTGTCAGATTCAATAAGTTAGAGTAAAAATAAAAGATTTTACAGTTATAAAAAATAGTTAACGATATTGCAATAAATATTTGGTCTAAAATATGAAATTAAAAGTTTAAATGGAAACAGTGCCTTTAAAAAAAATTGTTTAAAATCTGAAATATAGTTTTAAAATCATAATTTAATATCATATTATAATTCATTCCTACTAAATCTTCTAACCCTAAAAATTCTATTTAAAACACGGATTCTAAATTATATTGTTAAATAGATAATTGGTGCACAACTTTTATTACCCAGGTAAAAATTGTTCGAAAAACATTAAAAGTGACTTTTAAATGATTGACGAAAAGAAAATCTGAAATAGATTTATATTTAAAGTACATTCCATTTATTATTAAACACAATTGCACAATAAAATAAAGCCATTCTGTCCGCACTTTGTTAAAAAATGATTTTTAAACGAATGGAATGAATGTAAAATTACATTCTCAGGTGATTTATACCAAATAATGATGCAAACGTATAGAATATAATTAATTTAAACATTTTTATTGCAACCCTCATGGGGGAATAATGAAACAGATCTCACCTGAAAGTCTTAACACTAAAGCTTGATAAAAATTATAAAGAATGAAACATTTTAAATTTGCGTATAAGACATACAAATTTTCAATTTTGTTTTAATATTTAAATTCGAACCTGTATAAAATTGGTATCTTCATTTGTAAAGAAAAATTCATCTTTTAATGGTGTTTAAAAAAAGAAAGGGGTCCAACAGTTGATCACACATAACAACGATAAATGCAGTAACCTACAAATGTGTAAATAACATTTAATTTTATGACATGTTTTGATGATGTGTTAAATATCAATGATGTTAAACATTTGTGTGATACATGATGGTCTAACCATATACATGATATTGCATCTGGTCAAGGTCTATATTTGCTATTGGACGGAGGGAGATACGTAAGCTAATTAAAGTTGGTGGCCGCAATCCCCCACCCTCTGACAGAAAAACTGAAAATCCTTCGGGATTAGAGACTTGCTATTGACCCAACAGGCCAAGAAACTCAGGCTCCAAACTCGGCTGCTTTTGAAAAAATAAAAGTTATTTTCCACTAACAACGCTTTCTCAACCCATATTTTTATTATGTAACATTTTCATTGCCGTATTGAATATAGACCAACGATTCATTTTACACATTAAATATTATTTTAAGGGTCTTCATAAAAGTCCAGATATTTTTTTAAAGTTCATAGAGGGTGATATTGAGCTTATGTTATTGTTAAGCAAATTATTGCGAAATTTTTCTCACACTAGCAGTAAAAACAAATTCACGACGTTTCGGAGTTTGAAATCTGATCTCGTCTTCATGTGTATAAATACTTAGAACATAACAAAGTAGGTGAAAACACATTAGGTGTACCTGGAGAAATCCTCAGCCAAACCTAAAAACAGAAAAGGCAGTAAAAAAGACACCAGGATACGGTGAAAGATTCTAAATCCCGAAACCTCATGAATTTGTTTTCACTATTATATCTGGAAAATTACCGCAATAATTTACTAAACAATAACATTCCAGTTGAACTGTTGTAGACTCCAACTCAAAAGGAGTAATTATTGTTGGGATTTATTAAATTATAAGTTATTTTTCGTGATTCAAATGAGTCTGAAAGATTACCAATTTCAAACTATTAATTAACGTAGTTTAATATTTTTAGGTATGCTAACTACTAGTTAGAGCTATTAAATCGATTGAGGTGCTGACGCATGCTTAGTAGTATTTTGGCCATACAGATAAGCTCTAGTTCCCTTGGTTTACCACGATAAAAAGAACATAAAACAGTATCAGAAATATTTTTATCAACTAGTATATTGGTATTAATAATTTTAAAATACCTATAAAGTCAGAATCATCTACAGATTGAATTAAATTAAGTAATATCTGATATTAAAAACTTGGAAAAATTTTCGTTTTGAAGCCAACTGATTTTTTTATTAATAGCAGTAAGTGATCATCGCCAGTGATTCTAGACTAGTTTATAGTTTATTAGTTGCTAACTCATCTAAAATAAGGCCATCCAATACTTCCGTGACTGGATGGACTTAGAAGGAGACTGTGATTAACACCACTGGAAATATTGTCGGGGGTGGTTTCAACGCTATGGCTGTTGAGTGGAGAGTGCCTTCTACCAACTCCTGTTGAAAGTACATCATGGACTTTGTTATCATCCTTTGCTATCAGAGCCGAGCTCGTTGTCAACGAAGGCCACAGGCCTACTTTCAACTGACCTGTCATGAGAGGCACGATCTCGACTTAACCCTGGCGTCGAAGTAACTGCAAGTTTTTCGGGTTGGAAGGCCCTCGAAGATCTTACGGCCAGCGACCACCAATACATTGTTTTTGAAGTTCTTCATGATCATTACAGACGGTTTATTTCAATTACTGCTCATTGCCCTTGCATTACGGGCAGATTGGACGTAATCAAGTTGCAAGGTCATATCAAAGGGAGTGTCAGATTTTCCTGTCGGGACTGGAGCCCAGATATTACATAGAGAATTATTAGTCTCGGCGTGCAAACAGCCCATGCCCATAAATGAAATTCAGACGTGATAAGAAATCCGATAACTGGTGTACTTCAGAGGTCACCAATCTCCGAAAAGCCAGTCTGAAAGCCATGACAATGAGAAATCGAAGACTACCTGGTTTTGGGGTAAAGCTTTCAGCTTTAACAGGGTAAAGCTTCGTTGCCATTAACAGGAGAAGGCTGAATTCTCTAGGAGAATTGGGGAGGATGTACGTTTCGTTCCATGGTGCTTTGGTTACAAAATTGTAGGCCTGAAACTTGACTCCTTCTCTCCAACTTCTATCATGGGGCTGCCATATTTACCTTCAGCACATCCGGTGAGGCCACGAGTTTATTTTTGGATGGAGCTATGTGGAGTTAAAAACACCGTTTTCTACTTTAAGGACAACAAATTTTCTGGACCCAATTCGAACCCTGGTGAGAACCTAAAGAAATTATTCCCTACCAATCCCTATGTTCTGCTGAGAATGTGGAATTCATGCATGCCCGAGGGGGTTTTCCACCCAGTTTTAAGAAATTCAGGCTTGTGCTTATTAGTGAGGGGGAAAACAACCCGGTTATGCCGCCATCCTACTGGCCTTTGTTAAATACGGCCGGGAATGATATGAAAAGTGGATTTTTTCCACCCTGAACTCTGCTTTGAATGCTGCCAGAGGTTTATCTCGCCTCATAAGTATGGCCTCATAAGTGGACAATCGAATTTGGATGCAATTACAGAAATGAAAAGTGCAATGGAAAGAGCCGAGAGCCACAACAATTTATTCCGCAGAGTAGTGATTGTTGTTAAGATTGATGTCAAGACTAGTGTCTACGCGTTGAGCAACACCTTACGCGTTCCAGTGTATCGTTCGAGGCTCATCTGAGATGAAATGCGGATAAGAACATTAATCAATGACACAAGGGCGGAAATCAGACTATATTACATCGGTAAAGCGCAGGGCTCGATAATCGTGTTGAAACCTATGGAACGTCGAGTCTCCCAAGATTCTGTAACAGAATGTTCTAGGGGGGGTCATAAGAACACTGATGATATCGACAGTCCAGTCCATGCTCTTGTACTTTTAGGAAATATGGGCAGATACCCTCGCTTGTTCGCCACTTCATAAAACACTGTGTTTGAGATCTCTCGAGAATATACACTTCATCCACGTGTCATTTTCGGCAAAAGTCATTAGTGGTACAGAATTGAACTGCGTGAATAGATAACTTCATCCGCCACGCGCCTCTTCAGCAGTAAACTTTTTTGTGAATTATCACTACTATGGAAGGATGTGTCACTTTAAAATATTGAAAAAATATTTTGCACTAATATATTAATCTTGATCCAGCACGCCTTCTCTAAACATTTTTTTGTTATAAAATTCAAAGGAATTTCATTCTATAACACATTAATTAATGGCAAATACAACATAAACTGGTCACCTATATATATTCTAGTAATGAACAAAATCACAAATTGAATTAAAAAACGAACTTGAGACGATTAGCAAGAAGAGTTTGCATTAATCTGATCATAATGTAAAAACCAGAACTTTAATTTACTATTCTAAATAATTTTTACTTTTATGGAAGCTAAAAAATAGTGATGAGTGTAACACAGTAGTCTACAACAGGTCTAGATATGCCCAGAAAAAGCACACTAACCACCAAAGACGGAATAAAGTTAAAATTTGATCTATAATAACTAGAAAACTTCAAACTATCACTAAATATGAATGTAACAGCTGATTTACACCATTGTTTTATGGGAACCGCGGATGCCGGTAAACATCTGATCAACAATGTAAGCAACAAAATATGAAACACAAAAATGAAAAAAGGTGATTTACACCATTGTTGCACCGTATGCAAGAAGCATCCTCATTATTAGCATTTCAGGGTTGCTTAATAATCGCATTTTTATAATTAAATAATTATTATGATAAATAAATACACCATATTTGGTATTTTCGTGATCAGAAAAATTATTTATTTTTTATTGTGATGAAAAAAATACATACTTGCATTAAAAATAATAAACTTGTCTATAATATCTCAAAAACCGTTTGAATCAAAAAAATTTAATTTTAATATTCATAATCTACGTAAAATTTTAGTAAAGTTTTATCTGAAAAGTTTTTTTGTATTTCAACAAATAACAAAGTTATAGGCAAAAGAAGTTTTGAGGAAAAACAGTTTTTCAAGCACAGCGATCGAACCAGTAGAAATATCTGGGATTTTTACACATCATTTTGTTCAGCTTACGCACTACTTTGCTAATTTGACCTTTCCTGTAACGTTTATAGTTTGCAAGATCACAATGGTGAGCATAAAAAAATGAACACACTGTATATTTAATTAAAAAATACGTAATTACGTCTATAATTATGGTTTATTCGTCACATTGTGTGTCTTTGAGATACAATCTACAGATTTGTACACTACACAATAGTACAGCAAAAAATCTTTTTGGTAACGAATGTAACAAACTAAAACATAGTATAACGCTAATACTATATGTTTAACGCGTTAATTTTTATTTGAAAGTAAGGGTGAATTTATCGATAGTTTACACATTTAATCCATCATAAATCATAATAAATAAGTCAGATTTTATTATAAATATGTTATATTTTATAATATATGTTTTAATTTGGGTAACATTATGTTACTGTTTAATATACCGTGACAATAATATTATAATATGAAGGTAAAGAAGAGTAATCAAACAAACTTGTAATTATTGGTTTGGGAATTAGATGGAGAAATCTAAAGGCATGGGCTTGACAATCGAATGTAATGGGATATTTCAATTTTTGTTTTATTTTCATTTTGATTATTAAATTATTATTGGTTTTTGTTTATAAAATGATTTAATATTTTTATACAAATATCAATATAAATCGTAAAATAAAAGGGATTTATCATGACACACGATAACTAACTTTAGTCTAAAATATAGGGAAGTAATACACCTTTCCCTTTCTTTACCAAGTAAGTACAAAAGTTTTTTAATGTGTCTTAGCACATTCAAATACCAAATAAATACTATAAATATAACCGTCTGCCTTGTAAATAATATTATAAATATTAAACTCAACGTTTGCACCTTTATCGATTGAAAAAGTCCGTAAAATCATTAAAACGATGAAAATTATATCTGTTAGTAGTAAGAACTAGGTCAAATATCTGTAAGTTAAATAAGAAAGTAACTAAAAGTAGTTGCCTCGCATACTAAGAACTATGTGGTAAAACTGAAGTTTTTGAATGGGTATAAAGTGATTTGTTACATAACTATATTTTTAATTTGCCTATTTTTGTTCTCTATGCTAACATTTTTTTAATTAATGATTTAACGTTATTGTAATAAATTATTTCAAAGGGTTTTCATTAATGATCAGTGAAACAATTTTTATAGCATTTCGTGATATAGGATAATTATGTTTAAGTGAAATAAATAAATAAATAAAATATTAAAATAATATTTAACAGTTCAAAGTAGTATGAAAGAAATAGTTTCGACAGAAAGGGCACTATCGAATTATTTATTTTCGGTATTATATGAACATTCATTCTATCTTTCTTATATTTCCGCAAAAATTTGGACTGCATAAGAAATAACCAAATAAAATTCGAACATTAATTTTAAGAGCTATAAAAAAAATCTAAGATACAACCATTTTTTTATTGCATGGTATGTTTTCTTTTTATTTGATGGGCAACCTAACAACTTTTAAAAGGTGATTTTTTTAAAGAACGAAAATTTGTTCTGTTTTTACATTTTTGGCAGTAATAAATAAATATTAGGTTTGGAATATTTGTTATCGGGGTTGTTTCACATTTTCCTGCGGTTTTACTCAGGTTTACAAGAAATGTAGAAGACGTAAAAGTTGGTAGAGTATTCGACGAGTTTCAGCGCATGTGTGCTCGGGTGTGCCTCAAGGTTGCAATATAGGGCCGATACTGTTTGCTCTGGTGACAATGCTGCCGCTCGTTCTTTGTAGTTCCTGTCCAATATTCCCCACCGGGGCTAACCTGGTATCACTTATTGAGCTCTACTGGTCAATTAAGTTTTGTTAGCAAAATAGTGATTATATAATTTACATTTAAGACAGTTTATAATCCTATTTTGGCTATAAATATCCACAACAGAATATGAAAACATAGAAAAACATACACAAAAATTAAACTATTTTTCCAGGTCATTTTACAATAATGAGCATAAACATAAAATTGTGACTAAAAAGCAAAGATACGAGTTTTGTATAAAATTATTAAAATCTCTCTCTCTCTCTCTCTCTCTCTCTCTCTCTCTCTCTCTCTCTCTCTCTCTCTCTCTCTCTCTCTCTCTCTCTCTCTCTCTCTTTCTCTTTCTCTGTCTTTTTCTCTCTTTCTTTCTCTTATCTATTTTTGACGATAATATTAAAGAACATTTGTTTGGAAATTCGGAGCAATGAATTTATTTATTGCAAAAAATTATTACATTATTCGAACTCAACATTAAGTCACCTAAAGAAGTTTTTCTTTGATAAAGTTTCATCAAAATGGAAAACTTGGTGTAAGGAACGACTAAAAGAGACGATGCAGAGTAAACAAGGTAATTGCTCTTACCCTACCCGTTTCCGATAAACCCCCCCTTTCCCTGCAACGAGGACCCAACGTTCTCTCGACGAAAAAACATCGTCCAGCAATTAAACCGGATTGGATATGGTAGCAATAAAATCCTTTGTCGATTGTTTTAACTATTCGGACGGTTCCCTAGTATTCTTGGGTGAAATTCTATATAAGTTATTTAAAAAACGTAAATTCTTCGTTAAAATCTATATTTTTCTAAATATTTACTAAGGAATATTTAATTTATTGGATTAATGTGGTTGCAGTTTAAATATGTTACAAATATTTGTACACATAAGTAATTGTATTAGAAAATATATATATATATATATATATATATATATATATATATATATATATATATATATATGATGATAGTGTAAAAAAACAGATTAAACTCATTTTCACAATAAACAGATCAAACGGATTTTCATAAATTTAAACAGGAAAATTAGCTAAATCTAAATACAATCTAAATATTTTTCATAGACATATATACTAATTCAAAGTGGTATTATATATAATAAAAGAATATAGACCCCAGGAAACTAGCCTACATGGGAAAAATGCCTGTGTGTTGGCTCAGCCACTATTGTAAACATATAAATAGGCCTATAGATAAGATTAAGTTACTAAAATTAAATTTTGTTAAAAGGAAAAGTTATTTAATGGTGTGGAAATTAAATTTGTATCCTCTGATAGAACAAAATTGAACCGAAGTTTAAAATAATTTAATCTATAGCTGTTTGGATACTAGCTTACCTCTCCATTGTAGGTGCAATCAAATCGTTTAAGATGACGATATACGGTTGTGCCACGGGTTCGGGAAGTTCACCTTTTACTGCGGGGAAGCTGTTTTGATTCCACTTTTACGAGTCCAATTTGTTTTCTTTTTACAATGGTGGAGATACGTGGTTTTATTACTTTGCTGTTTTACATTCAGACCAGATTTTATTGGAAGTTTAACTTACATGATTAGTCATCAGTGGTTGGTTTGTGTTCTTTACTTTGTTTCTATGCGATCCTCGTCATACCATTTAATTTCGTTTTCACAAGTGAAAGAAGCATCTTTAAAAGCATACAATGTTACGTGATTTAGGTGTCAATACAAAAGACAGACGTTGAAATCATTTCTGTTCCATCTACTTAGATCAATTTCAGGCTTACATATCTATAAGAGAATTACAATGCATTTATTTGATATCATTATCATTATTCATAACAATGATAGATTTAGATTTGGTAGCTCGTTAGATTTAATAGCTAATGTTTTCGTTTTTTTGTTTGTTTTTTTTACAGAAAAATACCCCGGGAAACAAATGAAGATCCTAAGGTTCAAGTTTAACAAGAGTTTTAACATTGAAGGGCTAAAATTGTCCTTGATTTTTCACACATTTTTGGACCCTGCCTTCAGTACCAACTGTGAGGAAATAAGGTTTATTTTCAACTTAATTCTCTCCTTTCAATCTCCTTTTATTCTGAGCATATTTACCTAGAAGAATTAGCCCCAAAGAATAAAATCAGGCGCTGTTATATCTGGTGAGCTATTTGCGAAGAGATATTATAATAACACACATTACCATTTACTACTATGTAAAACACCAAAACCTAAAACTCTCCCTTATAAAACCACATAAAAAAATAGCGTTTTCTATCATCAACTCTAAATTTCCATTAATGATATTTAAATTAACCTTAAAATTGCCATTATTGTTTTGTAAATACATTATTAATTATTCAAAATAGTTCATTTTCATCGCCTCATACTGGTTCACCAAATATTCTTAATACGGTTCTAAAAATCTCAATAATGCTACTAGTTCTTTCCTACTTGGAATTTCAGCAATCAACCATTCACCACGAAAGGATTTATAAATGAAAATATATATTTTTTTATTTGGCAGTGATATCAGATAATTGACATTTCATGAATTCCAATTTTACAAATGTAAAATGTAATGAGAATGCTTTAAACACGTAAACACTGGAATCATTAATAAATATTCTTTGCATTAATTTTTTCATAGTCTTTACTAGTCTTGGCATATACTCTGATATGACCTGAAAACCTTTTCCCCTTTAAGTTATGTATTATTGTATATTTCAATGACTTAAATTATGTAAAATATAATTATGAAATTCAGACTTTCATCTTTCATTAATTTTAGTTTTGATTTTATTTCACATTCTCCTGCTTTAAAGGAATATCAAAGAATACAAATAAAATTTCAATAGCACCATAATCATTAACCTCACACTCCCAAACCGTAGCTATATACAATATGAATAACTATATTCATAAATTAACAATGTGGGTGGCATTTGTTAACATTCACAGAGATTACCATTCGTTTTACAGAAAGTACAGTTTTATATTACTATGCAACAATGAAATATCGAAAATAATACTTTTCTTCCCATTTATGAATATTTGATCGGGAATCGGTCAGCGAAATGATTGATGTCCCTCAAAATATACTGGGGTTGTCAAAAAGTCGGTATCTACCATTTGCTTTATTGGGCCGATTTCCACGCGGATTTCATTGTTATCGATGCCGTTTCCGGGGAACGGCCAATTATGTTGTTTACAGTTACAGCACAGCGACTGGACTGCAAACTGGTCGTCAGCCATTTTTATTTCACAGAAATCACCTTTTCGCGCTTCGACACTGTCGTTCTGTCACCTAAGATCGTTAGTCGTCTAGTAATGGGGCATTTTCAGAATTGTGTTTGGAATTAACTGTTTAATGACTTTTCAGGACACTCTTTATTGCAATCGATAGAAAATATTTACTGGAGTTAGATTGACAATCTTTGTGGAAGATGGCTTTCACTGATAATATTTCTTAATGAACGTTCAGTGTTTGAAACAGGCGAAATGTTTTTCACAGCAATAAGCATCGATGACTGATTGTTGTTTGAAAAGAGGCCGTAAATTCCAAACATAGTTATGCATTGAACGCCAGTTCAATAGTTTCTTTCTTCTTTAACAGTTTTTTTTTTTGTTTTTTTAGAAAGTCATCATTTTTTATTATTTACTAAAATATAAATTTTTGTTGAATTATAATATATTGTAAGACAAACAAAGAAAATATTTTAATGGCTTAGCAATGAAACATTTATTTTTATTGAAATTTTAAACTCTATTTGTAAACGAATATAGAAAAATATTCACATTATCATAATAATTATGATCATGGAAAAGTCAGTTTAAAAAGCTTTAACAATCCGCGACAACTCTAGAACAAAATACAACTGTAAAAATTAAAATAAAATAATACCGTCACATTTTCTTCACATTTAATAACATCCACCATCATATTTTATTTTAAATATTAATGAGAAATGTTGTATTACATAACTGTTAGTCATAGTAAACTAGTTTTATCAATTTAAAAATATATTATTTTTTATTCCTGAACTAATAATAAAGTTTATCAAGTTTCAAAGAAAATAGATTTTACAAACTATAACATATTTTATTAAAATTCCCATAAAAAAGACCTTTTTCACGTCTAAAACCACCTAAGTGTTTTCGTAGATCTCGTATTTCAAACAAGAGTTAAACATAGTTACCTAACGCCTAAGTAACACATAGATGTATACCCAACTATTCAATTTACCTATTGAATAAACATTTTATGTTGAAATAAACGACGACAAAGAAAAAAGGCAATAGGGAAGAGGAACAGCAATTGTGCGTTGTCAACTCCCAGGCCGAATAGGATTTGATGAACAATCCTCCCTGTATACGGGGCGATTGTAAAACAAGGGCTCGATCAGGGAGGGGGAATGTAAAATGAAACCCGTTGTAAAAGAGAATTCCACTCCTTTGCCACGTCCACGAATCTGCCTTTACACAAATGGTTGCAGTAAACCAGTGGGAGGACCCGGTTGTCAACAGACCTAATGTAAATAAAAGACAAATAAACTCCAAGCGATACTCTACGATTTTATTCCCGATGTCGATCGAACGTAAACTTACCTTGAGTTCCGATCATGTGGAGGTTAAGGAAACTATTTTAACTTTATAAATAGGTTTTATCACTTTTTTAATTAGTCTTTGTCTAACATTTTCTTAAATAATCTTTGTTTTCACATTTGCTTTAAAATCTTTTCACTTCCATTGCAAATTCCTATATTCAAAATTAAAGGAGGCAAATGAGAGATTTGATCAAGTAATGTGTAGGAGATCATATTTTTATCGTACACATTTAATCTTGAAAATTCGACTTTACTACTTATAGGATCTGTGTAAAAATTATATGATTATATCCTCTTATAAATAGTACCAACAATGTACTGCGACGTAACGTATGCTACGTAAAGTAAGTACAATGTGTTATAATTATAGAAAAAACACCAAAGGCCATCGTAACGTATAGTTGAATGCAAAAAAAATTTATAGTTTAGGAGAGGATATCTTATATTACACTCTTATATGATATATCATATTATATTATGTTCTTGTTCTTATATCATCTTTAGAATACATAAGAATATATTTTTATATATTCTTAAAATATCTTATAATCTAACATATTTTACTTAAAAAAATTGCTGAAATATGCATTGTTGTTACACAAACAAAAACCTTTCAGATATCCTGATAAAACTCAGTGCAATAAGGCACTTATAATATGTGAACGTCTGCGATTTCACCGTACACGGATCAGAACATAATGTGGTGGGAAAAGGACTGGTGATCATGGATTTGTTACACATTTCCGTTTCAGTATAACATCTTATTGTTTTACTAAAAGATATAATTCACCATCACTAAATGTATTTTCTTACTGTTGTAATGTCAATTTTGAGTGTAGAACTTATTTTTTATTTATTATTTTTTTTTTTTTTTGCCGCTATATAGTGGGTAAACCATCTTGAGGTTTTCGGAGCTCGTCATTAGTAACAATTACTAATTACAGACAGTTATTGTTACAAATTACCGTATCATGTATTTTTTTTTATTCATTAAAATATTAAGAAAAATATCGTTTATAACTCGGTTTTCAATAGTAACTTAAGCATAATTAAAGGTAAATTCGATCTCCATTAGGTAAACAGCTTATTTCCCATAAGCAATGAAATATAAGCATACTATTATTTACTTATTTGAGAAAAACGTGACAGTTAGAATTTTTTAAATTTTAATTTAGTCTCACTTCTAATATAAACTGAAACCCTGATAAAATTAAAAGTAGGAGGGGCAAACCAGTAATGAGTTACAATTCCATGTGGTAGGGTAGAATGTATATTAGGCCTACAGAATATGAAACAAAAAGATACGTTTTGTGATGAGTGGTTTTGTTGCATAATCGTTCATTGTAAGCTACGTCAAATTTTATTTTATCGAAATTAGTAACCACGTGTACTGTCCAGACTTATTACAAATTGAAAACCAATATAAAAAAGAATAAAACACTAATTTGACAAGAAAAATGTCTAGTTATTTCCATTATTAATGCTACGTGTTCTATATTTTATTCACTTTAAACTTGAAAACTAAAAGTATGGAATATTATAGAATTTTATTAAAGAAACGAAATTCTTTTGAAGTAGTCCATATAATTAAATAATGACACAGAGTCGTAGCAATACCGCTCTTAAAGGACGCCCTAGTTTCCATCCTCTCTGGAACCAACTATAAATTGTCCTGCGGTGTCGTCGCCCCCCATTCCCCACACCATCGAAGGGGCTAAAGGCCTATTTCCTTCGTGTCACCATATATCATCTGTCTTCTCCGCACTGACGCACAGATCCAATACAATGCAGAAACGCAAGTCGTAGCATCCACTTTTATTTTAACACAATAACTGACACCTTAACCAGCCTTGATTGAAGTATGAAAGTTGTAATGAATGAACAGGCTCAAATAGAAATCAAATTCAGCAAACTTGTCGATTTGCAACTAGACTATGATATCTGGGCTTTTTTTAAGAATATATTATTCAACATCAATACATACTGATTTTTTTAAATTTCATACATAATTTTGGTAATTAATTATGAAAAAATGTTACATCTTGTAATGCGGTTTAATTTTTACATTCCTCTTTAAATATTACAAGTGGTTAAGATCAAAACGCATGCTTAGCTGTTTCATTCGATTAAATATATTAAGGTTATTGCATTTATGCAAAGTTTGATCGCCTGGCATTTTTGAATAGACTGTCCATTTGAAGTCCGGTTTCTAGCATTGACATTTTCAAAGCCCTTTACAAAGTTATGTCAATTAACAAGTTTTGCTCTTTACGAAAATAAAATGATACCCCCCCATCTAAAACCCCCTTCCCAGGGTTGAAAAAATGTTATGTCCGAAAATCCGAAACGCCTGATCAGAGTTAATAGCTTAAACAGAATTTTTTATCTCTTATAATCAAAACATACTATTTTTCCATGGTTAATTTACTGACTGAATATTATAACTGTAAAGTTTCACATGAACAACTATCGAATGAGAACTACACCATATGATGAAACTGTTTCCACTTAATGTACTTAATAACATTTTATGACCGATTCCACTTCATATCCTGGCCCAAACGTAATGGCTTAACCCACCAGTTGGACGAACAATTGCAAAAACTAATTAAACAACATTTCAGAAACGACAGTCGCTAAGACATAAAGTTGAGGAATAAAATGTATTTAATGAGACAGCCGGTGAAAAAGACTATTAACAGGCCGTAATGTTTACTGTTGAGCAATACGCTCTCCGCTCATAAGCCGCAACTTTGTAGGGGACAAGCGTGTTGTCGATTACTTTGGGGTTAGGGGATGAGGAAATAACCACTAACGCTTTCTAGTATATTAATTTTTATGCTATTAAACGAAATCGTTTACATTTATTTCAATTTTCAAAACCAAACAATTTTTATTAAATAAATTGTTGGGTAGAATGGCTATTTTATTATTTGAATCACCGAATGAGGTAATGTGGTAAACTTAAAATTATTTTAAATTATGTTACTTGTACTTTTTACTGAAAACTGTTTTCTGATTTCAGGTATGAACGGCTTGTATTCTAAAAATAGATCATAAAAGGACGTAAAATGGTAAGCTTGTAATGATAGTTTCGTAGATTCACACAATTTACACACGAATCATTAAAATAATAAGTAATTTTGATTTGCTTCATACATTTTCATTCTCACTTTATTTCTATTTCCACTAAAACTTTTGTTAATAGAATACTTATTAAAAACACAACCATGCATAATGATATTAGACTAAAACATTGTCGAAGCATGTTTTCATTGAGAAAGTTATTCTTCAATATTTCTACAAATATTAAATAAAAAATAGTTATATAAATTACCCTAATTTGATGGTACACGATGTTATAATAGTTATAAGGATTGTATATTTGAATGGTTATAAAGCCATATAGTTAAAATGTTTTTAGATTGATCTTGAAAATGTTAATGACTTTGTATAGTTTCTTAATAGAATCATTCTGCCCTTGTTCATTGAGGCACGGAGAAAATATTTATAATGTTTGTAATAAATGATCCTGGTAAATTAATCAGCTTGTCTTTGTCAGTAACAAAGCAACACCTCATTAGGTCCATCACACACACCCTTCCGCCATATTCACCTAAAAATACACACCACAGAATACATTGGTGTGTTATGGAATGTATCTAATGTTTTTTTTCTGAGGCAGGGCTATTGAAACATTAGCAACTAAATTTAAAGATTGAATGTTTGAAATAATGCAACATAAAGTGTCCCCTTAAATTATCCACTCATCTATAAAGCATCAAATAATGTGGTATACTTCACACATTGATCATTTATTGTGCATGCCGTTAATTACACTCTAATAGTAATAAAATAGCAATTAGTATCCATATTCAAAATCAAATCTACTACAATCAATCCCATGAAATCCATAAGTAATCAGTGAATTACTTCGGGTTCCCAAAGGGGTTGCATAAGCCTTCCTCTTTACTCGAAGATAGTTACAATTTACCTTCAACGGTTGCAATTTACCACTACAATTGTTGTACATCTCTTGTAGAACCGTAGTGATTCGAATAATTAGCATAATTATGCTCGATTGAGCCCCGATCCATAGCAAAATCTGCTAATTGCTAACATCAGTTTGGCAGGCATTTTAATTAGCAATAAAGCCGGAGATCGCGCTGCCGTGCACCTGTGGCCCAATTTGTCTTCAAGACGTTCTGAAAGATTGCCCCGCCTGGGGAAACACCACAAGACTGGTATAGGCCGACTCCTAATTATTATTAATCATACCCAACCTAAGGGAGAGTACTGGCTGAATGTTTACCCTCACATTCCTATTGCTAGCTGTAATTCTATTTTCTATTTTCAAATTTTATACAATATCCTATTTTTATAATCTCTCATAATAGATTTTTATATCTTTAATAAACATCATTAAGTTAATTTGGATGTAAAACACAAACAATAAGTCAAAATGTTCTCGATTTAATACTATAGCTCCTCTGTCCAATTTTTTTTATAAATTGGATATTGGTTTTTATGATGTTAAAGCTGAGGTTTACCAATGTTACACCAAATGTATTGTTGACTTTAATTTGTTGTTTTTATGTTTTTTTTTTTTTTTTTAATCTTCTCCAAACAAAACTTTAACAATACAATCTATACTAACAAAGGAATTAATATATGTATGCAACAAAAATAACGTTGCGAAGAACAAATACTGCGTACAGTATGTAAACCTAAATTAAATTATCCAAAAGTATGTTGTAAGATAACTTAAACAACCTTAAATAGCATAACCTACGTCAGAAATGTAAGAAAACATTTACTCGTTTACTATGTTTCAACTCTATTAGGCCTACTGACAATAAAATCTGTTCATTATCCTACAGTTATTTTAAATGAATTTTTGAAATTTTCCTATAAAGGAAGTTTTGAAATACTTCATTGGTCTACGACATATGATACATCATTTTAAAGGACCTTTCATTCCAAACAATTAGCCACAAACTCGACCTCAAAAGGTCAAGTGTCTCTGGGGTTATTGCATTTGTTTTGTTTGCCTGTGATTTTAATGCAAATTTGATATCTTCCTTTTTGACTTGATCGTGCTTTTAGTCGGGTTGGTGGCATTGTTCTCCACGCATAGAGACTTTATGTAATTTTATGTACATATTGAACACCCATCCTTACTTTAAAGATTTTCTCCTGACTCCTTGAGGACTGTCCCCAATATATGGTTCAATGTAAATAGTCTTAATAGACCTAAGACCCTCAGTAAAATTGCAAAGTTTTATTTTTGTTACTTTCAAAGATATCTTCCCCAGACATTTCCTAACTTGTATTACTACATATTTCAATAGCTACATTATTTTGCTCCATAATTATTGGTTGTATTTTCATCCAACTTTAAATCAGCAACTTTTATTCATACATCACGTACAGGTTTATATATATTTATAATAAACAGTTTAGACCAAGTTTACGATATATTTTTTTTGACAAACTTCCGATTCATATCCATACACCATTTTATTTATTATAAATCTGCAACGCAGTTGACTTTGTCTTTGATTAAAGTGAAATCTGGTTCAAACACGACAGAAAAGTGATTTCTGTCTGTGAAAGATTTCAATTTCGCTGGAATCCCCAGCACCAAATATTTACGGACGAGGAGAATTCCCTGGCCAATTGGCCCGGATTAACATCCATGCCAAACCGAACCAGGCGGCAGCGGCGGCCGATTCCTCATTTCCTTCGTTTTCACCCTAACCCTTTCCAACTGATTGAATTTAATTTTATTTTACCCACAAGGAAAAGCAGCTTATAATAAATGGGTAACTCGAAACTAAATCTTTAAAAATACCATACATCGCGGAATTCTTTGGGAAATGTACGCTTTTAGACTTAAATGGTTATCCAAGCAATAAATGATCTTGAAACAAAATCTTTTTATCTTGAGGGAGGAGTAGATTGCGTTTAATTGATAACACAATTTTAAAAAAAGAAAAATCTTATTTCCTTTATGATGTATAATTAAAAAAATAATAACCACTGTTCTTATGGAGTAAAAAAAATGAAAACAGCTCACTCAACTGTCAAAGTGCAGACCACATGTTCCAGTATAAACATGTGTTTTGCATGGCATCCAGTTACTAGATTATAAAAGTTTTCTACTGTATAGTAAAAAACTATTTATCATTTCTTCATACTGCTAATTATTTTATTTTTGGGTAGAAAAAATTCATGTAAAAGTATAAAACAACTGATTAATTTGTAGAATTGCATTTCAATTTAAAAATAAAAGCATTAGTAAGAATTTTGAAAACAGCTGTTATAGTATATTTCGTCACAAGGGCCGAAAGTGGCGTTTTGCCGGCCCCGAGATCGTGTTTCAAGTTCGAGACGCAGTCGAGAACTTGAAACGATCGAGGGTTGGCAAAACGCTTTCGGCCCGAGTTACGAACGATATTTTTCATCACACTACACAATGCAATAAATATTATACTAATGAAAAAAATATTTTATTCAGAGCCAAACAACTAAGCCAAGAATAACTACTAACCTAATCTAGTGGGATGCAATGTGTTTCCGGTTGCTAGGCAACCAATTCATTTCATTGTTGCAGACACATGTTTTTGTGATACAACGTGTTGTGAATGTTTTTATGTAAGGGCTATACCAGCTGATTTTGCAGGCCTAGGCCGGAAAATTTTGCCGGCCTAGGCCGGCAAATCAGGTGTTTCGACGGTAGAAACGAGGGTCGAAAACAGGTGATATCGATGTAGTGTGATGAAACCTAAATAATTAGAATCCACGTGTAACAGATTCAACATGTGATTAAAAAAATATACACCAGCGTGCAGCACCCTGAAATAGTCTGATAGGCGAGTGAGCGGAGCGAACGAGCTCGTCTTGAACAAGAAATAGGACTTTTTGCACTGGACATTTTAGCGCACTGTTCGTAACTAATATAACTATTACTGTATGAGTTTACCGATCAAGTGATCGGCTCCCCAAGTACTGGGTACTATGACAAAAACGTAGAATAATTTGTTTATATTACTTGAAAAATGCCATATGTAATTAAAAGAATGAAATGATTTAGAGAAATTTATCGTACAAGTAATGTACTCAATATAATTATATTTGCTTGAGAGGTGGAAAAGTACTGAAGGGCTTTCAAGTTCTTTCTTTATTGAGGCAATATTAACTCGAATAGAAGGTATCGTAAATGATTTAAAATCTGTCGGACAGGGGTTATACTCCCCCACATTTTGCTTCTTGCCAAGCTTTGACAGCTCTTAATTAAACCACCCCTTGGCTTATCACTTTGTTGGACGGGCTATCAAACTGTTAACCGGGCTTAGGCAGCCCTGTTTTGAACTGAATAGGATCTTAACTGGCAGCAAAGCAGCGTGTTGTTTCCTAAAACTCTCCGTAATCAAAGTCTTGGACTTCGCCTCTGGCATGGAGCTCCGGAAAATGTATTTCATGAATATTGTGTCTTAAGTTATTTAAAACACAATTACATTACATAAAAATCAATTATACATTTGTTTAACAAACTAAACACATAAAACATTTCATAGTATGAAAAATATGTTTCAAACATTTTTATTTGCTTGCTTTGAAAGAGGATTGGGCCAAACAATATCGATTGAAATTTATAACAAAGCTTTGGGATGACAAGTAAGGAACCTTACTCATTATATAAATACATCTACTTTTTCGTTCAGAACATTGGTTATGGTCCGTTCCCCGTGTTCATTAAACTCGGACTGTTGGATTCTCAGAAACACTTTCGATGGATTTCCATTGTCAATTTGTCAAGCTTGATCACGATATCGATTCTGCTACATCAAAAAGGAATGCAGCCGTTGTTTTTTTTTTTTTTTTTTTAACTTGTTATTAAGTTTTTATTAGTTTTTCACATTCACTTACAAATTAAACCAAGGAAAACCGACCTAACCTAACCTAACGTTAAGTTAGTTTCGTTTGGTTTTGTAATAAAAAAAATATTAACAGACACTGACTAAATTCATCGGCAGGCCTTTTTAAGGTATAGTTTAATGTGGCATAGGCCAAAGACGTTTTTTCCCGAGATATCCCTTAAGGAGGCTCCCAAATACAAGAGTCAAAGAATAAATCATTGCTCTACACCATGATGAAAAACACTTTAAAGATCTTGCGTTTTGGACAATTTGCCACACATGCGATGTCACAAGATAGAATATATTGTAAGTTATTTTATTTTAAAATTTCTTATTTGAGACTTTCAATGTTAGATCTTCTGCCATTGCAAAACCTGAATCAATTTTACATTATAGAAGTCAAATTTAAAGAGGAAAGAGGGCAAATGCCACAGTTATTTCCACTTAGACAGTAGTAGTCGTACAGAAAGTTGCATAAGTTTGATGTGGATGTTTTTATTACTTTTTTATTAATTTTTTGTATCATTGTTCTAGATATCATACTGAGTATAGGTAGGCATATCTATATATTAATTCATATAAGATATTTTTTTTAAATTCAATTAGTGAATAAACAAATTTGAAAGTAAAAAATATATAGTTATTTACATGTTATAATTTATTACGAATTTAACGTGTTATTCATTATATAAATCACAATTGTTGCCTTTTAGTGATTAAATTTTGATTTTGTATCGAAAAAATATGTTTTCTTGCAACCAAACATCTTAAGATAAATTAGTGAATTTAAATTTCCTATGTAATTTCTTCATCAAACTGAATACAGGGTTTACAATAACAAATCTTTGCATTTTCTATGCAGTCAAAGTCCTCTAATCATTTTTTGTGAAATTTTTTACATTCCAAATCAGCCACGTTCCACTTTGTACAAGGCATTTTCAGGTGTAAAGTTATTACAGCACTTATATATACCACCTTCCAAAAATTTTTGATCGTAGGCTCGCGTTTCCACACATTGTAATGTTCTACCTGAAAAGAAACTAGAGAAATCACAAATCTGTAAAAAGGCCTAAGCCATTTTAGCTTTACTATAATGGGTAAACTATTCTATTTACTAAATATTAATACTATAATAAGTGTTTACTTTATTATTTAATATAATAACTTTCATGCCGAAAATTATAGTTATTAGCAGTGCCCAATAACTAAAAACCTTTTTGTTTTATAGAGTCGTTGGCACCCCCATTATATCTTTTCAGTGGGGGTTATATTGACTATATATTGTGCCAAACATGAAATAACCTTGACTAAATCAAAACAAAGCATTGCGATATAATTTAAGCCAAAGGAAGAGTTGTAAATAGATTTGATCGGGCTTGCGTTCCTTTTAAAATGCTAAAAATACTGCAATATTACTGGGAGATTTGCTTTGACGCAAGGAAAACAATTGTAATTACAGTCACTTGGCTACTGAGCACTGCTGATGAATAACATTGGACTGAGCACTCTTGTGGGTTTCTCAATAACTAACCATAGGCTTTCCTTGAAAACCTTAGCTGATAGAACAAACAAATGAAAAAAAAAACAGTAAATAGCTCTAGCTCTTGCCCATTATATCAATTAATCAATTTAGTCTTTTTCACATTTAAAGAGCTGATCTGCACACAATTTTTCCTCTCCATTTTAATTTACCACTAAAGGTTGCTTGGCGTTATTACAATACAATATTAAAGAAATATATAAGATGCAACATCAATTTCCCATAGAGGATATTTCAGTTATAGAGTTCTCAAAAACATGTAAATAATTAGATCCAGATAGCTTTATAATACAAACTAAGTAACTTATACCTCCCAAAGTTGATTTCATCTAGACTGTTATTATTATTATTATTATTATTTAGCTTGATGTTTGAAATTCCGTAGATAAATGGACGCAGCTCAAAACAGCTCCAAAAACTTATGGAAAATCCTATAATTGATGTGGATAATAATAAGTTAATTTGAAAAGACAAACATTATACGTACACAATTGTAAAATACTTTTTAATAATAACAAAGTTTTTTTAACTTTGTTCTAAAGATTTAGTAATGGTTTTAATTTTTTGTTTCTTCCTATTAAATGAGTTTCTACTATATAAATAAATCAAGCCTTGAATAGAAATCATTTGTATTTAAATTGGTATTTTAATCAGGTTAGAATATAAAATTCAATTACGTCTGCCACAGGGCTGATAAAAGGTGAAAAATATAGAGCCGAAGAGAATAAATGTTAATCCAAATCAATTGGGATGGGGGCTCCTCTGCATCCACAAATATTTACTTCTTTCACTGCCTGCAAATTTTAACTTAGGAATCTGAAAATAAGATTTTCCCAACGAATAAAATATTTTCAATATCCAATTATCTTTTAACTTTAGATTTGTTACAATTTCGTTGTGTCGTATTAATACTACCGATTGTTTCCAACCGAAATTCAACTGAAACCAACCCTAATTCGAGGGGGTTTCTTTTTAATTTTTCTGAACGACAAGATTACTAACTTACATATTTAATATGGTATTTGTCATTAGTATATGGAACATTATTCGTAATTGTTTCAATTTCGTTCAACAAATTCACATTTAAATAATTTAATTTCTATTATCTTAAGATTTCTGTTTTCTTTTCTAACTGCACTAGTTCATTAAGGAGAACGTTTTCCTCTTAAAATGTTTACATTTAATATATTATTTCTACTTTGGTGTTTAGCCAAGAAATAAAAAATCCACAGAAGTTTAAAAAGTTGGATAAATACCATTTCTCGTCAAAATATTTCAAATAGACCGTTCGATTTAGGGGAAACAGCTTATATACCCATAAAATCGTATGACTGTTAATACTCCTTATAGTTGTACTAAATTGTATCAAGATTTTGTATTTGTTTATATTGATAAAAAAATTAAACAACATTGAGCCGGAACCAACGTTAAATGGTTGCGTCTAATGTTGTTGACTAAAGCTGTAGACTAAATTAAATATGATATTCTAATATGTAGACTAATTAAGGTGTACCCTTAATTGCAACCAGTTCTATAATTTATTTCCTTCCCGTAAACACAAAGGGAGTGAGCATGTAGGTACATACAGGTGAGCATGTAGGTTTGCACCATATTGATGCTGTGAGCAGACATAAATTAGGCATTTAATATGCAATACAATGTTAATACTAAATGTAAAATTTGAATACTGTATGTAATCAAATGTTATTTTTATACGTAAGCGATATGAAAATTTTTGTTGGTTTCACTTGCATAAAAGGCTAAGATAAGAATAAGAGTAAAGAAGGATACATATTTTTGGATTTTTTCGGTAACCAGTTAAGATAAACTAAAAATATTAAATAATTATTTTGAGCTTCTAAAATATTATTGTTAAATTTTTACAATAATTTATATATTTCAAACGTAAGCATGCAACAATTTTAATTTTAATATCGGTATTACATATCATTTAAAAATTGCAAAATTCATCCTTTTCTGTGAAAAATGAATTACTCTTATAAATAAGAACCAAAGTTAAAATTGTACTAAGATTCTGATAAATATTAATGATTTCAGGCAATACGGATTCAACAATTTTTTTCTTTGAAATCTGGCTTTATTTTGCCAATTTATTTTTATTAGAGATAATAGCTTATCCTGCATTCTTCGCAATGCCAAATTGAGAAATGTTTTCCCCTTCAGGTGAGCTTGTTCACTACGCTCACTCCCCGTCAGGTTTAAGCTCATTCGCAACGCTCAATCGCCGCAAGTCTATAATAATTGTCTATTTTTTATTTCCAATATTATCTGGTAATTTAAATGAGAACAGCCTTTTTATAAAATTAATGATCCTTTAAGTAATCATATGTTAGAATACAAAAATGTTGCTTCCATAAGAATAACATGGTAACTTTTAGGACGTCTAGGGTGAGCACTTTGTGAATATTAATGTTAAAATAGTCAGAATTTTCAATTTTAAGTCTAAAGAATGAGTATACAAAATTTCAGAACTCTAGCTATCCAGGAAGTTAGAGAATTAGTGGAGAATGAGTGAGTCAGTGAGTGAGTTAGGGCTTTCCCTTTTGTATGGTTATATTCCATCGACTAATTACTGAACAAAGGTTTTGTAATAAGACAGAAATAATTTTATTACAATATGATGAATGAAAAATTTATCCCAGTGGGAAAGAAGGCAGAGTATTTACTTTTAAAATGGGATCACGTCCGCAGATCGCTCAAGTCTAGTTTGAATATTTGCTTAGAAGATTGCACCATGTCCCTTGAACCGGTATTGGAGACACACACTAGTGCTCTGACGCACGTTAAAAACGCTTCTACTACGGAAACTCGTGTTTAATGTGTTTAGAGAGTCAAATGTCAACCTAAAATCAGTATAATGTCTACCTCATGTGGTGCTTTTAAAACAGAGAGGTAGGTATTGTAAAATTGATTAGCATTAGTTGTTAACACTTCCTTAGTACATCCATTGTGTCTTCCCCATGTTTCTGACTAAGGCTTGTTTATGCAGATTATTATTTCCACTTTAGTCAAGGCCATGTATTTGATATGGTAGTTCGAGGTTGGTGGAAGGGTGCAAGAGAGTGGGTGAGAATGAGGATGGTTGTAGGTTATGGGTGACATTACACAAGTATTTAAAACACCCCCGTCGCAGCAGACCTGCGTACTCAGTGAATTTCCAAAAGAATTCATTTTTTTCCCATAAACCTCATAGGGGTCTTGGGGGTTAAGTAGATAGGTTTGCCGCCATATGGGTGCTGTAAGTAAATTAAGGTTAAACCCTACCTAGCGAATGTCATTACAAATTTGGTCAAGTTATGTTAATAAATAAGTGAGATACATGGTTTTGTTAATTCCCCATAAGAATAACATGGAAAACCTTTTTTTTGGATTTTCTCCGTAACCTGTTAAGACATGTTAAAAATTCCAAATAGTATATTGTTTTTTTAAGCTCTTTTAAATGGTTTTAGTTAAAATTGTTAAATTTTGAGAACTCATGCCTAAAAATACCAAAAACCCATTATTGACCCCTTTAAAGCACCATAAAACCCGTTCCCATAAAGCGATAATACTGGTTCCCGAACTCATGAAAATAGACGTGGTCCTACACCTTCGTACCAAATTTCATCAAAATCGGAGGCCCCTGTAAAAAGTTATCAGTGCCACGGACACACACATATAATATATATATGAAAATGAACGAACGGTATTTTTTCCTCTGGGGACTTCAAAATGAAAAAGTAACATTGTTCCGGGTTTCTGTCTTACCATGGCTACTAACATAATAGCGTATTCCCTATAGGGAAATTCGCTAAAACTATATTTCTAACAGTATAACTGGGACTCACAAATTTGGCGAAATTTACTCTTACTTTTCTTATCTCATAGAATGGTCAGTTTTTCCTACCAAGGATAGTGTAAATCAAACTTTATTCCATACATAATTGTTTTAGTAGCCCAAGTCTTGTTATAAAACTAAACAAACAATATTTAATTTAATTTTAAAAGTTATTTTATATTTTTAGTGTCAAGATGTCATTCAGAGGTTTTAAAGATTTTAATAATACATTCCTCAATGTCAATTCTCTATTTACGCTACATAAAAAAGTCCACGTGTTTCCCTCTTCATTGTATCAATTACGGGAAGAAAGGTTTAGAAGAGTTTTCTAGTTGAAGGTATTAAAAGTTCTTTTGTCTTTTACAAAATTTTGGACTAATATATACATAGATTTTTAAACTTAAGATAATACGAAATATCATATATGTTCCCTCACTTTCATTGAATCGGTTGTCACAAGTAATTTATTATACCCGTGGAGTGAAAACATCACAAATATTTTAACAAACATCACATATTTTAACAAAGAAATAAAAAAAAAAAAATACACGAAATGTGCATTCTCAATGCTGTAGATAAAAAGTTAAATCTTTCAAAGTTATGATTAAATAATTGATGTAGAGGATTACTATGAACAAAGATTGAACAGTTTCCAGAATACTCTATAATGTGTAAAAAGTTAAAAATGCCATTATTCAGAGACTGAAATTTTTACCAATTAGTTATTTCTCTAAATATATTAATTTCTAGTTTGCAGTGAAGTACACTCGTTAAAATAGTTAGTACAAATCATTAAATACAATGGATATCAGGGCATATGGATACAATAATAATCAATCTGACCCCTCGTTAGGTTTTTTTTATCCATACAATCATCAGTCGAAATCCTTTAATGTTGATTACGTTTAATTTTATATTACGTGAAAGTAATTTTTTGTTTAACAGTTGAAAGAACTAAGTGTTTGAAACTCCACACCCTGATGATTTCAAACGAACGCTTTAATTTTATTTTTGTTAATCAAATCGTTCAAAGAATTAATGGAAATGTTTATTTCAATAATGTAATCCAATGGTTCCGCACGTATGCTGTTTTCGATTTTGGCGATTAATTTATTTTTAATCAGTATTAAGTGGACGCTCGCAAAGTTGAAGCAATAAATAGTTTAAATTATTTCAGAGCTGAACTGTAGTGAAATCCAACAAAATCCGTGTAATACATCGTTTGATTTAGTTTTACATCATGGATGGAACAATTGCTAAATCAGGAGTTTTGATTAATCCCTACCCATTTGAATTTGATGAGAAAAAACAAATAATACCATTGATAAAATTGTTTGGTAAATGTTGTAAGACATCATTTTTCTGTACATTGGATTGATTAAATTCGTGGCTTGTTCGCACTAACACAATCGACACAATCAAATTTGGACAATATTCCAAGTAAATAAAAACTGAGTTACAGATGGTTGCATGAGACGTGAGACAGCCCGCCAGGATTTGTGCTACTCATGGGCAGTTTAACAGCCTGAATTTTAAATGAAGACCATTGTAATGATTTTACTGCATATTATTATAATGATTAATCCACGCTATGTTGCACTAGATAGAGTCAACCTGCCCATAAGTAACACAAATTCTGTTGGGAAGACTCACGTCTCGTGCAACCAACTGTAAGAACTACTGCGTTAAAAGTAGAACTATATATTATCAAACTAGCTTCACGGGTATTCATTAGATGGTGGATTAATAGATTTAGTTAACTACCTCAAAAATTCAATAATACTGATGATGTGCATTATTATTTCTTACTTTGGTTACAGTGAGAGAGAGGGTGTGTGTGAGAGAGAGAGAAAGAGAGAGAGATTTTCTATCTTCAAAAATTGAATTGTGTCACAATCATTTTACGATAAAAGAGTAGATTATTGCTAATTATTGCTTCACAGTGATCAACTTCTACGCAGTTCATAAACTCACACATATAATAAAACGGACGATCGACTTTGCCATTTTAGCTTACTTGGGTTTTCTAATACCAAATCGGTTAGAGTTTATAAAATATTTCGTTCGTTTGTAGTATGCCTGTTATAATACCATGGCTATTTCCTGCAAGCCGTTTTAAATCACAAGAACTTATAACTCATAATTTACAAGATAACCAATGATTTTACTTAATATCGAACCTGAAATATCATTTATTACAATTATGCTTCATTTACTATTAAAATAAACACTTAAAATGCCAACAACTAAGACTTGTGCGTTAGTATTAATATTTCTCATACTCCACATGGACCTAATTAATTTGAAAAAAATCGACTGTATTACGTATGCTTATCCTTTATTTATCGTGTTTAAGGTATACTTTATTTCAGTATGTATACATTGAAATGAATTTGTCTATTCTTAACACTTTTGTATATAAAAAAAACAAAAAAAACAAAAAAACTCTTTGCCTTAGTTAGGGCAAAATTGTGAAATGTGTTATTTTTACCCACAATTTTATTTCTCTTATTAATTTGCTTTTAACATTGGCTTTGACATTTTATACTTTTGTAGGATGAATATGTGAGCTTAAATGAATATAAATTAACTGAATATTCTCAGCTTACACATGATACCGTTTGGCGCTTGTTTTATATTATTCACATTTCACCAGTTAATATTTTAAAACAGTTCTGGAAGGGTTGGAGGACTTTATTGTGCCCCAGACGGATATGAACTCTCAGAAGGGGGGTGAGGTTGGAAATGGGCGGAATTGTAAGGAAATTGACGGAGTTTTGGGTGAACTAGTGCAATTCGGAGGCCTCAAATGCAGCTGTTTATTTTACTTTTTCCGATCACTTTACTTAAATTTGTCTTTTGATTCTTTACTTAAGCCAAAAACTCCGTTAAAATTCACATTGGACCTTGGAATGAATAGACCTTGGACTATTATGCAGATTAAATAGGCAAGAGTGCCTATTTTTAGTGAAACAAACTGAACACAAAAATGATAGGCAATTAAAGTGTTTTGTATAATATTTATGTGTAACATTCAAACCCAGTTTTAAAACTTTCATACCTATGAACAAATCTCATTATTTATATTCTTAAACCTCATAAAATATACTAATTTATAAAACTACAAATTACGTACTGAAGTACTACTAGAGTGTACTAATTTATTCAACTATTTTTTAAGTAATAGTGTATTGAAATAAAAGTTTGAGTAAAAATACCTAGTTGTGAAATTTTATCCTATACGAATTCACAAATGACATAGAATTGTTCTATATTGCAAATTAATTATTATATGTTAGTACTTACTCTGCAAAAAACCACACACAATTCTTCCTATGTTACGATATTATTCGTTACATTTCTCAGAATGTTGACACGTATTATACAATAAAAACAATTAATGTTAAAAATGGCATAATATTCTTAGGCTAGATGACTTATAAGGTGAAATAAGTGTAATTATAATGGATAATTGCCTGGAACTTTTATTTCAACCGATAATTATAGAGTTACAAAAGACGGGAATACAATTATAGCGGGCAAAGACGACAATTAGGCATATGAAGGCGTAGGGCTCTGTCGGGGGAGGGGGGGTGAGAGAAAAGGGATGAGGGGAAGGGGATCGTGTTTACTTTTCGAATGGAATCACGTCCGGAGGTCTCTCAAGTACATTTTGAATATTTGTTCGGAAAATTGTCCGTCGTCCACCCGTTCAATATTGGACTTGTCTGTGACTGTATGATAAACATTATTGCATTTGTCTTGGAAGAGTCTTAGAAAATTTTATATTTAAGCTATTCAATCGAGGTTCAAGTAGAAAATCGTTAAATTAGTCACTAATGGTCATTGTTTTATTGTTCAAACTAACTTCATTTTATTCCTGCTTTCTAAGTTCATACAATAATTAATTGTTACAATAATTTACAAAATGTTTTTATTAATAATTAGTGACGTTTGCAAATTGTTCAATTGTTTCACTGATAATAACAAAAACCTGTAACTCTTGTTAATCCAACTGTCGCCAATTATAACAACTGCTATTAATTTTGTTCAAGTAGGCCTACATAAAAAAACTGTTATCTTAATCCAGTTTTTATCTTCATATTACAATTTTAATGGCGCAGACAGCGAAATTGTAAAGGAAATACATTTATGTAAAATATACTCCATATGTAATTTTTCACCATGTTCAAATATTAAGAACAACATACATACAGTTGCATACGACGTGAGACAGCCCGCAAGAATTTCTGCTAGATATGGACAGGTTGGCTCTATCTCGTGCAACATGGCATGGATTACTCATTATAATGATATACAGTGAAATCATTACTAAGATCTTAATTTTAAATTAAGGCTGTTAAACTGCCCTTGTTTAGCACAAATCCTGGCGGGCTGTCTCGCGTCTCGTGCAACCAACTGTATTATAGGCTTCTCTAAATCGCCTATACAGGCACATTTTCTATGTTGAGTGATATACATGGTGTAAAAAAGTCCGTCAAAAGGCCTTCTTTAATTTTTTCATTTGTTAAGATAAACAAATATCGTCTTGGGGGTGACAGTAACTTAACACAAGGTACGTTTTGAGGTTATCAACTATTTTTAGTTATGTTAAGGGGACGGCCCACCAGGAGTCAAAAGAAAATCTTAAATGTAAGCATAGGTTGATGTGTAAATCCAATTAAATGTATTAAATGGCAGAGTGCAATGCTACAAACTAGACTTAAAATGGATTACCTATACGGGAATAGTAGGCATTTAAAATGTCCATTAATATCATTATGGGTAAGAATAATGCAATAGCTTTCTTAATTGGTACTCAACCATTTGACGTGGGTTTGTGGCTAATTAAGCCAAATGCAAAGACATTTACAATTATGTATGATGTAACAGAAGCTAAAGAAGTTTAAATTTAAACATCCTCTAGGCCTATGTGACGCCATCAAAAAGTCTAACAGAAATATGCTTTGGATTTTGTCACATCATACATAATTTTACACGTCTTTGCATTTGGAGTAGTTAGCCACAAACCCGACGTCAAAACGTTGAGAATTGTGAAAGTTATTGCATTTTTAAGTTTTGCCCCTATGATTTTAATGTAAACTTTAAATGCATTTCCATCTGGATAATCCATTTTAAGTCTAGTTTGCAGAATTGTACTCTGCCAACTATGAGCTTTATTTTGATGTACATATCAACTTATGCTCAAATATAAGATGTTCTTCTGACTCCTGGTGGGATGACCCCCTAACATGACTAAAAATGTTTGATAACGTCAAAAAATACTTTATGTTAAGTCACCCCCCAAACGATATATTTGTTTACTTTAACAAATAAAAAAAAATTAGAGGGCCACTTATTTTGCACCCTGTATACTTACCCACACGACTTGTATGTAATATCGGATCGCGAATAAACATGTAATCTAGTAAATAAACAAGAAGAGTGTATAGCAGTTGTCAGGTAGCGAGACGGCGGTGCAGCGGGCGCCACCGTGGCTCCGAGGAGCACAATAATCTCGCTAAAGTCTAGAAATTCATTTGGAATATTGCTGGAGAGAATGGCAAGCTGCTTTGACAAATATTACCTGACATCTGCTCATGGAGGCACTTAGTCTCGGGGGTGGGGGAGGGGGGCATCGGTGGGAAATTTACCTTGGAGACTCCACGGAAGATGTACCTTAATAATGCCGCTCGCTTTGATATAGGGCTGCTTTTTGTCAAATTACTGGCAAATACGTCTGCCAGCACGCCCCGGGTCCCGCTCTTTTGAGTTTTCTGCTCTTATAATAATCCGATATGGAGTTTAACTCTAATATTATTATGTAAGGAGTTTATTTTAGAAAATTGAATTTCGGACATAGGATTATACCTGGAATATTGTTTCCTTAAATTATTTAATAATGTGAATGTTTCCTAGGACTAATTACCAATTTTGTGTGGAGTTAGAAATGGAACCTTACTTTATATTGTCGATAATAGACATAGATTTATCATTCTTATTAAACATTACCTAGAAAAAAACTGTATAATACGCAAATAGATTGATAAAAGGTTGATGAAGAATGAACTAAAGCGATATCATAGTATAATAATTTGTGGTCTTTTACATTTTTCGCAAGTTTTAAGTGGATTATCACGTATAAATGACCTTAACATTTGTAATATATAAATATATATATATATATATATATATATATATATATATATATATATATATATTAATCTTGACATGCCTTTATTTGCTAAGAAACAGTAATTTCACGTTTTGTGGTCTTTCCCCTATCCTGCCAGACGAGCTAGGAGAACGTGACAGATTTTTGTAACTTGACTACAATATCGATTTAAATGTGCGTTAACAGTGAAACTGAAAATATTTATGTAATTATTAGTTGTGTTTATTTCGTTGCTGTTTTGTATTGGATTAATTTTATATTAAATAAATCTTCGAGATTTTCTAGCACCAAAGCAAAGATTTGATGGAATGATCAGGTAGGAAGTAGTATTTTTACGATAAAACTTGTTATAGCTAAAGCAAAAAACTCAATCACCAACGAAATCATAAAAATGTTTCATTCGAAACCCAAATGCTTCGAGAAGTTTATATTTAGTTTTAATACATTCATGGCAACCTGGAGGGTCGTGGATGTAGTGTTACTCGTACATTAGGAATGCACGCGCCGTTGCCGCTGCGGTACCGCGCTGCTCGTCAGTACAAGACACTGTCACCTTTCCCACATGTGAAATATCTTTCCCGCTCCCGCGATATTCACGTTATAATGGGTGGAGACGTGGGGGCCATTAACAAACGGAAACTGACAAACCACGCCGAGCCCAGTTACATTATGTGGCAAACAGGTTTTTTCTTATCTCCCGCCTCTTTTATTCAACTCACATTTCCATTTTCCAGACTTCCAGACTACTATTTGAAAACAATATTTTTCATTACTTTTCATAGTGATAAAAATCCTTGCAATAGTAATAAATTATCCATACAAGGAAGGATAAAAATATTGCTTGGACCGACAAAATATGTTATATTATGCCTACACATGGGTACAGGGCTGAACTTAATAATACACAACGTTCTAAAAGTTTATATTAATTACATATCGTTCGATATGTTTATTGAAGTAATGTGTATTTCACTTTCCCTTTTTGTTAGTAAAACTATTCAAGCCACAGGAAAAATGCAAGAGTGTTTTACATTTGTTAGGTGCGCCCTATAATCTTTTGCACCTATAACACCGTGGGGAGTTCAACTTCATGTTTGTATGCTTCAAGGTATAATAATTTGTATTAGGAGTGCGACTTTTCTTATTTTATAAAGATGTTTAAGGTATTTGGGTCAATCTAATATATATTCAAACTTTTTACATGTATATCGTTAAGAAATTGTTTGTGTATTTATTTTGAGTTTTATTTATTCATAAAATATCCGCAAATGGCGAGATTTATTTTTTAAGAACAAACATCTCTTATGGATTTTTTTCTACATTGTTTGTATTCGCAATTGTATGTAAATCCTTAAACTTAGACTATTGTGATAACTTGTGAGCTAAAACTATTAGTCACAAAATAAGGAAGTGTGCAAATAAACAGTTTAATACCGATACAATGTGTTAGTGTTGTAAAAGGACAATACTATTATAGTTACGCATGTCCTAAACCTAGGCAGCGTTTGAGTTATTCTTAATTATTATTCTGTTATTTTAACCATCAATTTAAATGGTAATTATTTGCAGCCAGAGGGAGAATATCTCATTATTCGGCATCACTTTGAATATGCATTATGTTACTCACTCCATTCGCCACACTGTATAAACAATTATTTACATTTTACTGCTTTAATAATGTTCTTTTCATAATTTCCGATATCGCTAAACTTTTAACTTTTAAGATTAAACCATTTTTAAGAGTTAAAGATTTATGAATAAAATTATTATCAAAGCACTGATTAAACTGAGTTGAAATTAGTTTTAAGTTTTATGTTTCGTAAATTTAAAATAAAATAAGTATAATATATACTACATAAATATTTCTTTATTAACGAATATTAATAAAAAGTCCTTCAATTCGGAATCAACTATCGCCATGCCTATTTTATAAAAACAATAATCTTCACTTAGATTTTTAATGTAAGCTGATTATCAATATATTTAAAACTCTTAAACGTTAGATGTAAGTTGTACTTTACAAATAACTACAACATTGACCTAGTTACAAATCTGATTCAATTTTTAAATTCATTAAAAAATATCTCGAAATTTATCATCATTATTTTATAAGTAATATTTTTCTTAACGCGTATTTTTCTTAGTATTTGACGTATTAAATATAATTTATACTTTCACACTATTGTATTATGTAAATATTTTGCATTGTTTTACTCTCATATATCTAAATACATATTAACGGTGGATGAATATCACAAAATACTATTTAAAATTACTACTGAAATTCCAATCTGAAAAAGAAAATCCTCGTATTCCAGCTATAATTAATGCCTTTCGAAAGAAAGTTTCCGTGTGGATTTTTAGTCGTAAGTCAGTTTATCTCGGCGGACTGCCTTATCAGTGTCTTGAGGGACCGAAGACTAATTTGAGGTCGGGGAGGCATCTGGATGCTCATTTGTAACCACGGATCACTTCACCTCCGCCGATCCACGGAGCTGCCGGGACCCGGCGAACAAATCGGTTTAGGAACTGAGCCACT